>JANHMN010000010.1:58578516-58592847 GCA_030674055.1 Rhabdomys pumilio | reverse complement strand
CTATCTATCTATCTATCTATCTATCTATCTATCTATCTATCTATCTAGTAAAGAATGACAGGCCTTTTAGCTTAACTTGGAACTAGAGTGCTTGGTGATCAATGGCCACCCAAACCACCCTGAGCTTCCAAATTCAAGTCATGGTGAAGAAGAATTTGGACAAGGAAATTTGAACAAGGAGTGAGCTGAGCAATGTAGATTTATTCAGGAAAAAGGAGAAAGAAATCCTCATTCCGGGAGAAGTTCCAAGAGAAGAATACCAAAAAACACCCCCCCCCCCCCCCCCCCCCCCCCCCCCCCGCACCCAGTGGCCTTTTAAGGGCCTTAGGCAGGAACTGGATGGGGACTGAAGTACAGTCTTTATTGAGACTGGTTGTTATTATTATTATTAATCATAAAAATGTTGTTAGAAGTATTTTGCTTGTATATAGTTAAGTTTATTATGTGTGCAGTTCCCACAGAGGCCTGAAGAGGGCATTGGATCCTCTGGAACTGGATTTACTGGCTGTGAGCTATCAGCAGTGGGTGCTGGGAACTGAACCCAGGCCCTCTGCAAGAATAGAAAATGCTTTAAACCACTGAAACATCTTTCCAGCCTGTTCTGAGACAGGTCAGTTTTGAGCTCGTGCCTTTTTAAGGCTCCCTTTGGTCCAATCTCAGTGGAGAAATCAGAGTCTGTCTTCCATTCCATCTTTAAAATGACATTTGTTTATTTATGTGTATGTGTGTGGGTTTTTGCATGCCATGCTGTGTATTTAGAGATCAGAGGACATCTTGTAGAAGTTGATTCCCTTTTTAACCACATGGGTCCTAAGGAGTGGACTAGGTTATCAGGCTTGATGACAGGAACCTTTCCCTACAGAGTCATCTCACTGGCCTCTTTTTTCTTTTTAAAAACAAGTTTAAAATTGGTGGCTCTGGAGATGCCATAAGAAAATTATAATATGATATGGTAAAACCAGAGGCCACTAGGGTTGCGCAGGGATGTGTGTATTCCTTTGCCTGTAAGTTAGATATTAAAGTTTTGTAACTGAAAAGGGAGAAAGGCTATAAGCAGTTGTTAATTGTATTGAAATTCTTGTTTCTTTGTTGGTGAGACACCTTGACTAGAGAGTTCCATCCTTGGGATTTGATTTACCTCAGTATGGATAGGCTTAAATGGCAGTGTGCATTTACTTAGGGTTAATGAGAATGGTGGGGTGTGGAATTCTAGGAAAGGGTAGAAGTTTTCCCCAAAAATAGGAATTACTCTCATTTCTTTTGTGAAGTTTTCTAGATATGCCATGGCATATGTTCATGGTAAGAGTAGCAGTAGTCTTGTTAGACCTGGTCCCAGGCACTTTGGGTGGTTTTTTGATTGCATTAGCCTCCTAGAGATCTTAGAGTTTGCCTCTGTTTTCCCTGTGGCTTTGTAGTCTGCCCCACTCCACTTTGCAGGTTTGAATTGAATGCCAGAACTATGTAAATTAGTTGAAAAAAAAATACTGTGCTTGTTTTTGTATTTGATGCTTTGTGTAATAGCCTACTTTTTACTTAATAGAATTTAAAAAAGTGGACCTTTTTTGAATTTTCTGTATGACAGTTAATGAAGTTTAAATTGAGAAGATTAAAAAGGATAACTTATTTTCAAGTATGTGTCTGTGTGAGGGTATGTGCATATGAATGTTGGTGCTTGTCAAGGCCAGAAGAGGACATTGGGTCTTCTGGTAGTTGTGAGCCATTTAACCTAGGTGCTGAGAACTCAGCTCTAGTTGTCTGTAGGAAGAGCAAGTACTTTTAACCATTCTCCAGCCCTTTGTTTTGAGATTTTACTGTCCCAACCCCCTATAGTTTTGTTGTCTTGTTCATACCCCAGGCTGATCTTCAATTTGGGGCACTCTTTCTGTGTCATCTTTTAAGTACCAATGTTACAAGTTTGAGCATTCATACCTGAGTAGTTAGTTATGATTGTGCTTAATTGTTGAATTTTCTGGTGCTGGGGAATTGAATCCAGGATCTTGTGTATGCTGAGCACAGACATTGTCTATATTACCAGTCTTCCTTTTCATAAGAAAGTCGACACCAGTAGCTGGCTGAGGAATATTTTGTTCTACCCAGATAGAAGTTGTGTGTAGGAAAGGGGGAAACTCTTCAAATCCTGCTCTCTAAGCAGCTTTTTTTGCATTGGTGTTTAACAACTGCAAGCTTTGCCAGTAAGGTAGCAGAAGCAAGAAGGTACCCTTTTAGGGTTCTAGTCCTCCAGTTTCTGGGTATTGAAATCCTTACCTCTATAAATGTTACAGTCCCTGTGTAGGCCTTAACTCTTCAGTGGTTGTTGGTTCAAAACCCTTCAGCATGGGCAATGAAGACTTATTACAGCTCTGGAAATCTGCTCACCTGCAGTGTCTGTTCGTTACTTCTGCACACCTTTTATCCTTCTTATGATCCACTTTCTCTTGTCACGTATGCTCTCTCTTTCTGCTTCTCTTCTTCCTTTCTTGTCCATTTGAACTGTTTATTCAGTTATTTCTAAAGTTGTCAGGCAGCTGTGTGTCCATGGTGTTCCTCTGCCCCCACTCTGGTGCATGCTGGGATATTTGGGAGTGAGTTTGCATATGAATTCAGGCCTGGGGTGGGGGGTGAGGGAGCAAGATGCCCAGAAGTCAAGAGTACACGCCAGGACTGCCACTATGCAGGACTACAGTTGCTTCTTGACCTGTTTATGCCTCTTCATCTGTCAGACTTTCAGTTGTCAGCCCACTGCCATTCTGCTGTTTCTGCTCACTGCTATTCCTGCTGCTGCTGTTGCCACTGCCACCACTGCTCTCCCTCTCCCACCTCCTGCTGATGACAGTTCAGACACATTACTGAAAGTAGGCAAGAAAGACCATTTAGAGAAGCATTTTATTGCGCCTAATGCTGCAGTTTTAAGAGAAGCAACACAGGAGAGTGTCTCCCAGCTGGCTCCCTCAGTGAGCCTGACCAGCTTTATATAGCCCCAGAATCCTCCTTTGGACCCATCATAGCCATTTGTTTTGAGTCAGCACATTCACTTGTTGGAGCTAATTTTTAGCATTATCTCTTAGTACTCATCATAGTCACTGAGTTGGACCAATCACCTCTATGAGGGAAAAGTGCCTTTGGCCAAAGTGAAAATGATTTCAAGGTCATTTAGATTTCACTCAGGACTGTGAAAGGAAAAATTTGGTGCAAACTGTTTTCACACACTTTTGGCTGGGGCTGTATCTTCAGGAGCCAAGGCAGTCAGCTGCAGTCTTTGCATAGTTGTCTCAAGATATCCATGGAATGTTCAGGATGGCTGGTGCTGGCAAAAGAGTAGTCCAGCTGGCTGTTAGTCTGATAGTCTTTTTTTTTTTTTCCCCAAGACAGGGTAGCGAGGGAGAGTACAGCAGCTACTAATTAAGGAGTTCAGTTGCCTATCCCTAGTGTCTCTCCTTATTTGCAGAAAAATGAACACCAGAAATCGTTGTATTAACAGTGTGAAGATAGGGCTGGGTGGTAGGAGTGTACCTGTTGATCTCAGCACTAGGAGGCGGGGGCAGATAGATGAGACTGTCCTGGTCTTACAGAGCAAGTTCCAGGACAGCCAAGGGAGTAAACAAACAAAAACAAAAAGCAAAAAGAACAAACAAGAAACTCAAACAGTATAAAAATAAAGAACTTAAAATTATTACTGGTCGTAATCTTTTTTAGGTTTATTTTATTTTATGTGTATTGGTGTTGGTGAGAGCAAACAAGTTCTAACAACTGAGCCATCTCCAGCCCTCTAGCGATGATTTAATAGTTTTACTAACTATATAGTATTCAGAGAAAGGTGGATTCCCTTCAGAACTTCATACAAAATAGTCTTTAATTATGTATGAACTTTTACAATTTAAATTTATACTTTGTGTAAACTTTATAATTTTGTTATGGTAGAATCATGTTCATGCTTGCATTCTGCTAATAGTAAACAGAATAGTTTAGAAAGGCCATAATTAATATATTTAAAAGTTGCTTTGATGTCCACAGATGAAAACTGCTACCAAAACCAATGCTGGTGTTTTTAATTATACTTTCCTTAGCATGAAATACTGGCTTGAGTACTGTAGAGCTAACTATAGGATTGTTAGCCTGTAATGCATATGTAAAGTGAATATGTAGAGAAAAATTGTCCGAACTACTTATCATTAAAAAATGAACTTTTTTTTAAAAAAAAATCTCTAAACAGATCCATTTGCTCACAAATGAATAGATGAGCTGAGGTGTTGAACAAGCATCCTTGTTTGATCTTAGAATAATAGAATTTGAGTCATCACCATTAAATATGGTGTTAGCTATAGATTTGTCACATGTGTTTACCTTACTTAGGAAGTCCCTTTTCTTAAAAGAATTTGAATAGGAATGGACAGTGAATTTTTTTAAGTGGTTACCACTCCCAAATATGGTAATGAATGATTATATCTAAAATTTATCCTTAAAAATTTCATGTTTTGAAGCTGGTGAAGTGACTTAGCAGGTAAAGGCAATTTTGTGCATAAGCTTGGTGACTTGAGTTCAATCCTTGGAACCTATACAAAGAAGGAGAAAACCAACTTCAAAGTTGTCTTTTAAACCTATGCGTGCGCGTGCATACACACACACACACACACATACACACACACACACACACACACACACACACACACACGCACGCACACGGGAATCTCGGGAGCCAGATTGTCTGACTTGGGACCACTGTGCGCCATGCTCTCCGAGAAGCCCTTCAAACAGCGTGGGAGCTTTGAACAAAGAGTAGATGTCCGGCTCATCCGGGAACAGAACCCCACCAAGATCCCAGTGATTATTGATTGACACAAGGGTGAGAAGAAGCAGCTGCTCGTCCTGGACCAGACCAAGTTCCTTGTACTTGAATTCATGTGAATATGAGCGAGCTCATCAGATAATTAGAAGGCGCCTGCAGCTCAATGCTAACCAAGCCTTCTTCTGGTGAATAGGCACAGCTTGGTGAATGTGTCCACGCCCATCTCAGTAGTGAGAGAGATGAAGACGGCTTCCTGTACATGGCTTATGCTTCGCAGGAGACCTTCGGGACAGCACTGGCTGTGTAAGGTCAGAACAATGCCTAATGGTTGTTAAGCCCTTACCAAGGCAAAAGGGGCGTTACCAGCAGACACTGGTGGGTGGTCAGCTCACCACCCACAGATCAGAACATAGACATGCACATGGGGTATTAGGAACTGTTTATCAGCCAGAAACTGAGCTCCACGAAAGTGCATTCATCGTGGAAACTCATCTAAACTAGGCTATCTTGTGTTCAAACTTTAGAAGTTTAAAAATAAAGCATTTGAATCCTAAGTTGCCAATAAAAAAAACCCTACACACTCACTAAAAATTTTAAAATTATGTTATTTGAGGATATTTAGGTAAGTTTTAAATTTTTTATTAAGATATTTGCTACTACTAGATAGAAATAAAAATTATTTTGTATATTTAACCTTACTTTTTAAAATTGGATTTTTTAATTTTTATTTTATGTGTTTTGCCTGCATGTAAATATATATGTGTACCAAATGTGTGCTTGGTACTTGCAGAGATCAGAGGAGGGTATCAGATCCCCTAGAACTGGTGTTATGGATGGCTGTGAGCCATGATGTAGTTTTAGGAATCAAACCCAGGTCCTCTTCAAGAGTAACAGTGCTCTTAACAGCTGAACTATCTCTCTAGCCCCGTGTTTAATTTTGTAACCATAGGAGTGCTCAGCTTTTTCTCTACATTGATGGTAATTATGTTGGTACAAAAATAATGCAGTTTTAGATTTAGATTATTTGCTGTCTATAGATACAATTTTAGGAATATTAAATCTTTAAATGTTTGTTTTCACATGATATTAACAGATAGCTTTCTTCACTGTGAAAAGTGAAATGTGATTGTTAATGACCAAGGTTGTATTTCATCTGTTAAGGTTAATACCTTAAGTTTACCTGAAGTTTTGAAGTCATCAAGTTAGAGTGGTTTTCATTTGCTTTTTTTTTTTTTCTGTCAACCCATATGTCTGTAAATATTTACACACAGAGCTTTTGATGCAAGCTTAGCTGATTTTTTTCATAACCACAGAATACTGATGAGTGCTTTTTCTGTCTTGGTTTATGTTCATTACAGAGTTTTGAGTGCTTGCGTGCGTGCGTGTGTGCATGCATGCGTGCGTGCCTGTATGTATGTAGTTATTGTTTGTTGTGGTTTTGGTCCTGGAACTCACTTTGTAGACCAGGCTGACCTCAAACTCAGAGATGTGCATCTGCCTTCCGAGTGCAGCGCCTTGTAAGGCGAGTGCCCCAACATTTAGCTGCTATTCCTGATTTTGAAGAGCTCCTACTTTTGCCTTCCTTGTACTTTCCTCTCTCTCTTGAATTGCTGTGTTTTTTATTTGTTTACACCACCTGATAATCCAGGTACACATTCTAGAGGCGTCCAGGTCCTTTTGTTCATGAACAAGGAATTGAGCACAGCCACACATTTATTTGTAGCTGAAGCAGAGACCCCAGGACACTGGAGTGCCTCTCAAGTTTACCATTGGGCAGTTCCAGTTATTTTTTCTGTATGAGGTTGCTTTCCAGCTTGTCTCTTTGTCTACTTTTTTTCCTATATGCTAATTTTGTAAGGCTTTTAATAAAGTTATCTGGACTTACTTTGTCTTGCCCAAGTCTTCTACATTATTTTCCTTCCCTCATTGGCACATCTTGCTTCTGTGTCCAAGTGTCTGATCTTACACACTTTGGTTTCTCTCCCTCCCTCCCTCCCCTCCTCTCTGAAGCAGTGTCTTTCTATGTCCTCTAAGCTGGCCTTGAGTCCACAGTTGCTTTGCTTAGGCTTCTTTGTGATAGGATTGTAGACACATGCTACAATGCAGTCTCTTGATCTGTTTTAACGTTTGCTGCCATCATTTGTCCATCGACCACTCCACCATTTTCCTGACCATTTCATTTTATTTTATTGGTTTTTCGAGTTTTTTTTTTTTTTTTTTTTTTTTTTTTTCTGAGGCAGGGTTTCTCTGTGTAGCCGTGGCTGTCCTGGAACTCACTCTATAAACCAGGCTGGCCTCAACTTAGAAATCCGTCAGCCTCTGCCTCCTAAGTGCTGGAATTAAAGGCGTGAGCCACCACTACCTGGCTTCTTGACCATTTTAAATGACTCTCAAATCTGTGATTTGTTCTCAATTCTTCCTGCCCCAGAGATTTTTACTCTTTACCATCTGAGCATTATCCAGTATCATGCACTATAATTTATTTTGTCTAAAATCAGTCTTTATGTCTTTTTTTTTTTTAAATTTACTTTTTATTTCATACTATGGTATGGCTATTTTGCCTGCATGTGTGCCTGTGTACCACTTGAGTGCAGTACCATGAAACTGGAAGAAGTGTTGGGTTTCTTGGGACTGGTGTGTTACAGTTTTTAGCTTTTTTGTGGGTATTGGGAACCAAATCCAGGTCCTTGGAAGAGTAGCCAGTGTTCTTAACTCATAAACCGTCACTCCAGTCCCAAAGTCTTCATCTTAGAACAAACTTTGCACAGGTAATATCTGCAACATCATTGTTTATCTAAGGAGTTTATTTAACTAGTTATCATTATTTAACTAGTCTTCTGTCAGCACTCTAGAGGTGGTGGTACCAGGGAGAATGGAGCCAATAAATGAGGACAGAATAAAGTCTCATGCAATAGCCAAATTTATTCAAAGCATCAGGTAATTAATACTCTGAGGGTTAAGAAAAACCACCTGAGTAAAGTTCTCATGAGTTCAAGCTGTATATAACCACAAGGACAAGCCGCATGTGGCAAAACATGTTTTTCCATAGAGGCATATAAAGGATAGTTTAAACATTTAATTGAATAGCAGCAGCAAGTAATAATGAGAAATCTAAAGTAAACTTATTTCTATCTGCTACATCTGGGAGGAACACAAAAACATTTAAAGAACAATTTTTTGTTTTTGAAGAAACTGTTTTGTTGGAGTGTTTTCACAGGCACTCAGAATTCTCACAGCACTCCGAGAGTCCTGGACCACGGTCCGTTGTCTCCTCCTCCTCTTCTTCCCCCTTCCTTTTTTCTTCCTCCTTTTCCTCTTTCTGCTTCTTACTATTATTTTATTTAAAAAAAAAAAACAGCCCAGCCAGGGATATATAGTGAGACTGTGTCTTAGAAAGGGAGAAAAAGAATAAGTGATTGTGTAAATCTTAAGTAGTACCCGTTACTTCAGACTTAAAGTAGACTGGAGGTAAAGTTGATGTGCTCACTTATTGTTAATCTATAGATGTAATTTATGATTTATGATAATAATTTTAGCCATAAATCATCTAGGTATCTTAGGAGAAATCATTGTAGCTTGTAGAAATAAACTCCTTGGCAGAATGTTTCACATTTCAGTGTCTGTTAGAGTCACCTGGAGAGCTCGTTAAATTTTTAGCATTATCCCCAGAGGTCATGCTGACCTCTGGGTATCTGGCAACATGCACAAGTTTTTCTGAAGTTAACAAGTCAGGTACTATTGGTGTGTGGACCATCTCTGGACTATTTCGGGAAGAAGAATTAGGATTCTGTAAAAGGAAAACCAGCTATGTCCTGTTAATTTACAAGGTTTAATGTAGGACATGTAAAAATCTTAACACAAGATACTTGAAAAGAGCAGCATAATGCAGTATAGTGGGGTTGATGTTGAAATTGATTCACCTTTTTAAAGACTGATGCCAGTAGTTCTCTGAATATTAGTAACTTGTTCCTGGGAAGAAAACTCAGTTATTTTGATGTTATTGCCCGATTCAGAAATCAGATCTAGTATATGCAAGACTGGTCTTTTCAAAGTTTAAAAATGCTGGGGAGATGGTTCAGAGGTTAAGAGCCACTTTCTCCTCTTGAAGAGGACCTGGGTTCCTAGCACTTACATGGTGGCTCACAACCATCTGTAACTCCAATTCAAGGGAATCCATGTCTTCTTCTTACCTCTGCAGGCCCCAAACATTCATGTGCTATATATGTACATATGTACAGACAAAACACGCCTTAAAGAAAATGAGTATATCTAATAAGAAAAATTAAAAAGAGGGAATGGATAGATAATGGGAAGGAAATAAGGGTAGCCATAGTTGCTTTAAAGTGGGTCAGAGAAATGGCTTTTTGTTACCAGGTTGCATCGGGATTACAGACAAGTTGTGCTGCTGTTTTCTTCCATGGTTCTGGGGAATTCCTGCTCAGGTCCTAACACCGATTTAGTGAGCAATGTCTCTAGCTTCATTCAGTTGTTCAGATAGAAGAAGTACTGTGTTAAGTGAAAAGTTGACTTTAAACTATTGATGGAACCAGAGAAAAATGAACAATGAGGCCACATGAAGGAGAATTATTACAGTGCTGGTTCTATTTCACCCTGGGCAAGGCAAGAAGTGAACAAGGCAGTTGAAGGATGTGGAAAAAGTCTTGAGGTTTGTTCAAGTTCAAGTCAGTGGATTCTTAGACTAGTAAAATATAAAATAGACAGGACGTGAAGAGAGTGAGTATTATAAGTTGAACTTCTTGTGGTCATGGAGTTGTTAGATAGTTAATTTGGTGAGGAAGTAAAGTGGTGGAATGGGTGGTGTGGATCACTGAATGTGGGAGTTTTTAACTACATGGTTGCCGTTTCAGTGACCAAGTAAAGTGTTTGTGCTGTTTTGAAAACACAGTACACTTAATTACACTTTTTTCTTTTACTTAGAGTATTCTGCTTCCTGTTGTATTTTGTTTAGATGTTACCTCAAATTGTAAATTGTTGATCTGTATGAAGACACTTCTAAGAAGTAGATGGATAAAAACAAATTTGATTTTGTCAATATTCAGGCCTATCATATGGCTCAGTAATGACCTACAGCTTGATAAATTGAAACTTGAAACGTTCAGACTGATGATTCTATTGCCCAGTAAGTTATTTTAATGCTGTGTAGGTTCAGTGAAGACTATACAGCACACTTGGTTATCTGTAACGTGGTGCTTGGCTGACTCTTGTTTTCTACTTGTCTTTTCCCAGGACCTCAACTGAATGCCCAGCTAGAAGGTTGGCTTTCACAAGTCCAGTCTACGAAGAGACCTGCTAGAGCCATTATTGCACCGTAAGGTTTAGAAGTTTTTTTGCCAATCTTTATCATCTTTATTATTGATAGAAATGAGTGTATATTAGACTAAAAGTTAAATGTTGGGCTGGAGAGATGCTTGGTTTTAGGATTGTTTACTCCTTGTTGAGTTTAGTGTTCCTTGCCTGGGTTGGGTACCTTACGTTTGCCTCTGATTCTAGTTCCAAGGGATGCAATGCCCTTTTCTGGCCTTTGTGAGCATACACAACATAAAATGAACAAATACATCTTTAAAAAAAATGTGGATTGGTTGAGGTAGATGGTTGACCTCTGACCTCTACATGCACATGTATATACATGTACATGTAACACCAACACACACACACACACACACACACACACACACACACAGAGACAGAGAGAGAGAGAGAGAGAGAGAGAGAGAGAGAGAGAGAGAGAGAGAACACTTAGGTTAATGTTCGGTATGTAAGTATTATACTGCTAAGCATTTTATATGCCAAATACTCTGTAAAATAGAACTATATTTATGACTTAATATTAGACTCCACCTACCACTTACAAAAACATTAGCATGAAAGTTTCTTGATCCCTTGAACTTTATTTTATAGAGTACTAATTAATATCTCCTTGTAGACTTTTTATTTATTTTATTGTATGTCATCTTTTGAAAAAAAATGTGTTACTGGGATCAAACCCATGTTCTCAGAGGTCAGAAGAGCATCTTGGATCCTCTGTAACTGGAGTTACAGGTAGTTGTGAGCCACCATGTAGGTGCTAGGAACCAGACTCCAGACCTAGAAGAGCAGCAAACTCCCTTAACCACCAAGCTACATTTCTAGCCCACAGCAGTTTTTTTTTTTTTTTTTTTTTTAAATATGAAAATATGGGAAAACTATTATCTGATCATCAAAATTAGTAAAATTGTTGGTAACAACTGACCTTCATGCATATGTTTTCATTATTCCACTCATTTTTTAAGTTCTAAGTTGACAACTGATACTTGTGGGTGGGGTACAGAGTGATGTTACAGTTTTGAATGTAACATGAGATGAACAAGCCATCCATTCATCCATCCATCAATCACTTAAAAAATTTGACAACTGTAGTGGTGACATTGAATATCTAGCCTTAAGTGAAATTGAAACACATAGTGTTCAACTGTTGCTATATTTACCACATAATCCTTTGGCTGAGGCCTTGGCATTCTGGTTATTGTTTCCCCAGAACTATACTTCTACAGTCTTTGAGTTCTGTGGTTTTACAAAATTCTGTGTGTGTTGTGGGATGGTGTCCTAGTTTGATTTTTCCGTTGCTATCATAAAACAGTGACCAAAACCAACTTAAGGGAGGAAAAGATTTGTTTTGTCTTGCACTTCTAAATCAGAGCCCATTACTGAGCAAAGTCAGGGCAGGAACTCAAAGCAGGGGCTAAAGTGTAGAGCTCATGAATGCTATTTACCAGCTTTCTTTCTTTCTTTTTTTTTTTAAGTTAAAATACTTTATTTATTAATATTTGTATAAACATATATACTTATACATGTATACATATATACATACATATATAAACAATAATTAAATAATAAAATGTATTTAAAAAGTATGCGGGGTTGGGAAGAGTGGGAGGAAGGAGAGAAAGGGGAAAATTATGTAAATACAATGCTCATATATGAAATTCTCAAAAAGGAATCCAGTTTTTTAAAATGTTCAACAGATTAACTAGCATTTTACAATATGAAGATAAATATGACCTATAATTATGTTGAAGGACATTTTAACTCACTACAAACTTTGAAGTTTAAAATAAGATCAATAAAAAATTATTTTACCCAGCATACTAACACAAACCACAATAACGTTTTATAATTAAAAGTATTTCTGAGAACAAGAAAATAGATTGTCAGGAGCTAAGTCAGCAGAACCAGGGTTACACTGTGTGTTAATTTTTTGTTTTTTGGTTTTTTTAATCAAATCATAATTTTTACTTTTTAACACGGGTTATAAACACAAAAATGCAGGATGTGGGGAGGGGATGACACAGGAGCATAGGTGTTCAGGGGGAGTACAGATATCTTTCAGAACAGAGTATCAGCTGGGTGAAGGTTCAGGGGTCAGGTCACTATGACTCTTCCTATGATTTACTTGTCCTTATCTAATTTGATACTATCTGCCAAAGGCTGCCTATTTACAAGGTCTGTGACTACTCAGGCTGGTAGATTTCAACAAAAGCTGCCTGTTTACAATATAAATATAAATTATAGCCCTCTGTTTCAATGTTTTTCCATAGAGACCCAAGTCTTTGTGTTAGCAGGCATGTATGTCAGGCCTATTGCTGATTTTAGGCTTATGGCTGATTTTAGGCCTTCAGTGTATAAGCAAGGCTGCCCCTGACATCTCCTCCCTTCTCCAAGTATTGAAGGGCTGTGGTGATTCTAATCTTGCCAAGGCAGGGATAGAGGCCTGACTTCCAGTAATTAAAGGGGACCTTGTAATGGCTCCAGTCCTCCTGTCGTTGTCCAGTGAGGCATAAGGGCCATACCCGTCCCAATGTCTTTTTCCTGGAGAGGAGATACTTTTGACATCTACTCCTATGCAGTCAGGCTTGACCCTCAGGGAACCCAGAAACATATTTTTAACTTTTATTTATATTCCCTTGCAGTGCTTAGCCTCGTAGCCTAAGCAAGAATTCAGATCGCCAGACAGAGGGGGTTCTGGGTGGCTCCTCTCTGCTTGGTCTAGGGGCAGAAGCCCCCTCTTGTAGGTTGGGTGGAGATGGGACTTAGGAACACCCTGGATAGAGTAACAGCCTCATCTAGAGTCTCGTGGTCTTCCAAAGCTAACATATGATAATGTATCTGAATAGATTTTGCTATCAGATTATTTGTCTGTTGTTTCACAAAGTTAGTCAGTCTATTTAAGGCCCAGGGACCAAAGGAAATAAGCAAAAATAACCCAATTAATAATCCCAAGATGGAAGACAGTAGGGTTAACATGGAGAGGTTGAAGACCAATTCTTGTACAAGCTCTCCTTTTTCTCTTTCTCTGTCTTTTCTTAAGACCTTCTCTGGCCTTTTTCATGCTCTCTTTAATCATCCCTGTTTTGTCTATGTAAAAGCAGCATTCTTCTTTAAGGGCTGTACACAGTCTAGAGCTGTACACAGTCTTTTCTATTGTAAAAGAGAAAATCAGGTCCAATAAAGTCTTTTGGAATTTTTGGGGATCGCATCAGACAGCAAAACGAGGAATTTCTTCAGATTAGTGATGTCAATCTATAGCTGTTTGATGTTCTTGTCAAAGGCCTATTGGAGATCTGAGTAGTATAAGTCCAGAGGCCAGCATCAGGATTAGAACTCCTAATAGCAGGCATCACGGGTAATTAATTTTTACCTGGAAGAGGAAAAAGAAAGGAATTCTCAGGGAAACTTCTCTTCCCTGGATGTCAATTGTTATTCATCTTATTTATAATTGGGCCTGGTTTTGTGGAGGTATCTATTTAATTCATTAATCTTTTTGGTGGCCATTTAGTTGTGCCTTCTGTGGTATCAAACAGTCATATCAATCCTTGGCCCCATATAGGAACTGGGTCCTGGCCATTCCATTTAAGGGTAAGAGGGTCCTTCCACATAGTTGTGGCATAGTTTTTATTGGTCTCAGTGATGCCTGATACAATCAGCGTCAGATTTGCTGTGAGCTTTCAGTTTTAGAAAGTTTAAAGTAAACAAGGCATGCTCCTTCCACCCTCAAAGAGTCATAAAGACACTATTTAAAGGAATATAATTCATTATTAATAATCTCTTTTATCAAAGGACTATTATAAAACAGTCAACAATTAATCAATCTATATATTAATTAGTGAGAGCTTCTTCTACTTTTTGTAAAATTACTCCTCTTTTGTCAATTAATTGTTGAGGGAAATTAAGATTTGCATCTCTCTTAAGAATATTAAATAGTGCCGGGCTGTGGTGGCGCACGCCTTTAATCCCAGCACTTGGGAGGCAGAGGCAGGCGGATTTCTGAGTTCGAGGCCAGCCTGGTCTACAGAGTGAGTTCCTGGACAGCCAGGACTACACAGAGAAACCCTGTCTCGAAAAACAAAAACAAAAAAAACCCAAAAAAACAAACAAAAAAAAGAATATTAAATAGAGACATAAATTCTTTTGTGAAGAGCTTAAAATAAGATCTTAACCAATAAGCATCTCCTGGAAACTTTTGAAAATTGTTTGAAATAAGTAAACTATTG
>JANHMN010000010.1:58523108-58576159 GCA_030674055.1 Rhabdomys pumilio | reverse complement strand
TTTTTTTTTTTTTTTGCCAGACCAATTATCTGTTATTTTTTTTATTGGATATTTTACATATTTACCTTTCACTGTTAACTCCTCTCCTTTTCTCCCCCAAAACCCTTTCTTGTATCCCCTCTTCCAATTTTTATGAGGGTGTGCTCCCATCATTCTCTCAATCCCACCTCCCTGCTCTCACATTCCCCAACACTAGAGATCCAAACTTTCTCGGACCATGACCCTCCACTTCTACTGTTGCCTAATGAGGCCACCCTCAGTTACCTACACAAGTGGAGCCATGAGTTTCTCCCTTTCTGTTCTCAGACTGGAGGCTTAACCCCTGGAAGCTCTGGTTGAGTATTTTGCTATTCCTTCTAAAATAAAACCAAAGCACCCACATGTGTCTACGCATTGTGTCTTAGGTATTGTGAGCTTTTGGGCTAATATCCACTTATCAGTGAGTGCATGCCATGTATGTTCTTTTGTGATTGGGTTATCTCACTCAGGATGATATTCTCAAGCTCCATCCATTTGCCTAAGAATTTCATGAACTCATTGTTTTTAATGGCTTAGTAATACTCCATTGTGTAAATATAACACATTTTCTGTATCCATTCCTCTGTTGAAGGACATCTGGGTTCTTTCCAACTTCTGGTTATTATAAATAAGGCTGCTATGAACATAGTAGAGCATGTGTCCCTGTTGTATGTTGAAACATCTTTTGGGTATATGCCCAGGAGTGGTATAACTGGATCCTCAGGTAATACTATGTTCAATTTTCTGAGGTACCGCCGGACTGATTTCCATAGTGGTTGTACCAGTTTACAATCCCACCAACAATGGAGGAGTTTTCTTCTTTCTCCACATCCTCGCCAGCATCTGCTGTCACCTGTGTTTTCAATCTTAGCCATTCTGACTGGTGTGAGGTGAAATCTCAGGATTGTTTTGATTTGCATTTCCCTGATGACTAGGGATGTTGAACACTTCTTTAGGTGCTTCTCGGCCATTTGAGTTTCCTCAGTTGAGAATTCTTTGTTCAGCTCTGTATCCCATTTTTTAATAGGGTTATTTGATAGTCTAGAGTCTAATTTCTTCAGATCTTTGTATACCTTGGATATTAGCCCTCTATCAGTTGTAGGATTGGTAAAGATCTTTCCCCAATCCGTTGGTTGCCACTTTGTTCTATTGACAGTGTCCTTTGCTTTACAGAAGCTTTGCAGTTTTATGAGGTCCCATTTGTCAATTCTTGATCTTAGAGCGCAAGCCATTGGTGTTCTGTTCAGGAACTTGTCCCCTATGCCCATGTGTTCAAGGCTTTTCCCTATTTTCTCTTCTATTAGTTTCAGCGTAGCTGGTTTTATGTGGAGATCCTTGATCCACTTGGAGTTGAGCTTTGTACAAGGAGATAAGTATGGATCAATTTGCATTCTTCTACATGCTGACCTCCTGTTGGACCAGCACCATTTGTTGAAAATGCTGTCTTTTTTCCACTGGATGGTTTTAGCTCCTTTGTCGAAGATCAAGTGACCATAGGTGTGTGGGTTCATTTCTGGGTCTTCAATTCTATTCCATTGATCTTCCTGCCTGTCTCTGTTCCAATACCATGCAGTTTTTATCACTATTGCGTTGTAGTATAGCTAGAAATCAGGGATGGTAATTCCCCCAGAAGTTCTTTTATTGTTGAGAGTAGTTTTCACTATCCTGGGTTTTTTGTTATTCCAAATAAATTTTAGAATTGCTCTTTCTATCTCTGTGAAGAATTGAGTAGGAATTTTGATGGGGATTTCGTTAAATCTGTAGATTGCTTTCGGCAAGGTGGCCATTTTTACTATATTAATCCTGCCAATCCATGATCATGGGAGATCTTTCCATCTTCTGATATCTTCTTCAATTTCTGTCTTCAGGGGCTTGAAGTTTTTGTCATACAGGTCTTTTACTTGCTTGGTTAGGTTCACACCAAGATATTTTATATTATTTGTGACCATAGTGAAGGGCGTCGCTTCCATAATTTCTTTCTCAGCCACTTTATCTTTTGAGTAGAGGAAGGCTACTGATTTGTTTGAATTAATTTTATATCCAGCCACTTTACTAAAGTTGTTTATTAGGTTTAGGAGTTCTCTGGTGGAAGTTTTGGGGTCACTTAAGTATACTATCATATCATCTGCAAATAGTGAAATTTTGACTTCTCCCTTTCCAATTTGTATCCCTTTGACCTCCTTTTGTTGCCTAATTGCTCTGGCTAGGACTTCCAGTACTATATTGAATAGGTAGGGGGAGAGTGGACAGCCTTGTCTAGTTCCTGAATTTAGTGAAATTGCTTCAAGTTTCTCTCCATTTAGTTTGATGTTAGCTACTGGTTTTCTGTATATTGCTTTCACAATGTTTAGATCTGGACCTTGAATTCCTGATCTTTCCAAAACTTTTATTATGAAAGGGGTGTTGAATTTTGTCAAATGCTTTCTCAGCATCTAGTGAGATGATCATGTGGTTTTTTTCTTTGAGTTTATTACTATAGTGGATTACATTGATGGACTTCCGTATATTGAACCAACCCTGCATTCCTGGAATAAAACTACTTGATCGTGATGGATAATTGTTTTGATGTGTTCTTGGATTCTGTTCTCGAGAATTTTATTGAGTATTTTTGCGTCGATGTTCATTAGGGAGATTGGTCTGAAGTTCTCTTTCTTTGTTGGGTCTTTGTGTGGTTTAGGTATGAGCGTGATTGTGGCTTCATAGAATGAATTGGGTATTGTTCCTTCTGTTTCTACTTTGTGGAATAGTTTGAAAAGAATTGGTATTAGGCCTTCCTTGAAGGTCTGATAGAATTCTGCACTGAAGCCATCTGGTCCCGGACATTTTTGGTGGGTAGACTTTTAATGACTGCTTCTATTTCTTTGGGGGTTATGGGACTGTTTAGATGGTTTATCTGCTCCTGATTTAACATTGGTAACTGGTACTTGTCTAGAAAATTGTCCATTTCATCCAGATTATCCAATTTTGTTGCGTATAGGCCTTTGTAGTAGGATCTGATGATTTTTTGGATTTCTTCGGGGTCTGTTGTTATGTCCCCCTTTTCAGATCTGATTTTATTAATTTGAATACTGTCTCTCTGCCCTCTAATTAGTTTGGTTAAGGGCTTATCTATCTTGTTGATTTTCTCAAAGAACCAGCTCCTGGTTTTATTGATACTTTGTATAGTTCTTTTTGTTTCTATTTGGTTGATTTCAGCTCTGAGTTTAATTATTTCCTCCAGTCTACTCCTCTTGGGTGTATTTGCTTCTTTTTGTTCTAGAGCTTTCAGTTGAGCTATGAGTTTTCCTCTTAGCACCGCTTTCATTGTGTCCCATAGGTTTTGGTATGATGTGTCTTCATTTTCATTAAATTCTAAAAAGACTTTAATTTCTTTCCTTATTTCTTCCCTGACCACATTATCATTGAGTAGAGTATTGTTCAATTTCCATGTGAGTGTGGGCTTTCCCTTGTCTTTACATTATTGAAAACCAGCCTTAGACCATGGTGATCTGATAGGATGCAGGGGATTATTTCGATTTTTTTATATCTGTTGAGGCCTGTTTTGTGACCAATTATATGGTCTATTTTGGAGAAGGTACCATGAGGTGCTGAGAAAAAGGAGATTCATCCTTTTGTTTTAGGGTGAAATGTTCTATAAATGTCTGTTAAGTCCATTTGGTTCCTAACTTCTGTTAGTTTCACTGTATCTCTGTTTAGTTTCTTTTTCCTTGATCTATCCATTGCTGAGAGTGGGGTGTTGAAGTCTCCTACAATTATTGTGTGAGGTGCAATGTGTACTTTGAGCTTTAGTAAGGTTTCTCTTATGAAAGTGGGTACTCTTGTATTTGGCGTATAGATGTTCAGTATTGAGAGTTCATGTTGGTTGACTTTTCCTTTGACGAGTATGAAATGTCCTTCCTTATCCTTTTTGATAGCTTTAAGTTGAAAGTTGATTTTATTTGATATTAGAATGGCTACTCCAGCTTGTTTTTTAGGACCATTTGCTTGAAAAATTGTTTTCCAGCCTTTTACTCTAAGGTAGTGTCTGTCTTTGTTACTGAGGTGTGTTTCCTGTATGCAGCAAAATGCTGGGTCCTGTTTGCGTATCCAGTCAGTTAGCCTATGTCTTTTTATTGGGGAATTAAGACCATTGATGTTAAGAGATATTAAGGAGAGGAGATTGCTGCTTCCTGTTATTTTTGTTAACAGTGGAGGCGTTGTTAGTGTGGTTATCTTCTTTTGGGTTTGTTGGAAGAGGATTACTTTCATGCTCTTTCTGGGGTATAATTGCCTTCCTTGTATTAGTGTTTTCCTGCTGTTATTCTTTGTAGTGCTGGATTTGTGGAAAGATATTTTGTAAATTTGGTTTTGTCATGAAATATCTTGGTTTCTCCATCTGTGGTAATTGAGAGTTTTGCTGGGTATAGTATCCTGGGCTGGCATTTATGTTCTCTTAGGATCTGTATGACATCTGTCCAGGATCTTCTAGCTTTTAGAGTCTCTGGTAAAAAGTCTGGTATAATTCTGATAGGTCTGCCTTTCTTTATATGTTACTTGGCCTTTTTCCCTTACTGTTTTTGAAATTCTTTGTTATGTGCATTTTGTGTTTTGATTATTATGTGACAGGAGGTATTTCTTTTCTGGTCTAGTCTATTTGGCGTTCTGTAGGCTTCTTGTATCATTATGGGCATCTCATTCTTTAGATTAGAGAAGTTTTCTTCTATAATTTTGTTGAAAATATTTATTGGCCCTTTAAGTTGGGAATCCTCACTCTCATCTATGCCTATTATCCTTAAGTTTGGTTTTCTCATTGTGTCCTGAATTTCCTGGATATTTTGTGTTAAGAACTTTTTGCCTTTTGTGTTTTCTTTGACAGTAGTGTTAATATTTTCTATGTTATCTTCTGCACCTGAGATTCTCTTTTCTCTCTCTTGTATTCTGTTGGTGATGCTTGCATCTATGACTCCTGATTTCTTTCCCAGGTTTTCTATATCCCTGGTAGTCTCTCTTTGTAATTTCTTAATTGTCTCTACTTCCATTTTTATGTCCTGGATGGTTTTGTTAAATTCCTTCACCGGATTGGTTGTGTTCTCTTGTAATTCTTTAAGGGTTTTTTGTGTTTCCTCTTTAAGGGCTTTCACCTGTTTATCTGTGTTCTCCTCAATTTCTTTGAGGGTGTTATTTATGTCCTTCTTAAAGTTTTCTATCATCGTCATTAGAAGTGATTTTAGATCTGACTCTTGCTTTCCTGGTGATATAGGTAATTCAGGACTTTCTAAGGTGGGAGAACTAGGTTCTGATGAACCCAAGTACCCCGGGTTGCTGATGCTTGTGTTCTTGCGCTTGCCTTTAGCCATCTGGATCTCCTTGGTGCTACCTGAGCTGTCTCTGACTGGAGCCTTGTCTTTCCTATTACCTTGGTTGTGTCAGAACTGTTTGGGATGGGTGTTGCTGCTGGGGTTAGAGCTGAGGTCCAAGATCTGCTCAATGCTGAGGCGGAAACAGGAAGGAACCAGTGCTCTGGGCCAGGAGTGAATTCCTGGGTCCCTGCGGGTCCTGGTTACTCCCTGTTTGGGTAGAGTATTGCTGTCTCCTCACCTGAGATACTGCCCAGGTTAGATCTCTTGGGCGCCCTGCCCTTTGCGAGGTTGGTTGGGTACAGAGCTGTCTCCTGGGATCTACTCTGTGCTCGGGCCCAAACAGGAAGGCACTGGTACTTCTGCCCAGGAGTAAATCCCTGGGTCCCAGTGGGCCCCAGCCACCCTCCACTTGGTGTGAGTGTTGTTGCCTCCTTACCCAAGACACTGCCCAGGTTAAAGCTCCTGAGAACTCTGCTTCCTCTGGGTTCTGTGAGATTGGGTGTAGAGCTATCTCCCGGAATCTGCTGAGCGCTCAGGAAGGTACCAGTGCTCCGGGCCAGGAGTGAATTCCTGGGTCCCTGTGTGCCCCGGTTACTCCCTGCTTGGGGCGAGCGCTGCTGAATCCTTCCTTACCTTAGATACTGCCCGGGTTAGAGCTCCTGGTAGCCCCGCTTCATCTAGGTTTTGTGAGGTTGGATGCAGAGCTGCCGCTGGTGATCCCGCTCAGTGCTCACCAGCTTGCTTTCTTATACAACCTAGGGACCCTTCCATGTCAGTCATTAACAAAGAAACCATCTCACAACATGCCTACAGGCTGGTTCTATGGGTGTCACCTTGGCCTGTTTGAGATGGGGTCTTCTTTATATGCTGTTGTTTATACCTGAACAGCTGTTCTGGGCTCCTGGGAGTCTTCTGTATCCACCTCCAAACTTGCTTGTGGATAACTGGGATTGCGCATGCTACTGTATCTGGCTTTGCACAGGCTCTGGGCATTGGTATTCAAAGGATTACAGTTTGACACATGAGCTTCACCCACTGAGCTATCTGTCTCCTAGCCCGTGTTCCCTTTGTCTTTTAAGGTAGAATATGTTTATGTATTTGTGTATATTAATTTTTTTATAGATTTAGCTGTCAATGAACACTTTGTTTGGTTTCGTGAATAGTCCTGCAGTGCAAACAGGCATGAAGACATGTCTTGTGATATGTTGGTTTCAGGTGTGAGACTACTGGACTTGTTCTTTATTTTTGTTTTGTTTGCTTTGGTCTTTGTGAGGCAGGATCTGGATAGCCTAGATTTCACCATGTAACCAGGCTGACCTTTAACTCAGATCTGTTTGCCTCTGCCTCTGTAGTGCTGGGATTCATGGCATATGCCATCATGCCCAGTCCTCAATTCTTTATTATTGCAATCATAGCTTGTTTACAGGAGTTCAGCAAATAGTGTCATAGAAATTAAAAATCAGTAGGCTATATAGAATTTATAACAGAGTATTACATATTTTATCATTATCCATAAATTGTGATACTTCATTGTGTAAAAGCTTATGTACATATGTGCATAGTTTTTATTTCCTTTAGAATTAGTTGTTAAAACATTTACCCCATGGTAGATCTACTGTCCACCAGTGATGTAGCATTGTCTAAAAAATGTGAGTTTAGACTCCTGTAGCAAACATGAGTCAAGAAAGAAAAATAATCAGAGAACAAAGCTGTTCTGTAAGTGATAAGAAAATTGAATGAATGTTGAAACCAGAGAGTGCGCCTTTAATCCCAGCACTTGGGAGGCAGAGGCAGGCGGATTTCTGAGTTCGAGGCCAGCCTGGTCTACAGAGTGAGTTCCAGGACAGCCAGGGCTACACAGAAAAACCCTGTCTCAAAAAACCAAAAATAAATAAATAAATAAATAAATAAATAAATAAATAAATAAATAGAAACCAGAGAGCGAAAAGAGAAAGATAATGAAAGAAAATGAGAGCCACAATACACAAAAAATCAAATCAGTTTCTTTACTGCTAAAGACAGGGGAGTATGATCATTGTAGGATATTTGGGTTGGTACTATTAATATAGTAAAATGCTGATTTCAGTCTACTATAATATAATATCAGATTATATCTGATCAGATTATATAATATCAGAAATTAGCAACTTAAGCCTTAAACATTGAACATCTCCAAATGTTATATTTTCTTACTCAGAACCAAACTAGCTCTCATTTCTCCTACTCCCATTTGTGCTGGGGATTAAACCCAAGACTTTACACATGCTGAGCAGGTATTCTACCACTGAGCTATATAACCAACAACTAGAAAATACTTTAAAAGCTTGTAAATGGAATATAGTATGGAGCAGTTGTGTGTTCTTTATTACCTTCCAGAGGTTGCATCATTAATTACATTGCTTTTTAATCTATGTACTCAATTAAGTTTTATGTATCACAGTTGTTACATTTTTTCCTAAGGTTTTATTTTCTTTAGACTCTCTTGATTTTGAACCTGGGGATTAAATTTAAAACTGTTTTCTTTGTAGCCATGCAGGATACACGTACTGTGGGTCTTGTGCTGCCCATGCTTACAAACAAGTGGATCCATCTATTACGTAAGTAATGCAGTCAGTTAGGAACAGTTTGGGGCTGTTGTCTTGATGTACAAGTAATACTTCATTCTGCTTGTTCTTATGTATGTATTCAGTTTAATTAGAGCTTAGACTTTTTGGGAATTTGCAGGAAATACCTTAATACTTTTCTTTGAATATTTACCTTGTCGTTAGTTGTGAAATGTTCCATTCTGACGCTACTACAAAGTTAAATATTTGATTTTTCAGTTTACATTACAAACCTAGATGTGAACATTTTAAACAAAAATAAAGATTCCTTTGTTCTTTTTAATCATTTTTTTATAATTACTAAAAGCAAAGCTTTTGTAACAGTAAAGAGAAATTAAATTGAAAAAGTTTTAGAAAATATTTATTAAACCTTGGTCTGAAAGTCTACCTATCATAGTCAAAGTTATTTTAAATAACACCATGTTTTAAACTTTTCTCTGTTTGTTTGAATTTTTATTGATGATGTCATGCTAGAGGCATGCTTTAGAATTAGTTTCTCTTAGGGATATAAATAAGTCTAGGATCTGTTCTGAGGGAAGTGCAAAGTGAGACTTAAGGAAGCTGATGGAAGGTCAGGATGAGGAGGGGAAGTAAACGGGGAGAGTGTTTGGGACACTGAGGAGGGGGCTGTGCACTTTGTAAGGAGAGAAGGTGACATGTGCTTTGTGATCAGATCTCATGTATAGTATCTAATAGCTAAAACTTGGGGTCATTTAAAAGTATTTAAACAAGTTTAATTAATATTAAGTTGTATATAGCATTTTAGAAATCAATTAGGAGATCATTTTAATGATCAATATATAGTAAATAATAAGCAAATATAAAACTATTGGCTTGAATTTTAAGTAAGTTCTAAGACTGAGTCCTAAAGCAGAAATGGTTAGGTGCAGTAAGATTGTAACAATAACACTATGCTTTAACATCCATTATTGAATAGTGAATTAAATAAATATGACAGCTTAAGCAATGCAGTAATTTGTGGAAACTGAATATTGTCAGGCACGGTGATGCACACCTGTAATCCCAGCAGTAGGAGGCTGACTTAGGAGGTAACAAGTTTGGGGCCAGCCAAGAGCTATGTTGTAAGGCCATGTTATTAAATAAAACAATGAACTATATTATGAAGCATTGTAGTCATTTGAGAAAATATCACATTTAGTCTAAAAGGAGAATATAAGTTTGTGTAAAATTGAGAAGAAAGTGTACTATATGAAGCAAAATTTTTCATAAAATATCTTAAAAAACAGTAGCCATTTACAGATGATAATGCTTTTCTTTAACATTTTTATTTTTTGATAATTTTACACATGTATGTAAAGTCTTTTGATCATATTTTCCCTCATTATGTATGCACTCTTACCTGGGTCCCTCCAAGCTCCTTCTTTTTGTTAACTCATTGAGTTTAACTGGGGCTGCTTGTATGAGCATGACTGTAGTTTACATGGTAACTAACAGTGATCATAGTACTGAAGACGACTCTCCCCCAGAAATCATTAACTGCTCACAATGACCACAATACACGTATGCTTGTGTTGTTTTTTTTTTTATATAAATAATGGACAAATTGGGGGAGTAGTGAGGAGTGTAAATATAATCACAATGGATGAAATTCTCACAGGATTTATAAACTACTACGTTAAAAATAATGGACATGACATTTTTAAAAAAATTTTATTGGTCTTTGACTGTTTTGATTTTTGCTTGTGTTTTATTGGTTTCTTTGCTTTTTCTTCTCTCTCTCTCTTTTTTTTTTAAAAAAGAGAAAGAACATAAAGTTGGGTGGGTAAGGAGATAGGGAAGATTTGGGAGGGATTGAGAAGAGGAAAGAATATGATCAGACTATAGTGTATGAATAAAGTTTAATTAAAAGATCTTAATGAGCTACAGTTAAAAATAAACCTTTTACAATAATGATATTTAAAAAAGAATTGTCAAATCATTTTCATGATGAAAAATAAAAAAGTTCCATGTGCAGAAACAGTTGTATGAACTGGAAAGATGTCTCAATAGTTAGAGCACTAGCTACTTCTCCAGAGTGCCCAGGTTGAATTCCTAGCACTCACTCAGCTTAGAATTTACTGCAGTCCCCTGGGATTTTATACCCTTCTCTCACCTCTCATGCCTTCTTCTGATCTCCAAGGGCATTGTGCATTCAGATGGTGTATGTGTGTGTGTGTGTGTGTGTGTGTGTGTGTGTGTGTGTGTGTGTATGTGTGTGTGTGTGTGTGTGTGTGTCTGTATATATATATGTGCAAGCAAAACTCTCAAACACATAAAATAAATTTAAGACATTAAAAAGAATTAGTGTAGGAGGAGCTAAGGTGGGAGGAGTAAGGAGAGGAAGAGGAAGAGTAAGGAGAGGAGGAGGAGGAAGGAAAGGAAGAAGAGGAAAGAGGAGGAGAAGGAAGGGGAGGAGCTAAGGGAGAGCCATCTCCCATGCCTGGTGTCTTGTGAGTGGCAGGGCTGGTGTTTCTGGTTGGCTGTTTCTAGCTGTGGCACACACGTGGCTTCTGACCGTGCAACATGGTGGCTGAGCTAGGCAGAGCCGCCACAGCATAGATAGTTGGCTAGACCAGAGGCCATTTTAAAATCTTACTACAACAGATTAGAACAAAAAAAATAAAACTATCGAAATAATAAAAACTGCATAAAACAAAGGTGACTTTTTTGTGTGATGTTACAAATCAAATCTAGGATCTTACACATGCTAAGAACATCCTCTATTATAGAAATATGTTGTTAGTTCCCAAATACTGTGAACTAAATGAAACAGTAAGTGAGAAACAAATATATTTCCTCTTGTAATAATGAAAAATAATGGAAAAACGGGCATTGCTCTTACATTTCTTTTACAAAATATAGCCTGGCTTGGTGGAGCATACCTTTAATGTCAGTACTGGGAAGGCAGAAGGATTTGTGAGTTCTGGATAGTCAGGACTACATAGAGAGATCCTGTCTCAAAAAACAAAACGCAGATATATAGGTTTATATTATACATTTATTCTAACACACACACACACACACACACACACACACACACACACACACACACACACACACAAATCTGTTGTACTTTTAAATTGCTTTTGGGACAAGAATCTGGCTTTGTAGCCTAGACTGGCCTTGAATATGAAGCAGTCTTCCTGCCTCAGCTTCTGAAGTGCTGGCATTACAGGTGTATGCTACCACGCCAGACTTTGGATTATTATATAATTTAGCTAGAATATACCTCTGTGCAGAGCTCATGTCTGTTTCTGCATTCAGTTTGTTATAATCCGTTTTTGTGGCCGAGAAAAAAGAAGGAAACCCATTCACACACACACATACACAGTTTCAAACGGGAGCAGCAGGAACCTTGCCCATTAAACAGGAAATGTTTCTCTTTAATACTAAGTCTGAACTTAATAAAAACAGCTTCTCGAGAGTCAATGCAGATCTTTCAAGGGTTTCACTATGTAATTTCAAGGTTATGTTTGTCTATACTGCCACCTGAAATATACCTGACTTAATTTTCACCTGAAAGCCTCAATTTTGTTCTGTACAACAAATATGTCAATTGTTTTACAGACCTATTTTGTTAATTTTGGGGAAAATTTTGCCAGATACCTAGTATTTTTGTGTTTTTGCTTTGTTTTAAGTGAAAGTTGTATTCCATGAAAAATGTGTCTAGTTCTGATCTGAGTTTGACGCCTACCACTTATGTAAACCTTAGTGTGGTGGTGTGCCCCTGGCGTCCTAGTGCTGGGGAGTGGGAGGCAGGTGGTGTGGAGAGAGGAAGATTCGTGGGCCGACATGTTAGATACCTCAGCTAAAGCTATGAGCTCTAGGTTCAACTAGAGAGAGACCTTGTCTTCCAAAAAGTGCAGAGCTCCAGAGGAAGACACCTGATGTCAAACTCTGGCTTCTACATGTGCTGACATAATGTATCTATGCACCCAACCCTCGCCCCCAACTCATACACATATACTAGCCGGCCCCCCCCATCCTTCTTATTTTTAAGGGTTTTACTTGATTTCATAGCACTTGTTTTTTGTTTTTCAAGGCAGTTTCTCTGTGTTGTCCTGGCTGTTCTGGAAATAACTTTGTAGACCAGTCTGGCCTCAAATTCACAAAGATTTGACTGCCGCTGGTTTGAGGGCATTGAGATTAAAGGTGTAATCACCATCTCAGTTCAGGAAGGACTTTTTAAAGTAAGGTCAAGGGAAAGTAGAATGATCAGATTTGTGTTTCTGATAGAATATTTTCCTTCCCTGTGAAACACCTTTACAAAATTATTTATGTTCCATTAGTTGGAGTAGGTAGTGGAACAGAATGAAGGTGAGTGCTCATAGACCATATTCATTATAATCATTTCACAGAGGTAAATTCTCAAGGAGCTGTAGTGGATGAACTATATTTCTAGGAAAATATGACTCCCTGCCAGGCCTCTATTCATTTCATATTAAAGGTTTCATTTACCCATCTAGTAACCACCTGCAAACCAATACTGAGGTTATTTCTTTAAAGGCAAAACACTTTGTAGTTATTAAAGGAAAGGAACATAGCCTTGCACGTTTAGTTCCCTCCAACAATTGCAATGACTTGCTGTTTATGGATCTAACAAAGAAAGGAAGAAATACATGAGCTTCAATGTGCCTTGTTAATTTTCTTTTGTTAACACGTTAGCTAACAAAGACCTATTTTGAGGTCACTATTATCTTGAATATGCCCCATTTCAACTATTACAGTAATATCTACCCTTCTGTGATTTTTGCATGTCATTTTTAAGGATTTTAACTTTTTCTTGTTTCTGTAACTCAGTTCTGGAACTGCACTAGTTTGATTGTGGGTGTTTTTACCAAACTAGAAAGAATTTTTTGGGAAAGCATCTGGCTAATTCAGATTGGTAGGAGCTCTTCTATATAGGTTGGGTTTGACAAAAAGGAACGCTAAGAAAGTAGTCCTAGTTGAAGGACTTTAGGCTCCCAGAAGACCGCTGTGGGTGTTTCATCTCTGGCACAGTGCTCATTGTCCTTATTAGAGTAATATAAGCTTTCAGATCGACTTCTTGTAGCCCTGGCTGTTCTGGAACTCTGTATAAGCCAGGTTGGCCTGGAACTTGGAAGAGATCTGCTTGCCTCTGCCTTCTGAGTGCTGGGATTAGAGGCGTGGGCTACCATGCCTGGCTAGAGACTGACATTTTAAAAGTATCATTTTATATTTTAACTATATATCTTAGTTTTTTTCAAAAGCATCCTGATGTTAAATATTACATATTATATATTAAATATTTTTTATCATAGAAAGTGATTTCTCAGCCAGAACTACTCTTCCTTCTTTCGTATTAAGGGTCTTTTCTTTCCTTCCTTCGCCTATCCTCTTTCTTTCCCCGTTTCTTTCGTAAGTAGAATCTCACGATGTTGCTTTGGCTAGCCTTATGTTCTCATGCTCAACTAACTGATCCCCCTGCTTCAGCCTTCTGAGTATTTGATAGAGTACAGACACGCACCACCATGCCTGGCCAAATGTCATTCACTGATGCTTAGTTCATGTATTTCCTGGCATTAATCAAGTGACCTACACATTCCCAAGTTACTATTTTATATATATTTCACATTAGACTTTAATAAAAGAATTTATTACTATTTGTGTTCTGCTGTGATAGAACAGAATGGTATCTTTTGGTTTCACTTATTTAATAGTGTATAAATTTGACCCTCCCTCTTTGTGGTACTGATGATACATGTGACACAAATATGAATTACAGTACTAACAAGATGGAGGGGCTGGAAAGATGGCCTAGTGGTTAAGAGCACTGGCTATTAACTTTAAGAGGTCCTGAGTTCAATTCCCAGCACCTACTTGGTGTTTCACAACATAATGGAATCCTTTGCCCTCTTCTCGTGTGCAGGCATGCATGTAGACATAACACTCAAATACATGAAATATATAGGTAAATCTTTTTTTAAAAAAAAAGATGGAGAAGACAAAGGGCAGAAGAGAGATTATTTCCGGCTTACATTGGCCCAAGGATACAATAGTTTCCTGTGTGATTTCTTTGAGGACTCTGAGAATAACTTAATCCAAAACTTCCTTATATCCCGCATCCTTCCCCAACTTTGAAGTGGCATGTCTTAAAAAAAAAAGTTTAATTTTCTTAGCTTAGTAATAGACTTTGGTTGGTTGGTTGTTGCTTGCTTGCTTGCATGCACTATGCAGTCCAGATCTGCCTTTGCTTTGCTTCCTGTGAGCTACAATTAAAGATGTGTTCCACTATACCTGACTTTTTTTTCCGAGACAGGGTTTCTCTGTGTAGCCCTGGCTGTCCTGGAACTCACTCTGTAGACCAGGCTGGCCTCGAACTCAGAAATCCGCCTGCCTCTGCCTCCCAAGTGCTGGGATTAAAGGTGTGTCCCACCACTGCCCGGCTTTTTTTTTTTTTTTTTTTAATAAAGAGATGGTGTCTGAGTTTTGTAGAACAAGTTGGCTTTGAAATCCCAATCATCCTAGATCCTTCTGGGTCACCCTGAGTGTTAGGGTATAGGTGAATGCTGTCATCCTTGGTACATTAATAGAATTTTGTCAGAGATTATCACCATAGCACACACTCCTTGTCCTGCAACTCTCTGACAGTGAAAGAACCAGGTCCTTTTTCTTGGTACATAAGCCCACTGTCTATTCTCTTCTTTCTCATAGTTTCTCCCCTTTGGAATCTTTAACTTATTTATGTTTGTATATAGTATGGTAAGATTGTTTTGTTTGAATTTTAGAAAACAGTAAATGCATGGTTTCAGAATTTAGGTTGTAGAGCAAGTTTGGACGTTTGGTGTAAAATGATAGGAAGCTAATTTTGCTTTGGTGTTGAGATAAAGGGGTTGTGGAAGTTGTAGCCCAGTTTTCTTTAGATAGACTACCATGCAAATCATACATTATTAAGTTTTTTGTGTTTGAGAATAGAGAACGTTTATTATATATAATCCCTTTCAACAAGATGATGCCCTGTTTCTTTGCTACCATAGAAATGATGTCAAAGTAGCTTTATTGAATGCTTCTTTGTAATGTTGTTTTATATAGATGCTTAGAAGTTTGGTTTTTTTTCGAGACAGGGTTTCTCTATGTAGCCCTGGCTGTCCTGGAACTCACTCTGTAGACCAGGCTGGCCTCGAACTCAGAAATCCGCCTGCCTCTGCCTCCCAAGTGCTGGGATTAAAGGTGTGCGCTACTACTGCCCGGCTAATGCTTAGAAGTTTGAAACAGTATTATTTATTTTTATTAAAAACTTAAAATTTTAACATTTTTTATAGCTGAAATATTTAAACTGATACTATACTTTGAAATGTGTCTAGTTATACATTTAGAAATGATTTCTATGTATAGTATATTTACTGTAAAAATTTATAGCTGGTATTTTCAATTATTGGACAAAAATTTAGATTAAAACTGAAGAGTAAATTCAGTTCGATTGTACTAGAATTCCAAGAACTGTGGTTTTAGTTCACAGAAGTCTCACTTCCTCATATTTCTGGAAAACTAGAAACCTAGTGTAATTAATGGCCTGTTAGGGTTGTTTTCTTTGAAGCTCCTCTTTTTGGCTGCTAGGCCGCTTACTGCATGACTGTTAGGCATGTCCTTGGAGTCATCTGTTGTGATTGTGTCCCATGTGTCTTCCACCCCTCCCCCATTTCCAGGATCTTATTATGTAATCCTGGCAAGCTAGAAGTCACTATGTAATCCAGGTTGGCTTCAAACTTGGAACAGTGTTTGCCTCAAGGGTCCAATATTCTGGGAGTATATGGGACACCAGTCCTGGTTTTTAAGTCATTTTATATAGGTACTTCAGTCAAGTAGATAAGGGCCTCATTTTAACTTCATTAGCTCTTAAAATAAAAATGTATCTCCAAATTAGCCTGCAGTCGGATGTGGGAAGTTGGAATTTTAGTGTATGAATTTTGATGAGAATATAGTTGAGTTCTTATGTTCACAGAATGTAGTAAAAGAAGGTAGTCAGTGTGAAAAAACAAGTAAAACTTAAAGTTACTTTTCCTTTTATTTAATAAGATTTGTGTAGAAGTACATTTGTTCTGTGTTTCTGTTGTGTATCTCCCAGCCGGAGAATTTTCATCCTTGGGCCTTCCCATCATGTGCCCCTGTCTCGATGTGCACTCTCCAGTGTGGATATATATAGGACTCCTCTGTATGACCTTCGTATTGACCAAAAGAGTAAGTATATAGAAATCATAGCTTTTAAATAGCTAAAGCTCATTTAATAAGGATTGCAACTTAATCTAAAATATTTTAAAAGACAAAAATTGGTAATTAATTTATATAAAATAGACACAAAAAGTTGTATTTTACTCATAACTACAAAAATATGTTAAAGGCACTTATCTCCATACCATAGTGGTTTCATTTATATTTAGAGAAATACTTTGCTTGTGCTATACTGTGAAGGAAGAAATTAGTATACCCGCCAACCTGATGAAGGACTTGGCAAGTTAACTCTATTTTTATGTGTATCACTTTTTTCACTTTAAAGATTTATTTATTTATTTTATGTGTGTGAGTACACTGTCGCTGTCTTCAGACACACCAGAAAGGGGCATTTCATTACAGATGGTTGTTAGCCACCATGTGGTTGCTGTGAATTGAACTCAGGACCTCTGGAAGAGCAATCAGTGCTCTTAACTGCTAAGCTTATCTCTCCAGCCCCACTTTTTTCACTTTAAATGATGGTAATAATACGTTTATTTCCTCTCATTGTTTTTTTATGGGAAAATTATTCTATATTTTCTGAAACTCTGAAAAGTAGTATAGAAATTTTAAGACATTTTGCTTTTAACATGTGTTATTTTTGTGTGTGTGTGTGTGTGTGTGTGTGTGTGTGTGTGTGTTAGCAGGTCTGTAGTCATATATGTGTGTGTAAAGGTGCATGTGTGCTATGTGGAAGCCTGAGGCTGACGTCAGGTGTCTGCCTTGACCATTCGTGATATATCATCAAAGCAATGTCTCAGACTGAACTCAGAACTCACTATTGTGGCTCACCTCCCTTGCTATCTATAACTATGTCTATCTATAGCTATATCTGGGGAGTCCCTTTCTGTTTCTTGTGTACTGGGGTTACAAATGGGCTTGCCATAACTGTTCAGCTTTTACATGCATTCTCAAGTCCAAACTCCAGGCAATTAAACTTCTGTGGTAAACATTTTATCTGCTAAGACATCTGTCTAGCTCCCATGTCTGTTTTGTTGATCTCCTTCTAGGATTCCAGAGGTTATATTTTGATGTGTGTGTGTTCTGTGAGTGAGTACACACGTGTACTGTATGTTCTTTTTCTATGCTGTCTACATTTTTCTTTTGAGACCATGTCTCTCACTAGCCTAGAACTCACCTAGAATGGTAGGCTGCCTGGCCAGGAAGCCCCAGGGATCTCTGCCCCAGAGAGTTTTACTTCCTCATGAGGTCATAAGTGTATACCAACTATCAGGCGTTTTTGTGTGGATTCTGGAAATCCAATTCAGGTGCATACTTTTTTTTTTTTTTTTTTTTTTGAGAAGTGGTTTATCTACTGAGAAAGTTATCTTCCTTGTTCCCAGATGTCATTTTTGTTTAGCTGTCCCTCTCCTCCCCTCCCCCTCCCCTCCCCCCCCCCTCCCTCCTCTCCCCCTCCCCCTCTCCACATTCTCCTACCCTCCTCCCTTTCCCATTTTCCTACTCCTTCTTTCCTTTCCTTCCTTCCTTTTCTCCCTCCCCCTCCCCTCCCCCAGGGTTTCCCAAGACAAGGTTTCTAGCTCTGTAGACCAGGCTGGCCTTGAACTGTCAGAGGTCCACCTGCCTCTGCTTCTAAGTGCTGGAGTTACAGGCCTGGGCCACCATGTCTGGCTGCTTAGCTGTTTTTGTTTTTGTTTTTAAACACAAACGCAATATTTAAAAAAGTATAAAATAGTATACAGAGTAGAATGATAGATATTGATATATTTGTTATTCATACTTTACTCTGAATTTCCCTTCTCCTGTTTCTTTCTACATAATAACCATCTTCATGAACTTTGGAGTATATTCTTTAGCTCATTAAATTATATTTTAATTTTATAAGGGATGTTATTTTTCATTAAAGTTTGCAGTAATTTCTTACATTGAATGAAAGATGTCATCTGTAAAAGAAATGATTAGCTGTTTTAGGCCTTACTTTTTACAACTTGAGGTTGTTTCATAAAATAGTAGCAATTTGATATTTGAATAGCTTTGATTAATGAAAGTAGAATATTAGCTTTCTGATTGACATAAGAGACACACTTTTCTTTTTTTTTTTAAAGATCTGTTTATTTTATGGGTATGAGTGTTTTGCGCACGTACATGCCTGTGCACTACGTGCCTGCCTGGTACCCGAGGAGGGCAGCAGAGGACTTCGGTTCCCTTGGAACTGCAACTGTAGATGATTGTGAGCTGGATGTGGATGCTGGGAATGAACCTGGGTCCTCTGCAAGAGCAAGTGCTCCTCACCGAGCCGTCTCTCACGGGTGTGTGTCCTCCCACCTCCCCGTTTTTATGGGCCTGTTTGGTACAGCAAGCAAAGAAATAGATACTTTTTAAAGAGGTATTATTTTCCCTCTGTTTTTTGGTTTCTTTCTCCCCTCCCATTCCTCTTTCCCCTTGTTCCTTTGGTTTTTTTTTGAGAAAGAAATTTGCTAGGTGAACTCAACCAGATCTTGTCCTACTCTGTAGCCCAGGCTGGCCTTGAATTTGTTATTCTGCTGCTGTAGCCTCCCAAGTAGCTGGGGTTGTTAGTGTGAGCCGCCAGCCCTGCTCTAAGTTATTCTTTCTTGTGTTTTTACATACTAAATTTTACATATTGCTCTGCAGTCTTCATCTTAAGTAGATCTCATCAGAGGTAACTAGATCACTAGATCATCTTAAGTTGGCATAATACTGGGGCAGATTTAAGATTTCTGCTGTAAGGTAAAGTTTGGATTTTGTGAAAGATAGTATTGGAGGTGAGAATTTTATATTGGTATGGTAGAAACATGAAGTAAAATAATAAAACTACACAATTATAAAAAAAAACAAAGCAAAACTAAAAAAACTCTTATTAACTTTATATGCAAATAGATTAGTAACATTTCCTTGTTACATTAGGAATTCTAATGACTGTTTTGACTAGAACATTTTTTAAATTCAAAGAATGGCCTAGACCCAGAGTTTATTTTAGAAATGTTAAAAGGAGCTGATGAAAAATGTACTATGTTATTATCCAAATGGTAAGTCTTTATTGTATTATATAATAAAATTAGTCATTCTGTCTTTCACTTATACTTAAAAAAAAAAAAAAAGATGGAGTATGTGGTGCTTTTGTTTCTTGCCATAGCTTATAATTTTATGTTGTTGGGTGGATGTTCATAAAATAAGTATATGCATTAATATTTTTTAATATATTTTGAAATCTCTTTAGTTTACGGAGAGCTATGGAAGACAGGAATGTTTGAACGCATGTCTCTGCAGACAGATGAAGATGAACACAGTATTGAAATGCATTTGCCTTATACAGCTAAAGCCATGGAAAGGTATATTGATTAATATAAGAAATCCCAGAGAAGTCATAGATATTAATTTCTTTGGGATTATTTTAGTTTAGGATAAGATAATTTGTCAAAGCAAGGAGATTAAAATTTTATTTAAAATGAAATGTAAGTTGAAGATTACAATGTCTTTATGAGGATTAAAATTGATTTTTAGCTGGTTGTCTGTTAAGGTTGAGCATATGAATTGTCCTGATTCTTTTATTTTTTTAAGATGGAAATTAAAACAACCCATGTTTTTGGGCTGATGTATTTTGTTTTGTTTGATATAATAGCCAATAGCCTTTTTGATGTTTTTGTATAATCATTATATTCTTTGTGGTACTATGGTTTTAAAACATTAAATTTGGAAATATATTTGGAAGTCAGTCTTTTCAGAACTCTATAAAGGTTCCGTTTACATGCTGATGATGGGGTGACAAGGATGATATAGCTGTGTAGACCCGATAAGGGTCTTCCTGTGGTAGGGGTGCCCTGGAGGATAAGCAGTAGAGAAAAGGGGAGGGTCTGCTGTGCCCTTTACCATAGATTTCAGTGCCCATTCTTTTGCCCAACATATAATGATTGATTAGTCAGTAAAATGAAAAACAATCTCTAGAATTTTCAGTGCTACATTTGAATTAAAAAGTCTTATTTGTAGACATTTCTCTTTTTGTATGTCATTTCTTGTTTTTTAAAATTTATTTTTTTGTTTTGTTTTTAAATTTGCTTTTAAAATTTTATTTTTATTTTGTGTACATTGGTGTTTTGGTTGCATGTATATGTAAAGGTGTTAGATCTTCTGGGGTGGGAGTTATAGACAGTTGTGAGTTGCCATGTGGGTTTTGGAAATTTAACCTGAGTTTTTTGGAAGAGCGGCCAATACTCTAAACTGCTGAGCCATCTCCCCAGCCTCCTATGTTATTTCTTAATATATACTTATTATTTTATACAGTTTCAGTAGTTCTAAATACAGGGAGCTTATTCTTCCTGAAGTTTGTTATTTAAATTTATCAATAAGGTCTAAATTGCATTAATATTTTAATACAGATATATATGGGTTATTTATTTTTTGGCTGGCATACTTACAATTAGCTAAAGACCAAGGTTTTTCATATTGTTGTGATGAATTTTTTTTCTTGTTACAATTTTGTGTATTAGTTTTTGTTGTGGTATTTTATTTGTAAAATTTTTTAGAGCTTAAACTTCTTTACTATTTTGTTTTATGTGTGTGAGTGTTTTTGCCTGCATGTATACCTGTGAAGCATTTGTGTGTGTTTGGTGCCTGAGAGGCCTGACGAGGGCATAGAATCTCTTGGTACTACTGGAGTTACAGACAGTTGTGAGCCACCATGTGGGTGCTCTTAACCGCTGAGCCGTCTCTCAGGCTCTGGTTTTGTATTTTCCTGATACGGGGTTTTGTTGTGTAGTCTGTGCTACCTATGAACTTAGGGCAGCCTTGCTGCTTCAGTCTCCAGCTGCTAAGATGGTAGTTACAGGCTTGAACACACAGCTTGAATTTTGTGTAGTTGATAGTGTTTTAACTCAAATAGGAATGATTCAGTGATTTCTATGTAACTTGTTCTGCTTGATCAGTCTATTACTATAGGATTTGTTCTCATGTATTCAAAGTTTTATTGCCTTTTTGTTCACATCTATTCACACTAACCATGAAGAATTATATAAACCTGAAGATGTTTGCAAAAATCTATGTAATATTAAATTAAAGATTTAGGCTCTGTTTTTGTGTTTTGTTGTTTGTTTGAGGCAAGGTCTACTATATATGCCACACTGGCCTAGATAGAATGCCCTTTGTAGCCAAGCTGGATTTGAGGTCCTCCTGCCTCAGCCTCCTGAATGCTGGTGTTTTATGCCCAACCAGTTGACTTTTATTATGTTCTAATCATTGAGAAAAATTATCTATCTATCTATCTATCTATCTATCTATCTATCTATCTATCTATCTGTCTTCTTTTTGATTTGTTGGCATAACTAGAATTCCTATTCACCAAAAAGATTTTTTTTTTTTGGTCATTTGCTGAAAATTTTATATATTTTATTATGAGAATTAATGGACTGTAGTATAATATAGTCAATAAAATAACAACCTTCTAAAGGAGGGTTAAAAATGACATTTAATTATTATATAGGAAATTTAAGAAGATAGAAAATTGAGAGCTACAAGCACAATTCTAATTTATAACTCTCCCTCTTTCAGTGTTCAGTGAACTCCTCCCACATCATGTTAAGATCCCTAACATTACTTCTAGAAGAAACCAGTAAGCATTTGTTCATAGTTACTGTGTTGTGTCAATTAGTTATCACTGAATAATGAATTATTACAGAATCAAGTGGCTTACAATCACAACTGTTGAATTATTCATAGTTTCACATTAAAAATTGGAGCAGGGAACAAGGTGGGTTAGAGAGTCCAAGATGCCCTCACTTAGATGTCTCCAGTCACAGTGCTTTACTTCCTGAAGAGACATAGTACCACTTGTGCCAATTTCTACTTTTCAGAACAAGATATCTGTCAGCCAAAGTGTAAGGGAGGATTATAGATTTTCTATCTTGATAGGAGGAGCAGCATGTGTCTCCAGGAATAGGAGCAATTGTTGAGTGCCTGTTTGTGGATGGTCTATTATGGTTCCACTTCAGTGGAGCAGTTTATGTCTCTGTAACACATACTATATACTAACTAGCCTTTCTAAATGCCTAGATTTCTGTTACAGTTACTTTTTTATTGCTGTGATAAAACACCATGACCAAAACAACTTAGTAGAAGGAAGATAATCCAGGACCAGGAAGCAGAGAACACTGGGAATAACAATAAAAACAATGGAAGTTTTTTGAACCATCAAAGCCTGCTTCTTTTGACAACATTCTTTTAACAAGGCCACACCTCCTAATCCTTTGCAAATAGTTTCTGGGGACTAAGTATTCAAGCATAAGAGCTTCTGGGGACCATTCTCTTTTAGTCAAACATCTGTAATGATTTCAGATACATTGTCCATATTCTGCATCAAGTTTAAATATGAGTGTAGTCTTGGTTGTGAGTCATCTTGATTTAGAGATCTGTGAAAAAGTAGATATGCCCCTTGCCCCCACTTATGTAGTTTTAGAAAATTCTTGAATTGATGATATTGTGCTGGCTTAGTGAGTAGAGGTACTTGCACAGTCCTCATGTCCTCATTTTGGTTTTTGTATCCTATGAGAACTGAGTCCGGAGAGTTGTCCTCTGACCTCAGCATGTAGGTTATGGGGCACACACACACATACATGAAACAAATGGATAAAGCATAAACTGTTTGATGAATTAATTCAAAGTATAGTGATATTTGTCTGAAAATGCCATATGGATCCTTATGTGGTAAGATGAAAAATGAATAAAAAGACAGTTTTGAAAATGTGATAATTAATCATAGTAGAACTCCCATTGGAGAGTAAAATTGCAATGGGTTAATTCACAGCAGTATCACCCTGTAGCCACGGGACAGAGAGGAGTCCTTGACTCTAGTTGGTTCTCTATTCTGGTAGTAGTTTCATAGTTTACCTGATTCCTTGATTTGTTTATTTTTGATTGCTCAGCTGGGTCATTTGGATTGTTTTACTGTGTCATTTTACTGTTTTTTTTGTTTTTTTTTTTGTTTTTTTAAGAAATGGGCTCTCATACCTTTAGTCCAGAAGCAGGTAGATTTCTCTGAGTTCGAGGCCAGCCTGGTCTATAGAGAGAACTCAGGATAGCCAGGGCTACATGGATAAACCTTGTCTCGAAAAAAAAAACCGAACAAACAAACAAACAAACAATAAATAAATAGGCTTTCAGGCCTTGCAGAAGCCTGTCATCCTAGCCTTTGTGAGGCTTTTTTTGAGGTCCTGCTACCTACAAGGGTCTACTTTGTACCTGAGTTTCCATTTGGTTCATTGTGTTAGTTTAAAGACCTAGAAACCTTATCTAGTGTTTCTTTTGAGTTCAGTGGCAAGTTTAGCTACACTGCTTTGGTTCCCAGTGGGTTGTACTCTCTCAGCCACCTGCCTAGGAGTTCTTTGGATTCATGAATGAAACACACACACACACACACACACACACACACACACACACACACACACCCCAGTTAATTTTAAAATTCCTTGGCTAGCTCAAATGCTGGGCAGTTCTAATCCTCTTTGTGCCTAGAACACATTGTCTTCCTGTAATACCCTCTAATTTTGTATTTTATCTTTGTTGCCCTGGCTCCTTCTGGGCAGCTCCCTAGTCTTTGCTGCCCAAGACACTTCTGGACAGCCCTTCCGTGGGACAGCGTTTCTTCTCACCTACATTTCAGATGATTTTCCTTCTGCAGCTCGAAATCTGATCCGTCTCCCTCTGAATCATGGTGATTCCTTCCCTTCCTCTCTTCCCATTCCTAGCCCTAGCAAATCCAAAGGTCGTGCCTCAGTCTATTTGCTCAGCTGTTGTCCATTGGCTCTTTGTTGATTGACCAAGAACCAATTGAGGACAAGGACCTTCAGTGTTAGTCACTCAGATTTCTGATTTGGGGGCCAGAGTAATTCAGAGCATTAGAACCAATCCTCAACACAGACAGACAAAATTCTTTTAAGTACTTTATTGGTTTTCTGTGTATCAAATAAGAGCTGTATTCTCTTAAGAAATAAAGCCATCTGAGATTCTTTTTGAGAGTGGCTTTTCTCTACTTTGGACACCTAGTTGTAGTTGACAGGGTAAGTTTAAGAAGCTCTTTTGCCTGGATGGTTGTGTAGGCATGTGTTCCTAGAAAGGAACTCCATTTGGTGACCATGAGCCCTATGTTATTTACTGTCATATTGTTTCTTTGCATTTAGTCTTAGTCCCAGTGCTGACTGTTTGCTCTCCCCTCCCCATTTTCTTTTATCTCCCTTGATCTCTTTCTCCTATCTTTCTTCCTCTTCCCTGTCCCCCCCCCCCGCTCCCCCCCCATCTCTCCTGATTTTGTTTGTTTCTGTGTATGTGAGTGTTGGATAAGGATGTGTACCATATATGCACAGAAGGAGGCCAGAATAGGATATTGTATGTCTTCCTCTCTCCATCTCTTTATTACTTAGCTTGAGACAGGCTCTCTCACTGAATCGGAAACTCACCATTTTGACTAGGGTGGCCAGTCAGCTAGACCTTGGAATCTTCCTGTTTTTGTTCCCTAATGATAGAGTTACACCTAAGAGTTATTTTTTCAACCCAGCAATTCCTTATTATAAATCTTGACAGTTCACCAAGCTCATGATTTTCCCTTTACATATTGTGGTATTTCCTTTTTTTAAAAACTACTAAAATTTTTGTATATTTTGATGGGAAATCTGCCCATCCACAGGTTCATTCTTTTTTTTTTTTAAACTCTACTAAATTACTATATGTGACAGTTTCAATCATTATGCCATCGTGTGGGGACATTGCTCATGTGGCTTCCTGCAGCAGCTCTTACTGCTCCTTCAGTTTTCAGTTTCATTTTTCCTTCAGCTTCTCTTTACTCTGTGTCAAAGGCCAGTGTGAGAAGTTTAGGTATCTTATACTATATCCAGATAAGAGTGTGCCTCCCTCTCCTATATTTGTCTGCTTTGGCCCAGTAAATCATGTTAACATGCTTATAATATGATTTTTCTTACAATTAGGAGTTTGATTGGGGGATGAAGAGATGACTTGTCTGTCTCATTTTCAGCTGAAGCAACTTGGTGTGGGCACAGCTTGACTTCCATCATGGTCAAAGCAATTCACAAGTCTAAATTCAAGGGTGTAAAAAAGTAGTCCCCACCTCCAGTGTCGGAAGGACTTTGAACCTGTGGAGATGGGAATAATTTTGAATGGTCATATTTTCAGATGATAAATAAAACTCTTCAGATGCTAGGTAAATAATTCTGTTTTTATTCCATGGTAGTTCTTTATTTAGTATGTTTTCTGTCTGGAGCAACTAAAATTTATACCATATCTCCTTTGCCCAGTATAAGACCTGGCCCAAATAACTTCAGTTACTAGTTCTTGAAAGTGGATAGATACTAATTGATTTAAAACTTTTAATTTAAATATGGGACCAAATGCTCTTTTTAAAATGATTTTTATATCATGAAGTATATCCATTTTTTTCTCTTTTACTATATGTGTTTACCAAGGAGTTACTAGTGTGGGAAATATTAAAAAGAACGGCAAGTTCTTTCACTACACTGGGTACCAGTGGGACCATATTCCAGCAGTGTTCTTAACTTGGTGGTTTCTCTTGGTTTGGTGGTTCCTGAAATGTCTGTACAAAACTCACTAAGTTTCCTTGGTGGGTCGTTGCCATGCCAGCCCCACGCAATGACTGCCCACCCCATGGTCAGCCACCATACCCAGCAACCCTGTAGAAACAAAAGTCTAGAAGCTTATAATTAATCAGTCAGATTTATATATCAATAAATTCTCAATTCACAAGATGCCCACACAATAATTTCAGAGCCAATTAATAATGATACAAGCTGCCCACCTAGATTAGACAAGTTTCCCCAGTTATTGTATCCCTATATGATAATACCTGTGGCTATTTAAAGCCAGGTGGAGTCTGGATCATCTTCCTCTCTCCATCTTGGTTCCTTCTCCTCCTCCCTGTCTCTGCTGTTCCGTCTCTGTCACTCTTATCTTTCCTTTCCCCTGTCCAATCAGGGGCCTTCTGCAGCACTAATATTTAAGTTAACTGGACAGCGAAAATTCTGCCCCAACTAGTATCTAATTGTTGATATCTAACATATGCCTGTGACCATAAATAGCAGTTGCAAGGCTGAGGGGGGAGGACCATGAGTTCTGAGGCTGATACTTGTGGGGTTTGTTTCGTTTCATTTTGTTTTGAGACAGGGTTACACTCTTGTAGCAAAAGATGCCTTGGAACTCAGCATGCCCCTCTTCTCAGCCTCTTGCTGGGAGTATAGATAGGAACCACCACACCAGACTTACTTTTTAAATCAGGTTTTTAAACATTGAGCTTTACTCCCTCCCCCAGTTGTTATTATTACAAGTAGTTGTTATATGATTTTTTTTAAAGTGACTAAGGAATTATTATTTTATTTTTAATTCATATTTTTGTTGTTTATAATTCTGTTATCTTAAATTTAAACATGATAATTCATTAAGTGTATGTGTTTTTGTTGTGCAGGTGTTTGCATGTGGTATGGGCTAGAGGTTGATGTCTTACTTGATTCCTTTGCATCATTTTAATTTTTGAGACAGGATCTCTCACTGAACTCAGAATTCAGTTCTTCCCTACACTGGCTGTCCAGTGAGCTCCTGGGATCTTCCTGTCTTTGTCTTCCCAGAACCAAGGATTGCAGCTGTGTCTAGCTTTTTACATAGGTGCTGGGTGTAAAACTCAGGTCTTTGTATCAGGTCTTTTACTGACCTAACCATCTCCTTTATGTCTCACTGGAGCCTTTTAAAAACACTGAATGTCTGTGCTGCAGCCTAATGGGAGAATGCTTGCCCAGTATGTATAGCTCCTGAGTTCCACCCCTATACTGACTGGAAAAATGAAGTGACTCATCCTGTTGCTCAGCTCTGATACTTCATACATGGTTTGAAATTACAGATAGAACCACGAAGGATAAATGAACAGTGAAAGTCTCTCTGGTCTCATTTAACCTGTTTATCACCAGGGGGATTTTTAAGGGTACACTGATATGTACATAGAAGTTTGTATACATAGAAGTTCTTTTAGTTTTCAGAGATAGCCTTTCTCTGCGTAACAGCCCTGACTGTCTTGGAACCCACTCTGTAGATCAGGCTGGCCTTGAATTCTGACACTGAGTGCTGGGATTAAGACTAGTGTCTCTGCTGCCTGGCTAGAATTTTTTTTAATATGATTATAAACATACATTTTATTTTGTTTCTTTTCCCCATTCTTTTATAGTACAATTCACAATAATTTTCATTATCAAACATAAGTGATTTTGAAGAAAATCAAATTAAGTTAGGATATATAAGAATTAAATATTTTGGTTATTATAAATAAGGCTGCTATGAACATATGTCCTTGTTATATGTTGGAGCATCTTCTGGGTATATGCCCAGGAGTAGTATAGCTAGGTCCTCAGGTAATGCTGTGTCCAATTTTCTGAGGAACCGCCAGACTGATTTCCAGAGTGGTTGCACCATCTTGCAGTCCCACCAACAATGGAGGAATGTTCCTCTTTCCCCACACCCTCACCAGCATCTACTATCACCTGAGTTTTTGATCTTAGCCATTCTGACTGGTGTGAGGTGGAATCTCAGGGTTGTTTTGATTTGCATTTCCCTGATGACTAAGGATGTTGAACATTTCTTTAGGTGCTTCTCGGCCATTTGAGTTTCCTCAGTTGAGAATTCTTTGTTTAGCTCTGTACCTCATTTTTAATAGGGTTATTTGGTTGTCTGAAGTCTAATTTCTTGAGTTCTTTGTATATATTGGATATTAGCCCTCTATCGGATGTAGGATTGGTAATGATCTTTTCCCAATCTGTTGGTTGCTGTTTTGTCCTATTGACAGTGTCCTTTGCCTTACAGAAGCTTTGCAATTTTATGAGGTACCATTTGTCAATTCTTGATCTTAGAGCATAAGCCATTGGTGTTCTGTTCAGGAACTTTTCCCCTGTGCCTAGGTATTCGAGGGTCTTCCCCACCTTCTCTTCTATTCGTTTAAGTTATAATAGCCAGAAACTGGAAAGAACCCAGATGTCCTTCAACAGAGGAATGGATACAGAAAATGTGGTACATTTACACAATGGAGTATTACTCAGCTATTAAAAACAATGAGTTTGAGAAATTCTTAGGTAAATGGATGGAACTAGAAAATATCCTCCTGAGTGAGGTAACCTAGTCACAAAAGAACACACATGGTATTCATTCACTGATAAGTGGATATTAGCCCAGAAGCTTGAAATAGCCAAGATTCAACTCACAGACGACATGAAGCTCATGAAAGAAGGAACCCAGTGTGGATGCCTTGATCCTACTTACAAGGAGTAACAAAATAATTAAGGGAGCAAATATGGAGACAAAGTGTGGGACAGAAACTGGAGGAGGGACCATCTGGAGATCATTCCACCCGGGTATCCATCCCATGTGCAGTCACCAAAAGTAAATGCTGATGTGGATGTCAGGAAGTGCATGCTGACAGGAGCCTGATATAGCTGTCTCCTTAGAGGTCTGCCAGAGCCTGAAATATTCAGAGGTGGCTGCTCACAGCTAACCATTGAACTGATCATGGAATTGCCAATGGAGGAGTTAGAGAGAAGAATCTCAACAATACCAACCAACTAGAGTTCCCCAGGGTCTAAACCACCAGCCGGGGAGCACATATGGAGGGACCCATGACTCCATCTATATATGTAGGAGAGGATGGCCTTGTCGGGCATAGGTGGGAGAGGAGATCCTTGGTCCCATGAAGGCTGGACTCTGAGTGTTGGGGAATTTGAGGGTGGGAGTGGGGAGGGTGGGGGCACACCCTAATAGAAGCAGGAGGAGGGGAGATAGGATAGGGGGTTCCTGGGTCAGTGGGGGATGGGGTAAGGATATAACAACTGAAATGTAAATAAAGTGTTCAGTAAAACAGTAAAAGAATTATATTTTGAAAAAATGAACTTCAGATTATTATTAAATCGTAATTCCTGTCCCCCCCCCCCTCAGTGGTCATCTTTTTTTCCATAGTTATTTCTTTTTTGTTTGTTTAGGTTTTTACAGCTTAAAGTATAAAATTTTTAATTTAAAAGATGTGCATAAGTAAGAAAAGTAACATTGAAAGTGCTTGATTGAAAATGCAGTTTTTTGGCACTGGCAGATGAGCTCACAGTTAATAGCACTTGTCGCTCTTATGAAGGACCTGGGTGGGTTTAGCTCTCAGGATCCATATAACCTTAAACGACTGCCTGGGACTCCAGGGTTTGGAGATCTAACAGACTGTTCTGGATTCATTTGGCACTGCATGCTCATGGTGCACAAGCATTCATTCAAGCAAAGCACCCATCATGCACATAAAGGAAGAACAAATAAATCTTTAAAAAAGAAACAAAACTATTCAGAGCTGGACATGGGGGTTGAATGTGTGTGTGAAATCCTAGCATTTAGGAAGACAAAGACTGGAAAGTTAACTTACATTACATGGCTGTATTTACCTCCAAACAAAAGTTTCCAACTGTTCATGTTCTTATAGAAGTATTTTTTAAAGTGTGTGCTAGTTTTGTTATTGTCATTGTTTTGGACATAGAGTATGTGTCTAACTCTCTTTAATCTTCTGCTTTGACTGGGTCTTTTCAATCTTAAAAGTTCTTCATGGTTAGGTTTGATAACTTTTGGGGGATACTTTTAAAATAAATCCTTATTTTTACATGGTCTATTGATATAATGAAGGTTTGTTATAATGCATATGGTTGTATTTGTATATTTGTTTATTATAATGCCTATAGGTTATATTTGTGAGCTCCCGAAGTGAGGATTCTATATCCAGATATCTTAGTATGAAAATAACTGTTACTCATAACTAAGTAGTTCTCATAATTAATCTCTTGCGTTAGTATAAGACATTTGCTACAGTTGATAAATCAATATTGATATACCACTATTAACTTAAATCCATAGTTGAATTGAGTTTGTGTCTTCTGCGTTTTTGTCAATGCTTTTTTTATATATGTCTGTATAACAACACATTGAAAAATTTCACTGCCTTAACACTGGACCTGTCTAATCCTTCCTTTCTGTAAATGTATTTTTGGATGGGGTAGGAATCTTATCCCCTTTTGCTCCCAAGTAATGACAGGGTGTTTTTATGCCTGCTCTAGCCAGTTTTATCTCCAAAATAAAGACACAGAGACTTGGTATTTTTAGTAACAAGCTGTTGACACTAAGGCGGGCAGGTTCTGAGCTACCCTAATCCAACTAGGCTGCTCCTACCCAGCCAGATGGTTCTTCACCTGCATCTGAGTCTTGCTGTGGCTTGCTCTGGTCCATGTGTGTCCTCATGCTTACTTTCTTATCTCTGTCTCATAGTAAGTCCTCCTGATCCTTCCCCATGGTTCTCCATACCTTTCCTTCTCTTGGTGTCTTTGGGACCCCCTCTCTGAGATCAGCAGTCCTGCCTTATTCTTTCTGTCCAGCTGATTTGCTGATCAGCTCTTTATTAACTGATGAGAGGTGATAGAAAACAGTTTTTACATAACATTGAGACCAGAGATGCTTAACCATGCATCCAGATATCTGGGCATAGAAATACGTACCTGAATACACAGTGTACAAAACCATCTCCTAACATCTTTCCCTTACCTTACTAGAAACCACTTGTTTTTCTCTGTTTTGTTTTTTGTTGTTGTTTGTTTGAGGGGGGAGGTTACGTGGGGAGCTTAATTTTCCTTGCTAGTGCTGGGTACTAAGGGAAAGTTTGCCTTATCTTGAACATTAGAATAATATTCATCTTTTATAGATTAGGTTTCTTATGTAGAAATATGTAACATTTTGATTATTTGCCAGTAAGACCACATATATCTAATGTTACTAACATTTTCGTACACGTACACATTTTGTATATGTGTGTCAACATATGTTGTTTGGTAAATAAGATTTTATGTGAAATTAGCCATACCCTGTCACTAGTATATTGTCTTTCTTTACTGTCTTTCTGAAATCAATACTGAATATTTTTGTTCTGGATATTGTATTGCCCAGAAAACCTAAATGATTTGTGGCCCCTTAAAAAAGATGTTTGCTGACCCTATGTTTTAGATGAGTTACAATCTTAAAATTCATACATTGAATTTTAATAAATTTTTGTGACTGGTGTGAGGCAACAGTTGTGAAGAAAATATTCTGGGCGGGCTGGATTCTTAGATGAGGATCTTTTGAAAATCCTCTCTCATCAGATTTGTTTGGTTAATGTTTTCAGTGAGATTTAGAACATTGGTAGCAACTATTCTTTTTTCTTTCCTCTGTTCGGGACCTAAGATTGTTTGGATGCTTCAGTTTGTCTTAAATTCTCCAATACTCTTTATATTTCTTAAGTATTTTTCTGTTGTTCAAGTGTTTTAAATTTATCATTTTCTTTTCCTACCTACTTAAGGGAAGGAAAAGACCATCTAAGGGCTCCTATGTAGCCTGAGCTGGCCTTGCTTTTCAGTCCTCCTGCCTGGCCTCACTCTTTAGTGCTGGTATGCCACCACACCTGGCCTGGTGATACCAGTTTTAATTGCAAACATTCATTCTTATTAAAATGCTATTTCTATTTTTTTAATTCAATTAGGAAATTTTTCTTTGGTTATTGTACTTTTCAGTGGTCTACTTTTAAAAAAGCAGTTTGCATTACTTTCCTGATATCCTTTGTTGGTTTACTCATGACATACTCCAGACACACTCACACATGCACACATATATACATATTTTTAAAGGAGTGTCTTAAATAGTTTTCTTTAATTCTCTGATTATATTTCTCATAATAGTTTTGAAATCTGCTAAATCCAAGTGTTGAGCTGATCTTGACAGCATTTCCTAGCTGTTATTTTTCTAGAGTGTCATAGTTTGCTGTTTCTTTACATGGATTATACATAGTTTTATAGTAACAGAATTCTGATTTTATTCATTTTCTCTCTACGGGCTTTATTATTTAACATTTTGTATGCGTTTGAGCTGCAGAATGTGTTTTTCTCACTATGTACTTCTGTTGATCAAACTGTTCAGCTTTTAAGAAAATAATGCTTTTATGTTTTCAGTTGGCTTTCAAGGACTTCACCAGGGATTATAGTTTAGTATTTAGCAAATGATTGCTTATAGGTTATACCTGTCTTAGAGGTTTATTGCTACGAAGAGACACTATGACCAAAGCAACTCTTACAAAGGAAAACATTTAGTTGGGGTTGGCTTACAGTTTCAGAGGCTTAGTCCATTTAGTCATGGTGGGAAGCATGGTGGCCTGCAGGGAGATTTGGTGCTGGATGAGCCAGAGTTCTACATTTTGATCTGAAGGCAGCAGGAGGGGATTGGATGTGCTGCACACTGGGCATATCTTGAGCATTTAAGACCTCAAGACCTTGCCTCCACCATCCTACACTTCCTGTAACAAGGCCACAGCTCCTAATAGAGCCATTTTCTATGGCCAAGCATTCAAACACATGATTCTTTGGGGGCCATATCTTTTAACCATAGAACCTAAATATCCTGAGTCCAGAATGCTTTCACCATCTACTAGTGGGTGGTGTGTTCTTGGGGAACATATTCAAACAAGCTCAGTGTGTTCATATTTTACCTCTGACTTTGGTTGTCTTATGTGAGCACTCTACAGCCGAGTCACCTTCCTCCCACAGCCTGCATGTGAGACTGGTACTGCATGTGAGACTAACTCTACCTTCACATTTCCAGTTCTTCTCTTGAATACTCAGAGGCCCTTACGTTTTAGTGATCTTGGGATCGTTTGGGTCAGCCAAAGTATTGTGGAGAATGAAAGTTTTGTTCCTTAGGGTTTCAGGAGAATTTATTAAGTCTGTGACCCTTTCTCTGTTAATTTGTGACTGATCTTTAGGCTTTTGGTGTGCTCCATTGACTTCAGCTAAGGAGCTTGTGGGATTCTCTATTCTGCACTTTGCAATTGACAGTCTTTCTGCCGTCGTCAGTGTTCTCTGCTTGTGGAACTGGGCAGAGGTGCAGGTAGCTCACTGATGGTAACAGGAAGTTACCTGTCATGAATAACCACACTATTTTCCTCCTCTTCAGTTGGCTTAAGTGCATAAAATTCATTGGAGCTTTATCCAGATTTGTAATTGTTTTCTGTGGGAAGATTTTATACTTTACTGAAAATTCAACTCTAGAACCTGGCTTTTAAAACCTAAAAATATTTATTTTTCAAAGCCAAATATTCTTTTTTTCTAATTCATGCTTCATGAAGAGAGAGAACAAGTAAATTTAAAAAAAAAAAAAAAAAAAAAAAGCCAAGGAAGGCTGAGGTGATGAGCCATGATTCACTCCCATGGTTTCTGTGAAGAATCGGACTTTTCCTGTAGAGATGGATGTATAAGCTCACTGAGGTTATTGAAAAGGTTGGCGGGGCTGAAGAGAATGCGTCTGTTGTCTCTGCAGTGAGGGTGACACTTTCTTACTCTATGTTTCATGTGATAATGTCCATCAAATAGGTTTGTAGGTGTCATCCTTTTACAGATAAGGACATTCATCCTAAGTACCATAGGGATGGGATATTCCTTAAGTCCTTCTCTTTGCTCCCTTATAATTTCCCATTTTGCTCCTTATAATTTGCATAACAGCTGAATTCCTTACCAAGTCATAATTATTTGAGTTCTCTTTGATGATCTTTATGTATTTATTTTTGAAGGTAGTTTTTGAGGTTAGAATAATGGCAGTTCCCAAATTTTTATGAGAAGCCAAAATTCATTTAATTAATAATTAACTGTTTAAAGAAGAAGCCCCTGTTTGCTCCATGTAATTACTTAGCAAACTAGTAAGAATCAAAGAATGAGATGCCCCATGGCAGCTTCCTCTGCCAGCTTCTTTTTTTTTTTTCCTTACTCCATAGATGCAGATTCTGCCCAAGAAGCCCCTGCATTGCAGAGGGACTGGAGATCTGTATGATCTTTATTTCGCAGTTGACAAGGGTAAGGGGGTTGTGCTGGGGGAGGTGTCTGGGTACCCTGATTTAGTGGTATGTAGCTTACCCAGCATTTACTTTGAGGTTACTGGGACTTAGTATTAAAAATAAAACAACCCCTCTAATGAATTGTGTTCTGTGTCAGTTAAGTGTCGGATTATTAACATTAAAAGGCAACTATTTAATACTGAAGTTATGAAGTCCTATTCAAAATAAATCAGACAAACACAATTCATGCTTCTAAAACTTTAACTCTAGGACCATTAATATATAAATAATATATATTATTAAAATTCCATTATAATAAACAATTTTAAATAGTTTATACAATGAAACAAATCATAGTTACTTAAATAACAGTTATCTGCTTTGTTTCTTTTCCTAAATTTGTCAGTCATTAAAGTCAAAGAGAACTAGATAGACCATGATTTGGGGGTGTACTAGAAATGAATATATCCTTCTTGAGTTACCCTAGATGTTAGTGAATTTTGAGTTGTATTAAAGTTGACTTATATGTGACTGTTAGGGTAAGTGTAAGAGTGCAGTTGACGGGCCTCATAGGAGCCACAATCAAGTCTGTACGTCGTACTTGCAGGTTTCTAGAGTAAGTGCCAGAAATGATGTATGTGTACAGGATCACATCAGAGCAGATGAGGAGGACTGTGCTGTTCAGATGGCAGGGCTGGGCAGGAGAGTATATCCTTTGGGAGTGAGTAGTTGGGGTTGGTCTCATGGACTTACTTTTGGGCATATTTTATAACTGGCAGTACCAAAGCTTTGTTTACTCATAGTAGTATATATTTTGGTGACTTAAGTAGATGCTTTTAGTATTCTGTACTTGTTTTTAAATCGGCCGCTTTTTACTTTTTTTGTAGATTTTAATACTTCAACAATAAAGTATGTCTGTTATCATAATCACTGTTAATAAATGTTCATCTTTTTAGTGCCAACTTAATTTGAAAAATATTTTAAATCTTAAACAGCGTAAATGACTTTTTTTATTTTATTTTATTTTTTCTGTTTTCTTTAAGCCATAAAGATGAGTTTACCATTATTCCTGTACTGGTTGGAGCTCTGAGTGAGTCAAAAGAACAGGAATTCGGAAAACTCTTCAGTAAATATCTAGCGGATCCTAGTAATCTCTTTGTGGTTTCTTCTGATTTCTGCCATTGGGGTAAGTTCTAGCTTTAACATATGGTAGCTGTTATATATTTGTGGTTAAAGGTTTCTTTTCATTTCAAGCTCTGATTCTCAATTCTTTATCACTCTTTGGAAAGTTGTATTTGTAGTAGCCGTGTTTAAAAGTGAATAAAGGAGCCTTTTGGTCATTTAAAAAGGGTCAGCAGAGGATATAGACACGTTTCCAAAGGCGACTGGTACAATTGGATTCACACTGTGAGGGCATCCTTGCTTTTGAACACTTTTGTTAGTGGGAGTTAAAATTTGTTAACCCCGTATTTGTGTGCGTATTTATGGTAGGTTCTTTGAGGTCAGGTTTGGTAGATAGAACAAATTATTCACAATGTAGAAGATTAGTGTGTGCTATACTGGTCCCTTTCTGATTTTCTTTTTTTGTAATTAGTGTCTTTTTTTTTTTTTTCTTTTGGTAATTTTTTCCCCCACAATTGCAGTTAGTTGTTTTTAGTTATCCTCTAATATTAGAACATACAGGCAATCAGCATTGTGGTCTTCACTGGTAATGCTTTATAAAGATAAGGACGCTTAAGTGGGTTTGTGGCTGTTGTAAGTTAAGAGGAAGGGTGTTTTACAGTGGCTAGATGATAAAGAAGTGGAGCATTGTGGATAACCTCTTTCAATAAACTGATTTTTCATTCTTTGAGAATTATTTGCTTTCGTTTATCCATAAATGTCTCAGAATATTTTTAAAGTTTCATTTCTTCTAGGACACAACTCTGACTCATTTCTTCACTATTTTAAGTCATACCTATTTGTCCATCCTCTTTTGCTTTTATTATAAGGAAACATAAAACCATAGTTTTAAAGATAAAGCACTAGAATGCCAGAAAACATCGTTAGTGAGTTATGTAGGGAGCCCTGGCTTTCTTTTGTGAGAATTGGTAGCATTTTACTTGCCTTGCTTGGGTTCTCTCTCACATCCTTCACCGAACAGACTTCTTAAGTTATACTCTCAACTCTACTATCTTCCATGGTATAGATATTAGAATCTGTAAAGTACTAACACTGTGCTTTTCGCTAGTTCTCCATGAGTTTGATTTTTCTCCCAGGAAAGGTTTGAAAATACCTGGAAACCTTATCATCTTGGAGTGCACAGAGCAGCCTTACCTCCCCATGTAAAGATGTTTGTGCTGCTGAGGTCAGAAACCCGTCTTAGAGTGTAGCATACCTGAGCTTCCGTCTGAACACTTCTCTAAACCCAGGGCTTCTTCAGTAACTCACTCAGCTGTCTAGCTTACGCTCTTCTTTCTGGCAGAAGTTCTTTTTTATTCATGTAATTATATTACTTAGAATCTAGGGCCCAAATAGATGCTTTTCTGAAGGGAACTCCTTTATTAGGAATTACTAATTATTTAGTCATAGTTAAAAGTCAGGAGTACTATTATGATGAAGGGTTGCTTTTCTCAGCGTTGTGAGTTTCTGTCAGTAACAAGACATGCTCATACTTTAGAAATAAAAGTCATGAAGCAAGTAGTTTTTTCTTTTTGAGACTTTTTAAAATTGCTTAATACTGTTCTTTTGACGCTGTTTTCCAGATTGCTTTCTTTAAGTTGGCAACATATGTAACCACAACAAAAACCCACATAAAATGTGTGGGATTCCTCCCTCTCTGCTCTCTCCCTTTTAATTAATTAGTTAATTAATTAATTTATATTTTATGTTATATTTCACTGTGTTACCCAGGCTAGCCTCAAATGTATGGTCCTCCTGCATCTGTTTCCTAGGTTCTGGGATTGCAGGCATGTGCCTCTTTAATAATAGATGTAATATTCCTGTTTTATGCCTGTGTGTGGGTCATCCTTTTTTTAAAAATGATTTTTCAGGACCAGGTTTTTCTTTGTAGTCCTGGCTGTCTTAGAACCTCACTCTAGACCCAGCTGGCCTTCATCTTACAGAGATTCTCCTGTCTCAGCCTCCTAAGTTCTGGGACTAAAGTTATGCACCACCTCTGCTTAGCTAATAACGCATTCTTAGTGAAAACACACCTTACTCTACAGTTGAGAGAGGGATATATCTCAATCACAGATTTTTAGAAAGTTACCTAGTCAGTTTCTAAAAAGGAAATACTATAGGATTTCTAGGTGATAATTGAATAAAGAAAGTAAAAACTCTCAAATTTTTCTAAGGCAGGTAAATGCTAGCTGTGAAGAATGTTCAGGCCTATTTGTGTGTACATTCGGTGGTTAAAGATGGAGCTTTCCCCAGTGCTCTGTTTAGTAAGCACTGTCACTAACAGTCTCATTAAGTGCTCACTCAACATATGAAGGCGCAGACTCCTTCTGAGTCCAGCAATATGGGAAATAGTGTTAGGTGTGACGTGGATGTGATGTGGATAATATTTAAAAGTTGACACCATAAGAAGTAGTAATTGTCACTTTGTAAAGTATAACACTTCCTGTTTTGCATGCTTATTAAGGTGAATGGTTAGCTAACTAACCACAGGTTAAGCTATCAGGAGTCAAATGTATGTTCTATGTTAACAGTTTAGCTCTTCGTGAAGGCTGGTGTTTTGTTTGCTTTCCTTTTCTTCCTTCTTTCTCCCCCTGTTGCAGAATCTTGCCGTCTCAGGCTGACTTTAACTTTGCATCCTCCTGCCTTAGTCCCCCTAAGTGGGATCACGTACATGTACCACTATATCTTGCACGTTTTTTTCTACTTGTAGAGATATGGTACATGTCAATAATTTCAGAGAAATGATTCAGCTCTTTAGTATATAAAGGTCTTATAAGTTTCATTGCTTTAGGCTCTTTATTCTAAGAAACTGATTTTTGAAGTAAAACTGCTAATTGATTATGGTGTACTTCACAAATTACTCTGATACATATGCACAGTGGACCTTTATTTCTATTGAATTAGGCTACTGTTAGTGACTACCTTTTTGTTGCTAGTTTATTTTCTTTTTTGTCCAGCTTTTATGGAAATAGTGCAAACCTGGCCTGTGGAGATGCTTAGGAAGCTGACACACACACATGGAAGTATAGTTTTCCTTGCTGGCTTTTTTTTTTTTTTTTTTATCAGCTGGTATCCCACTATAAAACATTTATTTTTATAAAAATATATTTTGCTTTATTAGATGTTTGCTTTTAGAGAGACACTAGAGGCATAAAAGTAGAGACTAAAATATGCTGGTGTTCTTTTAGAGTGGAACAAGGCATAGAAAGGCAGGAACCTATATTCTGTTACCTCATTCTTTTTGTTTCCTCAAGTGAATTCCCTAAAGTGTAGTTCTGCATTTCAGTTTGTACTGTGCATCTTGTCATCATCATAGACATAAGATGCCTTAGGACTGTAGTGTGCAATAATAATCTTCCTTTCACTTTAGCTGCTAGTTTTTGATTTTTATCTTGGCTAAGTAAAATTTTAACACTAATATATTTATCAAGTTCTATTAACACCTAGTATATTTACTATGTTCTACATCCCAGAGGATGGGTTTGTGCAGCAGAAATTTGTCTGGACTTCCTTCAGTTAATCTAATTTTTATTCAAGTTTCAAGTCTAATATTCTCCATATATACTGTTACTGTTTTATATCTTCTCAGACTTGATGTTTACAAGTTTAGATTATTGACAGCTTTGATTAGCATAACTTTTAATAAACTACTAACAAATTTCTAAATGAAATTATACCTAACATATTGGAAATAATCTTCTATTAATTTTTCCTTTATTGTGATTTACAGATCAGTTTCAATCAATTTACTGAGTAAGTGCTTATGACACTATTTTGTTAGAATATAAATATAATCTACTGCAGTCTCTTCACCAGTTTAAAATATGCTTAGAATTATATCACCTCTTTCTTTTTTAGATGTTTGAGTTACTGATTCAAAGTGACCTTACCTAAAGTAGTAATACAATTTATACTATGTTCAAATATTCTGTACTGTTCATTAAGTGATTCATATATACTCTTTTTCATGTTTTTAGTGCAGAGACCTTCCCACTTTAGAATTGCTTAAGTTTGAGACATAATGTTAGCTAATTTCAAAAATGTTTCTTATCCAAGCTTGAATGTTTGTCATTTCAAGTCTTTGTACTTCTTGATATCACAGGTTTGGGTTTTCGACCTTTGCAGTGTTGGTTATAATAAGGCTCTTACTTTCACGTTTTAACAGACTCAGGGTGTACAGATGATAGCGTCTAGTTGTTAGAAAGGATAATCCTATCTGATAGGACTAGACAGTAGTTCTTTTGTGAACTACGTAGTTTTCTTTACTGAGACTTCAGTTATAGGTGCTCCAGGGTTAGGACGTCCTTGTAGAATGGCCTGGTAATGTCCCCAATGGATTGTTTTTTAAGGATTCAAACATTTGAAAAATGGCTCACCATTAGCAAGTCATAAGTAAGTGTGCACAGAACAGTTTTTATTTGTCATGTATTTGAAAGGCTTTCCTATTGACTGATGATATTTTGGGGGTTTTGTAGATGAACATTATTATTAGGTCATTGTTTATTTCATAGTCTAGTGTGTAGCATAATATTGAGGTTTTAAATTTTTTTCTTTTCGTCTTGAGACACTTAAAACATAGTATTGGTTCTTGTACCATTCATTGTTGTTTGTCCTCATTAGTTGATTGTCGTGTGTAAACAGACATCCTTGGAGCTTACTCTCCACACTCTGTGAATCCACTCATTAATCACCAGTCACCTTTGGAGATGGGAAAATTACTTACCTGTATTTCTTTTTCTCAGAAAGCGTGCTCTGGAATGGATTCACAAATGAGCTACCCTCCTTCTCTCAAAGAGTAAGGTTTCTGCTTTACAGGATTTTTTTTTCCTTGGGTTATTTTTCCTCTCATCTTTTGAATTTGAAAAGAACTGAGGGAAGGCACCTGAAGAAACCACTGACATACTCACTAGGGAGTTCCAGAGCTTGTCCTGCCCCTAGGGCGGTGTCCATGGCTCTTAAAGCTAGAAAGCTCATACTTGAAGTTGAAACAGGGGCTCAAAGAATCCATTTTCCCAGTGTACCTTCTGAAAGGATAAGTTTCAGGTAAGTAATTTTCTCTACTATGTGATATGCTTTATTCATACTTAGAAAAGGATGCACAATTCCTGCCCTCCAGTTATGGACACAGCTGGATTTTTTTCAGTCAGCTTCATAATTGCCCTGAAAGTCAGAAATATAAAAACAGTAAATATTTGTTCATGAGATACATAGAATCCGAATTTATTTTAAGTGAACAATTCAAAACTAAGGGTGCATTTATGACCAATGTATTATGCTAGGACTGTTATTTCTTTTGTTAATGGATGAAATCTTGAGAAATTTACTTTTAAAGAAGAAAGTATATTGACTCAGTTTCCAAGCAATGGTTGACTGATTTATTTGTATGTATGAATGCACATGCATATGGATGCTTGTGTGCATGCATACATTCATACATCCAGGCCAAGCAAGAGGAAGGCAACTATTTACTTCAGATTAGATGATGTTTCTCTATTGACTAGAATGGGCTGGTCAAATAATTTGAAAATACTTGTACAGTTTTAATGATTATCATGATAACAATGTGAACTGTTATGAGTAAAATATTCAGTAGCTGCATATACTGAAAATTTAGCTTCTTTATTGAGCTATTCAACCATTTATATTTAATTTGTATGCTACTAAATATGAATTGGTGACAAAAAAGTAACAGGTAGCAAAATACTTAACATTTGTTTTAGTTGGTTTCCCATGTATATCCTCATATTGCATTAAATTGTACAGTGATTTCAGTATTTTAAAGTATTTCAAGCATCTGTGACTTTGTTTAGAAATACTTTAAAAGTAAAATGCCATGTGTGTGATATGACGTCACTTACACATACTGTTAGACTCCTTTCTTGCTTTCCTGGCTGTGGTGTTACTTGAAAAACAGCGCTTCACTTGGAAGTGAGCAGAAAGAACTTTTAAGTAGCAAATGACTGTCTTAAAACACCCCAGCATAGAAGTCTTTGTATAAAGTATAAGGTTTACAGATAGCTAAAAGGAACAACTGTTTCCAGAAGCAGGGGAAAAAAAGAATACAGTTGTATGAATCTGAAATAGTCCAGGTTATAAAGAGTTAAGAGAGAGTACTTTGATTTTTTTTTTTTATAGAATATTACTTTTAGAAGAGAGACAAGGAAGCAGGATTTTCTTGTCTAAGGTGTTCATAGTTTTCTGACAGAAGATGGACAGCTTTATCAAAAGAACTTTGAAATGCACATGAATGTAGCACTGATGAGTTGAGTCAGTAGGCTAGACTGGCTCAGTCATAGATTCTTCTCTACATGGTTTTCTCACAACTTTCTTTCCAGTGAGGAAAATGGGGCCAATTTTACGGTCCTCATGGTTGGACAGTTCTTATTATTGTGTTTACTCCATCTTCCTGGGTGGACAGTCCTTACCACTGTGTGTAACACTTGTCCCTGCTCTTGGACAGCCCTTACTACTGAGTGTAACACACATCCTCATGGATGTACAGTCCTTATTACTGTAACATACAGCCTCACAGTTGAACAGTCCTTATTGCTTACTGTGTGTAATATACAGTTTTTGAAGTAAAGCATAGCTATAACTGCCTTTTAAGGAATTTGAAAAAAAAAATTGATGGTTTATTTAATATAAAGGCATTGAAGGCTGGCAAAATGCCCTTATGAGTAGGTGTTCTTGCTGTCAAGCCCTGAAATCTGAGTCTGATCCTTGGAGTCAACAAGGTGGCTGGAGAGAATGGACATTTTAGGTTGTCCTCTCACCTCCACTTGTGTGTGCACCTCGTGACGTGTGTGCACTTGAATGTGCACATACAAAATGAGTTTAAATGTAGAGGCATTGGGTGATAGGTATCACTGTTGTCTTTATGAATTCTTGCAGTTCAGAGACTATAGTATATCTCACTCATGGCAGCTTCAGTCATTTTTGTTTTACATTCAGAAAGCAGACTCCAGCCTACAGCTTGTTTAATTCTAAGGTATCAGTTATAAGAGAGCTTTAATAATAGCTTGGTGGGAAGTTGATAGTTATTACAGAGTGGCACAGGAGGAAATGTAAACAGTTAAAATATGGAAATTAAAGAATATGATGTATTTTAGGCAAGTAAAAAAAAAAGCTTAGCACCAACATAAGGAATATTGAGTTCTATAGTGTGTTTTTTAAAAATGATATCAAAGAGAGTTGTATAATTTTGCCCTGAGCATTATATATAAGATACTGTTTTCAGTAAGATGAACAAGAAACTTAAAAATGTCATAATAATAAAATATCATAATAAGCCAACCAAATCTACTGTTTCTGTTGTGAGACTAGTAAAGCTATAGACATGAAGCCTAACACCATTAGAAATGCATTTTGGCAAAGCTTTACAAATGAGAAAAATGGGGACTCAGTGGTTAAGAACACTGGTTATTCTTCTTGAGGACCCAGCTTCGATTCCCAGCACCCAGTTGGTGGCTCACACCCAACTGTAACTCCAGTTCAGGAGAACTGACACCTTCTGGCCACTACAGACAGCAGGATGAGTGGGGTAAACAGGCAGAACACCCACACACATAAAGTAATTAAAAATTAAAAAGGAAATATTAAAGAAGAACCACATTGCTGAAAGCTATATTAGGAGTATCCGGTACACATCATAGTTAAGTAATCTGTAATTAGTTATGGATATTAACTTTTGGATTTCATATTACTACAGTAGGAAGCAACTTCTTTTCTTAATCTTTATTTCTGTTTACTGTTCTTAAGTTTCCTTTTAACTTGTGCTGTAGAAGAGCAACTGAGCATTGACTATTTTGTGCTTGTGCTTTTAATTGGGATGTCATTTCAGTATAGGGCTATTGACCCATTCTTCTGTGAATTCTGTTCACATTGCACAAGGCACATGTATCACTCCTTTTCCTGAAAATGCTCATGACCATAAGAGTCACATAGGCCCCAAGTATCACTGATCCACACATTTGCTTCTGTCAGAGAGACCAACAGTGAGAAACTTTAATTGCTTTATTACGCCAAGACAGTTTGCTTAAACAGATTTTCTTGAGTCATACTCTTTGGGTTTGTCATCAATTATAGACTGACAGAATGTTTAACAATGCTTCTTGTAACCTTAAGCTCTTTTGTTTCTTTATTCCTGTATTGCTGGTGATTTAAAAGTTTCTGCAGTATGAAATAGTTTTTTAACATCTTCAAATTCTGGTGAAGTATCATTTCTTCATAACCTTCCCAAATATGCCTCTTACCTTTATGTTGAGGACTCTTGGGAACTGATTCTTGCAGAGGCTTAAGCTGTGCTTTGCCTTTTGTGAGGACTGAAATTATTTGGTAAGCGCTTGCTTTCTTTTTAGCTTCTAATTTTTCCCTATTTTATTTTGTACATGATATTTGTTTCAAGGTCAAAGGTTCCGTTACAGTTACTATGATGAATCCCAGGGGGAGATTTATAGATCCATTGAACATCTAGATAAAATGGTAAGTCTTTCAGGTGTGGGCTTTTAATGCTCTAAATCCTTTTCTTTAATTCCTGATTAGTGATTTGAGACTTAATATGTTAAAATATGCAATAGGTTAACAGTTCTTTCCCTTTCTTGAATTAAAAGTACAAAATGCAATGTGTCCTTAATTGAATAATTTCTCTAAGAACTTTCCTTCATCGTACTTCTGTTTGATTATGAGAATATTTAAGAGCAATTAGATGCACATTTTAATTATATTTTTGGAGAAGTATTTGGTTTTAGGGGCAGCAGCATATTACGCCATGACTTATTAAGCTGCCGCCATAGGAGATGGATGAGTACATTGGTTGTCATTCCTATTTAATTTGATGACCATCTGAAATAACTTATTTTCAGTCCTTTTGAACTATGTTACTGTTCTTTGAAATTTATTAAATAATTTAGTGTTTAGTATTTGGATTTGATTTCTTAATAGGCCAAACTATTATTCTTGAATGATGGTGATGATTTTATGAACTATTTGATAAATTACATATAACCTAAAACTATAAATGTTTGACTGAAACTCCAGTTTTTTAATTATCATCTTTTTGCTTCTGGGTACAAGGACATTACAGCCCTTTTTATTATTATTATTATTATTATTATTATTATTATTATTATTATTTTTTTTTTTTGCTTTGGTATATATTAAACTCAGGCCTCTGCACATACAGGGTAATGCTTTCCTATTAAGCTGTGTTCTGAGTCTGATGGCATAAATTTATTACAGATTTTAGTAATTTAGCAACCTTAAATTTTATCTGCTATACTACAGGAATTTTTGGAAGTACATTATTTTAATGTTTTTAAATTTTCAGAAATGTTTTGTTAGGAATTACACCTTATTCCAGAATTTTCAAAACCTCTTAAAGTTAGTTTAACTATGCTAGTGAACTCAGTAATTTAAAATTGTATAATTTTCAGTTTTGGTATATTTCTATACAACTTCCTGTAAGTCTTATTGTTATATATTGAATTATATCTTTACTTTTCATTCACTTTGAAATGTCTATGGTTACTATAGAATGTACCTTAAGAAAACTGAATTACTTTTTATAAGTACAAGTAATTTGCTTTTTTCTTCTTAGTCCTTTGTTCTTTTTGTAGATATTTAGATTCATATCTTTTTTTTTATTATTATTATTATTATTGGGCTTTTCAATGCTGCATTTTACCTTGTTTTTCTAAATGTAAAATTTTAAAATGCAATTATATTTTTATTTTTTAGAAGTATTGATAGTTGTACTTTAAATTTTTTAAATTTTATGTCATGTAGGTAAATTTGGTGTGCATTTTAAGGGATAGTCACGGTAGCAGGGTTGTCAGCCATTTGCTGTGTGACCTCTGAGGCTTTGTCAGTTCTCTAGTCTTTGTCTTGATAATATCTAAGTTGCTGTCATTTTACGCTTCTGTATGTTATAAGCCTGTGATTTGTTCATATCAGTTTTACACATTTTAGATCTTTAAGTAAGGAATCTGGGGTTTAACTGTGCCATAGGAATTAATTTTAGATATATCCTAGGGCTGCACCTTTCAAAACTGTGTCCACTAGTCACATGCATTTATTGAGCAATGAAGTGTGGGTGATGTGACTTGATGCTGCCAGTATAAAATATACATTGATTCCCAAAGAATGAAACAGAAAACTTAATAGTGATTCTTTTATCTTGATTAGCTAATGAAATATAATAGGTTGTGTTAAAATACTTTATAATTTATTGTACTTCTTTCATTTTATCTTTTTTTTAAAACAGCTACTACTTTTTAAGATTACATATGTGGCCTACATTATATTTTAATTTTGCATTCCTGGTTTAGAGCACAAATACATGTCTGAATGGTGGTTGTGTAACTTTGCCGGCTGGAATCTATTATGTAACCCAGATTGGCCACAGACCCAGAGAATTCCTCTTGCTTCATCCTCCTGAGTACTGAGATTCTAGGCATGAGTTTCTGTAGATGGCTACAGATAAACATTTTAAAATCATTGCTGTGTGGAAGACAGATGGAAAGTAATGTGGTCAGGTGCCATTGTCCAGAGAGAGTGAGGGGAAGAAAAGAGAAGTTAGGTCAGAGGGACATTGGCATTATTGGTGAGGAAATAAAAGGAAAGCCATGAGAAGAATTCTGGGTCAGGGAAAGTAAGAATGATGACACAGAGTATGTTATTTAAGGTTAGAAACTAAATTGCATCAGAGAGGTGTCAAAATGGCAAGAATGTTCTCTGTCAGTTTGACCGTGTCAGGAAAGAAGTGTTTGAATGTTTCTTGGCCCGGTGGATGAGCTGATCCGTCATGCATAGCCATTCCTGTCTTCTTACGTCTACTCTCCTTGGACAATAGCATTAATGCCTTCCCTATCCTCTGTTTAAATAGTAGTGTTATAAAACTGTACCTCCACTCTCCCTTAGCTTTGTGTTCGTAACCAAGATGCCCACCCTTTATAGAATCGTAATAGAAAACGGTCTCCACTCATGCCTAGCTTTGTGTTCTTAGGATGGAAGTTGAGATTATTCCAAAGTCTCCAGTAGCATTAATTACCTTTAAAGTGATTTTAAATTTTAAGTTTACAATTCAGACAGTTCTGACTCTCAAAATCTTACCACTCATGTGGTTCCCATCCCATCTGGTTTATTTTTTCATTTCTTTGTTTAGGAATGAATATCTAGGGTGTGGGTCTGATAGATGAGTAGCAGATCACTGTGCTTACCATGCAGAGGCTCTGCTGTGTGCCCTCGCCCCCAGTTAGCTGTCAGGAAGGACAGCTGTGTGCGTGAGGAAGGAGGAGTTGGTTTTTAGTGGTCTGCGTGTGCGTGAAGAAGGAGTTGGTTTTTAGTGGTCTGTGTGCAACCTTTTTCTTTTTTATTAAAGTTGTCTCCCCTTGGTTATTTAATTACGCGGTAATCTTAGAGGCCAGGGTAACTTCGGATCTGCCGTCCCCCTGGCTTTAGCCTGTCTGGATTACAGGCGTGCGCCAGAATATCCTACTTCAACATTAGGCTCAAAAGTTTCTTCACCACCAAAGAATTTCCAAAGCAAATAGCATTCTGTGTGTTATATATTTAACAAGTTGTATTTAATTTTATGAAACAGTACTTCTTGCATCAAAACCAGTAAAAATCTCTCTTAAATTCTTATTAACCAAGTACTAGCTTAGTATTTTCATCGGAATGTCATAAACAGTTTCAAAACTCAACATGTCAACATTGAAAATTGTGATTTTTCTCTTGACAAAAGCCTGTTTTTGCAACTGTTCTAAGGCATTTGATGGTGGCTTGTACTTCCTCACCCACTATTGTCATTTCAGTCTCATACTTGAAAATAAAGCCCACACAGATACTTAAACTCAAATCAGATTGTGTTTTGGCGCAGTTTTTGTGTCATTGGCTCAAAGATCATGTCTGCTGGGCCAAATCTATAATCTTGTCCTGTTTCAGTAAAAGCCTAGTGTTTACAGTCAAAGGACCTGAAGGTCCATTGACCATGATCTGCAACCCACCTCTCCCCTCCTCCTGACTCCTTGTTCACTCGGCTCTGGACAAACTGCTGGTTGATACTGTTTGCCACAGGTTTCCAGCTTCGGCCTTTCAGTCTTTTTATACTTAACTATTTCACTTATGTACCTCAAGTCTTTGTTTAGTTAGTTTGTTTTAAAAACAGGGTCTAACTATGTATCCCTGTCTCGCCTTGAACTCACTAAGAACTGCCTGTTTCAGATTCTACTTCCCAATAGCTGGAATTAAAGGCATGTACCAACATGCCTGGCTCCTTACCTAGCTCTTAATCCTCCCAGGAGGGTATACTGTGCACCTTGTTCAATTTGACAGTCTACACGTCACCCTCCCAGCATTTGTTCCTAACTCTTAGTCGGCTTCACTGTTAACTTGTAAGGACCAGTTTATATCCAAAGGGCCTAGAATAGTGATTACAACATAAAAACTCAAATATTTTTCAAATGATGAATGAATAATCAGTTAAGAACATGAGCACATTAATATGAAAGTGAAACAAAAGAAAGATAATCTATAATAAATTAATGTCTTAAATGTCACTACCCATACACAGCTGTGTTGGAAGGCACAGTGAAGTGTATATATATATATAGTGCCAGTACAGCAGCAAGAAACACAAACTTCTACATGGTTGTCGCTGTTGTTACTGAAATTACTATAGGACATTACTGGGTGAGTCAATGTTTTTTCCCCAAAAGGTGAATTCTTAGTAAATAAATAAAACTTTTTTTTTTTTTTTTTTTTTTTTGGTTTTTTGAGACAGGGTTTCTCTATGTAGCCCTGGCTGTCCTGGAACTCACTCTGTAGACCAGGCTGGCCTCGAACTCAGAAATCCGCCTGCCTCCGCCTCCCAAGTGCTGGGATTAAAGGCGTGCACCACCACCGCCCGGCTAAATAAAACTTTTAAATAAAAGAAACTAATATATTTCCTCCTTTAGATGATGAAAATTGTAGGAAATTCATTCTTTATTAAAACCATGAAATTTTTTTCTGTTGTTACACACCATAGAAGTGGTACAGGTAATTAGAAGTAGGACTTCTTCCTAAGCCACATGTCAAAAGTCTTATGGGTGGAGAACAGTTACTTGTGTATAGAATTTTCCTATTATCAGCATCCTTAGATTGTACCAAACCTGAAATACCTTGGTGTTGAGGACAACCAATATATGTATGCCCTATTTTCTTTTGGTCTTCATGTGGACAGCTATTCTGTCAGCATGTCCAGCTTTATTATTACCGTTTTATTTATTCACTATTCATCTCGATTGTTGACCCCCTTCCACAGTTACCCCTCCCACAGCCCTTTTCCCATATCCCCCTGCTCTTCTGAGAGGGTGGAGGTCCCTGTGGGTATCCCCCCCAGCCTAGCTTTATTTTTATTTTCTGTATTTTTTGTGACTTACCATTACTTTATTGCTTAGTTTAGTGTAACTCACAGTAGAAGTTTATGTGAAATACAGACTGTTCTATGTAATTTACATGGTTTTGACAATTATTCTGTTTATTGTTACAAGATCAGGTGTCTGAAACAGCTGGCCATTTGGAATGTTTTAGGGAAAGACCGTAACTTAGAGATTGTGACAGTGGAATTGGGGAAAAGTGGATCAAATTAAGATATTTTGATAAAAGTTCTTTGCTAACAGGTTGTTTTTACTAGTTTGTAGTTCAGAGAGATATAAGTTTGGGAAGTCTTGCTATTCTGATGGGTAGGCTGCCCATGGTGGTAATAGTGACAATCTTGTCATTACCCTGAATTACATGTGGGACTCTGAGAAGAGCTATCTGTAGTGTCAGAGTTTCAGCATCTTTCTAACTGTAGCTCTGCAGGTGAGTTTGTCTTAACCTCCCTTTATCTGTTGACTAGAACATAGGCAGGGAGGGCTCTTAGATATTTTTCTGTTTACCTTAAAAAGGAAAATCTTGTTAATTAAAAGAGTGAGCTGTGTGTGGTAGAACCAGGAAGCCCAGGCTGATCTCTGTGTTTGACTCAGATTTTCATTAGATGTCAAATGACCAAAACCTTACATGAGACTTTTATTTAAGAAGCATGGGATATGACTTCCAAACAGATACACAGTATTTGCTTTATGTCAGTATGTGAAGTAACATTTGACTCGGAGTTAATGTCTGTGGCTGTGTGTTAGAGCTGTGATTTTGTGAAACACATTCTGTGTAAAATTTCTTACAGGTTCATAAATGTGTCTTTATTAGCATATTGTTAATTTGATTTATGAGCTAATTTTTAGAATATATGAATACAATAATGTTTAGCTCAATAAACTCAAGTGGCTTTTTAAGTGAATAAAAGTGTCTGTAATTCTGAATATACTAGAAGTCAAATATCCATGATCTTAACCTAAGGTCTGAAATACTCTCAAATCCAAAACTTTTTTGTTGTCTGACATGATGCCACAAGTGAGAACTGCACACCTGCACTCGTGTGACAGGCCACAGTCAGTGGGAGCACACTGACAGGATTCCGTGAAGTTAGCTGAGGCAGTGCCATGCATGTGTGAAGCCCAGGGGAAGTAGTAATGCATTTGTGTTAGGACTTCACTGCCATCCCCAGAATGTTCTATTTACATGTGAATACTCAAACACCTACCCCCAAAACAAACAAAATCCCTTCTGTTGTAAGTGTTTTAAATAAAGGGTGCTCAACCTGTAAGAACTATTCATTTTCAAAGTCCAGTTAGGCCTTTTAATTGTAGGAGTTTAGATTATATCTGTTCAGAATTATTGAATTAATCAAGTTTTTTTTTAAACTGGAAAAATCTTTATATTGTTGTTTAAATGTTAGAACTTAAGTTGTTTTCAAATTGGAAAAAAACCTGAATGACTTGGAAACTGAAAAAAACACAGAAAAATGTTTATAGGAAAATAAAGTATGCCTTATAATTGTTATAGTTAAGAAGATAACTGTAGTATAGAAGTTTACAAGTTCAAAGTCCTGTGATTTTATTCACCATCATTTTTTTGGTGAATAATATTTTGTAACTTCAGTGTTTTTTTTTTTATTGTTTTTTTTTTAATTTTTATTTTTTTAACTTCAGTGTTTATACCAGTAAGCAGAATGTAATTTAAGACATTAATCTTGTAAATTTTTGATTGCTTAAAATATTAGCTATATTTACATGTACTTTCAATATACAGTATGTGGTGTCATTTTTACTCTGCTAATTTTGGGTATACCTTTTTATCATGTGAATTCGGGGTTCATTACTAATATTGGCAAATTATTTTTCAGAGAGAATCTAGAAATGTTATTGCAGTGTAACTTAGTCACCTGAGTTAATGTAATTTGAATATCATCTACTTTCCTTTTTCATACTATTTTGAAAGGAGAAATTGTTATAATGTCAGGCTTCTTTCTCTTGAATTTATGCCTTATCTTCTTTATTAGGCTTGACAGCATTCTCTCTAATGTAGTCACTTATTAATGTGTTGGCTTTTAACACTAGTACCTTCGGATAGGGTTTGATTTGTTCTTGGCATAGGATTATTTGTACTATTTTTTTTTTATCTTGATTGCTGTTCAGGAAACTAGGACATTTTTTTTTCCCTGATGAGGATCTCTCTTCAAACGAATGATTTATAGTTCTTATACTTGATGATGTGCTGATTAATTATGTGGTCATTATTAAAAAGGCATGCTTTTTCTTATTTAAATGCCTATAAAACATGTTACTCTTGTGTTATTTTAGTAAGATTCACTTCTGTGTTATGGCAGTAGCTATTTTGATTACTCTAGATACATTTTTGTTTGTTTTAAAAACGGGAGAATAATTACCAGGATTTTGAATTTGCAACTTTTTCAGTATCTCCTGTTCAGTTTCAGATTGACCATTTGGGATTTGACATCACAGTTTTTTAGCCATTGCTTGGAGAGTCAGCAAAAATAAATTTAGTACACATAATCCCAAAATTAGGAACTTAACATGTATTTTGCAGATTTCTAGCTACAACTGTTAACTTATGAAGTACTTCCATACTCTAGATCGGTAGGCTTTAGTGTTTATAATATCTCTTTCTTACTTGAAGCTGAAATGAGTATTGGCTCTTTTCATTGCATATTGGCTTAATGCAAATAATCAAGCTTTGACTATACGAAGTCATAAGAAGCTTTCTCTTGCCTGGACACTCACCGATCATAACTCCTAGGGTTGATAGGAATAGATAAGTTAGCCAGGCATATTTGGGAAGCATTTTGTTTTTCATCATCTTGGAATTTTGATAATTGCGTTGAGCTAGCATTTTTGTCCTCTTGGAAGTTGGGTATTAGTAATTTTACACTTATCAAGTATATGTGACATGTTTGCCAATATTCTGTATTGGTCAGTGGGTGTCCCATTAATAACTTTATCCTCATGCTTTTATTTATGTATTTTGTAAATTTTCTGGGTTGGAGAGGTTCACTCATGAGAAAAGCCCCCGTTTCCTCTACCTTTTCTTTGTAAAGACATGCATTAAAACATTGTATTTGTCAGAGGTTTGAATGAAACAGAATTATTTTTCATCTAGTAGGCACTTACTACACTTGAAATAATTTAAAGATTAACACTTTGTCTCTTGGTTTCCATTTTTTCTTTTGTATTTTTTAATTTCTCTTTATAATTTAACCAGTTTAATCTTTATTTTGAGCTCCTTATTTAGTAGTGTTTTCTCTACATTTATAATATTTTATCTTCTTGTTAAGGTTTCTTGGCCACTTACTTAGAATTCCTTGCTTTAAATGTAATTCATTTTCTTCTCCTTGAATTTATATCAGTATCTAAGTATGATGCTTGTCCCAGCTGTGCTTGAAGATTTTACTACTAAAATGTATGTGGGAACTTCTCATCCTAGAACTTATTAATAAGTGGATTCTATTTATGGCTAACTTTCCTAGCCTTCATGTAGGAGCATTAAACTTTTCATGTGTACACCAGTTGTAGTTATGCTGATGTTTGGGGAATCATTAGTGTAATTCCTGTTATATTTTGATAAAGCCAGTAATTATTCAGCCAGAACCTAGTGTTAGAAACTTTTCATGCATAGGAAAGTTATATCTTGATGATCCATATTTCTAGATGAGAGTTACAATTCCATCTAGTATTATTATGTATTGGTTTAGCATTACATTGTTTCTTTGCATCATATTGCATATTCTAGGTTTAATTTTTAAATATTTATTTAAGTTTGTACCAAATGTTATTGATCTGAAAAAGGCCTCTGGTTGTCAGGAGAAAACCACTGTAATATTAAAAACTAGTTATAGATTGGCTAATTAATATATAAGCAAATTGATTTTATACTCATATTCTTATGTCTTGGGTATAGTTTCTAGAACTGCTAATGTTTATGAAACATGTGGGTATGAACAAGTCTCCTGTACAGTTAAGGTGTATAAAACGTGCATGTCACTTACTAACAGCTGCTGTATTCCAGATTACTTTATTTAGAATAATGCATCTGATTATTATGTGCTCCTAGACTGTTAAAGACGTGAATAGACTTTAACAATAAAGTAGAATTTGTCAGTTAAGTACACTGAAGTGACCATTTACATCTCTCCCAGAAGACATTAATCTAGTGTATTGAACATAAATATAGAAAGAGCTTGATCTAGAAAAAGTAATGTATGGTTGGGTAATTAGATAGCTTCAGTGATTTACTTGCCTACTTCAGTGAATAAAGCTTCTCTGTTTTAATGTCACAAATCTGTTGTATGGGCTGGTGAGATGGCTCTGTGGGTAAAGGTGGTCACATCCAGGCCTGTCCACACACATCCAGGCCTGTCCACACACATCC
>JANHMN010000010.1:58483485-58523098 GCA_030674055.1 Rhabdomys pumilio | reverse complement strand
CATGTGTATACACATGTGTACACATGCAAATAAATAATATTAAACAACTAAAAATAGGTGAGTGCTTTTGGAGACCGCAAAATGAAGTATAAACAGCTGTTCAATTCATGGTGGTTTGTTTAGCAGTGCTCTTAAAATTTCTTAATTCAGATCTTCAAAGACACTGGTTTAAAATAGAGTGAAAACCTTTTCTTCTTAGAACTGGTTAATTTAAGATCTGTTACTAAACTCATCATCTGCCTTATGAGTGTTGAAATAAACTATGTTAAGTATCTTCTTAGTTTATTGTCTTTTCTTATCAGAGACCTAGATGACCGCTGAGCATTTAAAATCTCACATAGTTATGATTCAGACTTACAGCTTTAAACAGTTATACATCAAATTTAGTTTAGATTTTTTATGAAAACTTTCAGAGATTTGTAATTTGTAATTATTTGTAATAATTTGTAATTATTCTTTAAGGAAAGTATAATATTCTGAAATGTGTTGTAGAGTCAGTGTCAACTGGTAAAGGTGGCTTGTAAGCATCGAAACTTAGAAAATAATCTGGAATTTTTTCTATCAGTAGTTAACTATTATGAGATTACATTTAATGAATGATTTTGTATTTTCCAATGATTAGTAATTTTTTTCTATGTGTAATAGAGAAATTAATAAGTAAATTTAAAATATAATTAATAAATAATGAATTTTATCTTTTCTTTTTCTTTTTTCTTTCTGTCTTTTTTTTTTTTTAGGGTATGAGTATTATAGAGCAATTAGATCCTGTATCTTTTAGCAATTATTTGAAGAAATATCATAATACTATATGTGGAAGACATCCCATCGGGGTGTTATTAAATGTGAGTACTCCAGCAAGCCTGACATTTAATGTCTAAACTGTTACCATTGCAGTACACTGATAACAACCTTGGCTTTGTGTGCATAGCATCAGTTTCTTCCTGGTGCCTTTTAACATAATTATGGGTTTCTATTTTAGTTGAATAAATTTATCACTGGAATACAGATCAGTAATATCTGTCAACACAGTTATTTGGAAGAGAGACATATCTTCTCTTGACTTTGTCAATTCTGATAATGCTTTTCTTTTTCAGAAGATTGATTTGTGTGTGTGTGTGTGTGTGTGTAGACTTGGGTACATAAACACACGAATGTTTTAGTCACTGTCACAAATTAAATGGATGGTCTTTGTGATTTAATAATGCAAGATAGATTGTATTTTTTTTTCTCTTTTAAACAATAATGGTAACATTTACTTTAAGAATGTCAGGAGAGGCCAGGCTTTTAATCTCGGCAGAGGTGGATGGATCTCTGTGTTTTGAGGCCAGCCTTCTCTACAGAGAGATTTTAGGACAGCCAGAGCTACATAATTGAGATCTTTTCTCAAACAAACAACAAAAAAATAATCCAAAACAAAAACAAAGAGCGTCAAGAGTGAAGTCTTGGTTTAGTTGGATTTTAGAAACCTAAATTACATTTGTTTACCTCCTAATAAATAAGCATGAATTTTCTTAAAATATGACATTCTTTAAGAAGAATGAGAAAATATGTACTTAGGAAGATCACAGTGGGCTCATTTAATTTGTTTGGAAAGCCATAGAAAAGAAACAGCCAACAGTCAAAACAAAGAGCTTGAAGGTCATTTTTTAAAAAATGATTTGACATGATTTGACAGTTGTATATGATGGATTTTTAGAAAGCCCTTTTACGTTGTTACAGGAGTTAAGATTGTTTGAAGGAAAAGCCTGTCAGGGACCTAAATTAATTTCTGGAACTTATATTAGAATAAGCTGCACTAATTTCCTAAAGTTCAAATTGAGTGAAATAGAGGGTTTTTTTTAGAATGAAATTATGAGCTAGTATACAGTTAAAGTGTAAATTAGAGTGTACCTTTTATACTTGTGAGTTAAATATACATTTCAAGTTAATTGTCAAACCTTGTGATATTTGCAATGATCGGTTTTTTTTTTTTTTATGTCTGTCTTAATCAACTTTTTCTTTTTTTTAGGCTATCACAGAGCTTCAGAAGAATGGAATGAATATGAGCTTTTCCTTTTTGAATTATGCTCAGTCGAGCCAGTGTAGAAGCTGGCAAGACAGTTCAGTCAGTTATGCAGCTGGAGCACTCACGGTCCACTGAAGCTCCGATCCTCAGGGATGCCACCTGCACAGACTCGTACTCTGTCCAGGGTCCAGCCTAGCCTTTACCAAGATGTTGGTTCTGGTGTGGGGGGATTCTGAAACCTCAGACTAATAGAACTCTCTTCTTTTCTAGTAGGTGTAGTCCTCTTTAATTTCAACTCATTTTAAAATGCTTTCTAGTTTGGGGCAGTGGAAGGAAGGCTGGGATCAAAATATTTGCCCAATTGGCACACAGCGACTTGTAAAGCATTTAGCATATCTGGAATTTGCACTCTTTGCAGACTCATGCACATATATTCCGCTTTCAGAATAGTTTTGCAAATTGTACACAGACAAAGGATGGAAGCTTTTTAATAAAAGAAATTGCATTTATAAATGATCTGTATTAGAATATAAGAAATCTCCAGTTATAGACAATTACTACCCATGTTGTACAACAGATACCTTCTATTTTAGTTGCTAATAAAGGGCTACACAACTCAAAATAGTCTGATTTAAACTTATTGCTTTGTGGTATAAATGGAAATTGTTTTTTATTAATTCTATCCTAGAATTTTTGTTAAAATGGCAAGCCTCAGCTTCTATGTAATAATGTTAGAATGTATTTTATTTTTACACTTATGTGATTTTTTTTTAAATCACAGAAATTATAGTCATATAATTTTAAAGTTAACTTTCAAAACTATAGTCATTGCATTTTTGTGTGTGACATACCCTCATGTCATTATTATATTGTAGTACAATACAAATTCAAGGATGCTTTAATAACAAATAGATTTAGTACTTTACTTCAATTACTGTGTTTGATAGTCTGCAAATGAAGACATTGACGAGTGTCATTAGTTGTGTTTCAAGTCATTGCAGACCATTCACCACTATAGTTTTTGTTTTTGTTTTTGCTTTTGTTTTTGTTTTTACTACTTTAAGCAATTTAACTCCTTTACTTGAATTTTTAGCAAGAAAACATTAACAATAATAGTAACAAGACCTACTGGACTTCTGATAGTCCTGCAAAAATTTTTTTGGGGAGGGCATGATTTTTTGGTGCGGCTCTTCCAACTAAAATAATGGTATGGTGTTGTATTTCTTTATCATAGATTTATTCTAGTCATTTTGGGGGGAAAATGTGTTAACTCATTAAGCCATCATGCATGTTGTTCATTATACCTATTTTAACATAACACTGGGTGTTTTTATATAACATTGGAGAGTATTTATATGTCTTCAGTGTTATACTAAGTAGCACAAGCTTTAGATGCCTTGCACCAATTTTCTTTTGGAGATTTGCATTTCTTATTTATTAAATATCAATTTTCTATTCTCAAGAATGGGAGAAAATAATACTACCTTTAGATTTAAATCTTACCTACTTATCCATGTAGGGAGTATACTCTCATGCGTCAGTGTTTTATTTCCATTGTTTAGATATGCTTTTGAGTACTATAAATACTTCTTGTTTAATACAGATGATAAACATTTCTGAATCAATAATAGTGAATTTTTAAAAATAATGTTTTCTGAGTATAAAATTTGAAAATACCTGAAAGTCAGAAGAAAAAATCCATTACCTACAGTCTCACTACCCCAGAGATAATACTGTTAAATGTTTTTCTGTATTTACTTGTAGTCCTTGTGGGTTTTTTTGAGTGTGTGTGTTTGTGTGTGTGCAGTCACAGAATTGAGATTATAGTGCTCATACATTTGCGTTATGCCTTGTTATCCTAAGTACCTACTACCTATGTCTCTGAAAATGCTATTTTAAAAATGGCTGTCTAATGTGCTATACTGTATGAAAATAGTTCTCTCTTTGGATGTTAGGCTGTTTCTAATCTTCCACAATTTTATAATGGTATGGACATTCTATGTAAATTAGACCCATTCTCTAGGGTATAATCATGAAAATGAAATAAATGGTTTACATGATAATTTTGTTAGGCCCTTTAAAAATATGCCAAATTACATTTTCAGTAGATTGTATCAGATTAACAGCACTCCCTCGTTAGCATCATTTGTTTTCATTTTTGAGAAATTGTTAAGCAATTGCTTCTTTTTATAAGACTTTCTAATTAATTATTTATTGTCTTTCTATAAATTTCGAATGTTTTTTTGAAAAACAGCATTAAAGAGACATCTAGTCCTAGGAGTATGCTATACTGCACATTTTTGTTTGTTTATTTGCTTTGAGACATGATTTGCATATTTTAGACCATACTGACTTGGAACTTTGTGTAGCCCAGGATAGCCTCAAACCCATGAATGATCCTCCTGCTTCCCAAGTGCTGGGGTTGCAGGCATGCAGTACTATATGCTTAGCTTGTACTGCTCTCTGAAAACTAGGATATTCCAAATTCCTTCTTGGAATTTGAGCAATCAGGTTTGGGTTTTGTTGTTGTTGTTGTTATTTTGTTTTTTTGCTTCTTTGTTTTTGTTTTGGTTTGTTTTGGTTTTTAAATTACTTGTTTTGGAGCAGAAATAGTTCTAAATTGGTAGTGTTGTTTGATTCTAGTTCTGTCTCTGCTCCTAACTAACTAATTCTCTTAACTGGTATCTTCCACACCGTGTTGAAGCTTCCTTATCTATACAGTATGCAGTTGACCTCCTTGCAACTTTAGTTTTTAATAGATTTTGGCTTCACATGTTAAATTGGTATGTGATTAGTTTATATGTTTTTATTTCAACTCTGCATATGAAAATCAAAGTGAAAAACTTGTTATTTCATAGAAAGTGGACTTAGCCTTTCTATTTTAAGTGCCTTTAACAGTTTTGTATTTCAAATATAAAATGTGAAAGAAATTATTGTGTAGTTCTGTAATACGATTTCTTTGTTTAAACCTTTGAATTATTTTCAGCAACCTTTTGTTTACCTTGGATTGCACAAAAATGCATAGTCATGGCGTCCCCTACTCTCCCAGTAGTCAAGTCCTTACGAAATGTTCCTCTAGAGATAAGTTAAGTGAGCAGGTGAGTACTCTGTCCTGGAAGCAGCAAGTCCTTGTAAGAGTAAAGAACTGGTGAGCTAGCCCCATGCCTGTATTTATCTATTACAGAGTGGGTAGTATTTCCTGAGCTCTAGTCAATGGCTATTATTATACCTATGATAGTTTGCTTTGGAAGCACGTAGTTCATTCCCCTAGATTAGGGGTTGGCAAATGTTTTCTGTGAGGGCCCAGTTAATTATTTTGGACTTTATGTGCTACAATAGTCTCCGATATGAACTCTTCTCCTTGCCATTGTAATACAAAAACAGCCATAGACAACATGTAACCAGACACATGTATGTATGTTTAATAAAACTTTAATTTATACTAAGATGGAATGCTAGAATTGGCCTGCAGACCATAATTTAACGTTTCTTATTCTAGATGGTATAATTCATTTGTAGTTCAAAGTTGGCCAGTAATTTAGCAATAGTTTACAAAAAGTGGTTGCACGTTCCTGCCATGTGAGTCTTCTTTTAACTTGATGCAGTGGTTGGATTTCCTACTGAATATTTACAAAGGTAAGTGGGAAGTAGGGAAAATTTGGAACTCTTGGAGATTAATGTCAAAGCACCTTGAAGCCCTTGTATTTGCTGAATGAAGTTCATTGTGTTTGCTTTGCTGCTGTAAACTAATCAGGAATGAAAGTAACGAGTTGTTTGCCTTGCTTTGTACTGAAGGCTGCTCTCAACCTTCCTGGTGTTGGGATGCCAAGTGTGCATCATCAGGCCTGTCACACGTGAATGGTTTTGCGTGAGTATTTCAGGACACAAGACATGTTTAAAATGATTTGTTGGCTTTTGCCATATAAAGACTTGAAAAGGTCCTTTTTTCTGTTACTCTCATTTTATTGAAACAGTGACCTCTAATAAACTCAGAATAAAGGAGAGATTTTGTTTTTGTTTCATTTTTTGAGGCAAGGTTTGTTTGTTTGTTTGTTTGTTTTAATAACCCCCTGACTGTCCTAGAACTTGCTTTGTAGATCTGGCTGCCTCTGTCTCCTGAGTGCTGTGATTAAAAGTGTGAGCCATCACTACCCAGCTGAAAATTTTAAATCAAATAACTTTAGTTGTACTACTATTTTGTCAATGAGGGCCAGAGAACACTGTCAGGTAGTACTGTCAGCTCTATAGACCTAGGCATTTTCAAAATGTTGATAGTTTTCAAAAATAACTACTGTCATTAGAAACTATACTGAGGAGCCTTAACCCACATACACAGTGCTGTTTAGACTGGAAATTGTACATCATTGTATTAAGTCTGAAAATCTACACAGTAAGATCAACAGAAAGGCCTGTGTGTAACATGAGGTTGTTGATGGACTGGATGGCATTTATCTTCAAAGAGAGTAAGTTTAAGAAATAGTCTTCAAATGTTTGTGTGACCGCCACTCAAGAGGAATAGAATTGTTCTGTATTAGTCTAAGGTGGGGTTTTGTTGTTGTTGTTTTGTTTTTTTTGTTTTGTTTTATTTGGCCTTTAATCCCCAGCCTGTGGGAAGTAGAGACAACTAGATCATTGTGAATTATAAGCCAGTTTGGCGCACGTAGCAAGTTCCAGTCCAGCCAAGGCAATATAGTGAGACTCAGTCTCCAAAAAAAGAGGAGTAAGAAGTCTAAGTTTCTGGTCCGTGTTAAGTGGGATACATGAAAATTTCTGATGATAAAAATTGGCTGTGTTCTCATCAAATCACTGGAAATATACAAACAAAAACTAGATCAGTGCTTCTCAAAGTAGCAGTGATACCAACTGAAAATGTTTCATGAATAATTGTTGTGTGTATATACACATACATTTATGGGGCAAAAGCCAATGGAATTACTATAATTAAATGTAACTTCATTTATATAAAATATTATTTTCAAATCAAAATGCCTTTTAAACATTAACTTTTAACAGATTATAAGTTGTTAAAATGATGCTTAGAACCTTAGGCTAATTCTTTAAATGTAAAGATGTCAATACAAAACAAATTTTTACCAGTGCCTAACACAAATTGAAGTGTGTGTGTGTGTGTGTGTGTGTGTGTGTGTGTGTGCGCGCGCGCGCGCTTACGTGCTTTCTCAAACAGGCACGTCTTCAAACTGCAGAATAGCCACATCAGTGTCAGGAAAGTGTAAAGTGTCAAAGTATTACGGGAAGATAAATTCAAGTCCTTTTCCTGTTATGTTGCATGGCATAGCATCACTAGAGACCTTGATTTTGTAAATGCTGGTGCCTGACACCTTGGCCTCTTTAAATTGCTGTGCATGATTCTGTTTGCTTAGCTGTATCTTTCTCAGTTCTTAGTACTATGTGAAGAGGTTGATGTTTCTAATACCATTTATTCCAGGGTTCACTGGTGATTTCAGACTGGTTTGTATCTAGGGTCTATTGTTTTTCTATTTTTCTTTTCTTCTTGGGTGTCCCCCACCTCCTTTTTAATGTTAGTAGAGGGTTTTGGCTGTTAACCAAAAATATAATAGGAAAGAAGTTTAAAACCACTTCTGATTTTGAAGCTATAATATAATGCATTTATAGTCTTTTGGTTATGTTCAGGTGTACATTTCTTAATGCAAAGTTTAGTTTCTAACTTTGATATGATTGTATATATTATCTCTGTTATCCAAATAGGGAAACCAAAGAGAACATAAATGCCATTATTAAAAAGCAATTAAAGGCCAATGATATTCAACCATATAAGCAGGACCTGAGTTTTGATCTTTAAATCTGCCATCATAAAATTCTGAAAAATATTCAAAATTTACTCACTTATATTCTGAATTCCTGAACTCAATATGTTATATGTTTAAATAATAAAAAATAAAATGAAAACAAAGTAGAATATATTGACTGAATTTTGTGTTTTAAAATTAAGTACTTAAAAACTGAAATCAGTTTTAATAAAGATATATTAAACTTTTTTATAGATGGATTTTTTTGAGATTTTTTTTATTTGAAATTTATTTGAATATGGGCCAGAATAGACATTCAGTTGTTGCTCATTAAATGTTAGTGAATTGAAACTTGAAAGATGGAGAAGAAAACAATAAAATAAGGTTTTTTCTACATGCTGGGGTGGTGTAAGCCTTTTGATTGGAAGGTTTTTCCAATTTTTTGGGTTTAACTGTTGAAATCAAGCTTCTAACATAACCATGAGGTAGAATTGATATTTTAAAGTATATGGAATTCCAGATGGCATTAATCAATAATTAGATGCCCTGGGGTATTTAGAACTGTTGGTTTATGGTGCCCTGCTCATTTGGCTTTGAAGCAGTATCTCATGGTGTTTGTCAATCTTTTATGGTGTTGGGAAAACTTTGGAAGTTAATTACAGTGGCTTTGGCTGCATGCCCAGTGTCCCCAGGTGTGTGTGCAGTGGAAGGACACTGTCGTAGTGGGAGTCCATTTCAGCTTTGCGGGGAGCTGCTTTGGTCTCCTAGGACAATCACTAGAGGATGAACATTTCTTCCTACAACGGAGCTAGGACAGGAATTTGGTTCTGGTTCTGTATATTTTGAGTACTATACAGTATTCCATATTTTCTTTTTAGTAGTGGCTATTTGTTGTAAGCTTTTGGATTTAGAAAGGAAGGAATTTTGCAGATTCGATGAAAATCATTTATAGAAATACCTCAACTTACATAAGTAGGTTTCTTTTTTGTGGGCTCAAATAACTACACATATTTATATTCTTTTATTGGGGAATTACTTTACAGTTTTGGAATTCTGTTCTAGTGCTTACATACAACAATGCCACTTTTACAAAATAATGTATTTACTTTTATTTTATGTACATTGGTATTTTAACTGCATGTATGTCTTTGTAAGGGTTTCAGATCCCCTAGAACAGGAGTTAAAGACAGTTGTGACCTGCCACGTGGGTGCTGGGAATGGAAGCCAGGGCCTCTGGAAGAACAGCTGGTGCTCTTAACCACCAGGCCGTCTTAACAGCCCAACAATATGACTTTTATGTAGTAGGATGATGACAAACATTTTATGTGTGAGTCTTAATGAGTTTTGATGGCTGATGCATAACTCTCAAACAATCTAGTCCTTTAAAGGGTTCTGCAAGCACCTGTGACTCTACCTTAACATTTCTGAGCTAAGAACTTATTTAAGGTGCTGGGAAAGTAATGCCTGGGGAGCAGCTCTTAGCCAGAGGTGGGTGGGTGATGATTCCAGTCTTTGTGGTTTTCTGGATGGTCTGGAGGCATGTTCCAAGCTGTCGTGTAAGAGTTCCCAGAAGAGGACTGTCCTCATTGTTCACAGCAAGACTGTTGAATACCAAAGCAAATACAGAGTTGGTCAGCCAGGCTCTCTGCTTCTCTGAGACTTGGCTCCTTTTATGGGCATTTACTGGGATCTCCTACATAAGCCTCTTCTCTTTGAATCCTTATCTCTGAGTCTGTCTCTAATTTTATAATGAGAAAGATCCAAATTTAGAACTCAAAAGTAAAAGATCTTTCTACTTGTGCTTTAAAAAAGGTATTTTGTGGTTTTAAGTGTGGACAAAGTGGAAGATTTGGTAGAAATTAAGTAGAACAAAGAACTCAGTCCGGCCATATTCTGACAGTAGGTGGCAGTTGGGTCCAGTTTTTACATCACTCAATGCTGTTTTTCCATAACCAAGGGCCAGGTCTAGCCTTGTGCAGCAACTGTGGTGGTAAGTTTAGTGCCTAAACAGTTTTTACAAAGTTTATTCTGTGACCTTAGTTAGAACAAGACTTTCTATGGGCTTATTAAAGATAAAGGAATATGGGTTTTAGAAATCCAGTAAGCTCTACATTCAATTTAAAGGCCACTGAAGGGGCTGTAGACCTAGAGGACATAGCGCTGGCTGCTCTCTTAGAGGACCTGGCTCAGTTCCCAGCACCCATGTGGTAGCTCACACAGCTGCCTATAACTGGATCCCTCTTCTGGCCTTCATGAAAAACAAATATACATGTGGTAAAATACAGAAATGCAGGCAGATATTTGTACACATAGAATAAAAGTAAATCTTTAAAAAATACTGCCAGTTAAAAAAACAAAAAAAACCTCTACAGAAGGTGGGTACTGAGTTAATTCTAAGTTTTATATGTACTATTGCATCTGGATATTTTTGTTATTGCCATTGCCTATTTAGCATTGTTTACAGTTCTTTGATAACATCTTTAATAATATTAAAATGCTGATTTTTATAGTGATTAAAAGAATATGTAGAAAGCTTGTATTTATGTTGGGTACATAGTTAATAAGCTTTTTTTTTAACTATGTAAAATTTATTAGGTATGTCTCAGATATGTACTATATTGATTTTGTTTTACATTGAGAACATAGATGAAATTTAAGTAAATGTTTATATTTATAGAACCATCCTAAGATGGTAACACAAATTTAACCATGAGAATGTTGAAAAAAATATTTTTAATTGGTTTTCCTGGTGTGTTAGAGCTGTTGTCTGTCTGTCTGTCTGTCTGTCTGTCATTAGAAATACCAGAAAATATTGAATAGCTGTTTTTATTTGCCTTTAGACCCTTTGGGATTCTGTCATGTACTTTTGAGTATATGACAGGATATTTCTTGACTTTGAGGGGTTTTTTGTAGAAATTATTAAAGATAAACTAGGTAATTCAATTTAGGAGAAAACAGTTGAATTTTATTAAAGAAGGAAACTACTTTTCTCCTGGGACATGTCAAATTGCTTTAAAAAAAAAAAAACCCCGCCTACCCACTGTGTCCTCAGAATTCCACATTGACACATTGGAATAAACCTATAATTTGGTAAACTCATTGCTTCTTTGTCTATATACTTGTTCTAGTAGAAAAAAACATAGCTTGTTGCTTTTCAGGAATATTATCCAAACATATACTTGATGTATTACAAAATTCATGCATAAGTTTTTGACATTTCAAAGTTTCCCATTATGGGAAATCAAAGCTCTGATAAGAACCACATGTGAATATAAAAAAACTATCTACAGAGCTCATTTTCTGAACATTAATTTCTTTCTATAGTAGATAACATTAATTAAAAGTAGGAAAGTGTTCTTTAAGAAACTTAGGTAATTCTTGTCTGGAAAAAAGAAAAAAAAAAAGATTCCTTGTCTTGAAAAAAGAAAAAAAAAAAAGAAAGAAAGAAACGGGTAGAGGCTAAATGTGTTAGCAATGTGTCTAATGTGACTATTCTGATAACTTCTGAAAAGCAGTCCAGAATAATGTATATCTTCTTTTCCACATAGGCAGTTGATTCTACTTTATATATCACATATATATATATGGTTTTATCTATTTAAAATCAATAAACCATAATCTATATAAAATCTATAAACTAAGAACAGGTTTTTTAAAACATCTTTTTGTGACTTAATTCAACATGATTTATCTCTGGTCTGTTTTTCTATAAAGGATGTAGCTTTATTTTTAAATTATTGTTATAATTTACTTTTTCCTTTACACCCCAATAGGAGCTTCCCTTCCCTCCTCCCCTCCCAGTCCCACCATCTCCTGTCCTTTCCTCTCCCTACATCCCCTTCTCAGAGAAGGGAAGCCTTCTTTGGCATTCCCAGTTGCAGTAGGACTAGGAGCATCTTCTCCTGTTGAGCCTTGACAAGGCTGCCCACTTAGGGGAAATGGTCAGAGACAGCCCCTGCTCACTTGTTTGGAGACCCACATGGAGACCAAGCCACTTACCGGTTACATATATGTAGGCAGCCTAGATTCCTCCCATGCGTGTTCTTTGGTTGGTTCAGTCTCTGAGTCCTTATGGGCCCAGGTTAGTTGACTCTGTAGCTTTTCTTGTGGTGTCCTTCAATGCTTCCTTCCCTCTTTCACAAGATTCCCTGAGTTCCACCTAATGTTTGGCTGTGGGTCTCTATATCTGTAACTTTATTCTTTATGGTTTTAAAAAAAATCAATTGTATATTATGCCACATTTCTTTATCTGTTTCTTTCTTGTTGGGCACGTAAATTGATTTCACATTTTAGCATTTGTGAATAGTGCCACAGTAAACATTGTCTGTAATTTTGTAGGTTTAGAGTCCTTTGGGTAAACACCTGGAAGTAGGATAGCTGTATCATATGGCAGATCTGTTGTTATTTTTATTTTCTTAAGGACTTACTGCTTTCCATAGTGAATGGAATACTTTATATTACCTGAGGCACTGTGTCAGGGTCCTTCTTAGACCCATTCTCTTGACAACTTTGGTGATTTGTTTCTTTTTCTTCTGGAGTATTTTATTGTTTTGTTTTGGGCCTTTTAAAATATCTTCTTGCTACCTGATTGGCCTGGAATATGCAGACCTAGCTGACCTCAAACCTTCAGCAGGTCCTCTAGCCTCTGCCTCATTTGAACATAGGTATGTGTTCCCCTCCAGCTTTTGCTTAGTTTGCTTGGTGTTTTTCTTGTAACTGCCATGCAGACAGGCTTTAGTTTGTATCTCTGACACCTAGTGAGGCTGAACAACTTTTCATTTGTTTATTGCCCATTTATGTGAGAATTCTTTTGGTTTTAGAAGCTTATCTTTCTCTATTCCCTCTTTCTTCTCCCCCCCCCTCCCATTTCCTTCTTTCTTTTTGAGGTAGGGCTGGTCTTAGTCTGTCAGAGATCTGCCTGCCTCTGTCTCCTGAGTGCTGAGATTAAAGGCATGTGCCATCATGCCCAGCTCAGGGGCCTGTTTCTTATGTGCATGTTTGTGCATGGGCACAGATGTGGGTGTGTGCTGATGCATGAGCATGCCAACTAACCTTGGTGTCATTCCTCAGCTGTTGTTCACCTTAGTTTGTTTCTTGTTCAAGACAGAGTCTCTCACTGCCTGGAACCTGTCAGCTAAGCTAGGGTGGCCGGTAAGCCCCAGGGATTTCCATCTTTGCCTCTCTTTGTCCTTGGCTTTTTATTTTTATTTATTTATTTTGCATGCCAGTGTGTTTATTTTATTTTATATTTAAACTCTGGCTTTTGGGGGTCAAGCTCAAGCCCTGCTTGCAAAGCAACTGCTTTACCAGTTGAGTTATGTCCTTGTCATTATAACTGTTTATTTATTGGGTTGATATTTTTGTTTAGTTTTTTGAGTTCTTTGTATATTCTATTAGTCCTCTGTCAAATGTATAGCCAGCCAAGATTTTCTTCTGTTCTGTATGTAAAGCTGTCTCTTCACTCACTTAACTGTTTCCCTTGCTGTGCAGAAGCTCTCTGGTGTCATGAGACCCATTTGCTACATTTCATTGTTTCTTGAGCAAGTGTAGTCCTCCTGTTGAGGACTTGTCTTACTTGTGCTTTCATCAGCGTCAGAGTTTTCCATCTTACGAGGAGATCCTGAGAGAGAACAGTCTCATTTCATTCTACATTTAGATAGCCATTGTTGAAGTAACTGTCTTGTCTCAGCATTGATTTTTAGCATCTTTGTAAAAAGTCAGGTGGCACTAGTTGCACAGGTTTACTGGGTCCTCTCTTCTAGCCCACTGGATCTGCTGTACTGAGTGTAGATCATTTCTGGTAGTGTGTGGTAGTGTGTGGTAGTGTGTGGTAGTGTGGTGATGGTCACAGTTTTCTTCTGACCTGTGTGCCCGGCCTTTTCATCTTCTAATGTATCTTTTGATTCCATTCTTGAGTGTTTTAAGGTTTTGTTGTAGACTCTTTTGCTTCCTTAGGTTAATTCCAAAGTAGTGTTTGTTTTGTTTTGTTTGTTTTGTTTTGTTTTGTTTTGTTTTGTTAGAGGCAGCAGTGAATGGTGTTTGTAGATTTCTTGGTTATTATTTGTATGCAAAAAGACTGCTGATTAGCAAAAATGAAATCTAAGTAAGCCTTCAAATTACTGAAGATTGAAATTTGAACCACTTGGTACTAATTTAATTTAGGCTGAAACTTAAGGCATTGTATGTGGAGTTTGTATCTGCATCTACAGGACAGTAATTGATATGTTAAGTGGGATGAGGTATTTATACAATTTACAGGTGGGCTTCTTCTGCTGCCATTTGTTGTTAATGTTTTGTTCTCGTTGATTTGAGGCTCTGTTTCACTCTTGACTCCATGCTGGCCTCCTTTGTGGTCTGCCTTAGCTTCCCCTGGCTAGACTCAGTGCCATGTGCTCAGCTATAGTTTTTTAAAATTTTTTCAAAATGTATGCTATTTTAATATTTTCATGTTTAGTATTTTCAGTTATAGAAATACAGATAAATAAGTAGTATTTAAGCTGTTGCTAGTTTCTTAAAGGGCACTTTGCTTGGTTCAGTTTATGATAGTAGCTTATGTATGGTAAAATTACATTTCATTTAACTTTCTAACTGAAGAGCCAGCTGTATAGAATGAAGTGTTTGGACAAATGCATCTTAACACATTTTATAGTATTTTCAGTACTTCATAGTAACAAAAGCCTTTACTGTTTGAAACTGGTAGCTCTTCCAGCTTCAGCTTTTTTTCCCTCACATTCCTTCTTTCTCCTCCCCTTGCCATTGCCATGTCTACAAGTTCAGGCTGTTGAACTTTGAAAGGGAAGGTGTTTTCTTTTTAACAGTGAGTTTTAGTCTTTCCACCCAAGATGAACAGTACTATGATGAGATATTTTTTACTTCCCCCATGACAGGGCTTACAGCATTGACTATTCCCAGAGTGGGGGAAAAAATAAGTTATTCACTCATTTGGTCAGCCTCAGAAAACACTTGTTAATATAACAAGATAAAACAGGATGTTTGTGTTTTGTTGTGTTTTTAAAAAGCAGGACCAATTAAATTGTGTATCCCTAAGAAAATAGCGGTGGAGTGATTGTGTATTCAGTACCATGAAAGTATCAAGATACATGTCTTAGCACCCCTCTTTTAAATGAGTTGGCACGGGTAAACAATGGTGGTAGTCTGGCTGGTTAAAATGCTGTGAAGAGTGCTCCATTACCTGATAGCATTTAAAGACGATTCCTTTAGCATCAGGAACACTATATAAAAGTACAGACAGCTGTTGCCATTCTCCTTTCCTCTGATGAGTTTTGCCCTTGGATATAAAAGAAGTGGAAAACAACAGCAGAAGCCTGCTTTTGTGGTTTTGAAGAGGCTGCTTGAGGAAGCTGCTGCTTTACTTCTAAAGCTAGAGCTCTGAGCCTGGTTTCTGAGAGAAGGTGATTCACTTGTCCTTTGATGTCCTTAGTGACTTACTAGAGTGGACCTGACAACTCAGGATATCAGATGCCCACACATGGCTTTCCTGTGTGTGAGTTTGCTGTACATTCTCTCCTATAGTAGAGTGCTTCCCGTTCCATCCAAATCAGTATCCCCTTTCCCCTTTCCTTTCTCACCTCTGTCTCTGTTTTTCTCTTTGAAATACAGCAAAGAGAAAAACTCAAGTATGCAACTGAATTTCATGTGCTTAATTGGCACCACCATTCATTCTAGTGCAAGTTCACCTGTGCGTGTGCGTGTGCGTGTGCGTGTGCGTGTGTATGTGCGCGCGCGAGCCCACGTGTATGCCATTTTAAATAGGCCTACCTATTCAACAGAGTACTGGATTTAGCACATGAAGTAGAGAGAAAAAAATAATGTGGCTATTTGTTTGTTTGTTTATTTATTTTGGTTTTTTGAGACAGGATTTCTCTGTGTAGTCCTGGCTGTTCTGGAACTCTGTAGACCAGGCTGGCCTTGAACTTAGATGCATCTGCCTCTGCCTCCTAAGGAATTTTTTTTTTTAATATGCTGGGTTTTATTTTTTACAGTAAATAATATTTTAATGTTTTGTCAAAGTTTTTTAAGGAATTTTTGTAGAAATGTTTATAAACATGTAACTATGTTGTATGCTTTTACAATTACTAATAAAATTGTTTTAAAGTTTATTTTTGAATGAGATTGTTTTGTGTGTGCAGCGACAAATTTTGTGAGCCTAAAACAGTATTTCTATCTGGATTTCTTTTATTCCATGTCAGAAGAGATACAGCTTCTGTTTTGTTTCCATCTTTCGATTGTAGCCTCTTGCCCTTTAAAGGGCAATGTTCTTTTTGAACATTATTTTTGGATAGGTTGTGTCTCTTGCCTGTGATGTGGTTTCATTGGGTTTTAAATTAGTTCTCAGAAAGAGAAAAACTCCTTTGCAGAGGAACCTGGCATGCTAATCATTCAGCAGTGTGTGTGTATTGGGATAGTGGCCATGCCCATTTGTTGTGGTCACATCTTTACATTTGTGTGCTTGGTATAGGACCCACACATAGGAAGGCAGTAAAGTTGAGATGTAAATGACAAGAATGATGACTTGATATCATAAGATTTGGTCCTGGGCCAGCACTGTTCATTTTAAGTGTTTATTTGATTTTTTACTTCCTCGGAGTGTCCTCAGAATTGTACAGTATGCAAGCCTTTTCAGACTACTTCCCTTTACTAACATAATTAGAATTGGTAGTTAATTTCTTTTCTTTTTTGTGCTGAATAATCCATTCTATATTTTTATTTCAATTATCAATTATCCATACACCTATTGAGATGTACCTTAATTGCTTCCAAATTTCACATTTGTCATTAAAGTTACTGTATACATCCATACTTAGGACTTTTTTGTGTGTTTTAATTTATTTGGTAAAATATTTTGAAGGGACATTCCTATATTGTTTTATTACTTGTGTATGTGTTGTTTTGTGTGCATCTGTGTGGGGTGTGTGTACCTGTGTGTGGGCTGCTGCTTGTGGATGGCAGAGATCAACTTTGGGTGTCATTCATGGAGCTGCCCACCTCATGTTTGAACAGGATCTCTGGGACCTGGGCTTGCGAATGATTTCCAGGGAGCTGCCTGTCTCCACCTCCCAGCAAACAAGAGCAACCCTGCTTTTCCCGTGGGTACCAGGGATTAAACTCAGGTCCCCATTCTTACATAGCAAGCGGTTTATCTCCCCCAGTGATATTATAGGCATTTAGTTAGTTTTATGAGAAAATGTTAAACTACCCTTCAGAGTGCTACAAGGAGTGAGTCAAGTTCCAGTTGCTCTACAGATTCTTTAGCATTTGGTAGTGTCAGTGTTTGGATTTCCTCCATTTTGATCATTGTTTTATTTTTATTTTTGGACATGGTCTTATTTTTACTGTCCAGATTGGTCTTGGATTTCTAGCCTATGAAGTCACTAGGGACTATAGATGCATGCCACTGTACTAAGATCAGTCTGATCAGCATTAGGATCTGTAGTAATTTTACTTTGCAGTTACCCAGTGAGATACATAACAATAATAAATTCACAATCATTTATGTATTTACTGCTTTGGGGAATATCTTTTGCACATTTGAATAAGCCACGGGGTTGGTCATGAGGAATGACATACTGCACAGCACTAGCCTGGGAAGGATAAAAACCTGTTGAGTGCATACTGCTCCTCTTCACTGTACAGTTAAAGAAGAATTTGGAGCTGGAGAAATGGCTCAGCAGTTAAGAGCATTTATTACTCTTTCATAGGACCTGGGTTTTATTCCCAGTACCCACACAGTATTTTGTAACTCTTTGTAACTTGTTATAGGAGCTTAAGCCCCCATTTCTGTCCTTCATGGGCACCAGGCATACAGATGGTACACAGACCTACATGCAGGCTAAACACCCATACACATAAACATAAATGTAAAAAAAAAAAAGTAAAAATAACCTTAAATATGGGTTTATTTGTACTGAACAGTAAAGGGATAAGAAATATATATATATATTTTTTAATCAGAGGAAACACTTGAAGTTGGAAGACATTTCTAGGTAAACAGATAAAGGAAAGGAAGGGTACTTGGAGCCAAGCCAAGCCTGATAACCTGAGTTTGACCCCCCACCCCCACCCCCAGAAGCCACATGTTGGAAACAACTGGCTTTTGCAAGATGCCTTCTGATCTCCATATGCACCGCAGCATGTGCCCACCATTTTCTTTTTCTTAAGAAGAAAGGTTTTCTAACAGGAAATAATACCAGAAGAAAGTTTAAACCTACACAAAGAAGAGAGAATGCTGGAATCATTAAAAAATGTTTTTTGTCATAACACATGTATTAATAAAATGCCTAAAACTACCACAAAATGGGGATGAGATATTTGTAATGCCCTTATGTTACCTGTGAGGTGTGTTTGAAGACTGGCTGCATACTGGAAGTTCTAGGGACTAAATTTTAAAAAATAGCTAATTAGGAATTACAGGAAATAAATAGGAATCTTCGATAAGTAGCCTAATGAGGCAAAGAAAGAAAGGGTATTAGGATGAGTAACTATGAGGCTAAGATGAAGTTCAACTCTGTCAGTACTTATATTATCAAAATGTCCTGAATATAAAAACCAAGTCATTCCCCAATAGTGAATAGAACAATATCCAGCTACGGATTTATAATCTTAGACATTTTGGAGCTCTTACAGAGCGGTTGAGACAGATAGAAAAGTTGAATTGAAGATTAACCTGGTTTTACGGGCCATCTCACCAAGTAGAATACACATTTGTCACAAAGTTCATGTGGAACATTGATCAAGCTAGACCATATGTTGACCCTTAAGAAGGTTCAAATCTTATAAAAAAAAACTTTTCTCTAGGCATAGCCTAATTAAATTTAGCAACCATCTAGATAAATTTCAAGTTTTTGAAAATTAGTCAACACACTGACTAATCCCAACCAGCCCAGGGGCTGACTGAAACAAACAAAAAAATAACCAAAAAAATAGGGTTAGGCCAAAATAATTTCCATAGAGCCTTCTGTAAGGAATAAACAATTCAAGTTACTCTTAGGTCCCACTTCTGAAATGGAAAAGGGAGAGAAGTCCTGAGATGGAAAGCAAATTATAAGTCCCGTGAGTGGAATCAACTGACTTGTATACCTGTCAGTGCCTAGTCAGTGGACCAAAGGTAAGTTACAAGGCGTGAAGGAATGATACCACACATGCCGCAGTGACAAAATCAACAAGGAAATAGTGCAAGGAGTTAATCCCTGTAAGTTTGTTGAGGTAGATAAAATGGAGAAGTCTTTAAAAGGCAACTGTGCAAGTCTCTCAAGAACAGTTAACAGCTTGGGGTACATATTGATGGTCACCCACAGTTCCAACAGCGGAGAGACTATGTAAGAGGAAATTTGAGGTCTAGGCCAGCCTGAGCAGCATAGAAAGGCCCTGTCTCTTTAAGTTTCCATACAATACATTGTTTTTAATGTTTTTGATGATGCTGTACAACAAAGTTAATGCATACAGATTACAAAGGAAGGAGGGAGATTGCCTTTCTCTATAAAATGCATCATCTGGAAAATTCTGAGAGATCTTGGGGAAAACACTATTGTCTTAGGGTTTTGCTTGCTATGATGAGACACTATGACCAAGGTAACTCTTAATAAAGGAAAACATTTAATTGGGGCTGGCTTATAGTTCAGAAGTTTAGTCCATTGTTTTGGTGAGAAGCATGGTGGCATGCAGGCAGACATGGTGCTGGAGAAGGAGCTGAGAGTTCCACATTCACATGGACAGGCAGTAGCAGGAGTCTCACAGTAGGCCTACCTTGAGTATATGAGACCTTAAAGCCTCCCTTCACAGTAACACACTTCCTAATAGTGTCACTCCTTATGGGCCAAGCATTCAAAGTCTATGGGGACCATTCCTATTCAAACTACTACAACTACCATGAATGGTTTAGCAAATGTTTAGGACACAAAGTCAACACATAATGTTTGTTCTATACAATGTGTGTAAAGTTAATGGTGTACTGGAAACATGGTATTTAATTCAGAGATGGGATACATACATACACATGAATTCATTCAGTGGATCCTAGCAACTAGCAGAGTGAGTTAATTGGTTGACTAATTTTATGGTCTTGGGTCTCAAACATGTACAAGATCTTTATCATTGAGCTACACTCCCAACCCTTTTATTGAAAGTGGAAATTGGGAGCTGGAGAGATGGCTCAGTGGTTAGGAACACTGACTATTCTTCCAGCAGTCCAGAGTTCAATTCCCAGCAACCAGATGGTGGCTTACAACCATCTTGTAAAGTGATCAGATGCCCTCTTCTGGTGTGTCTGAAGACAGCTACAATGTACTATACGTAAAATATTTCTTAAAAAAAAAAAAAAAGTGGAAATTGACAAGGTGAGTCCACAGCTTTGAAATCAAAAAGACAAGATAGTCAAAGCAATTGTTATTAAAATGATTGTATTTTTCCTGATTCCAGACTGGTCAGTGTATTTAAAAATTAACAATATAGAATAATGGACCAACATGGTGAGTCCAGAGATAGACTTACACTTTATATTTTCAGCAAATGTGCCAAAGTTCACCGGGGGTGGGGGGCGGGGCAGTGACTATCTAATAGTGTCTGCATCAATTGAACATTAATGTGCAAAAAATAAAAACCGCCACAAAACAAAAAACCAAACTTGGGTGCAACCTTCTATCGAATGTACTAAAATGTAGACCTAAACCTCAGACATCTAAAAACTTGAGAGAAAACTTTGTGTCCCTCCTGTTAGGTAAGAGTGTCTGCCTCCTGAGCTCCATCCCTGCCCCTACCTCAGTATGAGTGTTTGTATCTTATGTGATGAGTTGAAAGTATGTGATCAGATCTGCCACATCAGGTTTGGTTTTTTTTTTTGTTTTTTTTTTTAAAGGATATTGTTTTGCAGGAAGGTGAATCAATGTGAAGGAAGTAGATAAAAAGATAACTATATTCGTTATGTTTTAGAAGAGTTTGTACAAAATGCCTTGAGGTAAAAAATAAATACCAAATCCTATAATTAAACCAACTTTGTGTTACATGTAAAATGATGAGATTTTTTTTTTTTTAAATCCAATGCTTGGTAAGTATAGTGTGGCCATTTGAAAATTAGTACAGATATGGCCTGGCGCTAGTAGACATGAAGTGTGGGCCCATTGGGTGCTCTTAATTTCAATAAAATATTTGAAGAGATAAATAGTGGGCTTCCTGAATAGAAGAATCATGTTATATGAAGGTAGCAAGATGGAAGTAAATTTTAACCTGAGAGAAATTTGTTTTTATGACATTTGGCATAAATGGTGCTTGGTTAATCAGACCAAGAAATCACACGTTTAAAACCTGTTTTGTAATGTGTTGAAGATTCGTCAGAGGAAGCTCTACGATGGAGACGTGAGTCCATCGACACATTCATACAATGTAATGCACACATAAAGGTTTTGCATATCAGGGGAGTCCAGACAATATACTGACTCGGAGCGGAACAACATGGGATGGGTGCTTCTGGTTTTTACTTTAGCAGTTCACTTACATACAGGAGGCAAGAGCACAGGTAGAGTGTACCAGAGTGTACCAGACAGCTGGGGTTATGAACATTTTAAACATTTTTACTTGTATTTTCTACATAAAAATCATTAAGATAAAATAAAATTTAGTTTTAAAGACTCTGTGGCTGGCCAGTGGTGGCCAGTGCCTTTAATCCCAGCATTTGGGAGGCAGATGCAGGTGGATCTCTGTAAGTTCAAGACTAGCCTAGTCTACAGAGCAAGTTCCAAGACATTGAATCTCTGTCTCCAACCCCATCTTCACCTCCCCACAAAAGACATGTGTTCTACACTAGCAGTTTATAAAGAGATGTCAGAAAAATGTTGAGTCAGACATTCTTTGTACTCCCCACTGGACTTAAGGTTAGAGGGGAAAGTGTTGATTTATAGGACTGTCTGGACTGTTAAGAAAACGGACAAACTAGTGTGGTCGGAGTCTGAGATTACTATGCCAAAAAGTGTGGGTTACAGACTTGACAAGCATCCAGGGTTCCTCTTCCAGTTGTCACCTAACACCAGTGAAGTCAAGAGTCACTCCCGGTAGTCACACAACTTTTACACAACTGCCTCTGATTGTGTAAACTCTCCTGGCTGGAACCTGTGCCTGGGGTGTGAACATAACATCTTTCCTTGGTACCTCCCTTGGGCAAGTTAGAGAAATGCTGTGCAAAAGAACAGTTATCTAAAGGCAGGCCTGGATAAAGCCTCTCAGCAACCACATTGCTTTCTTGTGTAGTAGCAAATGTGTCCTCATATCTAATCTATGCTCTTATCAACTCTACTTCTGATTTCAAGGTTTTTTTTTTTGTGTGTGTGTGTGTGTGTGTGTGTGTGTGTGTGTGTGTGTGTGGTTTGTTTGATTTTTTTTTTTGAAAATTAAGCACATTTTTTGACTATGGGATTTAAAAAATATATGATTTTTTAAAATTAGGTTATTTTCTTTTTACTGTGTACCTGAAGTTTAGATTCCTTAGGATGTTTCTTTAGGCAAGCCCTTTCCCACTTTTTCCTCCACATCTAAATCTTTAAAAGTCATTATGACTGGATGGAACTAGAAAATATCATCCTGAGTGAGGTAACCCAGTCATGAAAGAAAACACACGATATGCGCTCACTGATAAGTGGATATTAGTGCAAAAACTCTAATACCCAAGATACAACTCACAGACCACATGAGTTCATGAACAAGGAAGACCAAAGTGTGGGTGCTTCGGTCCTTCTTAGGAGTAACAAAATACTCATGGGAACAAATATGGAGACAAAATGTGGGACAGAAACTGAAGGGGCCGTCTGGAGACTGCTCCACCTAGGTGTTCATCCCATGTACGGTCACCAAAAGTAGACGCTGATGTGGATGTCAGGAAGTGCATGCTGACAGGAGCCTGATACAGCTGTCTCCTTAGAGGTCTGTCAGAGCCTGACATATACAGAGGTGGCTGCCCACAGCTAACCATTGAACTGATCATGGGTTCCCAATGGAGGAGTGAGAGAGAGGACTGAAGGAGCTGAAAGGGTTTGTGGCCCCATGAGGAGAGCAACAATACCAACCAGAGCTCCCAGGGTCTAAACCACCAGTCTGGGAGCACATAGGGAGGGACCCATGGCTCCAGCTGTATTTGTAAGGGAGGTTGGCCTTGTAGGGCATAGGTGGGAGAGAAAGTCCTTGGTCCTATGAAGGCTGGATGTCACAGTGTGGGGAATTCAAGGGCAGGGAGGTGGTAGTGGGTGGGTGGGGGCACATCCTCACAGAAGCAGGAGGAGGGGGATGGGATATGGGGTTTCTGGGTGGATGGGGGAATGGGCAAAGGGTATAACACCTGAAATGTAAATAAAATACCAAAAAAAAAAGAAAAAAAACCTAAAGCAAAAAAAGTATAAAACCAAAGTCTTAAAAAAAAAAATCAGGAAACAAAGAAAAAAAAAAGTAACTAAGACACTTTATTTCAAGGGAAAATACTTATGATAGATTCCTGGTGCATAATGTTAACAAAAGTCAGTTCCAAATTTAAAAAAAAATGTCGTTATGGAATATCTTTGTCCTAAGTTTTGCTCCCTTCACGTAAATAATTTGGCCACTACTTCTGCAAAGTTTTCAAGGACATAGTAAACTGTATGGCTTGGCTTAAAAAAAAAGTCTCCTGCCTCTCTGCCTCTCTCTGCCTCTCTCTCTCTGCCTCCCTCTCTCTGCCTCCCTCTCTCTGCCTCTCCCGCCTCTGCCTCCTCTGCCTCCTCTGCCTCCTCTGCCTCCTCTGCCTCCTCTGCCTCTGCCTCTGCCTCTCTCTCTCTCTCTCTCTCTCTCTCTCTCTCTCTCTCTCCTTTTCTCTTCTTCCTCTTCTCCTCTTTTGAGACATTGAGACATGGTTTCTCTATGTAGCACTGACTGTCCTGGAACTCACTATATCGATCAGGCTGGCCTCAAACTCACAAAGATTCACTTGTCTCTCTCCTGAGCACTGGAATTTTAATGCCAGGCTATGTAGGCAAGTCTTTTAAATAATACAGCAAAGTGGCAAAAACTTCCATTTTAAGGGTAATGATGTACCTAGTTTTCCTAAATATTTTTGACAATATTTCTTAAATATTTAATTTTATTTATTTAAAAAAATTCAGAATGTGGCACAAGGACCACTTTCAGAATTCTGTTTGGTGCTTATGACTGCCATGTTCCTAAACTCAAAAGCTACAGGCATTGGATTGGACTGCTCTGAAATACTAATTTTTAACAAACTTTGTGAATTTGCACATTAAAGTTTGAGAACTATAGAAGCTACAAAATGTATGCAACCAGGAGTAGATTGAAATATCTAAATGTGTAGTCATAGACAACCATGCCTACTTCCTTGTGACAGACTCTAAGTTAATGATATAACATTTCTTTTTAAAAGATACTATTTTAAAATTATATGTGTGGTGTGTGTCTATGTGTATATATGTGTATGGTGTGTGTGATGTATATATGGTATATGTATGGTGTGTGTTTGTGTGTGGTGTGTGTGTAGTGTGGTGTGTATGTATGATATATGTATGGGGTGTGTGTGGTGTGTGAATCTTGGGATGTGCACATGTGTGTAGTTGTCTTCATTGAGCAGAAGGTACCAAATGCTAGAGAGCTGGAGTTACAGGCAGTTGTGACTCTACTGCTATGGGTGCTGAGAATCCAGCTCTAGTCTTCTTTCTGCAAGAACAATGTGTATTCTTAACTGCTGCGTCATCTCTCTGTATATTACAGCCCTCTGTAACGTACTTCCAAATATGGATTCATCCAACTTTTGCAGATACAATATAGTATTTAAAATCAACTCAGAATGTTCTTTACTTTCCATGAAAGTCCATATATTAAACAAATAACATTTATCACATTTTAATTGGAATTAATGTATTACACATTTTCTGGAGAAGGGGGTCACAAGATGCTCTTTCTTGAGGTTACTGGAGATTTGTATAGTCACTAAGGCAGTGGTTTTGTTGCTACTTCACAACTGTAATTTTGCTACTGTTCTGAATTTTAATGTAAATATTTTTTGGAGATACAGGTTGAGAACTATGTGCTAAGGAGCTTTCCTTCCTGAGTTTCATTAGTGACCTTGTGCTAAGCTTGTGGGTATTAAGAGGACAGTTTCAAATTGTACTCCAGTCCTGGTGGTCCCTTAGAAAAGACTTGTGTTTCCAAGCCAAGGAGAGTGGAGAAGGCTTCTTTGGGGATTTGGGATTAATAGATGTTGGTTTAGAGTCCAATATTAATGTAAAATATTACCTTGGGTGGGTTGCTTCCTCAGAATCTTTCATAGTATGTTAGATTTAAGCTTACTTTGTATTTCAAAAAAAGATAATGTGTGTACTATCTGTGGAATTTGCATATGCCAAATATTTGGTGAGTGTTGCCTTCCCCTGTTTCCTCTAAGGAGTATCACATCTTCCTTAGAACTCAATGGGAATGACTTTAGCCAAAATACAAAGAGAAGACAGAAAATGCAAAGGGGAGATAGAACCCATAGAGACCATCTCCAATAGATAGACATGATCCTCAGTCAAGGGATGGGGCCACCCACATATCTCAAAGTTTTTAACCTAGAAATGTTTCTGTCCAAAGAAGGAACATGGACAAAAAAAAAAAAAAAAAAAAATGGAACAAAGACTAAAGAAAGGGCCATCTGTGGACTGTCCTACCTGGGGATCCATCCTGTTTGCAGACACCAAATCCGACACTGTTGCTGTGGACAAGAGGCATTTACTGACAGGAATCTGGTGTGGAGGTTCCTTGGGAGGTCCTGCCAGCAACTAACCAATGCAGAAGTGGATGCTTGGAGCCAACCATCAGACTGAGCTCAGGAAACCTGGTGGGGGAGCTGACAGAAGATCAGAGGGGGATTGCAACCCCATTGGAAGAACAACATAGTCTGGCCTGACCACCCAGTTTTCCCAGAGACTAGACTACCAACCAAAGAGTGTACCTTGAGGGATCCATGGTTCCAGATACATATGTAGCAGAGGATGGCCTTGCCTGACAGCAATGCGAGGGGAGACGCTTGGTCCTGGGGAAGTTTGATGCCCCAGTGTAGGGGGATGCTGGAGCAGAGGGTTGAGAGAGGGTGGGTGGGTGGGAGAGCACCCTCATACAGACAAAGGAGAGGGTGGAGGGTGGATATGGGATGGGGGATTGGTGGAGGGGTAACTGGGAAGTGGAATATCATTTGAGATGTAAATGAATGGAATGATTAATTTAAAAAAATCGGAGTCTTTTTAAAGAGTTTAATCAGATTTTTTTTGGGGGGGGGGGGGGAACTAGAACTTAAATCCAGATCTGCCTGATTTGGGAGCTGAGCACTGAATCCTGACTTTTAAAAGAATTGAGTGTAGCCACGTTATTGGATAGCTTTGTTTGTTTTCACAGACTTCAAGGTTCCTTATAAGGCTTCAGGTAAGTATCAAAGATGTGAGGCAGTAGCATTAAGACTGTGTTGTATACTACACACCAGAAATGGAGAGTGTGAACTCAAATTTACAGGTCCATTTACGGTTTGAGAAGAAGAATCTAATTACAGAATGTCCCAAGGGAGTTGAGAGTATCCCTCACATTAAGAGCATGGTGCAGACATGAACTTGTCCTCTCTCCTGTATAGTGACGATTTCTTGACTAGGAGGTGTGCTCTGGAGAAACTGGAAATGGATGCCTCTCGAAAGAGCTCTTGGGTGAAGTCAGTAGTGTAGCAGGGAGACATCTTCAAGCCCTAGACAAGGACTTACTTTCGCACAGAGAAGCTAATTGGCCCACTTGGGCATTGAGCACAGAGCTGCAGCCTTTTCAGAATTAGTAAACAGCTGAACTTAGGCATCTGTATACCCTCAGTAGAGTACAAGGGCAATAACATAAAACTACCGATTCTCAGCCTGTCCCAGTGTATTCCAGACATGATTGAGAACCCACTGTGTACTAAGATTTTGTCTTAAGTTCTACTTTCTTGGAGCAGTTAGAAGTGGAAACAAGAAAACACTGGGGATGATTGGCCTACCCTTCCAGAAACTACCTTCTGACATGTACTACTAGCAAGTGTTCCCACAACCCTCCCAGGGACATGAGAGAAAATGGGAAGGCAAACAGCCTGGGCAATCTTAAGCTCAACATTTGTCATAGAAGGGGAGAGGAGGGTGGCTCAAAGATATATGCCTCAGATCTTTGACACTTATCTGAAGCCTTCTAAGCAGCCTTGAAGTCTGTGAAAACAGACTAAGCTATCCAATAACTCGGCTACACTCAATTCCTTTAAAAGCAAGGAGTGAGTTCTCAGCTCCTAAATCAGGCAGATCTGGATTTAAGTTCTAATCCCCTCCCCAGTCTGATCAAACTCTTTAAGACTGCTATTATTTATAACAAAGGAAGAAGTGATCAAGTGGTGCTTTTAGTTGAAAACACGATGATACATTTAAAGTGCTATCACAAAACTCAGTCTGTACACCCTCCACGAAGGTTTACTATTATTAAACTACACCCCAAGGGCTTTTGAAGAAAGGGAGGGGTGGGGAGAGCAAGAAAGGTGGAAGAGGAAGAGAGGGAGGGCGAAGGCAGGAAGCAAGTCGGTCATTACACTAGGTGTCAGTGCTGTGCTTCTTTAAATGTTCAAGGCCTGTTCTAATGTTACTTTTTCCCTCGGAATAGAAAAGTACTTAAGGAGATCTGGGAGAATGAGAAACCTAAAACTGCAAAAGGGGGACACAGCAATGTACTGGCTTAGGCCACTAAGCACCAGTTCTTTTCAAACTAGCTGTCTGTTGAAAAAGAGCCATCTACCCCAATTGGCATCTGCTATCTTTAGAATCCTGACATCTCAGAAGTTATGCCCAATCTTGGCTTTGTGTAGGGTGCCAGCATTTTTCTGACTTTAAGTCCTGAGTCAGCCTCATTTATCAGGAAGAACTGTTTGAACACATCTTAGTTACTTACCAAATAGGTGATAGTGTTTATCTTCTCAGAATGTCTCAGTTGAAAAAGGATACATATTTGAAAACAAAAACAACAACAGCAACAACAACAACAAAAAAAACCCCAAAAAATTCTTACTGAAAAAAACAAACATTAAGAAAAAAAAAAGTAGGGGCTAGGGAGGTGGTTTAGCCTCAGAAAGTACTTGCTGCTCAAACAAGGTGATGAGTTTAAGGGTGCAGCACATAAATGCCAGGCCCGCATGGTATCTCACCTCTAATCTCAGCCTTGGGAGGCAGAGACCGGAAACCCCTTCTTTTTTCACCCCGAGCAAATTAACTATGCAGACCAGCTCTATCTGTAGCTCTGGGTTTGGCTGAGAGACCCTGCCTCAAAGAACAAGGTGGAAGAGCAGTTGAGGAAGGCTCCTGATATCAACCTAGGGTCTCCTCACGCATTCGAGTATGTTCCCACACCAGTCCACACCATGCACACACATATACCTGAAAAATAAAGGAGGAACATAGCAAGTGCCAGGATGGTACAGGCATGTAGCACTGCATTCATCTTGAACTTTGACTTTCCGCATGTATGAGTATGTATGTATGTGTTTGTGGGTGTGCCTGTGGAGGTCAGAGGCCAATGCTAGATGTCTTCAGCAGTTGCTTTTCCTTTTAGTTTTTGGAACAGGATTTCTTACTGAACCAGAGCTCACCAATTAGCTAGGCTTGCTGGCTAGTTCATCCCAGAGATCCTCCTGCCTCTCCCTCTCAAGTGCTGGGAGTTAGGTGCCCAGTGCAAGGGTACTGGAAAGCCAAGCTCAGACAGTTTTTTTGAGGAGCAAGCATGTGACTGAAGAGCCCTCCTCTTAGCCCCAAGAGACTAGTGTTAGGTACAGATACTAACAATGAAGGGCTAAGTCAGAGAGGAGACCATTTCTCTATGTGAATTGAATGTGGAAATGGTCAGCCACTAGTTTCCATACTGAATGTTTTATTGTCATTAAAGCTGATATGATTTTAAAATCCTCCTGCTGCCTGCTTGTTAATGGTCTCCGGCTGATAGCTAATGGAGTGGGAACCCAGTAGAGGGGTGACCTTTGAATTCTGTGCTGTATAGTTGGTAGTGCCAAGCCTCATCTTTTAAAAATAAAATTTCCTTTGAATAAAACAAAGTAAATGGGTTGAATTTATTTAAACACCGTTTATAGCCCTATCCCACAAGAGGGTTAATCTTCAGATTAGTAAATATACTCTAATGCATTTTGCAATGATTACACTGATCTAGAGAGTGAGTACAGAAGGAAAAAGTTCAACACAGACTGCCAATCATTCATTAATTAATATCAAGTCCAGCATTTGGCCTAGCTGCAATGATATTTAGTATAGCATTTTTTTTGTGTGTGTGTGGACTCACAGATCTCCACTCATATGTGAAGAAAGCTGATATATAGATCATGGTCACTGTGGGTTCATCATGAACTAGACACAGGAAAAGGAGCCTTAGCTGGGCCAGGTGGGTGTACACGCTCAGAGTCCCAGCACCCAGAAGTCAGAGGTAGGTCTGGCCTACAGAGTGAGTTCCAGGCCAGTCAGGGCTACACAGGGCCACCTGAGCCTTTATCAGGTTCTTTTGTGGGTTGGCCTAAGAAGTTAAGTTTATTAAACTCTGCTCCCTGAGAATAGTGGTAGCTGCTTTATCAGCACTTGCTGAGACTAGCAGAAAAGATTTCGGTCAGCTGTCCTCAACCTTTCCTGCTGAGGTAAGTCCTGGCAGTGGGAGGAGCTGGGCACAAGTTCAAGGGCTTCAGTCTCAGGATCAACTCTCTCCTCTCATCCAGAGATCTCAAAACTCCAGAGGAAGTGAAAAATATCAGTTCCCAAAAGGCAGGACCTAATTACTTGGCATAAAACTGGAATCAGTAAATAGCCAAAATAAATCAAGAGGCGATGTTTAAAGTTGTTAAGTCTTGATTTAACTTTGGTACATGTTATCTGTCTAAAAAGTCATCCATTTCATCTAGATTTTCCAGTTTTGTTGAGAAAGGCTTTTATAGTATGATCTGATGATTTTTTGAATTTCCTCAGTTTCTGATGTTATATTTCCCTTATCATTTCTGATTTTTTTTTATTTTGGATACTGTCTCTGCGTCCTTTAGTTAGTTTGTCTAAGGGCTTATCTATCTTTTTGATGCTCTCAAAGAACCAGCTTTTGTTGATTCTTTGTATTGTTCTGTTTTAATTGTTGATATCAGCCCTGAGTTTGATTGTTTCTTGCTGTCTACTCCTCTTAGATGTGTTTGCTTCTTTTTGTTCTAGACCTTTCCAGTGTGCTGTTAAGTTGCTAGTGTAGGATCTTTCCAGTTTCTTTATGGGGGAACTTAGTGCTATGAATTTTCCTCTTAGCACTGCTTTCACTGTGCTCCATAAGTTTGGGTATGCTGTATTTTTGTTTTAACTGAAGTCTAGAAAGTCTTTTATTTCTTTCCTGATTTCCTCCATGACCAAGTTATCGTTGAGTAGAGAGTTGTTCAGTTTCCAAGGGTATGTGGACTTTCTGTTATTTTTGTTGTTATTTTGTTGTTATTGGCCTTAGTCCATGGTGATCTGATATGATACATGGGATTATTTTAATCTTCTTGTATCTTTTGAGTATTGTTTTGTGTCTGGTTATATGATCAGTTTTGGAAAGGGTTCCATGAGGTGCTGAGAACAAGGTATATTCTTTTGTTTTATGGTGGAATGTTCTGTAAATATCTGTTAAATCCATTTGGTTAATAAGTTCTGTTAGATTCACTGTGTCTCTGCTTAGTTTCTGTTTCAATGACCCATTCATTGTTGAGAGTAGAGTGTTGAAGTTTTCCACTATTGTGTGAGGTTCAGTGTGTGTTGTGAGGTTTAGTAAAGTTTCTTTATGAATGTGGATACCCTTGCATTTGGGGCATAAATGTTCAGAATTGAGATTTTGTCTTGGTGGATATTTCCTTTGATGGCTGTGAAGTGTTCTCCCCCATCTCATTTGATAACCTTTGGTTGAAATTCTATTTTACTGGATATTAGAATGGTAACTCCCACTTGTTTCTTGGTACTATTTGCTTGGAAAACTTTTTTCCTGCCTTTTACTCTGAGGTAGTGTCTGTCTTTGTCGTTGAGGTGTGTTCACAAAATTCTGGATCCTGTTTGTGTATTCCGTCTGTTAGCTTATATCTTTTTATTTGGGAATTGAGTCCATTGATGTTGAGAGATATTAAAGACATATGATTGTTAGTTTCTGTTATGTTTGTTGTTGGAGGTGGAATTATCTGTGCATGATTCTCTCCTTTTGTATTTGCTGTAAGATGATTAATTTCTTGTTTTTTCTTTGGTGTAGATACTCTCTTTGTGTTGAAGTTTTCCTTCTAGAATTTAGTAATCCTTCTAGTAGGACTGGGTTAGTAGATATATATTGTTTAAATTTGGTTTTGTTATGGAATATTTTGGTTTTTCCATCTGTGATGATCAAGAGTTTTGCTGGGTATAGTAACCTGTGCTGGGATTGTGTTGTCTTAGAGTGTGCATGACATCTTTTTAGAATCTTCTGTCTTTCAGGGTCTTTGTTGAGAAGTCTGGTGTAATTCTGATATGTTTGCCTTTATATGTTAGTTGGCCTTTTCTCTTACAGCCTTTAATATTCTTTCTTTGTTCTGTGCATTTAGTGTTTTATTATGACATGGGAGAATTTTCTTTATGTCCAATCTATTTGGTGCTCTGTAGGGTTCTTGTACTTTTATGGATATCTCTTTCTTTAGGTTGAGAAAGTTTTCTTCTATGATTTTATTGAAGATGTTTTCTGGCTCTTTGATCTGGGAATTTTCACATGCTTTTATTCCTATTATTTTTAGTGTCTTAGTTAGGGTTTTATTGCTGTGAACAGACACCATGACCAAGGCAACTCTTATAAGGACAACAATTTAATTGGGGCTGGCTTATAGGTTCAAAAATTTAGTCCATTATATCAAGGAGGGAACATGGCAGCATCTAGGCAGACATGGTGCAGAAGGAGCCTGAGAATTCTACATCTTCATCTGAAGACTGCTAGCAGAATACTGACTTCCAGGCAGCTAGGATGAGGGTCTTAAAACCCATGCTCACAGTGACACAGCTACTCTAACAAGGCCACACCTTCAAATAGTGCCACTCCTTGAGCCAAGCATATTCAAACCATAACACTTAGGTTTGGTCTTTTCATTGTGTCCTGGATTTTCTGGATGTTTTGGGTTAGGAGTGGTTTATTCTTTGTATTTTCTTTGACTGTTGTGTAAATTTTCCTATGGTATCTTCTATGTCTGAGATTCTCTCTTCTATCTCTTGAATTGTGTTGACGATGCTTGTATCTATAGTTCTGTGGCAGGACTTTTCAATGATATCTTTTTATTGGACAACTTTTATTACAGGTAGGTACTGAGAAAGCAAACCTTTTCTTATGATGTTCATGCAGAGGAATTGTGAAAAAAACCAATCTTTTAAATCAATTACTATGATAGCCTATTCCTTAGGCAACAAAAAAGGCAATGGGATTCCAGGCTGCAGGGAATCCAATGGCTCAAAAATCTTAATTGCTCTGAGATCTGTCAACATCCTCCATTTGCCAGACATGCTGAGCAAAGGAAGTCAACTGAAGAGAGCACATATTGTGTGTTTCAATTCACACAAAACTCTAGACAGTGCAAATCTATCCATTCCAACAAAAAGCAGATCAAGTTGTCTAGGAAGGGTGTCAGAAGGCATGGCTAAGGACAGAACAGAGTGAGAGGTTCACATCTGAAATCCCACTCATGAACCAGAGGTAGCATGTTCCTAATCTTAACCAACCAACCAACCAACCAACCAACCAACCAACCAACCAACCAACCAACAAGCAAGCAAACCCTATAATAACAAAATCCCTACAAAACAAGACAAAATGAAATATGAGAAGGGGGCACCACAAAAGGCCATCAGAAACTTGGCAGTGGTCCACCACTTCATTTTCTGACTGATGATGTCATGAGTTTATATATCAGTATAGCAAACTGTACTTTAAAAACATTACCATTTATCACTGCATGTCAAGAAAACTATGAAAAAAGATAGTTGTAACATATGTTTGAGTATTGTAGGTGTGGGTATTCAGGAAGTATATTCATCTTGAGGCTGGAAGGCTGGGTTCTGGATCTGTGGTGCAAAGCTGAGAAAAAGATTTTAGGAGTAAATTTTCTCTCTCTTTACCTCCAACACTCTTCTCTTGTCTCATTTCCTTCTTCAGTATACCCACCATGATGGATACTGTTCAAATGATAGTACTATTCCTAGAGTTGATAGTTGAAGGTATATGAAAGATTGATTACTTGAATATAGTAAATATCTATAGAACAGTGAAGCATAAGAAACAAGCAATGACCAGAGTGATGGATACAAAGAAAAACAGGGAGTAGAAATGGCATGAATCCCCAAAAGAGGGTTTTTCAAAGAATAGGTGGCTATTAGTGTCTATTGTTATAGAATCTCATTTGACATCTTTAATACAGCTAACTATACAGTCCAGTTATTGAGAGCACTTTATTCTTGCCCACCATTCTAATTAACTGACATGTGTTTGTTTTGGCCTATTCAAGAAAGTAATTTTCTCTTCAAGTGCCTTATTTATTTGCTGAGCTATCAAAGTGCCAAAAAGAAAGAAAGAAAGGAAGAAAGAGAGAAAGAAAGAAAGGCAGTCTAGGGATTAAAATGAAACATGACTGTTTTAAAGAGCAGTTACATATGCAAAGAGTAAACCACAGATACTTCTAGAGGTTCTTAGCAGAAGTCTATGATTCAAATCAGCATGCCTAGTTTAACTTGACTTTCCTCAGATATAATTCATCTTCTCAGCAAACTTTTCTCTTATGCCCCTGGATTGCCTCAGTTTGGCTGTGTTACCAGGGGGAGCAGCTGAGGTGTGCTGAGCAGCATTCCAGTGAGTTCCAGGGCTTTGAGTTTAGAGTTATTTACTTTTTTTTTTTACATTGGTATTTGAAAACTGTCTGTTTTCCCTTTCAGCTACAACACGCAGACATGTTTGCGGGTATATGGAAATGTTGGATAACTCACTTTGACAAAGCTCTCAAAACTTCTGGAAGCCATTTAACATACTGATCTATGAAACTCAAAATAGTTGGAAAGTACAGACTAACTAGAGATAAAGAAAAAACAAACCACAATATGTTTTTATTTGGACCATCTGTTCCTTTTTGTTTGTTTGTTTGTTTGTTTTGTTTTGTTTTTCGAGACAGGGTTTCTCTGTGTAGCCTTGGCTGTCCTGGAACTCACTCTGTAGACCAGGCTGGCCTCGAACTCAGGAATCCGCCTGCCTCTGCCTCCCAAGTGCTGGGACTAAAGGTGTGCACCACCACTGCCCGACCATCTGTTCCTATGAATGTATTTTTAGTATATACTATTTGTGTGTGTGTGTGTGTGTGTGTGTGTGTGTGTGTAGTCAGAGGAGTCAGTTTTCTCCTTCCATGTAGGTTTTGGGGATTGAACGCAGGTCATCAGCCTTGCCCACAAGCACCCTTACCCATCCAGCCATCTTATCACCCTCTAATCTTTCCAGAATGCAAGAACATCTCAGTTGGGATAAAATTGCTCTCATTGTGCTTTTGCCACAGGGACTATGCCAATGACCGCCATACTGTTCCTCTAAAATAATATATTTCATGACAAAAAGTTGAGATCTAAGCCTTGAACTGATAGCCTTGATTTGAAATCTGCATTTTCATTTTCATAATTTAGGCCATGTGAAATCCTGAGAGCATTAAAAGAGCTGCGCCAGTCCACCTCCTGCTCCTTGGCATAAAGTGAGTGAGAAATTCCCCACCTTCAAATGGGTGTCCCTACTGTTAGTTGTTTTAAAAAGTCCGACCGCAGCTCAGAACAGACCACTCCAGACCACACGGTTCCAAGGGGGAGGAGGTTTATTCAGGAGATAGAGCAAAGGTGGGGAGAAGAAGGTGGAAGAAGAAGAGAAGAGAAGTAGAGATAGAGGCCGGCCATGACCACGTGGAGAGAGGAAGGGGGGAGGGGACAGAGAGGTAAGAGGGTAAGAGTGAGGGTAAGAGAGTAAGAGATTAAGAGAGCGAGGAGGGGGCAAGCAGCCCCTTTTAAAGTGGGCCAAGCCTACCTGGCGGTTGCCAGGTAACTGTGGAGGTGGAGTTTAGACAGAATACTAACACCCACCTCAGGTTCTTCAGAGCTTGGTGACCTTTTCTGATGTTCTGCTTTGGAAGGCTTAGTGACAACTGCTGGGTCTTGGTTTATGGTACAGAGATACTTTCAATGTCGAAATGGATCATTTCAGAGAAACACTAAGCACTTGTGGAGAAGACCTCAGTAGGGTGGTGTGCTAGTTAGTTTTTGTTTGTTTGTTTTCTGTCAGCTTGATAGAAGCTGTAGTCTTTTGGGAAGAGGGAACTTCAAAAGAGAAATGTCTCTGCCAGACTGGCCTGTAGACAAGTCCGTGAGACATATTCTTGATTCACAATTGATGTGGAAGGGCCCAGCTCATGGGAGGTGGTACCACGCCTAGGCAGGTGGTCCTGGGTTGTATTAAAAGCAAGCTGAGCAAGCCATGGGGAACAAGCCAGTAAGCAGTGTTCTTCCATTGTCTCTGCTTTGATTCCTGCCTCCAGGTTCCTGCCTTGAGTTCTTGCCCTTATTTCCTTCATGATGGACCATGATTGGGTACACCAAATAAATCCTTTCCTCCCCAAGTTGGTCATGGTGTTTTATCACAGCAACCAAAACCAAGTGAAGACAGGAATTTCTATTTTCTTGAATTCCCTAAGTTTCATATAACAATAAAATTGGGATCCAAAAACTTTCTGGGAAAGATTTAATATTAAAGATTATTAAAGCATTTTAATCAAACTCTTTCAAAGAAAATAGTGAACTAGGTTATCTTCCTTTGACTTTTGTTAACAGTGCTTATGGAGAACGAGAATCAAATAGAAAACAGACTAAATAAAAACCCCAACTCACAAAATAAAAACCACATTATACCAAGCTACGGCATCCTTTCCTTTCTAATTGTTAAGATGTAGGACAGAATTACATTACAATTTGTTTTGACTCTGATTAGCTCTGTGAGTTTGGACAGGTTGTTGGTTTCCCTAAGAATAGGCTTCTCTATGAAAGAGAAACTATAATAATTACCTTAATATTTATATAATTATTTATATAATTACTCCTCTAGGAGACATGGTGAGAGTAGGGAATGACCCTCGGAAAAACGCTGACCGGTAAGGGCTCACTTAGTTGTGCCTCTCGTCCACAGAGAATAACTAGGGCACACAGCTGTGGACACAAACCTTTGATAGTGGTGAACATATCAGCTCCAGTCTCCTCATCCTCACATACTTGGCACTGTGCTCTTTTTTTTTTGGAGCGTGAGAAAGGCTGTCTTTTTGACGTGTGTTGGATAGAAGCAGCCAGGACAGTGAATTTCCTGGCTTTTCTCTGATGTCCTGTACCCTTGACCATGTTTGTTCAAGGCTGCAGCCTCAGTGCTGTGGCCAAACCAAACTCTACATGAACTCACCATGGCTGAGAGGTAAAGTTACATGGTGAACTCAAAGCTAGTGTTTTCATTATTTTCTGGAATTCTCTAGAGAGGGCTCCAGATTCTGTTCAGGCAAACTTCTTTTTTCATGACAGACTTCTTAAAATGCCAGGTGTTCTATATGCTCTCTGAGGGAGGAGTGGGCTATGGTTTCCATATTTATAGACAGGAGAAGTGTAATTCTGAAAGGGGGTCTGGTTCAAAAAAGACATACATGGTATGTACTCACTTATAAGAGGGTATAGGCCTAAAGAACAGGATAACCATGCCATCATCAACTGACCCAGAGAAGCTAAATAACAAGGAGGGCCCAAGTGAGGTTGGTTGGATCTTTCTCAGAAGGGGAAACAAAATAGATATTGGAGATTGATGAAAGGAAGAAACTAGGTGGAAGAGGGAATGGGGACTGGAGGGGGGATCATATGTCAAGAGAGCAGGGGAAAGAGAAGGGAGATTGGCTGGGTGGTGGGAGCAATCTCTAGAATGTGCCAGAGACCCGGGATGATGAAAGTCCCTGAAGGTCTAAGGGAGCGACTCTAGCTGCGATTCCTAGCAATAAGGTATATTGATCTTGAAGTGGCTACTTCTCGTAGCCAGGCAGGATTCCCAGTGGAAAGATAAGGACAGCAACCTACCCACAAAGCCTTTGACCCAAAATGTGTCCTGCCTAGAAGAAGTATGTGCAGGGGCAAAGACAGAGCAGAGACCTAGAGAATGGCCAACTTGAAGTGGAAACTTAAGGGTTCTTTGGAAAGTGTTGGATGGCATTTTACTGGGGCAAACACGTGAAGGAACGTTTTCCTGAAGTGAACACAGGAGGAGGACTCAGGCAGACTTGTGAAGAAATGTTTTGCTGAAACAGATACAGGAGAAAGGATGTTCTGCAAAGCAAGCACGTGAAGGACATGTGATGATGAATTCTTTGCTAATGACACACATGTATTGGTCCACTTTACACTGTGTGGTTGTGCGTTATTTGTCAGGACTCCACAGAGAGAAACACACCAAAAAGCTTCTGGTGCTGTGCTGCAGCTTCTCGCCACTTCCTTGGAATCGGGTTGATTGGCGGACTGATGACAGCTGAGACAGAGCACATGCTAAGGCAAGACATATGGAGGTCATGTGTTGTTTGGAGGGTATACATAGGACTGGTCAGTCAGTAAGGAGGGCTGGGCTAGACTTGCTTATAGAGCTGGCTGTGCAATGCTGTGGGTCTCGAGTCTTCACTGATCTTCATTTTCCTGAGAGAGGCACAGCTAAAAACTTCTGGTGTCTCTCCAGGTCCCTCCTGCTGAGGCCTGGCTGTCTCTGCTAAGCCATGTCACTGTTGCTGATTTGTGTTTGCTGTCCCAACTCTACTGAACGAGACTGCTTGTGTATCTGTAAAGTGTTTGCAAGTGGATGGAGCTACTGCTGCTGACCTGTGAACTGAACTGTCGATTTCCTAACAACACAGATAGGAGTTGCTCCAAAGAACTTTTCTTAACTTTTCCGTATCCTCCCTTTCCCACTACCTCTGGTGGGCAGTAGGCTAAAAGAGAGGTTAACATGTTTAAGAACCATCATTAAAAATAAGGTTTGAAAAATGTCAAGTTACAGCAACCAGTGACTGCCCCAAATTGAGACCCATCCTATGGGCATGATCCCATCCCTGACACTATTAATGATACTCCACTATGCTTGCAGACAGAAACCTAGCATAACTGTCCTCTGCTCCACCCAGCCGCCAACGGAAAGAGATGCAGAGTCTCACACCCAAACATTAGATGGAGCTTGGGGAGTCTTATGGAAGGATTGGAAGAAAGACTGAGGGACTTGAAGAAGACAGGGACTCCACAGGAATACCAACAGAGTCAACAAATCTGGACCCTTGGGGACTCCCAGAGACTGAATCACCAACCAAAGAGGAGGCACAGGCTGAACCTAGGCCCCCTGCATATACGTAGCAGATGAGCAACTTGGTTTTCATGCAAGTCCCCCAACAACTGGAGTGGGGGCTTCCCCTGAGCCTGTTGACTGCCTGTGGATCTCACATCCTTAAATGGACAGTCTTGTCTGGCCTCAGTGGGAGAGGATGTGCCTAGTCCTGCAGAAACTTGATGTGTGGGGGTTGGGGATAGGGAGGTAGGAGGGGTAGGGGAGGTGTTGACAACCAGAGGGCAAAAAAGAGAAGGGGAAGGCAAAACCGGTGGAAGACTTATGTGAGGGAGTACTGGGAAGAGGGGAAGGGCTGATGTTGGGTTGCAAAAGGAACAAATAAATAAATTTAATAAAAAAAGTAAGGGGATCTGGGAAGACAGGGAGCGGGAACAAGAGAATAATGGAATATATATGTCCTGAAACCTAAAGTGGGAAATATTTCCAGGGAGGAGGGGAAGCAGGAAGAGATGTTGGGGAGGATAGAGGAGCACAGTACAGTTTAGAGAGTGTAAATTAGAACAAGGCATAGTGATGTATATGTCAAATGTCATAATGGAACCTACTTCTCTGTGTGCTGACAAAAAATATAAAAAAATGAAAATGGTGCATGTTTTATGTAGTTTTTGCTACCCTGACTAAGCTCTGGGAAAGGGCCATGCTACCAGCCTCTGCCCAGAGAATATTCATTCTGTGGATGAAAAACACAGACACACACCTTGCTCAATTTCTATTTGCCTTGTTGGCTCAATTGCTGGACACCTCCAATCTACCACTGCTAGCATGCCCTTCCCAGTACTCCCAGCTCAGCATCCTAAATCTGCCCTTAACTTCAGTTGCTCAGCCACATTCAGTCTCAGCTCAACATACCAACCTCCCTCTGGAGAAGTGGCTCATGGCTGCTCTGCCTGAGAAAAGCTGGCTGGCTTTTCTTCCTCCGAAGCATGGCGGATACCTTTCTTTTCCCAGCATCTGCTAGCTTTCCTGAGGGATCCTGGAGGTCCTGCCTATCCCCTCCCCACACCAGCAATTGGCCCATGGCATCTTTAGTAATAGATTAAGAACCAACTGGGGAATAGGACCTTAGCATCAGAACCACCCCTACAGGTACCTTTGAAAAGGAAGACAAACAAAAACCAAAAGGAGTTGCTTTTAATTTAGCATTCAGTTTTTTGTTTGTTTATTTTTAATTTTCAAGACTTTTTTTTTTTTTTTTTTTTTTTTTTTGCAGCCTGTTGTCCTGGAACTCCCTCAGTATGTAGACCAGGCTGCCTTGAACTCAGAAATCTGTCTGCCTCTGCCTCTCCCTCTCTGCCTCTCCCTCCCTGCCTCTCGCCTCTCTGCCTCTCGCCTCTCTGCCTCTCGCCTCTCT
>JANHMN010000010.1:58428027-58483475 GCA_030674055.1 Rhabdomys pumilio | reverse complement strand
CTCGCCTCTCTGCCTCTCGCCTCTCTGCCTCTCGCCTCTCTGCCTCTGCCTCTGCCTCTGCCTCTGCCTCTGCCTCTGCCTCCTGGGTGCTAGGACTAATGGCATGTGCACCATGCTTTTAGTCCCAGTTTAATTGCAAAGTAGTCTTGATTTTTGGTTATTTAATTCTCTCAGCAAACTGTTTAAAAAGCATCCTTCAGTTTTTAATTTATCATTAAATTTCTGCTGTCCTTTTCCAGAGGGCTTTAAATAGGTTCACAGAACAAATAACCAAGGTTTACAACATGCTACAAGCTTGCTATGTGTGTTCATATTGATTAACTCACTTATATATCATTGTGGTGCTGTAGGACCCTACTTTACAGATGCCAGAACGGAGATATTTAATATTAGGACATATGCAAAGTCACAGCACTTAGATCAGAGTCCAGCCATGTTTTATTTAAGGGCTGTTGAACGTGAGTCTTCAACGGAGTTTACCTGCTTTTTCCTTCACTTATGCCTATCCTCAGGGGCATTCTAGTCCAAGCAAATACTAAAAAGTTTTGTTTCTCATGTAAATTCTGGGACCTGATCTCTTTAGTTGTCTCATCCCTAGGATGTCATTACACAGACTCTGCCAGCTGGGAAAAGCTGTAGAAGACCCCAATAGCATCCGCGGGTACAATGAGTGCTCATAAAACAGATGCCCTAAAAACAGCGACGTTTACTGAGGGAATTAAATAACCAAAAATCGAGGCTAATTTTTGCAATTAAACTAATGGAACAACATTAATTATCTATGAACCTTATTCTAAAGTGGTCCTCAGTTTTAAAACTCCAAAGAAAGAAGGAAGTGTACAGTATGCTATGTTCTCTGAGGCAGACAATGAGGTCTGTCTTCTTCTGATAGGAGGTCTCATTGGGAGCGCTCATGAGACTGAGTTATTTTATGGTTTTACTCTGTAAAAACCTCTTTTAAGCTCACAGAGCAGAACAAGTTGGTCTGTCTGAGAGCACCAGGCTAAGATCAAAAGTTTGTCACCTTAAAAAAAACTGTCTTAAGCAAAACAAAAACAAGCAAGCTATGTTTCCTCTAAACCTGAAAAAAAAATGCAGATGAAGGAGTGGTGTCAAATACAGGGTGAAAGGAAAGAGGATCAGAATTTAAATTCAGGATGAACAAAGCCCTGTCAGCATTTACTCACATTCATCCCTCGGCCGGCCGGGCCTCGGTGTCCATGGGAGATTTCCCTTGGTAGTCAGATGGTCATTGTTTGGTGTGATATGCTTTTCTTTCCAATCTGGATGGATGAAGACGCTTGGATGGACACACAGTGTGCACAGACTCTCCAGCACCACTCAGAAATAAGCTTTGATCTCTTTGAAGTGACTATAAATCCTCTATCACAAACCATGTTGGACCTTAGGTGGCTTTTAAATTTCAAACAGTCTTCAGCATGAAAGGCTTTTATTGCTTTCATATTTATTTGTTGTTCTCAGTGTTCACTGTGTTTATTTGGAGATACAGATTCAGGTTTTGGTTTTTTTTTTGTGTGTGTGTGTTGGTAATTAACTTTTGAACCAAGAGAAAGCTGAGGCCTATTTCATGAACTTAGCTAGCTAGCATTATGGGCTTAAGCTACACCTGTCTTTTTCTTGTTTTTCTTTTTCTTTTCATTGGGGTATTAGAGATCCCAACTCAGGTCCTCTTGGACAATGAAAAGTAATGTGAACCCTAACTCAGTTGTCTTATTTCACTTGTTATTAAAGCTTTATTACTACTGTGTGTGTGTGTGTGTGTGTGTGTGTGTGTGTGTGTGTATGTCTGTATACACAAACGTGCAGGGGCTGGTGGAGTTTAGGGTGTTCATCCCCCTGGTTGCTTATAAATCCAAAAGTTTGGACAGCAAGGCCTCATCAGCACAGGTTCCCTGGGGACCCACAGTGTTCAAGAGTTCATTGAGCCTCATGGTGGATACTGGGTGTGTGACTTTTTAGTTATGTGACAGGAGTACTGGCAACCTTTAAACACAACCCCTAACACCAAAACCAACTACTCAGACACAAACTTACTGTCAGTTCAGAAGAACTGTGAAACACCTTATGTGGGTACCAGCAGCAAAGCCCCAGACCCTGTGACCCACCTGACAAAGGTACTGGGAGCAAAGTCCAGGTCCTGTGATTGACCATCAAGTGCTCTTAAATGTAGAGCTATCTCTCTCGCCCATTATTCATATTTCCACCTTGTTCATTGAAATGAGCCTCTCCATTGAACCCAGAGCTTACTGATATGGCCATTCTAGATTGCTATAGGGATTTTTTTTGTCTCTCTCTTTTGAACCTTGGAATTACAGATGTGTTCCTATGCCAGCTTGTCTTTTCACACAGTTGCAGGAGATTCAAACTTCAGTCCTCAGTCCTTTCTGTTTGCTCAAGCCATCTCTCCATTCCTGAAGTCCTGGAATTCTCCCTGGCTGACTGGACAGACCCAGTGTTATTCATTTATTAACCTGGGAACAAGTTTTCTTAAATTTTATGTTACTGAATACTTTGTATCTAATATACCATATTATACTGGGGTCTTATTTATGATAGAGATTGGATAATGTTCTCAAATCCATTTCTGCTGCTCCTAATGCTACCTTTGTGCTCCTTCAGAGGACACCTGGTACCTCCTCTGTGACACAGTAGTTGAATAGACTTGAGTGTTTGCCATGGCAGACGAGAAACCCAAAGACAGAGTCAAGACTGAGAAGAACAATCATATTAATTTCAAGGTGGTGGAAAGGATGGCCTTGTGCTGCAGTTCACGATGAAGAGACAGACACCACTCAGTGAACTAATCATAGCCAATAGTAAAGGACAGGGACTCTCCATGAGGTAGATCAGATTCCGGTTTGATGGATAGCCAATGAACAGCCACACCGTGCAGTTAGAGGTAGATGATGACCGGATGGAGGATGTGTGCCAGCAGCAGACAAGATGTATCACTACAAATGGAATCTGCTATTTCTCTCCAAAATTTTGCTACAGACCGAGAATACATTCTCAATTAGAAAGCTGAAATTTGGCTTTAGCACATTCTGACTACTACAGTGTAATTTTCTCTGTTTTCTCATTTCCCCTTCCCTATCTCTTAATTGGACACAAAGTAACTGGTATATGCAGATGAATACTGCAACTTCTTTCTCTCTTAACTAAATGGCTGGCTAATTTAAACTTACCTTGTTTAAACTTAATTAAAATGAGAATGAAAAGCTCTGCAACTCATTTTTTTTTCCCTTTCTAGATCCACAGAGAAATATAACAATTTGGCTTTTTTCCCCTAAGTCCATCCCAGTTCCCAAGTGATGGAAGCTTATTTATTTATGAATGTTTTATGGCCTTAGCTTAGGCTTGCTCCTTAGCTAAGTCTTATATTAAACAAGATACTTGAGTTGAAGAGAAAACTACTAGGATTTTTTTCAAGAGTAATTTACTCATACTTAAAGACATAAGGCCTCACATGTAACAGCTATGTAAAAAAAAAAGTCATAAAATTGTCATTTATACTAATCTAAGTTCTGCCACATGGTTGGTTACCTCTCCTCAGTTTCATATGTCCAACTTCCTCCTCACACTAGTGGCAGGAATCCTCCTGTGCCCCCCTCTCTCTGCTGATGTCACTTTCTTCCTGCCCAGCTATTGGCCATTCAGTTCTATAGTGATAGTTTTTGCACAGTACAAAAGAGACTACCCCTACATTTACGTCTTCTGGCCCAGTAAAAGGCTCTTTCACTAAAATCAATAAACTACATATAACAAGAACAATTATGAAGCCTATCAGGTAAGAATCGCATTCGCAATGTCCAGTTCATATGTATTTGGCAAACTTGGAGAAAGTACTCTACTATCTGTCCTATTATGACGTGTCCAAAGTTCTGTACCCGATCCACTTCCTATCATAACTTGCCTTTATCAGCCTATAAGTATTTTTAGACCTTAAAACATTTTATTAAATCCTAAACAATTTAAGCTTAGTTGTGAGACTGTAACTATCTCGTCTTCAGCCTCATGAGAAATTAAAGGAGGATAAATGTTACCTGAGTATATAGGAAGTCCAGAGCAAACAACTTCCAAAACTATAGAAATGACAGAGGTTACTGGCTGCCTGGGTCACCCAAGATTACTCTGCATTGCTGGGGCATCATCTCTGGGCTTCTGGCCCAGCATATGACAGACTTCTCTGTGAAGCAGGAATTATGATGGACTTACCTACTTTTTTCTTGCACAGCTTAGCAGTTGACTTCCTTCAAGTCCTGCTTGTCCAGTTTAGAGGCCAGGGCAGTTTCTTACCTGGTGGCTAACTTTACCATATCTGAAGCAAACTCCATATAGAGCTTCATCAGTGCTCAGCATATCCTTTGAAATAGAAAAGAGGTGCTGCCAGGAGCAGACATGTCTCACTGTCAAAAAAAGGCTTTTATCCGTCTATAGTATATTGGTATAGGCAAATGTTGTTTGTTTTTAGTTAACCACTATCTGCTCAACTTTGAAAACATCAACAGGAAGCTAAATAAAGGTTATTTCTGTAACTAACTAAACTAGTACCTAACGTGCCTACAAGCTTGACTGGCAACCAACTTGCATTTCTTAACCATCCTAAACAGTTTGTAATAGTAGCTCACAAAAGGACAAGCACTTTACATTGTAGTTTTAAATGAGTTGCATAGATACAATACCTAAAACAAGAATTAAAACACACACACACACATACACACACACACACACACACACACACACACACACACACACACACACACACATTATAGCAAAATGTAGCCTTAATTTTGTATCAATATACAGAACCTATACCAAATGTAAAAATATTTGGTTTGTCAATGCTCTGTAGTCTAAAAGTAGAGTCAATAATCCACCCTTTTATCTTGTCATTCCTATATCCATCCTCCCTTTCTCCCTAATGTTTGATAGGAGAGAAAGAAGGCTTGAGGAAGAACAAGACAGAGAGAAAGAAATCCCTGAATCTAGCCTCCTTTACTCTGTTCAATGGCCAAGACCATTAATAACCTGAGACCAACTCCCTAAAATGACGACAAACACATCACTCACTGAAGGACCAAAACCACCCACCAATTTTTGGAAAATGTTCTCTTAAAATTGTTTTCTGCTGTCTGGGGGTGACTTTCTTTTGAGGGCCATAAGAAAACTGGACTATTGGCCAAGTCCTGCGAGAGCTAGCTGTATCATGCTCTCCAGTCTCTGTGTAATGGAAAAGTGCAGGACTTAGCTGAAGTCCTGGCTGGATGTGAGGCTGGACGGTTTACCTAGCTGAATTGTTCTGGATTCAGATTTTTGAGGAAGCAGTATTTGAGGCAGTCTGTGTGGTTGAATCACCCTGGCTACTTGTCTTGTCTTCTTTGGTGTCTTGTCCTTATGCTGTCCAAACATAGAAACTTTCAAAGGTAATTTATATGTCTGTATTAGCACATGTATGGAATGTGCGATGTGCACAGTTCAGCTAAAGATGATTCTTTGCTCTATGTCTAAGAAGGACAAAGGAATCAAAGTTTATGAGTCTATTTGGAGTGTATGTCCAAAGTGTAACATAAATTTCCATCCATGCCATTTGAAAGAATGTCATGATAAGTCCTGAGGACATTGTAGCCAACAAGGCTTATTGGCTATGCTTAGCTGAAGTCCTGGCTGGAGACATTCATGTCTCAGAGCTGTTTCTATGGAGAAGGATCAGTAGATCCTTAACTGTTTTGTTGTTTTTCTTCTTTCCTTCCTTCATAGATTCTTCAGGAGGTTCCCCCTGGTCATACCTAGTCTTTATTAACTTTGATGGAATCCATTGATTTTTTTTTTTCCTGTTGAAAGAAAGACAAAACCTCTCCCCCAACACTGCTTATCTCCCTTTTTTCATTCTGAGGTTAGGACATCCTTAAAATCGATAGAGAGGTCTAATTCAGCAGTTCCCCCTCCCCCAATCTAATGTCTCTCAGCAGCTGGGCTGTCTCACCGATATTTTAAAAATTTAAAGTCAAGCATTATTTAATCTCTCTCTGGGAGATCCCACATCCTCCTGTTCTGTGAGCATTTCTGTTAAGGTGTAGTTAAATCTTTTTACAATTGCTTGTCCTGTAGAATTGTAAGATATATCTGTAACATCTTCTATGCCATAATGTGTAAAAAATGTATTCTAATGGATATGTATGCTGGAATATCAGCTAACACCTGCAAAGGCATTTTCAAGATAGCCATCATCTTTAATAAACGTGCAATCTTATAATCAGCCTTTTTTGAACTCCAGGCAAAAGCATATTGAAATCCTGAGTATAAATCAACTGTATCGTTCATTAACATATGTACATACTTTAATTCTCCAAAACTCTACAAAATAAGATACATGAGCTATTGTCTGACATTGCTCTAAGGTGGCATCATTAGGTAGAATTTGTATTCTTAGCTCAGAATAGTGCATCTCTATGGGTTGCCATTCTAATTTCTCAAGCCTTTGTGGATTTTTCTCATCTGAACTACATTTTTTTACTGTCATTGTAGGTTCCAGAATGGGTTCTTCTGAAGAGTGTTTATTCTGATTTAAAGAATCCTCTAACATCTGTTCTATGGCCTCCAATTTAGCATTTAACATTTTAGTCTTCTTATTTGTTTTCTTTCGATCTCTTAAAAAGGATATGTAAAATTGCAATCATTGTTGAAAAATAATTATTTGTATGCTGATAAGTAAAACAAATTAAACAGAATCTAAATACTCTCTGTCATTGCGTTTTGCAATTTTACTTGCCTTGTTCTTTTTAATTTTACCTATCTTTCCTTTTTAAGAACTTCCCAAGTGTCTTACTAAGTTTGGAGACTTTTTAACTTTTCCTTCCATCTTTATGTATTTGTAGCTGGCCTCTGCCAAGTCTCTCTGCTGCTCAGCTATCATGTCTCACAGGCTGTTGGCTCCAGACTCTGTGAGGCTGCAGGCTTTCCCCATGAGTCTATGTGCCCTGCCATGATGGGCAGGGCCTGCCCTCTGACTTCTACCCACTCTGTGAAGGTGACTCTTGGTTCCAGGGCAAAGTCGCCTGTTTTGGCTACCAGATACAGTTCACAGAGCAGCATGGCACCCAAGCTTCATTGTTCCATGGGAGCCCTTTAGCAGCCATACTTCTCATCAAGTAGAGCAGGCTGACCCAGCTCTGGGCAGCAGCAGGCTTTTCCCACAAGCACATTCCATCAGCCCAGGCTGCTCAGTCTCTCTGCCATGCTTGGGAAGTGCTTGTTCTCTGCCTTTCCACCTGTGGACTTCTTTCTTTCTTTTGTTTTTAAGAGTAAGAGTGTATTATTTTTTAACTAATTATTTTATTTATTTACATTTCAAATATTGCCCCTCTGGTCCCCTCTCCTAGAGTTCTTCACCCCCTCCTCCTCCCCTTTACCTCTGGGAGGGTGCTCCTTCCTTATGACTCCCTGCCCCTCACCCCCACAGGCATCCCCCTTCCCTGGGCCATGACCAAGAAGCAAGTTGGGGAGGAAAGGGTTTATTTAGCTTACACTTCCACATTGCTGTTTATCACCAAAGGAAGTCAGAACTGGAACTCAAGCAGGTCAGGAAGCAGGAGCTGATGCAGAGGCCATGGAGGGATGTTACTGGCTTGCTTCCCCTGGCTTGCTCAGCTCGCTTTCTTATAGAACCCAAGACCCAGGGATGGCACCACCCACAAGGGGCCCTCCCACCTTGATCACTAATTGAGAAAATGCCTTACAACTGGATCTCATGGAGGAATTTCCTCAAGGGAGACTCCTTTCTTTGTGATAACTCCAGCTTGTGACAAGTTGACACACAAATCCAGCCAGTACAGGCTCTAAGTTTGGATTTTATAAGCACCGCATTGGGTACCATTTGTAACCATTTGACTTTTTCTAAATCTGCCCGTTCTCAAATAATGAATGCCTTATGGCCTTGGCTTAGGCTTGCTCCCTAACTAGCTCTTATATTAACCTCTTTATACCAATCAAAGTTCTGCCACATGGCTGGTTACCTTTCCTCCGTATCTCTGTGGTGAATCCCCCTGCACCTGGCTCTTTCCCAGAATCCCTCTTGTTGCTGGATATCCTGCCTTCTCCTTCTTGCCCAGCTATTGACAGTTCAGCTTTATTGACAGGTGATGCTTTTAGACAGTACACAAGAGATTATCTCTACAGAGAAGTTTCATTGTCCAGGCCAGCTGGACAATCAAGTGGGACCCTTAGACCCTGTGGAGAGGACTGAGATGCGTGAGAAAATAAGAAGGCACAGCAAGTCAAGAAGTCTGATCAAGCTGGCAAAATTTTTATTGTTCACACAGGTTATATACTCTAAAACCAAAATATGGGGAGGGGTAGGAAAGAAGAGAGAGCTCTGCAGGTGGAGGAAGCTAGCTGCAGCTGCAGGGTCTAACTAAGTTATTCTCACAAAGCCTTTCTGTTACCAGGGGTTCTAAAAACATATATCTAGCAGGATTTTGGCTAAATCTAGAGATCAGGAGGAAGGGTTACTAAGGTGGGTTGCTATGAGGCCTTGTTTGAAGTTCTGAGAACTGACAAGTGAATCATGGAAGGTAAGCAGAAAGAAGAATAGTAGATAGGAGAGCCAAGGGAGAGTGTTTGCCAGGAGTAAGGCCTTGCCATGGCTTCCCACACTTCATCTTGCAGGGCCTTTGTCACTGTAGGACAGAATGACTAGCTTGATAATATAGTATGAGCAAGCATGTCTTTTCTAGACTAAGCTGAGTGAGTGCAGGTTCTCATGTCTTACCCCAGGACAACATCTAGTTGGGACTGACTTACAGGTTCAAAGGTTCAGTCTCTTATCATCAAGGCAGGAACATAGCAGCATTCAGGCAGGCATGGTTCAGGAGGAGCTGAGAGATCTACATCTTCATCCAAAGGAAGTCAGGAGCAGACTCTTTCCAGGCAGCAAGGAGGAGGGTCTCAAAGCCCACCCTCACAGTGACACACTTCCTCCAATAAGGGCCACACCTCCAAATAGTGCCACTCACGGGGACAAGCATATACAAACCAGGACAAGCTTTTATACTTTTGGGAATAGCTAGCTATCCTAACAGGTGTAGGGTGCTAGTTGTGGTGTAATTTGCATTTCCTGCTGCTTACTGAGTTAAACACTGCCCCCAACTCCATGAATCTATTAGCTGCTTACGTGTCTTTTTGAGTAATGTTTATTTGGGTCTTTCTTTTGCTCATTTTTATATCAGGGTATTTTCTTGCTAATGAGTCCCTGGCGTTCCTTACGTGTTGTGGATATTAACTCCTGATCAGATGTGTGTATTGTTTGGAGGTATTTCCCCTGAATCCTGTAAACTATCTCTCTGTTGATTCCTTTGTGGTACAGAATCTTTTTAGTTTGAAGGAATCTGACCAAATAGAATTGTTTAAAACCAAAAACCAAAAACCAAAAACCAAAGACCAAAGACCAAAGACCAAAGACCAAAGACCAAAAACCAAAAACCAAAAACCAAAGACCAAAAACAAACAACATCAACAAAAAACCCAAAAAAACAAAAATAATAATAAAAAAAAATAACAAATCTGGGCAGTGGTGGTTTGTTCCTTTAATCTAAGCACTTGAGAGGCAGAGGCAGGTGGATCTCTGTGAGTTTGGGGCCAGCCTGGTCTACAGAGCTACACAGGACAGACAGAGCTATGCAGTGGGACCCTGTCTCAAAAAAACCAAAACCAAAACCAAAAAAAATCAAACTTCAAGTTTTTTTGCTGTGTTTGGTAGCACACACTTGTAATCTCAGCATTCATGAGGCTGAGGGAGAAGGATTATCATGAATTTGAGGCTAGCCTGGGCTATATAGTGAGCTCTAGGCCAGATAGAGTTGCATAGCAAGACTCTCTTAAACCACTGAAGGGAGAAAAGTTTTCTCTTGAAATACTTTTTTATTTACCAAAGAATTCTTAGGCAGTCCAAACAATTCTGTCATAGTCTTTCTTCCTACTAACATTTTATATAACAAGGTATAAAATTTATTAAAGTTAAGGAATTAATTTTAGTATGGTACAGCAAATTTCACTATCGACTTTACTCATATCTCCTTAGTTTTTCACAATCCACATTTTTTCTTTTGGGATCAATGCAGGACAGTATCTGTGATTTAGCTGCCACATCTCTGTAGTCGTTTCCATGCTGTGGCAGGTCCTTGGTCTTTTCATGTTTGTCTTGACCTCAAGTCCTGAAGATTAGTGACCAGATATTCATGGGATTTCCCTTGGTTTGGATTTGCCTTTTGTTCCCTGATTATCTTGGAATTGTGTTTCTCTTCTCTTCTCTTCTCTTCTCTTCTCTTCTCTTCTCTTCTCTTCTCTTCTCTCCTCTCCTCTCCTCTCCTCTCCTCTCCTCTCCTCTCCTCTCCTCTCCCTCCCCCTCCCCCCTTCCCTTCCCTTTTCTTTCTTTTTTTCTCTTCCTTCCTTTCTGTTGCCTGTAGTTTTGCGCTACCTGCCTTTGCTCTGGATGTGATAGAGTTACCAGCCTGCTTTCAGCCTCGCTTGAATCCTCGGATAATACACACACACACACACACACACACACACACAGTTGTTCCTTTTCAACTTGCCTTTGGACACTATTGCTGGGCACTACTATCTACCACCTAGAAAGTGTGACCTTAATAATATTTTTATCTCTGTTCCTCCTACCTACCCTAAACTTCAGTTGGTCAGTTGAATCTAAACATCTGTTAAACATCTCTGACCACCTGCCTATAGGAGCGGCCACAGCCCACTGCTCTTCCTGAGACCTCACATGGTTGCCTGGTTCTATTCTCTCCAAAGCATGGTGAACCACTTCTTCCCTTTCTTGCATCCTCTTTTCCTCCAGGGACTCAGAAATTCCACCTGTACCTTCCACCTAGCAACTGGCCTGTGGCTTTCTTTACTGACAGATCAAGAACCAGTTGGGGAACAGAACCTTAACATCAGAACCATCCCTTATACCTCTCTCTCTCTCTCTCTCTCTCTCTCTCTCTCTCTCTCTCTCGTCTCTGTCTGTCTCTTTGTCTCTGGTGTCTGTCTGTCTCTGTCTCTTTGTCTCTGGTGTCTGTCTGTCTGTCTGTCTCTGGTGTCTGTCTGTCTCTGTCTATCTGTTTCTCTCTCTCTCTCTCTCTCTCTCTCTCTCTCTCTTACTTTTTCAAGACAGGGTTCCTCTGTATAACCCTGGCTGTCCTGGAACTAGCTCTGTCTATCAAACTGGCCTCAAACTCAAGAGATCCCTCTACCTCATGAGTGCTAGGATTAAAGGAGTATGCCCTCAGTGCCTGCTGATACATCATTTTATTCCAGGAAGTTAGAATGTGTGCTTATCTTGTAGCAGGCTAACTTGAAACTATGTGTTGAGAGAAATGGAGTAGATCTTGGAAGGTGATCTTGGCCTTTAGGACAATTTAGAGAATGGTACAAAACTAAAAAATAAGTAAGTCTTCATCACTGTTAAGGCAGTGAGATGTAGAAAGTAAGTATTAGTTAATTAATAATTAATGAATAATAAATCAATTACTTAGGTATTACCAATCCTGACTAATGCAAGAGAGCCACTTCTGCAGGGCGACAATCCCTAAGTAGCATGTGAATGTAAACTTTTAAATCTACCTGCTAGGTTTTCCCCTTTTCAAACCCTTTCTCATTCTTCTCCTTGTTTCCCCACCCTGTGTTATTGGATAATGATTGGAAGTTTATAAGAAATCAAATGTTTTCATAGCCGTGTAGGGTGGAAGTGAGAGGGGATACTACCTGGAGGTGAAGCTGATAAGGTCAAAGGGAACCTGCTCTTTAGAGGAGGTTTCTTCCTTCCTTCCTTCTCCCTTACTGTCTTCCCATAGCAGAGGAAGTAATTGATGGTTTTAAAACCTCAGCCCTAAGCTGATTTGATGATGGTTGTCAGAATATATGTAAATATATAATATGGCACATATAATATATATGTATTTTTATTCCTTTGAATAGTTTTCAGTTCGCAGGAAAGCTGAATATACAATTCCCACACACCAAAAATTTTCAACATGTGGGTTACAAAATTACAGGTATGAAGTAGCAATGAAAATAATTTTAGGGTTGAGGGTCACCACAACATGAGGACCAAGGGCCAAAGCATTAGGAAGACTGAGAACCACTGCCATATACCCTTTACACACACATACACACACACACACACACACACACACACACACACACACACACACACACAGTGTCTCCCACTATCACTGTGAAACACTTGTACAGTTGGTGAAGCTACACCTCACTGTCACCCAAATTGCTAGTTTAAATAGGATCCACTCTTTGTGCTGGGTGTATTTTGACAAATGTGCCCTGGGAGAATACATTACTGAGCATTATACAGAGAGGTTCCGCTACTCTAACCATTGGTGCTCTGTCTATTCATCCTGCCTCCCTCCTTCTGTTCTCTATAGTTTTGCCTTTTTGAACTTGTCATATACTTAGAACTATACTATGCTAACTTTTCTGTATTGGTGTCTTTTATTAAGCAATGTGTTTTTAAGGTTCTTCTACATCTTTTCATAGATTAGAAGCTCATAGAAAAGTCAGAGATAGACAAAATCACGGAGGGAGGACCTGTGGGATTTCTTGTTTGATGAATGGGATTCTTACAATATACAGACAATGCTTACCTACCCTTGAGAATTCTGTCCTGGCAGTGTGGGGAGCCAACAGAAGGTGGCTATCATCCTTGCAGCCATCTTGAGCCATATACCCTGACAAGAGACTTGTTTACAATAGCCTACAACAGCTGAGCACACTCTGATAACATCTTGTTTTAGATACCCAGGATTTTCCCTTGGGTGTGTGAGACTTAAAGGTGTGACTTAAAGGTGTAATTTAGAGATAAGACTTAAAGGCCTGACTTAAAGGTGTCACTTAAAGGCGTGGCTTAGAAGTGAGACATATAAAAGGTGAAAGGCAGACAGAAGAAATTATTAGACACTTGTACTTGGAAGAGTACTTGAGACTTGAGACTTGAGACTTGAGGCAGGTAACCTGGAACTAGGAAAGAGACTAGCAAATTAGAACTAGGATTAGGACTTGAGACTTGGTACTGAAGCCCAGGACCTGAGACTTGGTACTAGGAACTATGTTTACCTACTATAGTAGGTAACTTGGAGAGAAGGACTTGGAGAGAAGAGAGAAGAAGTCCTACTTAATTATATTTATGTAATTATATTTATAGTAGGACTTGGAGAGAAGAGAGACTGAAGAATAAACTGATTGAATCACACTCTGTCTGGTCTCCATTCTTCGAGTTCTCACTCTCTCTCTTGCTGAACCCTGACCCTCAGACTGGAGCAGTTTGGGGCAGTGTGGGCTCTAACAGTTTAGCCCCCAAGGCTTTTGGCAGTGTGGGTTCCAACATTGACAGAGTGGCGTGGGGCAGAGTGGTCCGCAACATGGCAGAAATTCTGTCAGCTTGGATGTAGGGACAGAGAGGTGAATCAGAGAATGATGTCAATTTTCAAATTATTGTAAACATTAAAAGACCAAAAGAAATATGGTAATAAACATGGATTATTCACCGAGAAAAAGAATGGTTAGGCATGGTGGTACCCAGCCATAATCCCAACACTGGGATGGAGGCAGGAGGATTAAAATTCAAGGTTAGTCTTAGCTACATAGCAAGTTCAAAGCTAGCCTGGGCTATCTCAAAAAACAAATACAACCTCACCAAAAAGCAGCAGCAATAGAGGAAGAAAGAAAGGGAAGGAGGGAGGGAGAAAGTTGGGGAGGGAGGGAAGAAGAAGGGAAAATAAATAATCACAAGCTTGTAGGGCCATGGAAGGCTTCACATAAGTTGGTATGATTGGGGTTATTGGTTCAGAGGTCAAAACTGGAACCAGGAGCCTGGAGGACCAGAGGTTGAATTATTAATTTGCAGTATTTTTTTCTTTTTTCTCTTTAAGTGTAGATATTTCAGTGATAACTTTTCCAACATGCATAGGCTTAGCTGAAGCTCATAATGCAAAGGACAATCTTTTTTTTAATTTTGTAATTATATTTATGTACAGAAAACTCAAGTGTACATTTTTAACCCAGTTTAGTCGCGAGTTCCTTAGCCTTTGCCTTTTCCAGCTTGGCAATGCGAGCCGCAGACTTAGGATCCAGGACGTTGCCTCCCCAGTATCTGTCATTGTAATTGGTCCTAATAGCCTCCACCAGCTTAGATAGAGCACCCTTGTCTTCCGAGTTAACCTGTGTGAAGGCAACAGTGGTGCAAGTCTTCCTGTGGACCAGGCGCCCCAGTCTGTCCTTTCCCTTGATGATGCAGTAAGGCAAGGTACCCCCATCTTTTGACACAGGGCAGGCAGGAAAACCACCAGCTAGAAGCAAGCATGAGCTCAATCTTAACTGTCAACTTGACAAGATCTTGAGCACCTAGATGGTGAGCCCCTGGGAATATCTGTGAGGAATTGTATAGATTAAGGTAAATTTCTGGGAATACCTTTGGGCGATTACCTTGATCAAGTCCTTCCCACTATGAGTGGAGCCATTCCACTGGCTGGGACGCTGGTAGGTATAAAAAGGGAGAAGCAAGCTGAGCATAGGTATGCCTTCAACGTGTTCTACTTCCTGGTAATGGATATGATTGGCTTTAAGTTCCTACTGCCTCGACGTCCCCAGAATAAACCCTTTCTCCCTTAAGTTGCTTGTATCAGAGTATTTTATCACAGAGATTGTTATTTTTATTCATTTGAAGACATTTTCTAATTCTTTTTTCTTCAATCAATTCTGGAGTATGGTATTTAATGTTTGCCAGTTTCCAGACCTGTTCTGTGTACACTGATTGCTAATCTATGTCATCTTATTGTTGTCAGAGAATACACTTTGTATCAGTTCAATCACTTTCTGTTTTAATACTCATTTTATGACATAGTAGGAAGTGTAAACGCTATTGCATGTGCACTTGGGAGAATGCATATTTTGCAGATAAATGTTGATGTCTAGTACACTGATGGTATTGTCTGAGTGTAATGGGTAATTCCATATTCATGCTCATGCAGGCATCTGTGGATCTCCTTGCCCTCATGGATTATTGGCCAGTTTAGTCCACAAGGGCAAAGTGAGCAGAGATGTCGAGCAGGGGGCCTGGAAGCCCTATGAGTACATACAGTGAATGACCACACTAGGACCAGCTATCAGGAGGCAGATGAACTTTAGGGTGATTGAAGTCTTATAAAGTTCTAGGGGACTAAGGGTAGGAACATCCATGATGGGCAAAGGTCATTGACTCAGGGCTTGGGATATCAGGAATGCCTCATTAGCATGGGGAAGCATTTCAGGAATCTTAGATGCTTGCCGAATAGGTTTTTCTTTTTAAAAGATGTCTGTATGTCTGTCTGTATGTCTTTATGTATGTATGTATGTATGTATGTATGTACTTATGTGAGTACACTGTCACTGTCTTCAGACACACCAGAAGAGGGCATCAGATTCCATTACAGATGGTTGTGAGCCACCATGTGGTTGCTGGGAATTGAACTCAGGACCTCTGGAAAAGCAGCCAGTGCTCTTAACTGCTGAGTCATTTCTTAAGCCCGATGAGTAGGTTCTTATCTGGAGAAATGAAATTGATCCTGTAATCTAATTGAGGCTATGTGACATTTCTCAGGTGGGGGCAAGTGTGTGAGGGTTTTGAATTCCCCAGATGAGGTCAGAGAAGGAGAAGCCCTGCCAATGAATGGGGTCCCTGATTAAGTGCCAAGTCCAAGAAGGCTATCTGGCCAATGGTAAACTTTAACCTTACTTAGCAGAGCTTTTCCACAGGCAGCCTTAACTAGACTTAGTGGGCCTCACTAAGAGTGGAGTGGACAGGTGAAAAGTAGGAGGATGGCTTGTTGAGATGAAGGGTCTAGCAGGAGTTAAATTGTCAAAAAATAGATAAAACATTAAAAATGTTATTGTAACTGCATCAGTCAGAGGGGAACCTTGTCTCCCAGAAAGAGAGTTACAACTTGTCAGATCACCTCTAATGAGACTGAAGCCCGAGCAATGGTGGGTCAGTGGTGGGCAGGGTCACAGCATTTAAACCCTCATTTCTCAACAGGACTCAGGAACTGGAGGGGTCACTGTATCTCTGTCCCTTTTCCTAATGTGGCTACATGGATAGGTCTCCATTTCCTTTTACTATTAATCTGAATGTTCTTGTTTGTTTGTTTTTGAGTCAGGGTTTCTCTGTGTAGCCCTGGCTGTCCTGGAACTTACTATGTAGACCAGGCTGGCCTTGAGCTCAGAGATCCACCTGCCTCTGCCTCCTGAGTGCTGGGATTAAAGGTGTATACCACCATGTCACTGTTTAATGTGGCAGTTCTAATGGCTTCTTTGAGAATGGCTGAGCTGACATCTTGGTTCAACAACAAGAGGATGTGTCTTGCTGCAGATCTGCCAGTGGCTGTTTTCTGAAGTAGCTGTTGAAAGACAAAACCAGTCACATCTAACCTGGAACATGGAAAAGGGGTTTCTTAGTTGGAAAAGGGACCTCCCAGGATTGTGCTGCCTACCACAGACTGAATGTGTAACACACAGGGGGAAGGACATAAGGGAACGATCAAGAAACATACAGCACTCACTTGTGTCAAGATAGAGAAGAAAGAATGTTCTGTGAACAGCCTTGTAGGTGCATAGCTCTACTAGAGAGAAATGAAGGTGAAGGCAGAGCTTTGTCTCTCTCTGCCCCCTCCTTCTCCCTCCCCACTGCCCTCGCCACTATAAGATGCTACACAGGGATTTGAAGTAAACACCTGCTAACTTATCACTGTCTTAGAACTCCCCTGTCTGCTACTTCCTAAAAGCTGCCAATTCAATAATTCACATTGTTCAAAACAAGGTATCATAAAAAAGGGGCAAGCACAGGAAAAATCGAGGAAGAAGAAAAGCAGATGAAGAGTCTTACCCCGCAAAAATGTTACCATTTAAATGTTATACCAGATAAAAAATAGTGGCTGAACTTACCACAAAACTTCAAAAAATTCCACTCACAATGCTGAGGAAAATACAAGAATTTAAGAAATGTTATATGGAATTATAAGATGACAAAATTGATATAGCAGAAGGAATAGAAGATAGCTGATATTTCAAATATAGTGGTTCCCTAATCTTTCACGTATACACAAGTGTGTAATGATTTATTATTATTGCTATTGTTATTATCATCATCACTACTGTTACTGTTACTGTTTTATGTACCATAGGCATGAAATAGCTTTGCCCACTAAACCCAGCACCAAGCAAGGATAAACAAAGGACTGCCATCTGCTGCCTGAGACTGATACAAGAATACTATTACCAGCAAGGTGTCTCTTTGCCCATTGCCAGGGGTTGATTCTTTAATTGTTTATATGTAATTATCATTAGATTTATTTGGGGGGAAAAAGGTCTGGCTTAGTTGGTAAAGCATCTGCCTTGTATATGCAAGGCCCACAGTTCTATCTCCAGAACCAGTAAAAAGAAAAGCCTATATTTAAACCCAGTAGAAGCAGTCTATACGAGGGCATATGCATCAGGTGCTACTTCTATGTAATAGACTATATATATATAATTTAGAAGTTTAAATAGTGGTTTATTGCTTATCATGAAGGAATGAGTTGATACGGCCATTTTACAGATCTGAGTAGACTTTGTCATAGTCCTATGGTCAGCTGAATTGTTAGTTATAGGACAGATTATTGAGCATGGTCTTTGCTGGAGTTACTCAATTAAGCCTATTTCATTCTTCCAGCAGGCTAGCCAGGTAGGCATGATAGTTTTATGTGAACTTGACACAAGCTCAAGTATCTGAGAGAAGAGAGCCTCAGTTAAGAAAACGCCAACGTAAGATCAGGCTGGAGGCAAGACTGTAGGTCATTTTCTTTATCAGTGATTGATATGGGAGGGCCCAGCCCATTGTAGGTGGTACCATTCCCTGGACTGGTGGTCCTGGGTTCTATAAGAAAGCAGCCTGAGTAAGCCAGTAAGCAGCGCCCTCAATGGCCTTTGTATCAACTCCTGCCTCCTGGTTCCTGCCCTGCTTGAGTTCCTATCTTCACTGCTTTTGATGATAAATGTTATTTGAAAATGTGAGTAAAATTAACCCTTTATTTCCCAAGTTGCATTTGGTCACAGAGTTTCATCACAGTCACAGAAACTTAACTAAGACACCTAGTTACGGTCTTGCTTTGGTTTGTTTTAAGATAAGGTCTTCTATGTAGTCCTGTCTATGTTGGAATTTGCTATGCAGACTAGGCTGGCCTTGAACTCACAGAGATCCCTCTGCCTCTGCTTCCTGAGCAGTGAGATTAAAGACCTTTACCGCCATACCTGTCTTTTTTTTTTTTATCTTTTCTAAAAATAGTTTTTTATTATTTTATTTCTTATGTGAATGAAAATTTTGCACCATGTGCAAGTCTGGTGTCAGGGGAGACCAAAAGAGGGAGTCAACCGGAGTTAATGACAGTTTTGAGCTGCTATGTGGGTGCTGAGAATCAAACCCAGGTCCTCTGGAAGAGCAGCAAGTGCTTTTAACCACTGAGCCATCTCTCTAGCCCCTTGGTCATGTTCTTAAAGCAAACAAAGTAATTGAGAGATTAGAGAAACACCTGAATAATGCTACCATTTTATTATTTATTTATTTTTAATGAAAATTATATTATTTATTTTGTGTGTGTGTATGTTTTGCCTACATGTATGTCTATACCCTATATGTATGCAGTGTCCCTTGTTATGTGGAAGGAATTCAACAGTTTCAGGTCCAGGGACATGACTGTAGAGAAAAGGAAAGAATTGATGTCAAATTCAAAATAATTTTCCATAATAACGCTAGCCAACTATAGCAGAAATTATATGATCTACAAAAATTTGGTGGTGGGCAAAGCAAAGGGAAGGAAGGTAAGAGGAATTAGAACTTGGAGAGAGATTAAAAGTGTTGTTTTCTCCCGTTACAAGGACAAAAGAGGGCTTGCTGTATTTAGAAAGTAGCAAACAAATAAATCTCTCCCAAACTTAACCGGATGAAGAAAATGTACAAAAAAGCCCTTTCATGCTTCCCCTCCTCCTTTCCCTCCTCCCCCTTCTTGCTCTTGTTCTTCTTGTTCTCCTCCTCTTTTCCCTTCTCCTCTTCTTTGTCCTCCTTCTTTGGTTTCTTGAAACAGGGTTTCTCTGTGTAGCCCTGGCTGTCCTGGAACTAACTCTGTAGATCAGGCTGGCCTTGAACTCACAGAGATCTACCTGCATCTGCATCTTGAGCACTGAGACTATAGGTGTTCACCACCACACCTGGTATGGGATTTTTTTTTCTTTTTTTTTAGCAAAGGAATAAAAAAAGCCTTGTGGAGACTCAAGGGCATCAGAGCATCTGCCCACTCTGTTGTCACCCCACAGATAACCCTGCTGGCCCATGAGATGAGAACTGATTTACCATGTGAGAACCACAGCCACACTGAGAATTTAGTTATGGGCTGGAGCACAGGCTCAGTGGTGAAGAGTACTGACTGCTCCAGCAGAGGACTGGGGTTCAGTTCCCAGCACAACTGCCCGTAACTCCATTTCCAGCAGCTCTGTGCCCTCTTCTGATCTCCAGGGGTTCTTCCTACACAACATGTGGTGTGCAGCTCATGCAGGTACATTTTTAAAAATATCTTAAAATTTTGGTCATGTTTTCTGTTTTATCTACTAAAGCAGAGAAGCATAGAAAAAAGAAAATTCCCCAGCAGGAATTCATTTCAGTGTCGCAGGCATTATTTTTTCCTGGTTGCATTTGTTTGCTAGTGTAATTTGGGCTATCTCTGTCCCACCCCTGCAGCTAGCAACCAGGACAATGTAGAAAATGACAACCATATGCTTTTGGGTGACTTGAGAACATAACATCAAAAAGTGAAAACAAATGTTTTCTTAGTCACTGCCAAATCTCTAGCTGTAGCTGTCCAGCCACCTGTTTCTCTGTCTCCTGTTCTCTCCACGCCTGCCTTCCCTCCTGTTGTTGGCCCTCCTCCTATATCCCTTTGCTACCAGGTGCCATAGGTTTCATCATGGATCAAAGGGACTAACTGCTACCAGATTTTCTGTATTTGCTTTATGTTTGACATTCAAATGTCCCTTCTTAAGAGTGATGTGGAAGGCAATGATTGTATCTACCGTGTGGGTTCTCACTGTTGGCTAGGCACTGACCAACATGCTTCACTTGTTTAAGTGTTTTTAATTCTAGCAAACTAAGATTTGGGAAGTAGATATTAAGTGGTCAATTTGATAGATAAAGAGTGATTGGATTGCTAATCCAAAGCCTTGTAGTCAGCAGGGATAGAGCTGGGACACAAATGTAAGACGAGGACTTTAAAAACATTGTTCTTTCCTAAAGGCTACATTAAGTCTGGGGGCAGAGGAAGAAGAAAAAACATTTAGTGACCAGGTTTGTGGGGCTGGAAAAATAGCTTAGCTGGAAACATACACCAGGACATGAGTTAAATGGCTGGAGTTCACATTTATAAAAGCCGGGTAGGGCCTCTGACCATGGACAGCATGGCGCTCGTGCGCGCGCGCGCGCGCACACACACACACACACACACACACACACACACACACACACACACACACTAAAATAAAATATAAAATAAAATAAATAAGGGAAAGTTAAACATGCATTTCTAACTAGTGTCTCAATATTTAGCCAGCCTAGCCTTCCTGGTCAGTAAGATACCCTGATGTTCTGGATCCCCACTAATAAAAAAAAGATGGATGGAATCTAAATAATATTTCCTGAGGTTGTTTTCTGATCTTGACACATGTGCATCACACACACATACACACACACACACACACACACACACACACACACACACACACACGGGTTACATGGGTACCCAAAAACTCAGATGTTAGAATAGGGTGTTTGGACCATCTGCTGTTTTAGACATTGATCCTTCTCTTATGTGAGGAGGGTTGGGGTCCTGGAAGAGACTGGGTGATTTGAGTGGTACAAAGGGTCGTCGGTTGGAGCATCTACAGAGACTATATCAATGTTTGGTTCACCTGTATAGCATTGCAGAGAGAGACTGTATATATAAATATTCAGTGGCCAGAACATGTGGAACATAAAACTGTGACCCTTGATCTTCAGCAGCCTAGGACACTAGCCCATTATCCATCATGTCCGGTATGGGAGGTCAAACAGAAGCCTCTGTAACAATTGACTTTGAAGTGACCAGGACCCCAGTGATATCACAGCATCCCTTATTTCTGTCCCACTTGCAACTTAGGACCAACTAGAGAAAGTTAAACACGCATTTCTAACTAGTCACACTGATGATCCACTGCCAGTGAGCCTGCTGGCTGCTTCCTCCCAGACAGCTCCTAACCATGCAGTTCTGCTTTCCTGCAGGAACGCACGTGATGGTGATGGTCTCCCTTGCTGTACCAAACCACAAAAAGCCGTACTTTACCTGTTTCAGTTTCTTTGCTTTTAATTTACTTCCATAGCAACGTGTAGGTCTGAATCTACTCCTGACTGGAGAGGTTCTCTAATGTCACACCATTCCTCAGAGTCATCTTGTAGATTCTGTCAAGTGATGAACATTAAGGTTAAAGGCCAGAAGTCATTATTGTTTTATCAGATATTTTCAGCTGAAGTCTATGGGGGAAGAACCCACTCTATTTCTAAAAGTAAATCTAAATAGCTTTATCATTTGCGGCGCTTCGTCACTGGTTCTCAACCTGTGGGTCTCGACCCCTCGGGGTTCGTCTATCAGATATCCTGCGTATCAGATATTTACATTACAATTCATAATAGTCAAATTATAGTTATGAAGTAGCAGCGAAATAATGTTATGGTTGGGGGTCACCACAACATGAGGAACTGTATTAAAGTGCCACAGCATTAGGAAGTTTGAGAACCACTGCTTTAGATCAACAGGGAAACCTTTCCTTTTTATATTGACCTGGCCCGTCTCAGTTGGCTAGGAGGGTGCCTAGCCTAAAGAGTCACGTGACCATCTGCTTAGCTTCAGTCAGTTTTAAGTTATACTTCTGGATCTGGAAAAAAAAAAGAGTCCAATTTCCCCGAAGCAGAAAATACAATACGTACTCAGAAATAAACTTAGCAAGACATGTACAAACCTCGTAAAAGGAAAAGTTTTAAGTGCAAGCGAGGAGCGTAAAGGAAGGCTCGCAGAAATGGAAAGGGATATTTTGTTCTTGGACGTAAAGATTCAATTTCACAGAGATATAAATTTTGTAAATTAATCTATAAATTTAATGTAACCTCAATGGAAATGCCAAAAGGGCTTTTTGAAACCAGACAAACTGTCTAGATGGGGAAGGAGACACGGAAGACAGAACAAATCAGACGGTTTATAAAATGCCTTTCTCTATAGGAGAGGCAGTGGCCCCCGCGCTGGGAGTCAGCCTTTCCTCCACACTACATGAAAACCGTTGCTTTTGTTATTCTTTATTTTCTGTAGCTTAGAATAAAATGGCTCAAAGACCCCAGAAGTTTGAGATAACCTTCTGGATGAGGTGCCCATCATCTACAACAAAACCACTTTCCCTCTCCCTCCATTCTAAACTTTCACGATTTTTTTTTACATTTTCTTTCTCCCCTCCAGGTAGCGATCATAATACTCAAGCTGGGGAAATAACGATGAAGGCTGAAGACAAATTTAGGTTACAACTCAAGCCTGGCTATTAAATTTATTTTGATTATTTATTTTAGGTAAATCAAGAATGGTAATTTCCATAAATGTCTCCTTAAATTTGCTCTGTGAAGTCAGAGGCCATGTAATATTGAAGGGTGACAAGATTAATTTCTAATTGTTTTCAAAATTATTTATTTAAAGATATTTTTCTTTATTTTTATTTTATGCGTAGGAGTATTTTCCCTGCTTGTGTGCTAAGTGCATGCAGTACCTGTGGGGACCAGAAGAGGGCATCTGACTCCCCTAGGACTGTGGCTAGTAGATGTGAGCCACCATATTGGTGCTTGGAATCAAAATGGGGTTCTCTGGACGAGCAGCCAGCACTCTTAACTGCTGAGCCATGTCTCCAGCCCCTGTAGTTGGTTTTTTAAAAAAGGAGTTTCAAATTAGACATATTTTATTTAAAAAATACTATAGAAATCTAACAAAATAAAAATAAGAGAAGAAAATAAATAGAATAAAAAGTGAAAAACATAAAAATGTATTTATATTAAACATATGGAAGCAACTGTTCCATAAGCTTCACTCACATAATGTATATTTATATTCATAAGCAAGTTTAATTGGAGTTACCCTTTGGGGTGGCCTGTAGCAGGTCAGCAGTGCTACAGTTGGCCACATATTCATGCATATATGGGCAATGCAAATGGGACTCAGTAGGTTATTTTTACAAAGTAGAGATGAAGTTAAGGGTGAGGAGGGAGAATCTGGGAGGATTTGGGTGTAATATGATCAAAATACATTGTATTCATGTATATAATTTTTAAAGAATTAGAAAAATATTATCAACAAATTTTGCTGTGTGTGTGTGTGTGTGTGTGTGTGTGTGTGTTTATCCTTGGATTTTAAGCAAGTCTTTTTCTAAAGTCTTGGGAACTAACTCAACAGACAGCTAAGTGCATGGGTATCCTCTGAAAAGCAGTAAGAGAGCTATTGCTTCCAGAATACTCCAGATAAAGGCCAACGACTGAGTTCACAACTCACTCACTACTGATGCATTCTCTTGACAAAGTAGGTGTGACTTACATAGGGGGGCTGGGCATGTGGGAGAAATTATATAAATGTTGATTTATTTGAAGACCCACTCCAAGTCTGTTTATAGTATTATTTTTATGAGTGAGTTCAGAACAAGTGCTTTCCACAGTATACACAGATGACATGTGCTTTCCATAGTATGCACACACATATGCTTTCCATAGTATATACACATGTGTTTTCTATAGTTTACACACACATAAAAAATTCACAGAGTGGAGTGGAGGATGTGAACTGGACAAACACAGGATATAGTAATATGAGAGTTAGTATTTATTCTTTGGTTAATGCATGCCAGATTTGAGGATGAATATTATTTGTACAATGTTTCCATCATCTATCTATCTATCTATCTATCTATCTATCTATCTATCTATCATCTTTCATCTATCTATATATCAATTTGCCAATATGTCTATATTTTTAGTTGTGTATTTACATATCATTTGGCTGTGTGTGGATGTCCATCTGTTTGTCTGTCTGTGTATCTATCATGTCTTGTCTGTCAATCTGTCTGTCACTCTATCAGCCTGTCTGTCTGTCTGTCTGTCTGTCTGTCTGTGTACTGTCTGGTTTTGTGTATTAACTTGACACAAGCTGGAGACATCAGCTTGTGAAGGAGCCTCAGTTGAGGAAATGCCTCCATGAGAAACTGTAAGACAGTTTCCCAATTAGTGATCAATGGAGGAGGGCCCAGCCCATGATGGGTGGTGCCATCCTTGGGTTAATGATCCTGAGTTCTATAAGAAAGCAGGCTGAACAAGCCGTGTGAAGCAAGCCAGTAAGCAGCACTCCTTTAGGGCCTCTGCATCAGCTCCTGCCTCCAGGTTCCTGCCCTGTGTGAGCTTCTGTCCTGACTTCCTTCAGTGATGAACTGTGATGTGGAGGTGTCAGCCTAATAAATCCTTTCCTCCCCAACTTGCTTTTTGGTCATGGTGTTTTGTCACAGCAATTAAAAATAACCAAACTAAGACGTATTCATGTATATCTTCATTTCTAAAATAACATTAAAAGTTGTTACTATTATCTCAATTTTATATTCGAGAGAATAGAGTTGGAGAAACTTGGTAACTTGACAAAGTCATCAAGAGCCAGGATGCAAACCCAAATGTGCCCATTCTATTAATCTGTTGGCTTTTTTGAGACAAGATCTCTTTACATAGCTTTGGATTTTCTGGTATTCACTATGTCTCTATGTAGCTCTGGCTTTTATGGAGTTCACTATGCAAGCCAGGCTAGGTTTGAAATTATAGAGATCTGCCTGCTTCTGCCTCCCAGGTGCTGGTATTAAGGGCATGCACCTCTATGCCTGACCTCCATTCTAATCCCATTACCTTCATGGAATGCTGAGAACTCAGTAGACTAAGATGAGAGTGTTTGTTCTGAATCAGGAACTCTCCTAGTGGATTCAAGGTAAAAAAAAAATGTAGCCATCTTAGGGCGGTAGTCAAGTATATCTACGTCTAGTGAGAGCTCTAAACTATGTTGCAAGTAACTTGCAAGAGGCTTCATAAAATTTGTGGAAGAAAAGACAGTGTTACTCCAACCTGTATTCTGACCTGTTGGCAGCTCCTCCTTTCCCCCTCCACCCTCATTGGTGCAGTATCCTAAATGCAAATTACCTGTTAGAAGCATGAAGCAGAAGCAGCTAAAAAAACCTCTTGGCTGAGGATGCTGCAGGAGGATTGTGAAGCCCTTGCCTGTGTTGATCTCAAATCTCTCACTGGTTTCAGGGAACTTTGAGTAGGACTGGGGAGTATTTGTACCTGGGTGTAAAGTGGACAGAGGTCATGTGCCACCAGATCAGAGCTGCCCTTCACTCAGCTTTATGGTTTTGGGCAAATCACTCAGCTTTTCCTAACTTCAGTGCTGTCTGTAAAATGGGGTTGCAGCATATGTGCACTGATTTCATGCCTCTTCAATGGGCTTATAGTAAGGTTAGATGTAATTGCTAGTTTGCGAGGTTTGCTAACAAGCAAGACCTTTAGTGTTGTTGGTAATATGCGTGCGTGTGTTCTGCATGCATGTGAGTGTGCTGGTCAGGCAGCTTCCTCTGTCACTTTCCATCTTTTCCACTGAAGACAGACTCTCTCTGGCTAGGCTGGATGGCAAAGGAACTCTGCAGGAGTCATCTGTCTCCAGCCTGTGGCACTGGGGTCACAGTAATATGCAGTCATGCCTGGCTTTTTATGTGTGATTTAAACTCAGATCCTCATGTTTGCAGAGCAAGTGCCTTTATACAGTGAGCTATCTCCCCAGCATCTTGGTGGTTTAAAGGTCTTAGGAGACAGCATCCTAACAATCTATCAGATGCTCTCTCCTAAATTTCCTCCATCTACACACAAACACACACACACACACACACACACACACACACACACACACACACACATTCTTAGTATTCTTAGTGACCCTTCCCTGCATCCACCGAGCCTCTGCTTTCTCATTGCTTGAACATGCCACTCTTCAATCAAAATCTATCAGGAGAAATACTCATAACATTTGAGAGCTCTGGCGGGGATAGTCCCATTTTTGGTAAGATGTTGGTAGGATATTTGAGAATGAGTTCTGAAAGCCATTACTTTTCCCCTAAATGGAGTTTTTCCTGGAAGGCTATAAAAATAGAAGAGATTAAATTTTTTACTAGGTTGATCAGGTTACACACATCCCCTGGCCTGATACATCACAAACAAGAAAATAATAAAAACCATTTATATGGAGTCATTTCGCCAGGAGTGTCTCTGACAGATCATAAAGCATTAGGACATGACAAGTAAGAGATTGGAATCATCTGTGCCTATAAACTGGCTCTCACTCACAGCTGGTGCGTCAGGGACAGAGAAAGATTGAGGGACTGAGGAGTTGAATAGGCCTTGGGAACTGGTAAGAATTGTCTCAAGGCCCTAGGCTCTCTCTCAGACTGACTCTACCAGCGTCTCCTACCAAGAGAAATTCTAATCTTACATTTACTCTGACCAGCAGCTTGAGAGTCCATCTGTAGCCTGATACCAAGGGCATCAAAAAGACTGGGGAGCTGCATCTCATCCAGGGCCCTGAAATACAGTCATTGGGAAGTGGAGGATAAAGAGAGACGTTATTAATAAGAATATTAAGCTGCTTTGGAAGACTGAAAACATTTGTGAGACTATTTCAGATGGCACTTAAGGTCCTTGGCTCTTACAGTCCCTCTCTTGTGACTGAGCAGAGAACTGGAACAGAGAGACATCCCACATTTACAGCCCCAACACTCTGTGCATATATCATCACAGAATCGCCTCTGAATTGTCCTTACCGTCTAGACTGGAGTGTAAATTTAGTGAGTACCTGATATATTGTGCTTCAGTGTTTACCGTTCTGTATTAGGCCCGACTAAGCTCATCAATTCCTCTAGGTTTAGGAATCATTCTTTCACTGATGGGTTTGCACCTCAAATTAAGTGATCTTTATTTGATAGAGTCATAGATGTCTCATCAGAATCCCAAAGTGAAATGCCAAGGAATGTCGGCCGGAATTTGTTCACTACCTCATCACCGTGTTTATGCCACCTTTGCAGTGGCACCATGGCTGCTCAGTTATCTCAATGGGGAACCTAGAGTCACCTTGTATTTCCTTTCTCCGGCTCATGCATTCAATTCAGGGTGAGACTCATGTTTGAAGCAAACTTTGTATTCCTCTGTCAGTCCATCAGACCAATGCCATCTGTCACCACCTGTGCACTGACCCAAGCCCTTTGCATATACATATACGTATTAATATTTGTTTCCCAGCCGGGCGGTGGTGGCTCATGCCCTTTAGTCCCAGCACTTGGGAGGCAGAGGCAGGCGGATTTCTGAGTTCGAGGCCAGTCTGGTCTACCGAGTGAGTTCCAGGACAGCCAGGGCTACACAGAGAAACCCTGTCTCGAAAAACCAAAAAAAAAAAAAAAAAAAAAAAAAAAAAATTGTTTCCCGAATTCACATTCTCAACACTTGCTTCTTCCTCTGTTAGTTTTAAGCAAACCACAGATACTAAACATCTCTTCCTACAGCCATGCTATGTGCATATATATGCAGATAGTGTGCTGTTATATATTAGGTAATTATGTTATACATATATATATATATATGTGTATGTTCCATATATATATGTACCATAACATGCATATATATACATGCATATGCTATATATAACCATAACATGAATACACACACACACACACACACACACACTTATTCTCTGCCCTTTGACCAGTTGTGAACTTCTGTGTTAACCACCAATTATTCCACAGATGAATTTCTATGATGAGGTTTGGGAGTTACATTATTCTATGGGTAGAACAATACAAATTTAGAGGTTAATTTATTAACATGTCCATTAACAGAATAATGGAAACAGAATCACTCCTGGGGCCCATCTATGAGCGCCAAAACCATGAATTCTTGGCCATGAAAGACCCCCGAGGGGACCCTATCTCAAGTCTGGACCGGCGCTCACCCACGGACACGTGAGACCTCCTTGATGCATTTGCATAAGGTAGTTTAATAACAAGGGCACTTGGGTTGAAACCCGTCCCACGCAGGAGACAAGGGATTTCGACCACGAACCCCAGAGGCGGGAGCTATTTATGGGTAGGGGTAGGGAAAGGCGGGAAAGTTTGGCGCGGTTACACATGATTGGTTATTTCAAATATCAGCAACTTGCAGAGGCGGCAGGATGGCTAGTTAGGACTTGTCTGGGCATGCCTTTTTATTTTTCTTTGTGGCCAGGAATCTGTCTTCCTGTTTTGGGCCTACCCCACCCACAGGTGGATTTTCTTCCCTGAGGCTTGAGGAATGTATGGGGGGGGGGCAGTGAAGGCCTGAAATCCTACATTCAGTTCCGCCTTCCTGGAACTAATGAGCCTGTATATATTTTATAAAATGGTCTTTATAATTTTTCACTCTACAGCCAGACCTACAGTACCAAGTATTTTTTTCCTTGTGAGTAGGTCTTGAATTCTCTCTGAAAGTGGTTTGTTATCTCCATAACATAGGTACCACAATCGCATTCATGGACATATCTTTCCATGCTGGTCTTTATTGCAGCTTACAGGGTTCCTAGTTGGGTAAGACTGTTGGTTCCGTCCCCCACCCTGCCCCCATGGAAGCCTACAGAGCACCTCTGTACAGTAAATACCAAGTTAGCAGTGAGAAGCTTACCAAGCCAGTACCAGTTCGAATTCTCCATGTCCTATGACCAATGTGATTGGTGGCAATAACTATCACTGTCATGTTCTGGTGGATAATTCAAGGGCAATGGTGATATCCTGTAACATTTGAAGGTCTCTAGGACACTTTTATTCAACAACTTGAGGACAAGTATTGAATCCCCTGCAACAGGCAGTTGTCCCATCATGTGGGTTCCAGGAATGGAGCCCAGGCCCTGTGAAAAAGCAGCAAGCACTCTTAACCACTGAGCCATCTCTCCAGCCCCATAGAGAATTTGTTAAACTGTAATGATATGAATTTTACTGTCTGCTTTTAAATTAGCAAAAAGATTTAATAGAAGGTTGGAAGGAAGACATGGTCAAACATATTTTACTATTATTATTTTTGCATATGTATATGTGTATGGTATATATGTGAATGTATGTGGATATGTATGTGAGAGAGTGTCTTGGCTGTCGTTATGTGTGCCCTTCCCCCAGGCCTAAGCAGGCCTGCAAGTCATTGACCACAACAAGACCAAACAACAATAGGACCTAGAAGGAAGCATTGCCTTGCCAGTCTTGGAGCCCTGAGGTCTGCTACAGAGTTAAGAAGAATGGACTGCCTGCTGAGCTAGCCTTGACACCTTCCTACTATCTCCTCACCTAGCCCCTGGGCCGTACTGAGAAGAGACTCTGGGGGGTGGGGCTTCTCCTTTATATGTGAAAGCAAATTATTAAACTTCGAGCCTTGATCAGAATACTTTGTCTTGGCCCCACGTTTCTCTCGCCCTCCTTCCCGTTAATTCCTAGGCTTCGCCTCAGGAGAACCGGGTGATCATGGCTGCAGGCCACGATATATATTTCTAAAGGAACAACTCTTGTTTACATTACAGGAAGAAGATAAAACAGTACGGCAGAAAGACTCCTTAGGAGGGAAAGATATGTTGGTGGCACAAATTGTGATGTGAATCTGTGCATAAGTCTGAATTCATCAAACTGGATTCCTTAATTAAGTACCTCTTTTACTATAGCAGTTTCGACTTAACCAAGCCACAAGAAAATGAAGTTATTCACTCAGGTAATGGAGCATGTCTCTTCTTGCAATATGCTAATGGGACTGTCCCCCACATTGCTGAGACATGTTCTTTTAAAGCTTGTTTCCATGGGAAAACTTGGTTAGTGACTGCTGAAGCAGCCATTCTCTATCTGTTTATGTAGAACATGTTGTGTTCTGCAGTTGTCTGTTAGGTGTCTTGCTGGTGACTCCTGCTATGTTACACTGTGCCGCCATCTTGAAACCGATTTCCTTTCTATCTGATCTCTACTGTCCTGTTTTGGGACTTCATCATTTCTTACCTGAATTCATAAGGCCATTCTTGCAGCCTTGTTGCTGGGGCTGCGTCTATGGTACAAATTGGTTTGTCTCATGTTCTTGCTTAAAATCCCCCAGCAATTCCTTATCAACCTTGAAATAAAGTTCAAGCTGGGTGGTGGTGGCACACACCTTTGATCCCATCTCTTGGGAGGCAGAGGCAGGTGTATCTCTGTGAGTTCGAGGACAGCCTGGTCTACAGAGTGAGTTTCAGGACAGCCAGGGGTACACAGAAAATCCCTGTCTCAACAAACAAACAAACACAACAACCCAACAAACAAACAATAAATAAAAATAAATAAATAAAATTCTAGCCAACTATCAGGCCACAGAACCCTCTAAGGGCTGACTCTTCCCTGTCTCCTGCTTCCTCCCCTCCCTCAGCTCACTTCATGTTCCCCCTTTCTTCTCCACATCCCTTGCAGCTCTGTTTCACCATCTGTGTTCTTATTTATAGAGTCCTTTCCGACAATAACTTTGGTCTGAACCCTCCCAGTTTGCCATCTCTCCCCCCACCCCGACTTATCCATCACTTTAATCTTAGTTCCAGCCTCAGCTCCTCCAGGAGTCCAGGCTCAGCCTGGCTTCTTCCTTAGCAGTTGTGGACATACAGCAACCACTACTTTGAAATGCTGGCTTTAACCTTAAGGGAGTTCCTGAAGGGTACCAATAAAAAGCTCTGGGGGAAAAAGGCTCTGAGAGTGTGAGATTGCCTGGGTCTAGCTTGCAGACCCACTGTTATTGCTGTAGTTGATTTTGCTTGCTGTGATTGTGAGAAAAATAATAATGAGGTGTGGTGGTTAGAATATGCTTGGCCCAGGGAGTGGCACTATTAGATGTGTCTTTATTGGAATAGGTGTGGCCTTGTTGGAAGAAGTGTGTCACTGTGGGGGTGGGCAATGAGACCCTCAAGTCTTCTGCTGTTTGCTTTCAGAACAAGATGGAGAATTTTCAACACTCTGTCTGCCTAGATACTACCATGCTTCCTGCCTAATGAGAATGGACTGAACCTCTGAAGCTGTAAGGCAGCACCAGTGAAATGCTGTCCCTTATAAGAGTTGCCTTGTCATGGTATCTCTTCACAGCAATGAAAAATCCAAGACAGATGATATATGAAAATGCTTTTTGTATCAGTTGCAAGGTGGTAAATTAAGGAACTGAAAGGAAGGGAGGCTTATTTCCTTAGAAATAGTTGCTGATTAGAAGACCTTGATCTTTATGTATGTGAGTACACCATTGCTGTCTTCATTTTCAGACACACCAGAAGAGATTATCAGACCACATTACAGATGGTTGTGAGCCACCAGGTGGTTGCTGGGAATTGAATTCAGGAAAAGCAGTCGGAGCTCTTTTCTTTTCTTTTCTTTTTTTCTTTTTTTTTTTTTTGGTTTTTCGAGACAGGGTTTCTCTGTATAGCCCTGGCTGTCCTGGAACTCACTCTGTAGACCAGGCTGGCCTCAAACTCAGAAATCCACCTGCCTCTGCCTCCCAAGTGCTGGGATTAGTGCGCCACCACTGCCCTGCCAGTCGGAGCTCTTAACCACTGAGCAATCTCTCCAGCCTCATAAAATTGCAAAGCTTCTGTAAGGCAAAGGACACTGTTAATAGGACAAAACAGCAACCAACAGATTGGGAAAAGATCTTCACCAATCCTACATCTGATAGAGGGCTAATATCCAATATATACAAACTGAAGAAATTAGACTCCAGACAACCAAATAACCCTATTAAAAATGGGATACAGAGGTAAACAAAAAATTCTCAACTGAAGAAACTCAAATGGTTGAGAAGCACCTAAAGAAATGTTCAATATCCTTAGTCATCAGGGAAATGTAAATCAAAACAACCCTGAGATTCTATCTCACACCAGCCAGAATGGCTAAGATAAAAAATTCAGGTGATAGCAGATGCTGGCGAGAATGTGGAGAAAGAGGAACATTCCTCCATTGTTGGTAGGATTGAAAGCTGGTACAACCACTCTGGAAATCAGTCTGGCGTTTCTTCAGAAAACTGGACATAGCGTTACCTAAGGACCCAGTTATACCACTCCTGGGCATATACCCAGAAGATACTCCAACATATAACAAGGACACATGCTCCACTATGTTCATAGCAGCGTTATTTATAATAGCCAGAAGCTGGAAAGAACCCAGATGTCCTTCAACAGAGGAATGGATACAGAAAATGTGGTACATTTACACAATGGAGTACTACTCAGCTATTAAAAACAATGAATTCATGAAATTCTTAGGCAAATAGATGGAACTAGAAAATATCATCCTGAGTGAGGTAACCCAGTCACAAAAGAACACACATGATATGTACTCACTGATAAGTGGATATTAGCCCAAAAGCTCACAATACCTAAGATACAGCTGACAGACCACATGAAGCTCATGAAGAAGGAAGACCAAAGTGTGGGTGCTTCGGTTTTTCTTAGAAGGAATAACAAAATACTCAAGGGAGCAAATATGGAGACAAAACGTGGGACAGAAACTGGAGGAGGGCTCACCTGGAGACTGCTCCACCTGAATAGCTATACCATGTGCAGTCACCAAAGGTAGATGCTGATGTGGATGCCAGGAAGTTCATGCTAACAGGAGCCTGATATAGCTGTCTCCTTAGAGGTCTGCCAGAGCCTGACATATACAGAGGTGGCTGCTCACAGCTAACTATTGAACTGAACATGATCGGGGGTTTTGCAGCCCCATGGGGAGAGCAACAATACCAACCAACCAGAGCTCCCCAGGGTCTAAACCACCAGCCTGGGAGCACATAGGGAGGGACCCATGGCTCCAGCTGTATATGTAGGGAAGGATGGCGTTGTTGGGCATATGTAGGAGAGGAGGTCCTTGGGCCTGTGAAGGCTGGATGCCCCAGTGTGGGGGAATTCGAGGCCAGGGAGGAAGGAGTGTGTGTGTGTGTGTGTGTGAGGGCCACATCCTCATAGAAACAGGAGTGGGGATGGGATAGGGGATTCCTGGATGTGGGGGAAATGGGGACAGGGGATAACATGTGAAATGTAAGTAAAATATCAAATTAAAACAAAAGAGAGAAGACCTTAATCTCTCCCTGGAGCAAGCAGATCCACTTCAGTTCCCGTGTGTAGTTCAGGACCCCGATTATGCTAATGAGTGCTTCTGAAGGAGATGCAGGAACACAGTAGGTCGTAAAGTGTGACTCATTCCCCAGATATATGGGATTCTTCCAAAGAGGCAACTTTCCTCAGTTCATAAGGCTCTGCTTCAAATGGGGAACGAGAAACTGAAAAGTCAGGACAGAAGAGTTTCCTCAGATCTGCTTTTCCTTATAGACTTGGGATTATAGCAACCAGGTGATGTGGGCTGTTTTCATTGGAAAGTAACCAGGATAAAGGAAGGAAGAAAAGCCAATTTTTTAATACAATGTGATCTTGGGACCTGTAAGGAGAGTGGAGGTAAGGTTGTGGGTGCATTTTTCATTAGACTCTTTTATGTTTGAGAAAAGGTTTCCATGCAGTGAACTTTAGGCTACTGGAGGAAAGTCTGGAATGAAGATTCTCCTGCCCTGGCAGTCCAGTGGAAGAGTTCCCATTAGCTCAGCTATTGGTCACAAGTCCTTTCTTAAAAAGTCATTGTAAATGATGGTTTACAGAGGTTTAAACTTAGCAATGTTTTGACTCATGAAAGAGAATTTAGTCAGAGCCTGGAGAGATGGCTAACCAATCAGTGGCACTTACGGTGCAGTCATGGGTACTGGTGTTCAGATCTCAGCACCCATGAAACAAGCGAGGCATTCCACAGACACAGGTATCTATACTTCCAAGGGATCTGATACCTTCTGATTTCCATGTTTATGTATCTATGAGCACCTCTGCCCTAATACACACACACACACACACACACACACACACACACACACACACGCATAAATAAAATAAATCTTGGAAAATAATAATATAGTGAAGACAAACTTCTAAATTTTGCATATTCACATATGACCTTGTTGGTAAACTCACAGATTTGTGCATAGTCTCATGAATTGGCCTTGGAGACTCACTCAGATACTGGTTTTTTATTTCTCCATCTGTTTTGCTCGTACAATACAAAGTGTGCACCCCAAGTCTTGCTTAAGTCATCCCAGCATCTGGAATCCTGCTGCCTGAACCCAATGCACAGCCATGTCTAAAGCTAGGGAGGTGTCTTTGTGTACGTGACGCTTTGAGTCAGAACTAGTTTTCACATTAAGCAACTAACTTGCTGTTTATCCAAGTACCCTCCACAAACACACTTAAGCATGCACACAAATGTTTCCCACAACCATTGCCAGATGCTCTGTGGTTTAAAAGAACACACAGATTTCCTAAGAGGCACATGATAATGGCTATAGCAAAGTGTCAAGGAAAATGGAATATCACATAAAACGTAACCTTGACTTCTCAGGAAGGTACATAATGATAAACACTTTTAAGTGAAGAGTCACTTCACAGAATTAATGCTACAGGTGTGGACGAAATGTCCCAAATACATTGTCATAAAGAATGGCAAGGATATAAATCATAGTGACTTTATATCTGAAATTCAGTGAAAAACCAATGACTTCCATCTATTTTGGAAGGGTAGTTTTCCAATGTGTTTTGTTTTTAGTCTTTAAGTTCTGTTTCTGAGAAGTTTCAGTGGTGTCTCAACCTGACATTGTAATTGCCTTATACATTTATTTTGCTCTAACTCTCATTTTATTAGTCAGTGATACAGTCACTGGCTGTAACTTTTATGACATATGATGATTGCGTATATTTATGGGGTACACTGCGACAAGTCTGGATATGTATCATCTAGTTCAAAAATTGAATCAAGGCCACTGCCATTTACCATTCCTTAAACACACTGTCCCTCTGTTGGACAGCTTCACTTTACTTTATCCCAGTTCCTCATGAAATAGATAATGTTTACCTACAATAAATTAAAAAACCAAATTAAATGTAAAATTTGAAAAAACAAACATATAAGATTGTAAACTATAATCACTCTACTGTGCTTAAAAATACTCTGTAGAGGAATTTTAATCCAGCAACATGGCTACTCTGATAAGGGATCACATCCAAAGACCTTCCGAGTTTGTGGGATCTGGAGGAAATGACACATCTTTAATCCCTTTAGCTGGAATATAGACACTCCCTTAGTACACTTCTTTAATCCCAAACAATGAATGTAAAGTTGGTTGGTAGAAGGAATGCAGCCATGTTTGAATGTACTTCCCTTTTCTACTTCCAATTAGATGTCTAACTGATGGACAGACAAGGTGGTCAATCAGAGGAAGATTTGATAGTGTGAGTCAGAGATAGGATACGCCCAATGCTCATGAGAACAAGACAGGAAAGAGAAGACTTAAGAGAGCTGCTCAGAGAAAGAGGGAGAGAGATGGCAGTTTTACTGAAACAGTTTTATAGAGACAGGTTGCAGGTGAAGATAGAATGAGCCAGAGAATGAGAAGGAGACAGAAGATTAGAACAGACTGCCAGAGTTAGAGGCTAAACAGAGCAATTCAGTCAGAAGCTGAGAGAAACCAATTTGAGTCAGTCAGCTTGGAGAGGAGTTTGAGCCAGAACAGCTGAGTTGAGAAAGAACTAGAACGAGCTAGAACTAGAACAGTCAGAGTTCAGAAAGAACTAGAAAGGGTCAGTTAATTCATCAGTAAGCCTTTGATATGACAATTACATCTGGTGAATAAAAGTTATCTTTATAATGTTCTCTTATCTAACCATGTTTTGGTGCAACCCTCCTTCTCTCACCTACATCTCTTGTTCCTCTTTATCCTGCCATTCTAAGATTAACGAGAAGCATCAACCAACCAACCCACCAACCCACCAACCAACCAACCAACCAACCAAACAAACAAACAAATAAGCAAAAACAGAAGAAAAAACCATAAATATATTATAGCCAGTAAGATGGCCCAGTAGATAAATTGCCAGAAAGCTTGACAATCTGAATTTGATCCCAGAGACTGATATGGTCAAAAGAATTCACTCTGCAAGTTGTCCTCTGACCACATGTGTGCTTCCACACACAAATAGGTGTCAAAAAAAAAAAAAAAGCCAAAAAGGAAAACTAAGGAGATGATATTAAATATTCATGTGTGCTAGATCTCATTTTGCCATTGAGAAATCAGGTATTATTTCCTTCATGGGAAGACCAGGAGACTCATGCATTCAAATTTCAATTTCAAATACAATTTTTCTGAAATGAGAGTATAATAATTTTTTGACTTAAGAAGTTGCATGTTGTTTGAATAAAAGAAGTATTCCTTAACAGTTGGCCCTACTGTTTAGAACCTGCTAGAACTCTGAGAATGCCAGAAAAATGGTAAGAATTTAGGATGACATACATTTATATTTATGGACAATTCTTGTAAAAAAAGAAAAAAAAAGAAGGCCCAAATCTACTGATGGTAAGCACTCCATACCTTTGGGAGCTGTGGTGGCTTCTACCAGTTGCGAAGAGTGAGCGTCAAAGCTGACACCCAATATTCCCAAGGCTTTGAGTGTGGTCCCTCAGGTTGTGTTGTTATGTCATATGTGTGGAATCCTTCTGATCATTGTCTCTCAGTTGCCATCACATCAAGGGAGGGAACCCATGTTTATTCTGTGACATTTGTGGATGCCAGGGCTTCTAAGTCACCTTCATTTGACCAATTCAAGTTGTTGGCAAAGCTTTGCTCTTTGTAGGCTCCTGGGCTCCTTGTCATTTCCATCTCTGAGTGTTACTGTTTGCCTTCCTTGGCTAATGGTCTGTCTCTTCATCTTCCTCTGTGTTCAAAGTCCTCAGAGTATCATCTTCAAATTTCTCTCTGGCTCCATCATACAATCTTTTCTTGCTTTTTTTTTTTTTTTTTTTTTTTGGTTTTTCGAGACAGGGTTTCTCTGTGTAGCCCTGGCTGTCCTGGAACTCACTCTGTAGACCAGGCTGGCCTCTAACTTGAAGAGATCCACCTGCCTCTACCTCCAGAGTGCTGGGATTACAGATGTGTGCCACCATGCCTGGCTACATTTTCTTGGTTAATGATTGATTGGAAGGACTCAGCCTATTGTGGGTGATACTACAATAGTAAGATGAGAAAATCATTAGGAACAAGTCAAAGTAGCCTTCCTCCATGGTTCTGCTTCAACATCACCTCCAGCTTCCTGAATTCCTGCCCTGACTTCCCTTCGTGATGGACTGTAAAACCCAAGAGGAAATAAACCCTTTCCTCTTCAAGGTACTTTTGGTCAGTATTGTATCACAGCAAGAGAAACAAATCAGGCCACACATAAATAGTATCTATGTATCATTATCCAAAGATATCCTTAGATTTCTAATGGTGTCAGGGTTAATCCGAACTCATATTTCCTGTGCTATTTTAGATGCATGAAAATCTTATTACCCATTTAACAATTTGGTTAAAACTATTTTTTCGTGTCAGCAGCTCATCCCATAATTTGTTATAGGATGCAACACTCATATTTTCTTTCTTTCTCTTACTGAGTGTTGAGTCCAGAGCTTTGCATATGCTATAGCAGCAAGCACTGCATCGTGGTAGAAGAACTATGTTTTTAGTATATTTTTTCTGTGAGTTAATTTTTTTTAAAGGAAAATACTTGTTTTAAGTCTGAGATGACTTAAAACTTATTATGTAGATCCAATTTGTCTTGAGTTTGATACTATTTTCCTGCCTTTGTCTCCCAAGTGCTGGGGTTACAGGTGTTATGTACCATACTTAGTTACTCATAGTTTATGTAGTTGAAAGAAATTCCTCAATGGAATTTTTGGAGTGGAATTTTAAGAGTTGAGATTTGCTTACCCGTTTGGTTGATTTATATTAACTAACAAAAGGAGTGCAGCCCTGCCACATTCTTGATTTCTGCCCAGGACACCTATCTTAGAGATCTGGCCTCCAGAAATGTGTGATATAAGTTTATGTTGTTTTACACCATTAAACGTGTGGTAATGTGTAATAGCATTAATAGAAAAGTCATGCAATTTGAATTACCAAAGTTTTACTTAACATGTACAGTTAAAAGAATTGTGGATCTGGCTTGAACAGCCAGTGTACACCTTTATACTAACACATACCCATTGCTTTACCAGCGTGCCATGTAAACTGTGAAACCAAGTGACCATAAGTGGTCAGAGTAATGAGAATAAACAACCATTGAATGTTCACATAAGGGAGACATTGACATCACGGCCTCCAAGGTGCAGGAAACAACATGCAAGAGGGGATGGAAGACCACGATACCCGGAGGATAGATAGGGTATAGTGTTATGGAATGCTGTTTACCAGGCATGACATGGCTGTTGTATTCTTGAATCACAGCAGCTGTGATCAACTGCACGAGACCTGTACAAGATGGGCCTGTCAACAACCTGTCACGAAGGGAGGGGACACTCACGAGTCCCCACTCTTCTCTGAGGATTTGTAGGCAAATAATGGCTCATGGGGGATGGGCAAACATTTTCTTGAGTGGTCTAGCTACTTTTAAGGTGCCCACACTCCTGTCAATAACCTTGTACTCATGCTACTGTAACCAACCCTAATGAAACGCATTGAGTCATATTTCAAAAAGTCATGTAGCAGAAGGGGGCCTAGTTGGGAAGAGAAGGAATGAGAGGGGACAGGAGAGGAAGATGGGGTAAATATAATTGAAATGTGTTATATATATGTGTGTGTGAAATGACAAAGCCCAGTCATGTGTGATTATTATATGCTAATAGAAAGGCACAATGGGACTCTAGTTTGGGCTGTTTATTCACTTGACTGCCACTGAGATAAACTCCTATGCAGGAGAACATTGGATATGGGTAAGATAGATGATGACATCATAGCCACTCAGATTACTACTGGTATGGTGTGAGATTAAGTGCTGATGAAGAGGAGAGTATCGGCATTAAGTTCTAAGGGCACAAACAAGCTATGCAAGCAGGAAGCTTGATCCCATGGGCAACTGTTTTTGCTTAACTAGTAAGAGAGAAAATACTGTCTTAGCACATATACCATGTGATGTTAGCACCAGTTGCAGCATGAAAGCACACTCACGGGTGCCATCAACAGCCAGGAAGTAACAGACTACTGTTGACTTAGGTATGTGCCATCTGGAAGACAAGACACCACAACTCCAGCTTCACAGCTCCAGGGCTTTCCCACAGATGCGGTATTCATTCAGAGCCAGTGAGTTGTGGGAACTTTCTCACATTGTCCAGTAGTCTGCTCCAGTAAGGGAGGAATGTCTGGCTCCCCTCTCTCTTGCATCCCAAAGCCTCCTCACATGACTTTGGTTCTCCACTTCTGTAACTCTAAGCTCTTTTAGGAAGATTGTCCAAAGACTTGTCAGACATGGAGGCAGAGGCCAACAGAAGCCAAACCTGTCTGTGTTCATACAGTTGACACTTAGAAGGTGGATGCTCAAACCATTATATCCAGTTCCTTATTCTTCCATTAAACTCCAGAGGAAAAATAACACAAACATAAGCTAAAAGAAAGTAGGTAAAAGGAATAGAGGTAGTAACTCAATAAAAACACACCCAGTCTTCAGACGGCCCCTCCTCCAGTTTCTGTCCCACGCTTTGTCTCCATGTTTGTTCCTATAAGTGTCTGGAGACTGTTCCACCTGGGTATCCATCCTTTGTGCAGTCACCAAATGTAGACGCTGGTGTGGATGCCAGGAAGTACATGCTGACAGGAGCCTGATATAGCTGTCTCCTTAGAGGTCTGCCAGAGCCTGACATATACAGAGGCGGATGCTCGTGGCTAACCATTGAACTGATCATGGGGCTACCAATGGAGGAGTGAGAGAGAAGACTGAAGGAGTTGAAAGGGTTTGTGGCCCCATGGGGAGAGCAACAATATCAACCAACCAGAGCTCCCAGGGTCTAAACCACCAGCCTGGGAGCACATAGGGAGGGACCCATGGCTCCAGCTGTATATGTAGGGAAGGATGGCTTTGTTAGTCATATGTAGAAGAGGAGGTCCTTGGTCCCATGAAGGCTGGATGCCCCAGTGTGAGGGAATTTGAGGGCAGGGAGGTGGAAGTAGATGGGTGGGTGGGGGCACATCCTCATAGAAGCAGGAAGAGGGGGGATGAGATTTGGGGGTTTCTGGGGGGGCAATGGGGAAAGGGGATAACATCTGAAATGTAAATAAAATATCCAATAAAAAAAGACTATGCTTTAAAAACTAAAAAAAAAAAAAAAAAAAAAAAAAAAAAAAAAAAACCAACCCAGTAGGAGACCTTTACCCCAGTTTCAATCCCCATTGTAAGGAGCACTGAGAAGCCTTCCAATTTGAAAGCAAGTGCATCTAACTCCTCACGCCTTCCACCCACACAGCCATCCCTGTGCATGCTGTTGTTCGGGAGTGCAGAACTAGCTCCAAAGAACACAGAGCCATGTGTCCTTGCTGCACTTGGCAGTGCTCATGGCGCAGGCCCCCATGGAGTGGGAGGGAGGCAAAGTGTTTAGGCTGTTGCAGGGTATGACTTCAAGGGAGTCTATTAGGTATGAGTTTGAATATTCTTCATTCTGGCATGGTGCTCAGATGGATCCAAGACCACAAAGAGCATTTTTGGGCCCCAGCCTGCTATTGTTTGGAATATGGAGCTGCTGCTGGTATTCCAGAAGAGCCGGAGGGCACATCTGGAGGTTCCCTGGTTACTCAAAGCACCCAGGAATGTTCTGCCATCTCATCTTCCCGGTGCACTGCAGAGCAATTTCCCAAGCTTGTACACAAATGCCAACTCCAAATTTGACCTTAGGACAACAGAAGCAACATGACTTCTTAGGCAAACAGAAAAAGCAGCATGGAGCATGGCTGAACTTAAAATGACCTTAAGAGACTCTTGTTTAGATTGAGAGTCAGTGAAGTTAATAGAACTGAAGGACCCTTATCAAACTTGTCACTTTTCTGAAAAAACAAAACAAAACAAAACCAAAACCACCAAAATTCTCTGTGTTGGTTCATCCCTCAGAGGATATGATAGAGGTAAGGTATATGGGTGAAGTGGGTGTCCCCACGGAGGCCAGCAGGCAGCCCTACCTCACTCTATGACTGGTTCCCACCCTAGCTTCACCATCACAAATTGCCAACACAGATTTGACCACTGGGGTGTTGCCACCATTATGTTAAACCCTCAGGGAAGAGTTTTTTTCCTAGAACACTCGGGGATTCTAACTTCAGTGTCACATGGAGTGACTTGAAATGCAGATATTTAATCTAGGTTTCTCCGACATCTGTACTTTAGAGAACTTTCCTTGGTGATTCTTAAACATGAAATTGAGGTCTGTGCAAGTATTTTTTCTAAAACTTTCGGGTAGTAGCTGTGGAATGCTTATTATAGACCAATGCTATTTTAAATGCTGTACACCATTTCACCTTAGAAATATCTATCTGTCTATCTATCTATCTATCTATCTATCTATCTATCTATCTATCTATCCACTTACCTAGCTATATCTACTTATCTACCTGATATAGCTATGTCCAGAATTCTTAAAGAAGCCATAGCTGAGGCACAAGGAAAATAAATAACTTGTTACAAGTCATATGGTAATTAGTAGATTAGAAATTTGAACTCAGAAAGTTCAACCACATAAATCATGTCATTATTCTATCCTTTATGAACCCTGCTACCACCCCCCCCCCAGTCTCTGGTAAAGACAAAAATCTTTTTTTTAAATTTTAGCTTTAAAAATTAATTTTTTACTCTTTGAAATTAAAAATGCCACTCCTCTATTTTCTCTTTCCTCCCTCTAACCCAGTGATTCTCAACCTGTGGGTTATGATTCCTTTTGGGTCAAGTGACTCTTTCACAAGGATTGCATATCAGATATCTTGCATATAAGATATTTACATTATGATTCATAACAGTAGCAAAATTACAGTTATGAAGTAGCAACAAAAGTAATTTTGTGGTTGGAGGTCACAACAACATGAGGAACTATATCAAAGGGTCACAGCATTAGGAAGGTTGAAAACCACTGCTTAGCCCTTCCCATGTACCCCTCCGTGCTCTTTCTTAAAATCATTGACTTTTTCTTTAATTGTGTGTGTGTGTGTGTGTGCATATGTTTGTGTTATCATAAGTATATAAACACAACCTGCTCATTCTGTGTAATGTTACCTGTATGTATATAATTTCAGAACTGGCCACTGGTATTGGATAACCAATCAAACCAGTTGTGTTGCTTTGCTCTTCCCTAGGGAAAAAAAGCCCCAATTTCTTACAGATGTATTTTTCTCTGAGATGAGAATATCTTTTTAGAGGAAGATTTCTTTATTCTTTCAAGGCAAGGATATCCTGCCAGTATATATGGTTGACTCGGATGATGGGGCTTCTCTGGATAAAATCCACGATGACTTCCTATCCTTGTCTTGTGAGGAAACACTGTATCTTACTCTGTTCTACCCTGCCTTTCAACCCTACCTACTGTCCATCAGGAGCACTGACTTCTGGGACTTTCTCATAGCTTTACCTTGGTCTCATAAGGTTGCTTTTTCAACCTGGAAAAGGATGGACATATTCTTATCTAACCTTGAAAATCAACCAGCCTAGATTCTCCTTTACCAGAGAATCTATGAAAGACATTTTTGTTAGTAGCATTTTTAAGTATTACCTTTTCTCCCTTAACCCAGCTTGCTTCCAAATAATTGGGACTGGACTATTATATTTATTTATAGCTTTAAAGCATTCATCTTCTATGGTGATCTGGCTACCTCTCAGCCATCATCCCTGAGATACTTGCATTTCACAGCTTTCTCTGCTCCAGATGCTTTTGCTGACCTCTCTGTCTTGGTTAATCCCCATTTTTTTCTCTTCTTCCCTTTACCCTGGCTGGGAAGAAGTCTAGCCCTATTCTCTTCTCTGTTCAGTCATTGGCTGATCTAACTTTATTGACCAATCAAGGAATAATTGGGGAGCAATGTTATACAACATTTAGTCAGAAGATTCTCTGAGTAAGTTCTGAAACCAGATATGGGGGCACGGAAACCAGCATTTGAATAATACAAGGATAATCTTTACACAGTGCACAATAGCATCATGCCCACACATATGGTTCACACAGTCCCTGTTGAACCTCAGTGAACTGTCCCAGTTCTTCTGAGAGGTGGTAACACTCGGTCACCTCTTTTCTTAGGCTTCCTTGTTCTGAAAGGCCATGTTTTAATGATTAGTGGATGCCAGGACCTAGTTTATCATTGTCATGGAGCTGGCAGTAGGGTCTTTTTCATCCATTGAGCATGAGGTTGGGCAGCTTTTGGAGTTGCAGTTGGTGGGCAGTCCTTAATTTTCTCCCTGTAATGTTCCTGGCATGGACCTTCTGTTCCTTATCTTTCCCGAGGATGAAGTCTCATCATCCCCCTTCTTTTCATCACAAGGCAGGCAGATGTCTGCCAGTGCTGAGCTCTGTGTCTCAAATGGGGTATTTTGCATTTCAAGTTCTTCCATCCATTTCATTATATCTGTGTTTTGCCAGAAAGAGCTGCTTTGGGGATGCTTCCTCTCAAGTCTGTTCCTTCCATTTCTTCCATTTCACCCAGTCAGTGAGGTGAGTGCCTCACTTCTTAGATCACAACTGAGAAAGAACATTCTGTCTCACTTTACACCCTAAGTGCAAAGCTTTAATGTTGTGATGCCATAATGGTGATACTTCGATAGGGCTGTTCCACTTGAAAGGAAGCTGAGAGAAGAGGTGAGAAGACAGAGAGGATGAGGGAGAAGTAGAAGCAAGAGGAGGAGAGGGAGAGGGAGAAAGGAAGGCTGTATCAAGGCTCATCACACTCCATCCATTGTCCTGGTCAAAAGAGGAATGTGTTAGGCATTTCTCAGAGCAAGAACCGAGGAAACTACTGCTGACCCATGCAAAGGAAGCTTAAGTAGCCATCGGTCATGAAGAGTGAACTGGCCACCCAGTCAGTGAGACTTGTCTCTGCTGCCCTGCTCACCAGCTGTGGAAATTTAATGAGATCACACCAAGGAATGCTGTTGCTGTGAGCCACCTTTTTGTTTTTCGGGCCTTTCAGGAATCCCACAGAAGGGAGAAAGATGGTGCTGAAACTCTCCAAAAATATTGCAGTGGTGATTAGCAGAGGCCGTTTTGGCTGAATCCCAAACATTAGTGAAGGGTTCACCTGATGTATTAATGACAATTCCTTTGTCTCCTAAGACATTGTGCCAGCAAAGTCAGGCTTGAGTCAGATTTCTATGACTTGTGTTCCAATACAGAAGAAAAGAATAATTTCCTAGACATATATGATATACTAAGATTAAAACGAGGACATAAGGAAAACAAACAGATTTATAGGAAAAAAGATTGAAACGATAGTGAGAAGTCTCCCCATACAGAAAAGTCCAGGGTATTCGGGTTTCCTGGCAAATTCTACAAAACTTTTGAAGAAAAACTGACCCTGGGAGATGGCTCAGTGGATAGAGTGCTTGCTGTGCCCACTTAAAGACTAGAGTTTAGATCCTCAAACCCCATAAAAGCCTGGCAGATGAGCCACTGCCCACAATCTCAGCTCTTGGGCAGAGACCAGGGATCTCCAAGGCAAGCTGGATAGCTAGAATTGGCAACCACTGTGCTTAGAGAGAGATTCTGCCTTAATAAAGCGAAGGGTGATGGAGGAGCATGCCCAATGTTGGGCCTTTACACACACACACACACACACACAGACACACACACACACCCCATATACACACACATACACATACACAATTGTGTACACAAACACATGCAAACACATACACATGCACACACAAACACATAAACACAAACACACATGCACACACAAACACATACACACACACACAAACATACATAAACACACAATGCACACACATACACACATACACACACACACACACACACACACACACACACACACACACACCAATTCAATGTGCATGGGTATCCCCCCAGTGGTACATCCATACACATGTGAAACCACATTCATGCCACACATACATAAAGATGTCAAAAAAACAATCACAAAAACCACCCTGCCCAAAAGGAACAACAACAACAAAAAAGAGCTAACATCAATGCTCCTCAAACTGTTAGACAAAATAGAAAGTGAAGAGAAGTCATCACCAAACCCATTCTAGGAAGCCACAATTACCAAAATCAATTAATACAGTAAAAATAGACCAATTTCCCTGATGAACATAGACACAAAATCTTAATGAAATCCGTGCAAATCTAGCTCAAGAACATCTTAAGAAGATCATGTATCACAAACAGGTCGCTTCAAGGGATGCAAGGACGATTACTCATGCAATTCAGTAAATATAATACACTAAATAAACAGACGAGTGTGTGACATCTCCTGAAGAGCCAAGAACAAATGTGTATTAATCCCAGATACAGCAATGATGGCAGACAAAACAATTCAGCCCAGCTGGCCTAGTGAACCATTAGTGAACCACTGAGTATATTTGGGTTACGTACAGGACTATGGGTGCAAGAACATGATCACCAAAAAGCCCATGCTAGCATGGCTGACCACTGGTAAAACTACATCTTGGAGGTTTTGCATAGCTTGCATACATTTAGCTGATTGTAGGGACTCCTCTCTGCAGCAGTTGTTACTGTTCATACAACTTTGGAAAGAGGCCTTATGAATCTTATGTGGTTAGGAACTTCCTGATTTCTACCGGGTACCATGTGGATGGCGGGATGGTCTGGGCTCAGTCAAGCACTGTGGAGACAGTGTGGCAGATTGGCAGAGCCATCTCCCACACTGGCGTCTCATGGGTGGCAAGGCTGGTGCTTCTGGCCTGCCTGAGCCGGCTGCCTGAGCTGAGCAGCATGAGAACACACTTGTGGCCTCAGGCCTTGCCTAGTCGGGAAGATGGCGGTCCCTTACCACAAGACAGATCCGGTGCTGCTGCTTTAAAATATTAACATTAACAACCCTGAATAGCCCGAAGAATATAAAAGCAATGCCTGAGGCTGACTAACTCCCTTAGAATTCCTAATTGAAGTCTTCCATGACTGAGTCACAGTGAAAAACCTGGGTTCAGAAAGCTTAACCAGGAGGTAATGACAGAAAGATGGAGCTTAACTTTTTGTATAACCTAACCTAACCTAACCTAACCTAACCTAACCTAACCTAACCTAACCTAACCTAACCCAACCCAACCCAACCCAACCCAACCCAACCCAACCCAACCCAACCCAACCTCCCCTCTCCTCCCCTCCTCTTCCCTCCTCTCCCCTCCTCTTTCCTCCCCTCCTCTTCCCTTCCCTTCCCTTCCCTTCCCTTCCCTTCCCTTCCCTTCCCTTCCCTTCCCTTCCCTTTCCATGGATGTGTACATATGTGTTTGCATGTGTGCAGGAGCACAAGCCTATGTATGGGTTCATGTATGGAGACCTGAAGTTGATGTCTGGTGTCTTCTTCAATTTCCATTTTTGTTTGAGTCAGGGTCTCTCACTGCACCTGGATCTCACTGAGTCTCACAAGACTAGCTAACCAGCCTTCTTCTTCTCAATTACTGGGCTTTCAGGCAGCCACCATGCCTGCCTGGCTTTTACATTGGACTTTGAGGACAAAAACCTAGATTCTCATGCTTGCAGAGCAAGTGCTTTATCCACTGAGCCATCTCTCTAACTATACCTCTCATCCCCCACACATTTTTAAGCTTCATCTGGGGCCTGCCAGACACAGTAGAGACCTGTCTTGCTGGCTGCATCTGGTCCTGTGTTTCCTGCATTCCCATTTCTGGTATGAGAGAGTTCATCCTAATGTTTATTTGCTGTGCAGGGACAATGGATGTGTTCATATGAGATAAGAGGTGGCCTGGAAGCAGCACTTTCAACCATTGCTGACTAGACAGAGACCTGTGGATAGGTTGGCTATACCAGGTCCTGTTGGATTGCTTTGAGCCTCTTACCTGATAGTTCAAGGATCTGTTGGCATTTAGAGTGTTTTGATGGCCGATTTGTTTTTTAATGCCTCTCTCCCTCCTCCCTTCCTTCTTTATTCTTCTCTCACATAATACATCCCAACTAAAGCCACTCCTCCTTCCACTCCTCCCAGCCTCCCCCGCCCTCCTCTAGATCCACTGTTCCTCACTTTAGAAAAGAGCAAACTTTTCACTGATATCTCCCAAACATGGCATATCAAAATGCAGTAAGACTAGACACAAATCCTCATATCAAGGCTGGATGAGGGGACCTAGGAGGAGGACAAGGGGATGGGTATATTGTTTTTTTGTGGTCTCAAATTGAGCTGCTTCAAAAACTCCTACAATGTAAGTGGATCCCCAGAAAGCTGTCACAGCTTGTCAAATGTTCCTGCCCTATATCTAAGTGTGCAAGAAAGCAACTTGTGAACTTTTAGAGTGATTTTCCTAATAAACACACTTGGAAAAAAATACCCAGTAACTTTTCTATACAGAAATAACAAATTAAAACTTGCCAAGTTAAAAAAAAAAGACTAGGAATAAACCGAATCGGGGACGCGAAAGACCACCACAGTGAAACGGATAAAGACAACTGTAGAACATGCTGGAAGATGGAGAAACCCTAGCAAGGTCCAGGTTCTAATGGCAGGAAAGGAGAAATGTCACTGAGGCCTAGCGGTAGAGAGGAATTATGGGGAGATAAGACATACTTTATTCATTTGGGGCAAAGGCTGCTTGACAGACAGTGGCCAGCGGGTGCCCAGCTACATGGTGGTATATGCTGGCACACACTGGTGCACATGGGCTTCATACAGACAGGCATAGACACACAGGCTTTATAGCAAAATGGAACACACAAGAGGCCTACAAAGATGAAGGAGGCTCAGGCCTCTGACTTCAAGGCTATATTTACACAGAGTCAAATAAAAGTGGCATTATGCCAGAAATAGTTATATAATAGATTACAGCATTGTTTACCTTTTGGGTTCCCTGGACATCTGGTGTCAGCCATTTTGTACTGACTCATGGCCCTCCAGTGTTAGCCACCTTGGTTCACGTCAAACATCTGTATCAGTTGAAATGTTTCATCTTTTCCCCAAATAGTATAATGTTATCTATAGGTTTGACAAATATAGGTTGTATAAACATAGGCAGGCCCTTATAGCCTCCTGTTTCCTATGGACCTCCCACATTCATGGATTGGCAGGATTAATATTGGGTAAACAGCTATATTATCAAGACTCCAGGTGTGTGTGTAAGGGAGTGTGGGGGTTTGAATGTGCTTGGGCCATGGGAAGTGGCACTATTAGGAGGTTTAGCATTGTTGGAGAAGATGTGGCTTTGTTGAAGGAGGTGCATCATTGTGGAGGTGGATTTTGAGGTCCTATGTTTAGGCTCTGCCCATGGTGGAAGGGACCCTTCTCCTGGCTGCCTTTGGATCAAGATGTAGAACTTTGGGTTCCCTTAGCACCATGTCTGCCTGCATGCTTCCATGTTTCCCACCACGATGATAATGGACTGAACTTCTGAAACTGTAAGCCAGCCCTAATTAAATGTTTTCTTTTATAAGAGTTGCTTTGGTCATGGTGTTTCTTCATAGCAGTAAAACCCTAACTAAGACAGGGTAGTCTCAGGAAATGGGTAAACCCAATGCTTTTTTTTTTTTAATTTAAAACACTTTATTTATCAATATTTATATAAACACATACATGCATACATATATACATACACATATAAATGATAATCAAACAATAAAATGCATTCAAAAAGTATGGGGAAGAGTGGGAGGAAGGAGAGAAAGGAGAAAGTTAGTGTTCATATATGAAATTCTCAAAAAGGAATCCAGTTTTTCAAAATGTTCAACAGACCAACCAACACTTCACAATATGAAAGCAAATATGACCTACAACCATGTAGAAGGACATCTCAACTCACTACAAACTTTGAAGTTCAAAATAAGATCAATAAAAAATTATTTCACCCAGCATACTAACACAAACCACAATAATGTTTTATAATTCAAAGTATTTCTGAGAACAAGAAAATAGATTGTCAGGAACTAAGTCAGCAGAACCAGGGGTACACTGTGTGTTAATTTTTTTTTGTTTGTTTTTTTTATCAAATCATAATTTTTACTTTTTAACACAGGGGTTATAAACACAAAAATGCAGAATGTGGGGAAGGGGATGCCACAGGAACATAGATGTTCAGGGGGAGTACAGATATCTTTCAGAACAGGGTATCATCTGGGTGAAGGTTTAGGGGTCAGATCACTATGACTCTTCCTATGATTCCCTTGTCATAATCTAATTTAGTACTATCTGCCAAAGGCTGCCTATTTACAAGATTTATGACTACTCAGGCTAGTAGTTTTCAACAAAAGCTGCCTGTTTACAATAGTTTATAGCCCTCTGTTTCAGTGTTTTTCCATAGAGACCCAAGTCTTTGTGTTAGCAGGCATGTATGTCAGGCCTATTGCTGATTTTAGGCTTATGTCTGATTTTAGGTTTTCAGTGTATAAGCAGGGCTATCCCTGACATCTCCTCCCTTCTCCAAGTATAGAAGACAAAAAACCCCAATGCTTTAATCCCAAGAGACTTCTAGAAACAGAGTCAATTCTTTGTTCTCAAGACCAGAGGAGCATCAAGGCCCTTGTAGATATTGAGAATCCCTGGGAATGACACGACAGGGCAACGTGGTTGTCTGACATTGATGGCTCTCTTTAGAACTTAATTCTGAATTTCTTTTCAAGAGGGCTTGAAGACATACTCTGCTTGTGGCACAGACCAGGTTACGGTGGCAGTACAGATGAGAGAACAGTCTCAGTGAAGGGGTAAAGAAGGCAGCTTACCATCTTTGAGGACAACCAACGCTGAGAGAGTCCTTGAGGGATGAGTCACAGGGCCCATGGAAACTTGGAAAAGGCTGTAAGGGAGATTTAGTAGCTGGCTAAAAGGAAAGAGTGCTGACACTAGGAGTGGTTTTCTGAGAGTGGCACTTTGGGTCCACCAATGTCAGAGACTAAATAGGCAGAGAAGATCTAGGCAGAGTCTGGGGCAGTGCAAACACTCAATCTAGACATGTGTGGATTCAGGGGAACTCACAGGGACCCAAGCAGAAAACGTCTGACTGTCCAGGTAGCTTAGAAGACAAATGGGAAACTCTTTTTGCTCTAAACTAGAGAGTGACCTTGGGGAAAGGAAGACCATGTAAGTATATAATTGCATAGCAGATGATTATATACCAAGTCCAGGTGCAGTAGACCAAACATTTTACACTCAGTAACTTCACAATCAGGGTATAAGGCTTACATAAGGTGTCGATAGTTGACTGGGGAAAGGACATAGTATGGATTTCTCTGCTGACCTTGATGACGGCTGCATCTGTCCAGTCCATCCACACATACAGATTCTCCTGGCAGTACAGAGAAGATTGACAGTCCAGGAGTGGACTAGCTAACGAACCCTGCAGTTGGCACTTTTGATATTTTGGTTTTATTATTACTGTGTATGATGTGTGCTTCGACACAGGTGTGTGCACATCATGTGCGCTCATGCCTGGAGGTCAGAGGACAATGTTGGGAAGTCAGTCCTTTCCTTCCGCCGTGACCCATGGTCCTAGCTCAGGTCATCAGCTTGTACAGCAACTGTTTTTGTTTGCGGTACCGTCTTGCCGGTTCTTGATGCTTCTGATTCACCATTTCTGAGGGTCCTATGAGGATTTCTGGAAAACAGGAATATAATCATGATAGTTGGCTGCTTCTAGCAGCTGTAGCTAAAGAAACAGAAAGTGCTCAGAGATGCATTTTTCTAGTCTCAATTCGTATAAGCAATCTAAAGCCCACTAAGTATGCCTCGAGAGAGACTCTCCTCTTCAACTGTGATGGAATTAATGTGGCTAGACAACAAACACAGTCCCTCGTCATGTGGTCGGCTGAGCGACAGTGCAAGTCTCAGTCTCAGTCTCGAAGAGTATCTGAAACCTAAGAGAAGGCGTTGACTGGAAAAGACCTAGATGAGAAACAACAGAGAAGTCATTATGGGATAGGTGTAGTAAACAAAGGAGAGCCATAAAGAGTCTTTTAAAATGAGATACAGGCTAAATCTAAAGAACCAAGTGACTGAATTAGAAAAAAAATCAAAAAATAAAACAAGAAGTAAATGGAAGTAAAAATGTCATTATTTGATATGAATGTGGTTTCTTGCCCTCTCTTGATCTTTTAAAAAACTTTTAAAAAATATTTATTTATTTTTTATTTCATGTGTATGAGTGTTTGCCTGTATGTGTATCATGGACTTACCTGATGCCCAAGGCCAGAAGAGGGCACCAGATTCCCTTCAGCTGGAGTTACAGACATTTGTGAACCACATGGAAGCTGGGCATGGAACCCTGGTCCTCTTGAAGGTCAGCTTTTAACCACTAAACCATCTCTCCAGGAGATGGACATGGACGCCCTGCCCATGGTCCCAGTCACCTTTGTGGCTAGGTAGCCTCTGCATGGTTGGATTTTGTCCCTGTCAATGCTGATATTGCCCAGTTCTTGAGAAAGTACTCACTCACTGATTGGTAAGACTGGGCCAAGTTTGGCCTGCTTCTCATTGCTTAAGTTGTCACTTGCTTAGGCTGTGTGTGCGTGCGAGTGCGTGCGTGCGTGCGTGCGTGCGTGCGTGCGTGTGTGTCCAGATCCCTTTTGGAGAGTTTCAACTTCACACTTCCAGCCACAGTCTGTCACAGGTCCCATAACCCTGATCTGGCTGTTTCTTTTCTCACGTATGTATTCCCTGGGCACCAGCGGCCAGGTCAGCCTCACTCTCCCCTGCTTGATCGGCTTAGGCTGCTCGAATCCAGGAGGATACAGCACCTTCCTGTAGCTACTGATGATCCCATCCTGGAGCAAGTAGCACCAAACACTATATGTGAGTCAGCAGTCAGCCGCTCTCCTGGCTGCTTCTCTACAGAGTGTTTTTGCACATTCCTCCTCTTGCCACTCCCTCCCCCTCCCGGTTTCTCTGAGTAGCTGTCTTGGACTCACTTTGTAGCCTCCTGAATGATGGGGCTAAAGGTGTGCGTGCCATAACGCCCAGTGAACTTCACATATCTTAGCGGGACTTTTCCTCAGCTCTTTCTCTTATATAAGTATAACCTGCTCGTCCGTGTCCCATCTCTCAGCCTTCCACCTTGCTTCGAGTTCCACAGTTATTTTTTTTAAAGTCCCAAACTCCTGTGAAGAGTAAGCAACCAAACTTTATCCTCTCAGCAGTCCCCCTCCCCCTAACTCCCTCCCCCCCCCCCCCCCCCCCCCCCCCCCCCCCCGCACTCACTCGCTTCTCACACCACTGGATTTAACTCACTATTATTGTTTCTTGAGAGATTGGTATACAGCTTCTTTCAGGCACGTTCAGGTACAGGTATGTCGAAGTTTCTCTTCATAACTTTGGATATGTTTCCTTTCCTTTTTAATTCTGTCAGTTTTTATTTCATTGGTTTTCAGCTATGTTCCTGGCACATACACATTTAAGATTACAGTATCTTCCTGGAAAGTCATCCTGCTTACTACCATGAATTGTTTCTCTTTTATTCCACCGATGCTGTCTATTGTACAGCTCGCGAGCGCTGGGAGTGGATGCTTCAGTGATGCATCTTTTCCCATTGGTTCACATCTATCTCTCTGTGAGTCTGTACTTAAGTAGTTAGTTTTTTTTTTTTTTTAATCCAATTTGCCTTTTTTCCATTGTCTTCAGTTGAAGATACGCATGGTTTATAGCTACCACTTTATCATATGTGATCTGTGAAACTCCCTGTTTTGCTTTCTTCCACTACTGATTTTGGTTTTTGGCTTTATTTTGCGTTAATAAATCGAAAAGAAATTATTTTCATGCACTTGTTTGTTAATTATGTACTCGTGCATTAAATTTGGCCTAGAAAATAGCATCCAAATTATATTTGGAAAATAATTGCTACAGAGTTTATGACCATATATTAAGGTTCTCCAAAGAAGAGAGGAGAGAAGAAGGAGTGGGTAGGGGGAGGAGGACAGGAGAAGAGGAGGAGGAGGATGGGGAGGAGGAAGAGGAGGAGTAGGAGAATGGGGAGGAGAAGAGGAGGAGGAGGAAAAGGAGGAGGAGAGTGGTATTTTCAGAAGTCACTGTGATGTTAGAGAACACTGGTATCTGGGGACTGTTCTGGCAGGCTAGAAGATCAGCAGCCTCAATCCAAAGTCACTTTGGCAGAGTTCCTTCTTCCCTGGGGGAGGTCAGTCTTTGTTCTGTGAGAGCATTTGACTGACTGGATGAAACTCACATTATGATGGGTAATCTTCTCTACTCAAGGTTCACCAATTTCTTACCCACACACCTACACAGAAACATCCAGATTAATGTTTGACCAAATATCTGGGTACTGTGGACTGGCCAAGTCGGTACACAAAATTAACTGCTCTGGTATGCCCCTTTGACTTGTAAATGATCACTTTTGCTATTTTCTATGCCAAACTAGAATGCCGGAGTTCTAAATTCTGCATATCCCTTCTTGCATGTGTCTTGTTGTTGTCGACTGATACTTTATTTCACTATGCTTCACAGCTCACAAGTTTAAAACTTGCCAAGGAAGTAGACACCAAAATGTGTCTCTGTCCAGTTCTATCTAAGCGGTGTTGGCAGAACCTTTGGCTCCTGCTACTTAGACCCTTCTGCTACCCATGAGTCTGTCTCACACAAAGATATCACCGTCTTGAATTTCTAAGCACTAAACATGGGATGTGGATAAAATACAAGAGATTCAGGGAGAAGCTGAGACCAGATAGAGAGCAGGAGATTTCAATCAAGGGAGACAGATGTGGCTGGAAGCACATGGGACATATAATAGCTAAAGACTGGGACTCACCAGGTAGATTTGTGGCTGCTTTGGACCTCTTGCCCCCACCCTCCACAAGCCCCTGTACTCCTCGTTCCGCCTTACGAATACATGGGTTTTTTCCTTCCCATGGTCATAGTGTAGACTTTTTGTCACTTATTTCTTACTTTGGGCATTGTGGAGGTTTGAATGAGAATGGCCCCCATAGGCTCATTATTTGCATTCTTAGTCCCAGCTGATGAACTGTTGGAAAGGATTAGGAGGTGTGGCCTCATCGGAATAAACGTGTCCTTGTGGGAGGAGGTGGGCCTTGAGGTTTCACAGCCCAGTGTCTCCCTCTCTTCCTGTTGCTCGAGAATCAAGATGTGGAACTCTCAGGTCCTTCTTTATCATCATGCCAACTTAAAGGCTGCCGTTCTCGTTCTCCCTGCATGACAATAACGGCTTAAGCCTCTGAAAGGGTAAACTAGTCCCTAGTTCAGTGTAAGAGTTGCCATGGTCATGGTGTCTTTTCATAGCAACAGAACACTTGGCAAAACAGAATTTTTTTTGTCTTGTTGGATTTTTGCTTGTATATTATGTTTTCCGATTTTGTGGTTTTGTGGTATTTTGTTTGTGTCTTGTTTGTTTTAAAGATTAAGAAATACAGTTCCTCCTGTGGTAGTGACCCCCAACTGTAAAATTATTTCATTAGTTCATAACTACAACTGTGCTGGTATTATGAATTGTAATACAAATATCTGTTATATAACATATCTGGTATCCTAGGACCAAAGGGAACGTGACCCACAGATTGAGACTCACAGTTTTAGACAGTTTGACCAAAGAAATGAAATAAAATTTGAAGAATGAACAAAGTAAGGTAAAGTAGAAGGAAGAAATTAACAATCAAGACAAATAAAATCAGTCATTGAAAAGAAAACTTCAAATAAACACATATGCTGACCTAATAACAGCTAGGCAAGCTATCTAACTAAGAAAGCAATTATATATGAAAATAAACAAAAGGGAAGAAATATTCTTTAACAAGAAAACTTTAAATAAATCGAAAGACACATTTGCTACATGAATGTATTTAAAGATCTTGGCAAAACCAGTAATTATCTAGGAAAATCAGTTTTCCCAAAATGGACTTCAATTGAGACAGAAAAGTCTGGGAAGATCAATTTTGTGTGTGTTTGGGGGGAGGGACAGAGAAAATTGTCAAAAGGTTCTTCAGTAGATTCCTACACAAATGACATCACCAAGCATTAGACCCAGAGACCAGAATGTGCTGAAGCAACTTTACTTTTAATAAGAGAAACATGAAATACATGTATCATCTATCAGATTTGCAAACAGTCCCAAAATTTGCAAAACACTTCACTGACCAGACTGTGAGGGGAAAAAAAA
>JANHMN010000010.1:58400332-58428017 GCA_030674055.1 Rhabdomys pumilio | reverse complement strand
AGGTGTGACTAGTGTAACCACCGGACACTGTGGAAGTGTGACTAGTGTAACCACTGGACACTGTGGAGGTGTGGATAGTGCAGCCACTGAGTGGAGGGCTAGGGAAGTCTGTTAACATGATCTGGGGCCACAACTCAGTGGGGACGACCTCATACTACTCTTCCAGGGACTTGGTTCTCAGTACCATGTCAGGTAGTTAGCTGGCAACTGCTTATGACTCAACCTGCAGGGAATCTGACATCCTATTCTGGACCCCTCAGACACATACATTCACATGTGCACAGATTCTGGTCCCCTGCCATCCCATATGTACATTCACTAAAAATAAAATCTTAAAAACAGTTTTACATGCTTCTTTCAAATCTACAAATATCACTTTTTGGAATCTATCATTAAAGTCCTTAAGAAAATAAGAAATGGTATATACCTTAGAATATACATTATAGCATCACTTTGAAATGTGCAGCATTGAAGATGATGTATATGGTTATGAAGAGAGGCTAATTAAATAAACTATAGAATACCCACATTATGGAGAGTATTGTAGCTATGAATAAGACAAAAAACTCTTTATAGTTACTGATAAAAGCTGGCATTTTGGTGCATTATTTTGAAAGGTATGTATACAGTATGCTTTCTTCTATATAGGGAGGCTGGAAGAACAGCTCAGTTGGTAAGAATATTTGCTGTGCAAGCATGAGGACCTGAGTTCAAATCCTGAGCACCCATGTAATATAAGGTGTGGTTATCCTAGCCTGTAACCCAAGCGTTAGTGGCTAGAGAGAGGAGAATCCCAGGCTTAGTAGCAGGTAAGACTAACTGAACTGGGAGCTTTTGGTTCAGCGGGAGATCGTGTCTTTAAGGCAGTGATTCTCAATCTTTCTAATGCTGTGATCCCTTAATGCAGTTCCTCATTCTGTGGGCATGAAACACGAAATGATTTTTGTAATTTTGCTACTGTTATGAATCATAGTGTAAATATCTGTGTTTTCTGATGGTCTTATGTGACCTCTGTGAAAGGGTTATTTGACTCCCAAAGGGTTCACAATCTCCAGGTTGAGAACCACTGTGCTAAGGAATAAGGCACAGGTCACACAAACAGACACAGTGGAGAGGGACCACATACACAAGTCTACATATATTTTATAAATATGTTCTATGAATAGGTCATAAGTGAGTAGAAACGGTTACCTGTGGGAGTCAGGTGTGGGAGTGTGGGTGTAGTCAAAGGGCAAGGTGAACCTAAGACTTCTCTGAGTACACTTTTTCCCTGTAACCTTAAATTTGGAACTATGCAAACATTTTAAGCATTCAGATAAACAAATAAATAAAAATAAACAAAAGCTCTTCTTAGAGTGAAGAGCTGAGACATAAAATTAAGGGGAATAGTAACAATTTTAATGTTGAATTGGAACCATCTATTCAACCTCACCCTTTCTGCAAGTACGTTTCCTTGTTGTATTCATTGAGAGTCTTAAATGAATGAAAACCTGTGTGCAGAGAATTCCAGGAGCTAGATACGGGCTTATAAATCCCATTCCATAAAAAAGAGCAGGGCACCTCAGGGAAAGCACCTAAGGTGAGTTTGGAAGATGCACCATGCAAAGATGAATGGGCCATGGCCACGGACGCAGGAGCCAGCGTGAAAGGGTAGAGCAATGAGTTCACCACTGAGCAATGGTGGGGTAACTGAGAATCCACAGGATAAATGATGGTGATTGACATCTATTGATCACCCCCTGAGAATGTCTCAAAGCAAACCTAGCTTGTTGACATTGGGGTGACTGCCACAGTGGCATCTCCCTCTGGGTCTCAGTAACTAAATGGAAATCATCAAAGCCAACAGGTGCCCTTCATGCTTCTATTAGGAGAGAATTAGTGCTGCTAAAACGGAGGAAGGGAAATCGAGTCTTTCAATGTACCACAGGGACCCAGAGCTGGACCTGTGGCAGAATAGTAATTTATAGTGGTGGGATTCCACAGTCACCACTGCACACTGGTCCTCCCCCAGTGCTCCCACCATGGGATCACCAGACAGCATTAAGTGCAGATACATCCTGCACCATTTGTTACCTGAGTCTTTATCCAGAATCTCATTACATCTTCAGGCTGAGCTTCGGTTTACAGAAAATACAGAGGATACCAGGGGGGAAAAATCAAACCAAGAGGAAACAGATGAATCTGAGTGTGGCTGTTATTGGAAACCATTGGTTTGTCTTCTTCAGCAAGAGACAAAAATGAGACTTTGGGTAAATTCATCAGATGTAATGTGGTGTGCCTGATTGGATGGTGGCTTGAACGAGCCAATCAAAGAGCACATTATGGAAGGAATAGATGATGAATTTGCATATTGACTAGGTGGGTGATGGCACTAGGAAATTAGGGGAAATTTCACTAGCAATCAACTAGCACACAGTGTTATTTTGGCTGTTAGGAGCAGGCGCTTGGTTTTCAGAGATTATAATGGAATTAACAGGCCATGGAGTTATAGTGTCTGTTATTCACTCAAAAGTACATAAGAACATGAAAACTAAAAGAAATAAACACATCAAAATACTGATGATTTTGGAATCTAAAAAATAGTCACATAAGTGCACACACCATTCCTCTGCCTCTTCTCTAGGTCTGAGGTTTCAAAGGTTGATTGTACCGACAATTTTGAAATTTTTGGTTCCTTTAAAAAACATGGAAAATCTTATCAGAATATATTTTCATTTTAATCCCAGGTGGGGGATATGGAGCTGCTGCACATGGTTCACAGCAGCTGATTTGCCTCAGGTAGGGTGGTGATTTTGACAACTGCAGATAGTTTCTGCGACTGTGTGACATTTGGAATTCTGGGGTGTTTTTCAGCTGCTATATAAATACTAGGGCCCTGGAGGAGGTGGTTGTTTGTTGTTAGTTGCTGTTTGTTTGATATTGGGTGAGGTTTGTTAAGTAGTCATACACAAAGGAGAAGAAAAAAAAAAAGAAGAAATTAGATGTCCTGATGATGAAGCTCAGGCTTGGCCCCAGAACTTAGTGCCCCTAGTCAGCAGGAAGTAGTCTAGAGCTATCACTGCTCTCGTCTGTCTTTTCTCTCCTTTTTTCTCTCTTACCTAGTGTTAGGGGGTTGAAAGGGTGGAGAAGGGTGGAAGAGAGAAGAATCCACAAAGTAGCCAACAGCAGCTACAGTTGATACTTAAAAAAAAAAAAAAGGTTTTGTCTGTAAAGATTGACAGCACAGATGTCTGGCTTACCCAGAGTGCCCTCTGCTTCCTCTGCATCAGGGGAGAGGGCACTGGTAGGTCGCATTTGAGTGATCATTCCTTGGAGGTACTGTGTCTCTATCAACAGGCTGGAAAGTAGTCACGAGAGCAACTGGCTAGACCCAGTATCACGGTGTGACCAACGACTTCTTCCTCAGTTCCCTTTGCTTTGAGTTCTTATAGGGGTCAGACTGTCCTGGGCAGAGGTGCAGTGGGGCATTGATTCACTGACTGTGGTCGCTCCTATGCCCTGCTGAAGCATGTCAGTTACCTCTGTCCTTGAATGTTGTCCAGCCTCAAATACCTGTGTCTCTGTAGTGTTAGGAACACAGAGCTGAGAAGAAAACAGTGTTCCTCTTTTTTCCCTTTTATTTTCTGCTTATTATTGTTTTTATTGGATATTTTATTTACATTTCAGATGCGATCCCCTTTCCCCATTTCCCCTCAACCCAGAAACCCTGTATCCCATCCCCTCTCCTCCTGCTTCTATGAGGATGTGCCCCCACCCACCCACTTACCCACTCTTACCTCCCTGCTCTCAAATTCCCCCACACTGGGGCATCCAGCCTTCACAGGACCAAGGACTTCCTCTCCCACCTATGCCCGACAAGGCCATCCTCCCTTACAAATACAGCTGGAGTCATGGGTCCCTCCCTATGTGCTCTCAGGCTGGTGGTTTAGACCCTGGGGGCTCTGGTTGGTTGATATTGTTGCTCTCCCCATGGGGCTGCAAACCCCTTCAGCTCCTTCAGTCTTCTCTCTAACTTCTCCATTGGAAACCCTATACTTCGTCTCCATATTTGCTCCCAAGAGTACTTTGTTACTCCTTCTAAGAAGGACAGAAGCACCCACACTTTGGTCTTTATTCTTCATGAGCTTCATGTGGAGTGTGAGTTGTATCTTGGGTATTTTGAGCATTTGAGCTAATATCCACTTATCAGTGAGTGCATATCGTGTGTGTTCTTTTGTGACTGGGTTACCTCACTCAGGATGATATTTTCTAGTTCCATCCATTTACCTAAGAATTTCATGAATTCATTGTTTTTAATAGCTGAGTAGTACTCCATTGTGTAAATGAACCACATTTTCTGTATTCATTCCTCTGTTGAAGGATATCTGGGTTCTTTCCAGCTTCTAGCTATTATAAATAAGGCTGCTATGAACATAGTGGAGCATGTGTCCTTGTTATATGTTGGAGTATCATCTGGGTATATGCCCAGGAGTGGTATAGCTGGGTCCTCAGGTAATGCTATGTCCAGTTTTCTGAAGAACAGCCAGACTGATTTCCAGAGTGGTTGTACCAGCTTTCAATCCTACCAACAATGGAGGAATGTTCCTCTTTCTCCACGTTCTCGCCAGCATCTGCTATCACCTGAGTTTTTGATCTTAGTCATTCTGACTGGTGTGAGGTGGAATCTCAGGGTTCTTTTGATTTGCATTTCCCTGATGAATAAGGATGTTGAACATTTCTTTAGGTGCTTTTCAATCATTCGAGTTTCCTCAGTTGAGAATTCTTTGTTTAGCTCTGTACCTCATTTTTAAATAGGGTTATTTGGTTGTCTGGAGTCTAATTTCTTGAGTTCTTTGTATATATTGGATATTAGCCCTCTATCGGATGTAGGATTGATAATGAACTTTTTCCAATCTGTTGGTTGCTGTTTTGTTCTATTGACAGTGTCCTTTGCCTTACAAGAAACTTTGCAATTTTATGAGATCCCATTTGTCAATTCTTGCTCTTAGAGCATAAGCCACTGGTGTTCTGTTCTGGAAATTTTCCCCTGTGCACAAGTATTAGAGGTGAAACTGTATTTATGGGAAACAGAGAGTTTGGTATTTAAATTCTAATCGTACTCCAGGGGTTGTTTTTTTTTAAACATTTATTTATTTATTTATTCTCTCTCTTGCTTTCTCTCTCTCTCTCTCTCTCTCTCTCTCTCTCTCTCTCTCTCTGTGTGTGTGTGTGTGTGTGTGTGTGTGCATATGGCACAGAGCATGTGCAGAGGTCAGAAGGGTAATTGTTTTTGTTGATTTGGGACATTGAACTTAGGTTATCAGGTCTGGAAGTGAGCGTCTTTGCCCACCAAACCATTTTGCTGGCCCCAGATATTCTAATTTTATACCTTGGTGGACCATACATGCATTCACTTAGAGAGTCTAGGTAAGCTTCCCTTTCTTCTTGCGAATGAAGAGAGCTTTGTGTGGAGGGAATGGAGTGTTTATCTAAGGTGCTCTGGTTGGTTAGTGACCAAGATGCAGCTGCCCTGCACTCTGAGCTCACATTCTTTCAACCTCTTCTTACTCATTTGTTCCAAATTCTATTTCAGTGCTGTGAGACATTTTCTAGATATTTTAGTTGTAAGAACACTTGATATGTTCTTAATAATACCTTGAAAAACTAAGAATTCCATAGATACATATGTGTTTTGACTGGATCTACCTTCCACTCTCTCCCCTCCAGTCTTCCCCAATCCCCTTTATCTCTTTTCTCTCTCATTTCTTGTGCTCTTAGAAAAACCCCACTGAGTCCACTTAATGCTGTCTTGGGTAACATGGGGTAGGGCCATCTCCTGGAGCACGGGTAGCCTATCAGGTGACACATCTCAGAAGAAACCTGATACCCTCCCTTCCAGAAGCCATCAATTGCCAATGCTCCTTAGCTAGGGGTGGGAGTTCATGAGCCCCTCTCCCACAACGCTGCTGAGATTTTTGTCTGGTGTGATCTTGAGCAGGTCTCCTGCTGCAGTCACAACTGCCTTGAGTTCTTACGAGCAATGGCTCCGTAACATCCAGCAAATACTGTTTCCCTGCAGATGGCCACCACCTCTGTCTCTTACAGTTTTTCTGCTTCATTTGCCATGATTATCCCTGAACATCTGGGAGGAGACAGTGTGGTATAGATGTGCTGTATACTGCTGGGGACTCCATCACCTCTTATTGTCTGCCTGAGACCAGCTGTGAGTCTCAGTCTATTACCATCTTCTGCAGAGGGAAGTTTCTTCGGTGCAGGTTGAGAAACACACTGGTCTGGTGAGTCTCAGTCTGTTACCGTCTTCTGCAGAGGGAAGTCTCTGTGATGCAGGTTGAGAAACACACTGGTCTGTGCACAGATCGTGCTGCAGAATCAGGGCTGCTGTAGGAACACAAAGGTGTGGACAGATGGCAGTGAGCAGTGTGAGGTCATAAGAGCCTTTGGAAGAGAAATGGAGCTGGGCTTTGAAGTGTATGTGCATGTGTATGTGTATGTGTGTGTATTGATTCCTATGTGTGTCTGGCTTTTTGTGTGTTTGTATATGTGGGTATATATATGAGTATAGATGCCAGAGAATAACTTTGGTGTTTCTCTCTCTCTCTCTCTCTCTCTCTCTCTCTCTCTCTCTCTCTCTCTTTCTCTTCTTCTCTCTCTCCCCTCTCTCTCTCTCCTTTTTCCTTCCTTCCCTCCTTTTTTCTTTCCTTCTCTCTCCCTTTATTTCCCCTTTGAGACAGGGCCTCTCACTAGTCTGGAACTTTCTGAGTAGTCTAAGCTAGCTGACCATCCAGACCCAAGCATCTGGCTATCCCTGCTTTCCTAGAACCAGGATTACAATTGTACACCACTACACATGACTTCTTTAAAACACAAAACAGACAAAGAAACAAACGAAGGACATGCATCCTGGGAATTGGACTAAGATCCTTTATTTACTGTTATTGTGTAGTTGGAGAGAGGGCACATGTGTGGAGGTCAGTGAGCAACTGTAGCGAGCCAGGTCTCTCTTTTCACCTTTGTGTGGGGCTTAGGGAACAGAATTCAGCTGCCAGGTTTTACCCACTAAGCCACCTGACCAGCCCCACTATATCTCTATATAGCATGCATTCTATTAAATGTTGTTCATCCAAAGCTTGGTAATTCCTTTCAAAGCCCTTGTAAGTAAGTTCCTTGTCAGGCATCAAGCAAATGGGAAAGGCTGCAGGCTAATGTTCTACAGCCAGCCAGCCAGGACTAGCACAGCAAGAGTGCTCTACTTGGTCAGAAGTTGTTTAGGAAGCTCAGCTTGAGGACAAAATGGCCATCATTCATTTCTCCACAGCTTTTCCAGATATCTCTGAGGGACTATTTTGAATAGGACTCACATCGCTTGTTGCCTTGGTAGGGCCATCTTTGTTCCACATGAGGAAAACTGCTCCCGAGAGGTACAGTGAGTGTGTGTGTGTGTGTGTGTAGTGGTGAACTTTTGTGGCTTTTCCTCCCACTTTCAGAGCAACCCAGGGGCATGAGAACAAGCAGGGGCCATAGTATTCCAATTTCATGTCACTGCTTGGTGACATCAGACCTCAGAGGGACACAACGGCGTGTTTTCAGCTTCAAATATGTTTCCAGAGGCTGGACACAATTCAGGATTTCTCATGGTTCATTTGTCATCAGGAAAATAAAGGTAGGGTGCCAAAGCAGACCCAAGTGACAGCAAATAAACAAAGCTCCAGAGGAGTAGGAAAAGAAGTATTCCACTACAGCCCAATGAATCCGGGAAGTATTCCACTGCAGCCCCATGAATCCGGGTGTCTCACACCCAGAGCCTGTATCGTGGGTCTCTGGACTCTCCAGGGATGTGTTGAAAGCCTCGCTGTTCTTCTAGAAGGACAGAAATGCCACTGGCAAGAAAGTCACTTCACCTGTGGCTCTCTAGGCACCCTCTGACATATACTCATCACCAAATTGGAGAGTTTGAGAAATCCTGACACCATGTCCCACTACAAGGCAACTTCTGCCTTGAGTTTGTAATGCTCTTCTCTCTGGACCAGAGCCAGGGAGTGCCTCCGGGGAGGAAAGAGCAGTGTGAATTGCTTCCCAGAGAAAACCCATTTGATTTCTTCTCTGTGTTGGGCTCCTCAGAGTCAAGCTCATTCTGGCCATGAATATTCAGATTAACATCAATGGTCCTTTACTCTGAAGAAGCCATGGAGACCCCTCCTGCTGATTAAGTCAGCTCAGGCTCCTATGTGATGGTCACAGACACTGAGCCCAGCATTTGGACTTGTTCCTGGAGCAGAGGTTTGAGATGTCCACTTCTGAGCCATGTCCTTTTTTGTGGGCCACCAGCTATTGGGATCAGCTTACCAACTTTCTTTCTAGAAAGGGAAAGATTCTTCCTTATTTTTTGTTTTTGTTTTGTTTAAACAAAAATGTCAAATATCATTTATTCTATGAAAACACTACAATGGGAAACAATGTAAAAAATATTTGTATACAACTAGCAAAGCAAAAGTTGGTAACTCTTGGGTTCTCATCATTAAAAAAAATTAAATTTAGTTGTGATATTAAAAAAAAATCTGTTAACCAATGTTTTTGATATTCTAAGGTTATTCAGGTATTTGAATCCCTAAGACCCAGGATTAGGTGTTTTTAATTTTAGTTTTATTTAATTTTTTTATTTTGGGAGAGAGGAGGGCAAAGTTTATTGGTCATTGGAGCTCACTGCTCCTAAACACTTTTTGCTCCCTACATGCCACATTCTTTCTGTCTGGCCCTAGCCTTAACCCAGTTTCCCCATTGTGCATCCTGCTTTCTTGAAAAACACAGTGAAGTTGGCCCAGGAGAACCAGGGTCTATGTCCATTCCTGTGACTCACATACTTTGATGTTTACCCTCTCTCTCCACTAATGGCGGGTTCATTCTTCATGACACAGAAAGGGTTGTCACTTGTTTTTCCCAATGCTATTTTTAGCTGTTTTAGTTAGGAGGAAAGATTTCATTTAAAACACAAATGTCTCATGAAGTAGATTCTAGTTTGGTAACATGATCTGGAAGGTCTGTGTAACCCTCGAAGAGTCTTTTAGAAATATCTGCTGCCATGTCTTAAATCCTAACTCATTTTCTAATGTTCCTTCAGAAAATTGACTTTGCTTTATTTTAACAGGAAGGGTAATATGTAGGAGGAGCTAAGGGGGAAGGAGCACCGAGAGGAAAAGATGGAGTAAGGAGAGGAGAAGATGAAGTAGATGAGAAGCTAGGTAATGAAAGAGAAAAAGAGAGAGAAAGAGAGAGGGGGCATGGAGGCAGAAGTTCACATGTCTCCACCAGTCAAAGATAGTTTACATAGCTAGGTTGGGTATTAGGTTACATTTCTGATTGAGCATTACCATACTTATAAAGCCCTTGATTAACATTTAAAAAAATTGTATAAAAGCCAAATGGAAAAGGGGGGGGGCACAGGATAGGGGTTTTCTAGGGAGGGGAAATGGGGAAAGGGATTTACATTTGAAATGTAAATCAGATTTACAATCTGAAATGTAAATAAAATATCCAATAAAAAAGAAATGTAAATAAAGAAGATAAACAATACCCCCTCCCCCAAATAAAAGTAATTCAAGGAAAAAAAAAAAGAAAATTGGCTTTGGTTAATAAAACCATGTAGCCCCATGGTCATGAAAAAATTTATCCGATCGTCTTCGTATTTCATATAACATATCCCAGGGCCCTGGAGGAATGGTACTGGGCGGGTACATTTTGATGCTGTTATGAGATAGTGTGAATAGTTATTAGTTAATAGTTATTTTGTTGAGTGCTAACCGTGAGGATAGGCAATGGCTCTGCCCCTAACATCTGTGGAACTGGGTAAAAATCAGGTTGAAGTCCTGATTTCATATGTCTAGTTATTTAAAAATTATAAATCAAGCCAATGGAATATCATGTAAAATGTGTTCTCTTCTCTTAACTTGATAAATATTTACCAGTCTACATCACCCGTGGATTCTATATTGTTATATCTGACTACTTAACTCTACTCAGAACTTTGAAACAAGAATGTGTAGCACAAAACCCCATGGTAATTCATGACCATGGACAGAGTTGTGGAAAGCTGAATTGCCTGAATGCGCGTCCATTTCAGGCAAAATGGTGGACTCTGCTTTCTTGCTTCAGATCTCTTATTCTTGTAGACATCTTCTTCATGTGCTCCTTTCAAAATATTTACTTACTTAATGTATGTGTGTGTGTGTGTGTGGTGTGTGTGTGTGTGTATGTATGTATACCACATGCACATAAGGCTTGTGAAAGTCAAAAGGTGGCATCAGCTCCCCTGGAACTAGAGTTATAGACAATTGTGAGTCTTCATATGAATGGATGTTGGGAACTGAACACAGGTTTTCTGCAAGAATAGTTAAAAGCTCTGAACTGAAAGCTGTCTTTCTGGTGCTTCATGTGATCTTTTGATACTATGCTGTATATATATATGTATGTACATGTGTACATATATACATATATGTTCATATATACATGTATGTGTCAATTCTCTATCTGACCGGCAGACAGGAACAAAGCAAGTTGGAGTTCTTCTCAACGCAGTTTATTCAGGATTCTTTATAATCTCCTCTCTGGAGGCCCTCTTCCTCCAGCTCCCTAACGGCCATCCTTTTATCCCAATCAGCTCCTGCCTCGTGGGCATGCCTCATTGGTGCACCTCAAACAGCCTGATTCTCGTGGCAGTGAGTCTGTGCAGTAGTTCTGCGGTTGGGGCTCAGTTAGGGAAAGGCGCATGGCACGCAAACCGCCAAGAAGCAGTGCCATTCATAAGATTTGACAGGTGCCATTCATAAGATTTGGCCCAGGCACCATTTTAGCTGGCTGTGCTGCTGCACCCGCTCCTCACATGTATGTACATGTGTACATATATACATATATACATGTATACATACACACACACACACACACACACACACACACACACACACACACGCTTTTAGTGTTCCTCAGTACAGGAAGGCTAGGTGCCTTATGAAGAAATTACTCAGACATCGGTTTATAATATTGCTATTGGCTCCAAGTTCATTATTTAATGGGCCAGTAAGCAAAGGTGTCTCAAAGCAGAAGAACACATCAAACGAAACTGTATATTGATTAGTTGACAAAAACAAAAGTCCAGATTAAGTATTGGTCTGTTCATAAAATATGGGCTATGAAAACCTTGTAGAAACCTAAGCCTGCATTTCTATTTAGGCAAGGATTCCCGCTCCACTAATTCCATGTTAACAGTGACCACATAGAACACATGTCACAAGAACTGGCCTAACTCTCAAGGGGACAGAACTAAAACAATGTATACTGAGCTATAGTTTGTATCTGATTGACGCTTATCAAAATGGCAAAGCTCACCAGATATTATTACTATTCCTTTGCCAGGAAGTCTCCAGAGGTTCACAAAATGATACAGAGTATTGCTACTACTCTTGGTGGTGTGCAGAACTAGATAATTGAACCCCATTAGTAAAGGCACCACACACTCTGGATTCAGGACACAGAGAAATCGAGCTGGAACTGAGCCGATAGCCCCCTCCCTAGTTACCAGTTCTGGAAAGTATTATCCAGGTTGCTGGAGGAGACAAGTCATTTACAATGTCACCCAGCTATGGATCTTACATGCCAAACTTCTGACCTGTCAGGCAAGTCATGCTTACTGGTGCAATGGTTGCATGAATCTTCTGGAGCTAACCAACTGCCTTCTAATTGAGGCCCACTCTAGAGAAAGGAACACATGCCTGGTACTTCTAGCTGGGCTTTCTTGGACCTTCCAGTGGTCACAAGAGTTACTAATTTTATCATAGCTTAGGCCTTATCTTAGGTTAGCTCATCTAACTTAATTAACCTGACTATTCTAGTCCACATCCTGCCATGTGGCCTTCACCTCTCTCTCACTCCTGGTACATCTGACCTTCTTCATGTCTCACTGGCAAATCTTCCCACTTCTGATTCTTCTCACAGAGACCTCTTCTCTCTCAGCCTGGAAGTCCCTCCTTTCCTCCCCTGCCTAGCTATTTGGCTGTCAGCTCTTTATTAAACCAATCAAAATGTGAGGGAGAAAGGAAGAATGATTACAAAATATGATACTGACGATGAGCCATGAGAATAACAATACCAAAGTCTGGACAGTACTCAGCTTTCTGCTGGTATAGAATTAAAAGTTGAATAATACAAAGACAACCTTCACCCAGTGCACGCCAACAGGTTCTGTAGACCTGGTCAAAAAGCTTGGACACCAAGGAGGTCACAGGCACTAGAAAACTAAGTAAAGTATAATAGATTTGTTTAAATACTCCAAGAATACATAATATAGTTGATGGAGTATAAGTGACAGTGAATACAGGAGGAACACAGTTAATGTAGTTTGAAAGATATACAAATTTTATTAGCTTAAAATGTATATTTTCTTCATCCTTTACATTCACTCAAAACAGTGCTCTTGATTATTTTAATTCTAATTATATATGTTAATGCAAATGTTACATTAGATACAGAAATGAAATGTGTGCTTCTGTGTCAACATTACATTTTGTGGTGATAACCATGACCCAAAGTGGCTCACAGAAGAAAGGTTTATCTTGGCTGGGCAAATCACAATGGTGGGGGAGACATGGCAAGGAAGGCTGGAGAAAGAAGCTGAGAGATCCCGTCTTCAACCACATGCAGAAAGCAGAGTGCAAGCCTGGAAATGGGGCCAGGTTATAAAGCCCCAAAGTTCATCTATAGTTCTGCAAGGAAGGCTTCCGTCCATGATCTTACCAGACAGTGCAGGCCGCTGGGGATCGATACTGAAGTTCAGGAGTCAATGGGGGACGTTTCTCATTCAAGCCACCACACTACATAAATTTGAGAGACATCAACATTAGATCTATAACATAGGGTTAAAGATTAAGAATATTGCTGAATGTTGTGGCCTAGGCCTGAAATCCTAGCACTTAGGAGGCAAGATCATTGTAAATTTGAGATTGCTTGTGTTAACTAGTAAATTCCAGGTCAGCTGGACCCACAGACCCTGTCTCAAAACACAGGGTGTGTGTGTGTGTGCGCGCACATGCCCATGCATGTGTGTTGTGTGTTTTGTAATTAGACAAATACATTCTGATGTGTTAGAATTTTTTGAAGGCCACATTTTCAGTAGACATCCATCTTTTAGTCAGAAAAAAAAATTCCTGGGTTGGAAAGATGGCTCAGTGGTTAAGAGCACTGACTGCTCTTCCAGAGGTCCTGAGTTCAATTCCCGCAACCACATGGTGGCTCACAACCATCTGTAATGGGATTTGATGCCTTCTTCTGGGGTCTGAAGGCAGCTATAGTGTACTCATATACATAAAGTAAATAAACTAAAAGAAAAAAAATTCCTTACTACTTATTTTTATTATGGTTATTAATTCTCTTAGAACTTTTTATTGAAAAATATTTTGTCTCATTTATTAGTATTTTTATTGAATATAAGAAGAATTATGGGGTGATACTTTGATCACTAAAGCATTCATTTTTAAAAATTTAAGTGTATTATGTGTGCCTTCCCTCATGAGCTCTTGTGAATCACACTATGTGGAGGTGGCTGCAGAGGTTAAAAGAGAGCCTCAGATCCCTTGGAATTGGAGTTACAGGCAATTATGGACCACTCACTGTAGGTGCTGGGAACCATCCCCAGGTCCTCTGCAAAAGTAGCCAGAGTTCTAAACCACTGAGCCATTTCTCCGGCTTCTCCTTGGGCATTTTTGAAAGTGTTCTGTTCTCTTTTATGGTGCATATTTTTTCACTGAGAAGTTAGCTATGGATTAGACTGTGGCTCTCCAAAGAAGATAACGTTCTGCTATGGCTTTTATGATTTGCTGGTTGTTTCCAGCCTCCCAGAAATTATATGTATTATGCCTCAGTGTGGGATGACTTGGGTTTTTATTGTTGTCTGTTTGTTTGTTTTCTGCTATCTGGTCATTAAGAAGCTCGAATTTATAAAGATGGGCCCTTTGTTAACCTGGGGAATATTTCACTTATTATTGGTTTGCTTACTTTTCATATTTTACCTCTGTTAATACTAATTTTATATGCATTTGATTGCTTGATTTCACCTCCATGTCTGCTCCTTCTTAAAATATATATATATTTTTATTCCAGACAGTGCTACCTGCTGGAACATTGACTGGTCTTGTTGGCTTGATCCTGCACAGGAAGCCATATCTACAGTGAGTTCTTGAGTTTGCACAATGGCCATGTCATGTCCAGACCACAGCATTTCACAGACAATTGTCTTCTCCATCTTCCAGCTCTTAATTCTCTTCTTCCTGTCTTCTAGGATGTTCCCTTAGTCTTACGAGGATTGATATAGATGTTTCATTTAGGACTGAGCCATGGCTAGCCTGGAACTCACCATGTATATCAGGTTGGCTTTGAACTTACAGGTATCTGCCTGCCTCTGCCTTCACAGTATTGTGATTAAAGGTATATTATCATGCTTTTCCAAATTCTAATTTTTATTGAACATTGAGTTCCATTTTTAGTCTTTTTTGTTTTTTTGAATGGTAAGAGTATGATTTTTAGTTGTTTTAAAAACAGAAATACATTTGTGTTCTGATATTGTCATGAACCTTATAGGGCGAGGTATGGAAAGTTATGATTTAGTGATGTTTATGTGAAGCTGGAAAAGGGTAAACTCGAGATTAATTTTCATTGTTAAGGTGTCTGGATTTGGAATCATCTAGGTGACACACCTCTGGGCAAATCTAAGAGGATGTGTCAGAAAGATTTACTTGAGGGAAGACTACCTTGTATGTAGCCAGCACCATAATATATATGGTTTGAATCCTGGACTGGAAGACAGGAACTGAAAGTTAAGTACCAGTATTCATTTGTGTTTCCTAACTGCCTTGCAGTGCAACACACACACACACACACACACACACACACACACACACACAACTAACCATGTCCTATTGACAAGGCAAAAATTACCTTTTCCAGGGAAATTTCCTAGAAATTTTAAATGATTCTGGTATACCTTTCTTAAGCAATCCAAACCACCTTGTACTGGGTTTTCAAGTTCTGGCCACTCTATGCCAAGTTTAATTATCCCAGAGTCAAGGGACTGACAACCAGAGTCAGTGTCTGTACCACTGAGCTACTGGATATAAAACAGTCTTTCCTGCCTCACCTGGTTAGTCTTGATGCTTCCTGGTGGTCCCTGCTGTTTCCTGGGTAGTCTTGTGTGGCGTACTGTGTCTGTGATTTCTAAGGATCTAAGAGTATCAATGTTTCCCCTCATGACCATTATTTCTGTGTCTGTGTGTCTGACAGTCACTGAACAAAACAAATTCCAAGTACCATTAAAACACACACAAAAGCAAATACTGTCTGATCCCATTTAAATGAAGTTCAGAAGCAGGCAAAGCTAATTTATGGTCCTAGAGGCTAGGGTAATGGTTCTTCTGTAAGGAGGTGGGAGGGGAGTCCCTAAAATGCTCAGAGTTTGTCTCTTGACCTAGGTACAGGTTATGAGAACATATTCCCTTTATGAGAACCAATCAAGCTTGACATTTGCAATTTGATCCTCTCTTTTGTGTATCTAATGCATGCAGTTGCCTTTTTGAATTCAATTCTCTCTTCATATCTCTTTGCCCTTTGCTGTGTAACTTTGCAATAAGTCTCCTACAGGGAAATGAATCAGTCACATGATTTTATTTGGCCAATTGAATGACTAGGAAACAAGAATGGGCTAGGTCTTGGTCTGTTTATTGTGTGTGTGTTTTTTTAAGTTATTATTTCTGTTGATATCGCATAGAATGGTGGGTCTAGCCCACTCATCCCAGGATGAAAGCCAGGGCTAAGGATCCTTCCTGATTTAAATCCTGCCTGAAGCTGTGCTCTGAGGTGGTTCACAGAGCAATGCATTAACAAAGCCAAGATCAGCTAAGTTTGCCTGGGTCAGCTAGTGTTGGCCAACCCCCAGACACACAGGCTGGAAATGAATGTTTTTATTGTACAGTTGACTTTAAGTGTGGGTTGTTAATTAGCAAACAGTTTCTATAGAAGTGGGAATAAAAAGGAAAGCGAACACTCAAATTTGACAAAGCTATACAAAAGGAGAGGAAGGAATTGAGGTGGAGACATTTCATCCATTCAAAGTTATTTCATTGAGCTGGTTTGGAATGCTACACCAAGGTTCTGATTGTGGCACCATGACACCCATAGCTCTCTGACCCAGCAAGCCAGCCTCCTAAGGAGACTATGGTTGCTGAAGGTCAAGAAGAGGTACCAACCCAAACCCAGAGGGAGAAGTTGGGTAGAGTGTAGGAGAAGATAAACGGGTTAATTTGAAACCTTTGGAGGGCATCTGAGTGGCGTTTGCTAGCAGGGAGCGTGCAGTTCTGACGCCTGGGTTTTCTGCTGGCAATCTAGATATGAACATCTTTCAGGAACAAGTAGGAACTGAGAAGTTAGGGCTGCACATATAGAAAGGCACTGTTCAAACTGCAGGAAGCTGGTGAGATCTCAACACCAGGCTATCTCCTGGAAAGTGCTCCAGTCAGTCTGGGTGTCTCCTGCATGGTGATCAGCTTCAAACAAACATGGCTGTTATTTTATTTTTAACACAGCAGGGAGATGATTATTACTTCTTGGTCAGCAAAAAGAGGATGCCCCGGATCAATAATGAATCCCCCATCTGTCAAATATCCCAGTGCAGAGGAAACTTCCCTAATCTGGAACAGACTGGGGATGTGCATTCTTTCATCTGGTCCCAGAACTGGTTGGACTGGATGGGGAAAGGAAGAGCGATCGATCGTACAATCGGTGAACTAGAATTTAGGGGCGAAAAAGTCCCTAATAAGGGGACAGGGTAGGGTGCGTGTGGGGGCTGAGAAAGCATGGTGAGCTGTGCCCCAAACAGGTACTGAAGAGGGAAACAGGTCCTAAGTAATCAAAGATAAGAAGACTGAAGGGAACAGCCAGGTGGGAAGGGGCCGAGGGTCAGAAGAGGTCAGGCCAAAATAGAGAGCAGAGGAAGGGGAGGAAGGAGGGAAAGGGGAAGAAAAAGCAGCTAAGAAGGGCTGGCGCAGAAGCATAGTAGAGATAGGGGTGAGGGGGTGTCTGGAGGTTGAGGGAAGAGTGGGAAAAACAGAAGCGGAAAAGAACCCGGTCTGGTGTGCGGAATGCTGTGCGCTGGGCAGTTCAGAGAGCATCCTTACCGTTCTATGGAACCCACTCAGCTCCAGCGCTTCAGAACTGGGAAAAGGTGTCTCTCTAGAGAACACCCGAAACTTTAGGCAGAGTTTGAGCCAGCTTAAGAGGAGCGGGGAGGGGCGGGGCGGATCATTGCTATAGGGCTAACTAGAGCATCCAAGGGACAAACTTTTCTCCAAGGCTGGCGAGCCTGAGATCCAGGAGGAATTTGGGCGTTTACCCTAAAAGCTGGTACCTGCCTGAGAGGTGGAGGGAGGGTCGTCGTGTGGCAGAACTAGCAGAGATACAGAGTGACAGAGGAAAGGAGGTCCCAGCACAAAGAGAATGGCGGGGTTTCAACGTACCAGAATGCCAAGTCCAGGGTGGGAAGAAAGATCCAGGTTTGGATAGAAACTGAGGGGAGTGGAGGAAGCATGGACAACTGGGGCAGGTGGGAAGTCCTGCCAGGGCGATCCATGGTGGGCACTGCCTGGTGACAGCACTGAGGGTGTGCGCAAGGGCTGGAGAAGCGTCAGTGCTTTTATTTTGGCTATTGCTTGGTCCTAGAAGTTACAGCATTGGAAGTTGGTGAGCAAGGAGCAAAGCATCCTAGGACCACCTAGGGAGGACAAGAGCTAAAATCGTTGCGGGCACAGATGGAGAAGGAGGTCCCCCAAACACTTTTTGGCTCAACTAAAGCTTCGGTTCTGTGTCCCAGCTGCAGCCCAAAGAACCAGACAGGCGAAATGGGCATTGCTGCTAAGGCCAGCCAGGGCGGGCTGCGCCAAGGTGGGAGGCACGTATGGGGGGGGGGAACGCTAGAGTAGGGAGGGAACCCTGGTCCGAGGGGCGGACACAGGGTGGCGTCTGGTGCTCCATAAAGGGGCCGCGCTCTCCACTACGCGGGCGGCAGCTACCAGCTGTGAACACAGGCGAGATGCCGATTGTGTGCCATCAGGTCCCGGTGATGGCAGGTAGCGCCACATTGGCCACCATGGGGACCCTGATCCTGTGCTTAAGGAAACCTGCCAGTTATGGGAAACACTGCGAGAGTGTGTCGTCGGGAGTTCCCCTCCTGCCGGCACGCATAGCCTGGTTCCTGCAGGAGCTGCCTTCCTTTGTGGTGTCGGTAGGGATGCTCGCTTGGCAGCCGCGTTCCCTCTTCGGACCGCCGGGGAATGTGCTATTGGGTCTCTTCTCCGCACATTACTTCCACAGGTTAGCGTTTTCTCCGCAGAGCACAGCTTCTTGCTCGGCTCCAGAGCGCGGACTAACGTCGAGGGGCAGCGCGAAGAGTGGGGAGGAGCGCGGAGGCAGGTTTGGAGCTCCAGACAGGGACTTCAGGCTGGAATGCCCAGGGTTGGGAAGCACCAGCGAGACAGGAGCCGCCTTCAATGTCCCTTGGTTCCCCCCCCCCTCGGATGCTCCAGGTGGCTGCGAGGGTGGGTGGGTGAAGGTGGGGAACTCAGTTTGGGCAGGAGTTATTGGCCAGGGCCCTTTCCTCTCCAACTGGAAAGTGCCTGCTCTGTCTCTAGACCTCACCTTTCTCTAGTAGTGCCGGGTCCAGTTGGTTCAGGGACTTGGGGAGGCGATAAACTCTGGAACTCTCAGAAGTTCTTCTGATCAGTTTGGTCTTTGTGTGATTGAGGAAGGAAGTGGGTACAGTCCCCCTCCCATACATAAAGGAGAACAGGATACAGCGGAGATTCTGCTCAGACAGGACCCCAAAGAAGCCGAGCTCACTGCCAATTGATTACCTTTCCAAGTTCTTCAGGACTTAAAAGTAAGCCAAGCAAAGCTGACCGAGAGCTCAGGCGTTCTAGATGAAAAATTCCGAGTTCAAAAATTTGCCTTACTGGTGTGGGAGGAAAAGACAGGAAAGTGATCAAAGAGATACCAAGAGTCCAAAGGACTGTGCAACCTCTAAAAGAGACCCCAGGGGAAGTAGGCAGACAGCTGAAGTGCCTCTGTGACCGGTTAGCATCTGTCTTTTTGTTTGCGTTCACTGTAAAAGTGGGAGATGTCCTTGATATGCCCACTGGACAGTCAAAGAACCCAAGGCTCAGAAAGGTTATGTAATTGAAGGAAAAGTGACAGCCCTGGTGTCTGGCAAGATTACCAGCTAATTCCCAATGAATACCTTCAGTTCCAGGCCCCCAGCCCTAGATAGATTCTCCACACAGGTCGCTAACAGGGAGCATAAGCAGGGAAGGGCTGCCAGAGGCTGACTGTGCTATCCGGAGCGGAGAATTCCTCCCTCAGGCCAGAAGATCAGGTCAACTTAGATAAGAAACTGATTGAAAAGAAAAACAAAAAACAAAAAACAAAAAAACCTACGGGGACCTAAGGCAGAATTTTCTCTCAATTAACATATCATTTCTAGGAAAGGAGGGGGCCAGAAATACAAATTTCAATCTGTCTTTCTTAGCCCTCACCGAGAGACTCTTCATGGGTCAATATTTAGTAATCATGCAGTGTTAATATGGAATTGTCATTCATTTAAAAAGGCAAGTATTGGCAAGTAATAATACATTTATGTTTATCCAATAAATATTTATAAAAAGCCTCTTGTGTACAAAGTCCCAGGGTAGCTATCATTTTATTTGATACAGATGTACAAAAAGAAGGATCCTGGGTGCAGGATGTAAAAGACAAACATTTGATTTTGCTTGCTTGGAAATAGATATTTGATAAGAAAATGCGATTGTATGGACAGCTATTACTGTCTCCAAATATGCTACTATCAGCTTTACAGAGACTTTTGTTTTTAGGCAGGGTTTCACTCTGCAGCCCTTACTGTCCTGAAATTGACAAAGAAGACCCTCTTGTCTCTGCCTCTAGAGTGCAGGTATTAAAGGCATAGGCCGCCACAGCCTGGCTATAAAGTCTTTTTATTTATTTACTTTTAATAAGGCCATTTCATATAGAAAACGATGCATGTTTTCTGAAAATCCTATGAATGTAATATTTAGATTAAAAAAAAACCCAAAGGCATTTTTTGTGCAACAAAAATATGACCAATGCCCTTTAAAACAAATGAGGAAGCAATTGTCTGTCAAACAAATATGTCCATGTTGTCCTTCCTCTTCAGGGGAACTTCAATGCATTAGTGACGAGTTTGGGGAATGATTCTGTCGGAGACAGACTGGCTCCCTGACTTACTTGTCTCTAACTCACCAGGACGTGATATTTATGAACGTTTCTACCATTTCAACTCTTCTTCTGAGGCCCCTGGGCACTTCCTGTGCTGTTGTTTTGAGTGCTTCCTAGATGTTAGGCTCTGCAGCAAACAGTCTACCTGACGTGGGCATTAATCCTTATACCAACCGGTTAGGTAGGGACTGCAACCACCTCCATTCCGCACATGGTGGTTTGGAGACCCAGAGCTGACGCTTTGGCTCACATCGCAGTGACAGGCTGTTCATACTTGTTCTTGATTTTGAAAAGCCATAGGCTTCACACCATTCCTGTTTAAGTCACACAAGACAGTGGATGCTTACTCAAGAAAAGACTGGACATTAGAAGAGTAGAAGTAATTAATACTTTTAATATGTCAGTATGTTACTCATGTTAAAAACATGTCCATCATCCTTTATAGGTGTTACCTATTTCACATAAGCTTCTTCTGTTGAAATAGATAATTCTGCCTGATTAACGTTTTAGGACTTTCAAAATTAATGGTGTGTGTGTGTTTCTTGCAAGGCATACTCCAGGCTAGCTGGGCCATGAACTAGTAAATAATTCTGTCTCTACTTCATCTTAAGGCAGGCTTCTGAATTACAGATAGTACTGCATTGTTTGTTTTTTTTTATGTGGGTTTATAAGATGCAAACTCAGGGTGTCAGGCTTATGCTGCAAGCATTTTTTTACCCACTGACCCATCTTCGGGGATTTGCGGACATTTTACAGCAAACAACAGCAGCAAACATTTTACAATGCATATTTCTCTACATTATTACACATTCTTAGAGCATATTTTTCTAGTGGCTGTTTTGTATTTAATTTCAGGTAAAAGCCATGATTTATCTATCTGTTCACTAATAGCTGTATAACCTACTTGACTCTTTTTGCAGATAGGTTAGATGAAAAAGCTGTACATTTTGCAACTAAACTCATTTCAGAAACTAACCTGAGTTCCTGCTTAGAATTTGTGAGGTTCTGAATTCAAATTGAATCACTGAAGGGGGAAAAAGAATTCCAGAAGTTAGAACTCTGTGAAGATTCTTTAGGCTGCTGTTACAAATAAATATTCCTGGAAGATTCAGGACTCGAAGGCTTGGAAACAAGAACAAAGTTCTTAGGGGGATGAATGGCTCAGGTTTGGTTCAAGTTCTTATGCAAAGTATCCCTTGGGGACTGTTCAGTACTGTAAGTTATTCTATGGTGTGGCGGTTAAAGCTCAGTCCACTTCCCTTAGTATAAGGCTATCACATTAGAATAAACCCACAGGGACAAGCTCTCATTTTTCTTTTGTATTATTTCTTTGCACGCTGTGCTCCTGGAGCAAAGTATTGGTACACAGCGGATTCTGAATGGATGAATGAACTCCACTGACCGGCAACAACACACGGCATTGTGGGAGTGCTGTCAATCACTTAGGAATAGTTATCGCTGAAGTTGCATGACCAGGTCAACTCGCACAATAGACTTTTTTCAGAGTCTATTGTGGTGGGAGTTTAGCCACGTGGAAATGACTGCTGCCTAACCCCACTACCAAGCTGAGTGCAGGCAGAGTTGTCTCACCTCCTGCTGACCTCTATGCCAACCCTGGAATGGCTCTTTGCCCAACTTCTGTTTTGATATTCTTTTTCTCAAGGACACTTGGTTTCTTACACTGTAGTTAGTGCTATACTTAAGTACCTGTAATAGTTGCTAACCTTTTGAAGATTTGCAGGTGACCTCAATATGAATAAAGTGACTTAAAAAGAGGAAAGATTCCCCCCCTCAAAAGGCTAGGAGGATCCGGTCAGGTGGTGCTTGCCTTTAGTCTTAGCATTTGGGAGGCAGAAGCAGGAAGGTCTCTTTGTGTTTAAGACCATTCTGATCTGGTTGAGGCCAGGCAGGGCTGCGGATTTAGACCTTGTCTCAAAACAAACCAAACCAAAACAAACCAAACCAAAACAACAACAACAATAACAAAGGCTAGAAGTTGTTGGGCTGTGAAATGCACACATAGAGTCTTTGGGATTTCAAGAGATGCAAAACTATTTCCCAGTCAGCTAGATAAGATGGTGGCTTTAATAAAATCTCTTTTGCTTTCTCCATTGATTCTCTAGCAGCACAAATGTCTCTTTATTACCCGACACTCAGGCTAGGCATTATTTCTTCCAAGAAACTTCGACTAAACCATTGCTTGCCTGAGACCCTATTCTGATTCTTCCCGAAGGCCCTTTGCACATGGATTAAAATCTATTCTAAGAAGACTTAATTTTCATTTCTTTAACTCTCACACCCCTGCCTGTCCTTCCTAACGTCTACATATTACGACAGCCACGCACCAGGGGTTGAGCTGGTGAGCAGCAAAGTGAGGCTGTGACCTGAGTCGTCCTGGCCACGTCAGTGGGTCACTCGACATCTGTGAGGTGCAGATGTTCCAGATATTCAGAAACAGGCAGCCTAAGGAGACTGTTCACTGGCTGAGAATCAGGGAAGATTAACGCCTACATTGATGATAACAGACGAGTCTCTGTTCTTCCAGATTAAGGAGATCTAACGTGAGACAAGCATGTTTGTGGTTATGTGCTGAGGACATTCATAGCATGTAATATTTCCCAATTAACATTCATTGAATGAATTTTTAGAATTTATTTATTTTTTTTATTTTTATTTGATGAACGGAATCGTAAGGTAGGCCACACTCCTGCCTTGGTCTCTTGAGAGCTGTGATTATGGCTGGTCATTCCTGATAACAGCAAACTTGAAAGTCAGGTCATAATTGTTTTAGGTTTTGCAGCTGTTTGGTGCCTCTGTTGCAATAGATAGCCCCCCGTTTGGAATGTATCACAAAGCAGCCAAGTTAGGTATCATTTAAGCAAATGACTGTGTGTGCTTGTGTTCCAATAAAACTTTGCGAAACCAGGTAGTGGTTCAGATTTGGCCCTTGGGCACAATTTAGCAACCCGTAAGTAAACAATGGGTGGTATAGGTTTACATTCAGTGCCTGGTAATTCTATAGTAATGTTTGGTTGAACTCTATAGCAAAATGTTGGGTGGGTTTGAGAAAGTGCCTGCTACATTTATTTAGAGACTTGGTAGTAAGCGTCATTTTCTGAGAATTATTGGCCTCTGGGTCCTATATTTGAATGCCCGAAGGAGAGAGCATGGTTCCTGGAGTTTTCCTTTTAAAAGGGATGACATCATAAGTACACACAAAGGGATATACAGCTATGTTTACCAAAATGTAAACCAGTCATGGAGTTTCTGATTCACTTGTACGCATGGCAGAAAGGACCAACTCCTTGCTCATGTTAAATCTAACTTAGGTCACTGAAAAAGAACGAGCAAAGATGGGAAACAGGGACCCAGATGCATGGAGGTGATGGGTAATGAGTTACATGACAAGGGAAGGAAGAGCGGGGCTTGAACTCCTGTCCCTAGGCATGCTATGTCTTATGATAGACAAAAAGAACCACAGTGCTGTGTGCTTGCCTCCTGGTGAAAAACAGGTAAGGGCTCTCAGTGCATGCTTGCTACTATTTCTGGGTGGAAACTCGGGTGGTAGTAATGTCAATATGAAAGGGTCTGAGGGGGACTTGTCTGTGTTCGAGTAGATTGTGTATGTTTGAAGGAGTTCCAAACAGTTTCATTGTTCGCTACCAGACAGAAGCGGGGATTGAGCAGTAAGAGACAGTTCACCACACTTCTTACTGACAAAGCAGGTTTAAGGGACAGTGAGAAAATCGGAGTCATGTGGGCCTTCTAACTGTATCTTCAGACTACCAGCAGCAACCATGGCTGGACAACTGGCTTCTCCTCCAAGTCATATTTGCTCTGAGAAGATGGAAGGACTCTGTGTTTTGAGAGATCCTGTTCTTACACTGGCAAATTGAGTAACTCACTTATCCTTCTCTGAGGAGTAACGGGCCAAAAACAGTTAGAGAGAGAGACATACATTTATTTTGTTTTGCTGTTATTATATGGAATACACACATTTTTTTTGTCTTAGGAGGTTTTGACAGGATGTGGCAACTTGCTTCTGTAGATTTAATGGGCTGGGTAGGAGGGTGGAGCTTCAAATCCAGACTCAAGTTGTTTCAAATGTTTCTGTTCTCAACCCAGGAGCATCTAATGATACTCAGCCCAACACAGGAGCTCTAAGATTTAAAAACCTCTGAATTAGGGCCAACAGTGCAATTTGCCTTCCATTTGGTTATGGAAGCAGGGAAGGGGGTGGAGAAGCCACTATTTATTGGGCTCTGGGTGTTCCGGGCATTATGTTAATGATTTACACAGGTCATCTCATTTTGTTCTTGAGGATGCTACCCCTCAGTGAGTGCACGCAGAGCAGTGGGCGAGCGGAGGGGCCCTGGGAAGGCAAGTGCTTGGCCTGCTCCCTGAAGGATGCTCCCAGTCCAGATCTGTGGGTGGAAATGGGATATTCTGTCTCGAAAGGGGCCCCATCTGGTGACCTTGGCTCAGAACCACCCTGCACTCTGTACACCCAGTCTTGGACAATCTTTCCACTTTTTAATTCTAATTTAATCACCTATACCTAAAGCCTCACGTCAGTCTCTAGGCCATTTTCAACACTCTTCCGTTTTCAAAATTGTCTGTTATGTATGTTCCACATTGCCCAGGCTGACCCTTTGTTACAAAGCAGGGTACTTTGAACAAAACAGGGTACTTGGGTTTATTTTATTTTTTTGGCATGAACCACCTGAAGAACCTCTACTTCCCTGTTTTCCCACACATTTTAAACACCAGGTAACTGTTTCTGTGTTTCCAATTTTCCGGTTCTGCATGCCCATCTCTCAGGCAAGATCCTTTGCGTGCCTAAAGTTATATATCTAATAAACAAATCTAAATAATATTTCAATTGTTTTTTTTGTTAAACATGGAGGTTATTTATATATCCTGAACACAAATATCTTGCCAGGCAGGCACTTCGCAAGTATTTTTCTCCCCATTTGTGGTTTTCTTTTCTAATTCTCTAGCTATCTTCTGAAAAGCAGGGGCGTGTAATTTAGCTGCTCTCGTTTTCCCGGTTTGTCCATGAGCATTAGCTGCTGTTTGTAAGAAGCCTCTGCCTAAGTTTTGGCAGCAAGGGTTCTCCCGTGTACTTCCTCCTAGATGATGTATAGTTTTGGTTTTGCATTTAGGCTTATGATTCATTTTGTGAGCCTGATTTCTCTAGTGTTAGACGTATGAATCAAAATCCCTTCTGCATGCAGAAGCCAGATGTTCTAGTGCTGCTTACTGAAAACACGGTTCTTCTTTAATGATTGACTTCCCACCTTACGTTTTTTAGAATTGGAAAATTACATAGATACATATTTTACCCAAGAAAATAGCCGAATGCCAAGTAAGAACGCAAAGAGATTCTCACCATGAAATAGCTACAAAAATGCGAGTTGAACCGTGGTATCATTAGAAACCCTACTAAGTGGGCTAAAAGAGCATGTAGCTATACTGGTCACACAGTGCTGACTGAAATGTGAAATGATAAATACGTTAGAAAACGTTTAGACAGTGGTTGAAAAAAAATAAATCTTGAAAAAGTTTCAAAAGTAAGTGCTTACATGCTCTTGGGTTCATGGTATTTCATTTCTAGATATCCCCTGCCCCCAGTAAACGCACATACTCATAGAAAGACTTATGTGGAAATACTTGCAGTGTCTCCTTTGGGGGAAGCTTTCAACTGGAAATAATTCAAATGTTGGTCAATCGGTGAAAGTAATAAACTGTGGTATAAATATATAATGAAGCATTACTCAAGAAATAAAATGAATGGAATAATGGCACCGGTTACAGTGTGGAAAGGGGGCAAAATAATTCTAGGTAAAAGGAACCAAGCCCAAAAGAATGCATGCTTTATGATTCTGTCTTTATAAAGTCCAAATAACACATAGTGACATAAGAGAGACCCAGCGGGTTCCTGAAGATACAGAGGAGTGAAGGATCTCTTGGTAGTGATGGATGTGTTTGTTGTGATACGGCATCATGGGTATGCACACCTCAAACATCAGATTATACAGTTTAAGTGAATTCATATTAAATATATCTAAATTGATACTTTACAAAACCCACTTGAAACCCATGTCACTGAGAGTTATTCAAGTTCTCTATGAAAATGATCTGCTAAGTTTAACAGGGTCTGAAAAGAAATTCACTTTGGGGGACGGCAGAGAGAGAGAGAGAGAGAGAGAGAGAGAGAAAACGCACCTGAAAACTGATCTGAAGGGAAATGTTAAAAGGAGACACACCAAAAGAAAAATTTTTTTACATAGATACAAGACTTTAAAAAAAATCTAAAAACAAACAAAAAAAAATCTGGTCATTTAAGTGTTCTACAATCAGAACCGATCATAACTGTGCTGATTATTATTATTATTATTATTATTATTATTATTTATTTATTTATAACTACTACTACTACTACTACTACTACTACTATTTTTTGTCAATTTGATACAAGCTAGAGTTGTCTGGGAAGAAGCAACCTCAACTGAGGAATTGTCTCCATCCCATTGGTCTGCGGGGCCTTTTCTTAATGGTTAGCTGATATAAGAGAGCCCAGCTCACTGTTGGCAGTGCCGTCCCTAGGCAGGATGGGCCTGAAGTGTAAAAGGAAAGCAGCTGGCCACACCAGAGCAGGCAGGCCAGTGAGCACATCCTTTTACGGATTTCAGCTTCAGGCCCCTGACTTGGCTCCATTGATGGACTGTAATCTACAAGCTAAATAGACCCGTTCCTTCCCAACTGTATTTTTTATCCATAGAAGTTTGAACCTAAACAAACAAACAAACAAACAAACAAACAAATTTTTGATGTCTTGTCTTAATTTTAAAAACACATGGAATGTAGTTAAAAATAGCCCTTTTAATGTTGTCCCTTATTCTCAATGTTGTTTCTTTTTAGTTTTCTTTCTTTCTTCTTTTTCCTTTTTCTGTATGCATATGTGTGTGGAGGTCAGAGGACAGCTTGTGGGAGTTGTTTCTTTTCTCCACCAAATGGATCCCAGGATGGGACTCAGGCCATCTGACTTGATGACAAGTGCCTTACCTCCCGGAACCACTTACTGACTTTTTATCACTGACTCTGTAATTTCTTTATCACTTTTGATTGATTATTTTATTCCAGTCATGGGCATGTTTACACACATTTTTGCATGTGTTAGACAGTAAGAAATTGTAGCTCGCTGCGCAGTGGTGGCACACGCTTTTAATCCCAGCACTTGGGAGGTAGAGGCAGGCAGAGTTTGAGGCCAGCCTGGTCTACAGAGTGAGTTCCAGGACAGCCAGGGCTACACAGAGAAACCCTGTCTTGAAAAACAAAAAAAAAACAA
>JANHMN010000010.1:58381369-58399490 GCA_030674055.1 Rhabdomys pumilio | reverse complement strand
TGTGTCTTTCTCTTCAGTACTCTGTGTCTTTCTCTTCAGTACTCTGTAACGAGAGAGTTATACACATCTTGATCTTATGACTCGAGAATCTTGTAGCGTTTAACTTAGAATCCTCTTGCTTATAGTTCAGCCTAGAAATTCTCTCAAAACAGCAATCTGGGTTAGTTATAAAGTTCACGTAATTTGTTCCTGGTCTCTCAGGAATCCCTGCATGTGATGGCTAGTGTTCGTTGTCAGCTAAGAAAAATGTAGAATCACCTGGGAGGTGAGCCTATGATCATGTCAGTGGGGTGTTATCCTGATTATCTTGACTGAGATGGAAGACCTGCCCACTGTCGGTGGTGCTATTCCATAGGCAGTGGACTGTGGACTGTGTAAGTCCATGGAGAAAATGATACAAGCACTAGCGTGTGTACATTTGTTGCTATCTGTCCTTGCTCTGATGCACTATGACCTGGAACCAAGAACTCAGTAACTCTGTTCTCCGTTAAGGTGCTTTTGAGACACTACTTTATCACAGTAGTGGGAAAATAACTGAAGACACTGTCATTCATTGTCTAATACTTTTTGTTTCATGTAATTTGTCTTGCTTAATTATAGTTTAGAAAATAAATCCAGTTCCCATTACTCCAAATTTACTGGAAGTATCTCCAGTAGGGTTCATCTTTGCTAATCTGACCATCTTCGAGCTGGCTGGTTGGTGGGCTTAAGTGGTTTCTGCTTATACCCACTCATGCAACTTCTAAGCCCATTGCTTGTATGTCTGAACTGAGCATCAGGTTTCCCATGGTATCTATTATTTTCCCTTGTGTTCCTTCCTTTAATTTCTTTAAAAATTGTTTGTTTGTGTGTGTGTGTGTGTGTGTGTGTGTGTGTGTGTACATGCCAAGTGTGTGCAGGTGCTCACAGGAGCCACAGGTAGCAGCAAATCTCCTAGGGCTGGAGTTGTAGGCAGTCGTGAGCCACCTGCTGTGGGTGCAGGGAACCCATATTGAGTCCTCTGGAAGAGCAGCTGAAAAATCTTTCGAGTTCCTTAATTCTATTTCTTCATCCATTCTATGCTTGTTGTGCAAAGACCTTTGGGTCCCGTCTTGTCTGTCTCTAAGCTTGTGGAAGGCTGTAGGTGGTGAAAGATTGATTTTCTTTACATGAGGCATGGATGGCAAGGTGAATACAGGGCCGTAGAATAGGGGCTATAGAGCAAGAGATAGCAGCGATGACAGACAGGTCTGAAACTTTCACTCAACCAAGTCTGTCACAGACATTTTGATATGCCCTTTCTTATTCTTTTTATTATTATTCAAGTAAACAGTGGGAGGGAGATTAGATGTATAAAGACGCCACACTCAGGCAGAGCCATCTTTGAAGACTTTGATTAGAGCAAGTTCACCCTACAGTAATATTTCTGTTTTGTAACTTCCATTGGTGTGTTCCGTGTGCGTGCTGACAACTTCATAAAGACCTTTCGTTTAATTGTGTCATGTACTCCAGCTGTGTGGGATCTCACACTTCCCTTTCTCTCCCTTTCCACCTCCTGCTGGTTCTCTTTCTTCCCCACAAGCAGTCTACCCTCGTATCATGCATACATGTATGTGTGTATGTATATGAATTGCATGCATCTACGTAAAATCAAGGACCCGCACGGGAGAGAAAACATATTATAATTCATCATTCTGAGTCTTGTTTCTTCTGTTTAATGTGATCATCTCCAACTGCATTTATTTTCCTGCAAGTGACATAATTCAATTCTTCTTCAGGTTGGAAGGAAACTCCATTGTGTATATAATGTACCACATTTTAAAAAATTTTTTCATCATTGACGGACACCAGAACTGGTTCCACAGTGACATTGCTAACAATGCTACAATATCTTTGGCTTATAATATGTGTGGTACTGTTCCTTAGACTGCATTCCCAAGAGTGATGTAAATGGATCATATGATATTTTTGTTACTTTTTTGAGGACCTTCCATACTTATTCCCAGAGTGGCTTTACCTCTTTTCATTCCTATCAGCAGCAAACGAGACTTCTTCTTTCTCTATGTCCTTGTCAGCGTTTGTTGATATTTATTTTATTTACTTATCTTTAATTTTTAATTTTATCTGCATGACTGTTTTGCCTACATGTACACCTGTATGCTACTTGCATATGTTGTGCCTGCTTAGGCCGGAAAAGGAAGGGAATCTGATCCCTGAGAACTGGACTCACAGATGGTTGTGTTTCTCCACGTGGTTACTGTGAATCGAACCTACATCCTCTGCAAGAGTAGCCAGTGTGTTTAACCACTGTCTTAGAGTTACTATTGCTGTGATAAATCACCATGACCGGAGCAACTCAGAGAGGAGAGGCTTTATTCAGCATACACTTGCATATCACTGTTCATCATGGATGGAAGTCAGGACAGGAACTGAACCAGGGCAAGCACCTGGAAGCAGGGGCTGATGGAGAGGCCATGATTAAATGCTGCTTACTAGCTTGCTCCCCATGCCTTGCTTGGCCTGCTTTCTTATAGAACTCGTGACCACCAGCCCAGGGATGGCACCACCCACATTGGGCTGGCCCCTCCTCCGTCAATCACTACCTAAGAAAATACACTAAGAAAATACAACCTGATCCTATTAAGGTTTTTTTTTTTTTTTTTTTTTTTTTTTTTTTTTTAATTGAGGTTCCCTCAACTCAGGTGAGTAGCTTGTGTCAGGACTTTGTGTTACTATTGCCTCACACTGATCTAGCTAAGGATATGTGAAAGTCACCCCATTCCTGCTGTAGGCAGCAGTCCCGGTTATCTTTTTTTTTTTTCTTTTGGTTTTTCTAGACATGAAGACTTCTTGTTACTGTTGCAGGGAGTAGGAGTTCTGAATCCTATTTGCTCTCCACTGACAACTGCCTGGCTGGCAACTGTGTTTCCTTTCTCCTCACAGGTTGTTTCTCCAGGCTCTCAGGGTAGCCACGAGCAGCCTCACTAAGGCTGGGGTTGGGATTAGAGTCAGGATGTACAGACTCCCCACAAGATCTCACCTTGCACTGAGAGAATATGGAAAAACCTGAAGTCCTGGCTCCCTCTTAGCCCTCTCTGACAGCTTGACAGAGCTTAAAGTGCTTTTCCCAGCTCAATGGTGGAGTGCGGGGAACTTTCTCTGAATTTTGTTCCTGGATAGGAGTGAGGTTACATTTTTTTTTCTTGGTCTCTGGGTGAGAAAGGTGGAGATTGTAGGGAGAGGGAAAGGGGAGAAGGGAAAGAGAGGGAGAGAGGGGAAAGGGGAAGAGGAGAGAGAGAGGATTCCCATCCTGTTTCTATGCGTTCTATTTCATGGTTGCTAACTCTAACTCTAAGGAAGAGGAGGGAAAAAGAAAGCCCAAGGGACTGGCAGCTGCCTTGTTCTTTAGGTCTCTAGGCCTTTACTGTGTGCCTTGTTCTGCCACCATTTAGAATGCTCTTATGCTTGTTTTATGAAGTGTCCAGGGCTTGCGTGTGGCAGGAGGAATGGGGAAAGTACTTGGAGTTCACCATCCTGGAAGTGAAAGTATGGTCCATGTTCAGGGGGTAGAGTTTCACAACTTGTATCTTCCATTTATAGCAGATGACAGACTGTCATCCATTCCACATCAATTCTAGGCCCACTGTGTGCCAGGCCCACTGTGCACCACGTATTGCAGACACAGTGGTGAATAGGATGGGTAGTATTACACTCCTTAAGGATTTTACATTTTTTTAAATTGAAAATAATTTTCTATGCAACACATTCTGACCAGTTTCCCCTTCCCCATCTCTTCCTAGATGCTCTCCAACTCCTCAGCCTTTGAACTCCATGCCCCTTTCTCTCTCCTAAGAAAACAGACAAATAAAACAAACAAAAATAAAACAAAGTGAATGAACTAAGTAAGAAAAAAGAAACAAGAAAGAACACGCAACAGACACACATAGACAGACATACAGACACACATACACAGACAAACATGGACACAAGCAAACACACAAAGATAGAAACACAGATACACACAGACACATACAGACAAACAGACACATACACAAACACACAGACACATAGACACACACAGACACACATAGGTACACACACAGAGACACACACACCATAAAGGCAGAGGGTGTGTTTCAGGAAAGGTGAAGTGACCCAGCTTAGGGCTTAACTGGGTTTTGCCACACAGGCAGAAGAGAAGGGACAGCGTGTGGGTGTCAAGTGAGAAGGATTTTGCAAACCTCCTCAGGAGAATTTTAGTGTTCTTTTGAACTCAAGGTAGTGGCGTGGGTGAGACATGGTTGGATTCTAAGTAAGGTTCTAAGTTAGAGTTGTTGGCATTTGCTAATCAATTTACCTGAGGTGGGGGGAGAAGGAGAGAGAGAGAAGAAAGGAGAGGGGAAGGAAGAAGGGAGGGAGGAGAGAGAGAGAGAGAGAGAGAGAGAGAGAGAGAGAGAGATCTTCAGACTGGAATTGTGAGAATAAACTAACAATCTCCTGGGATGAGACAGTCCTGGGGATGCACAGGTTTGGGGAGAGTGGGGGATCAGGACTCTAGATTGGGGTGTGTTAATACTGAAATCTTCATGACATCCATGACATGAAGCATGTAGCAGGGAGCTACCTATGGGTGGTCTATGAATAAAGATCCATCAGGCGGATGCCTGCCTTATTTTGCTCATGCTTCTAGGACAGCAGTGGGCACTTCGTAAGGAGTGTGAGTTTAGCCCTCATAGGCTGGGGGATTCAGCATCAAGGCGGTGGCATCTGGTGAGGACCTTCTTGTAGTGTTTTCACATGTTGGAACTTAAAAAGGCAAGGACAAGCAGCCACTCCTGTAAACCCTTCAGTAGAGATGTCCGTCTGTCCATTAGGGTAGAGCACTCACAACATAAACACATTCCTAAGCCTGGCGGTGGTGGCGCACGTCTTTAATCCCAAGCACTTGGGAGGTAGAGGCAGGCAGATTTCTGAGTTTGAGGCCAGCCTGGTCTACAGAGTGAGTTCCAGGACAGCCAGGGCTACACAGAGAAACCCTGTCTCGAAAAACTAAATAAATAAATAAATAAATAAATAAATAAACACATTCCTAAAGACCCAAAGACTTCTCCAGTGCTGTGCAATGGAGACAATGGGTGAGCCACAATCAGACCACAGTGACACTGCTTAATATCTATCGTTTGAGGAGATGTCATCACACAGACAGTGGTTAATGAAGTAGAAACGTCTGAGACCTGGGGCATCAATATTTGGAAGACAAAGTGTTGAAAAGAAACCCGCAAAGGAAAACCAGGACAGATCAGTGAAGCAGAAGAACCAAGGGAGTGCGGTGTGCTTGCTGGCACTGTTTCCATGAGAAGGGCACGATGGGCTGCCCAGCCTGAAGAGGCCTGAAACTTTGATCTTGCTCTGGAAATATGGCACCGAGTGACTCTGCCAGGACTTGATTTTGTGAGCATAGAGGCTATAGAAGAGAAAATGTCATAGAGGTGGCAAATGTGGGCTGCTCTGGAGAGGAATTTTGTTGTAAAAGAAACTAGGGAAATGGGACAGTGAATGACAGAGGCACAAGTTCACTACATAGAACAGCTAAGTGCAACACAGAGAGGCTTTCTATGTATTTGCAGAATCTGAATTTATTTTGATTGACAATCAAGTCTCAAATTTCATATAGTGAAGAGTCTTGAATTGGCTTGATAATCTTAGCAATAGCACTTATATTTGAAGAAGATTTAGTTAAATATGAGTTGGTAGACACAAGGTGTGTTATTTCTAATTTTTTTCCTTTGGGTTTAATTTGGATCTGCAATTTCAGTTAACCGTTTTCAACTTGAGTGTCATCTCCTCCCCTCACCTCTCAGTGAACATTTACTTAGTGGTGACAGAAAACTGCACATTTACAGAATACTTAACAGCCTCTATCTGAATGAGCATAAAATAATTAAAATTGACATCAGCAGGGCTGAATGAAATTAAAGAAACATGGTTTCAGATCATGGAAAAGTCACAAAGGGTAGATAGGGCAGAGAATGTTATCTTAGTTTTTTCTCCTGTTGCTATGACAAAACTATTCAGGGTGGAGAGATGGCTATGTGACTAAGAGTACTGGCTGCCCTTCAGGGGACCTGGATTCAATTCTCAGCACCCACATGTCAGTTCATAACCATGTAAAACTCTGGTTCCAGGGGATCTAATGCCCTCTTCTGGCCTCTGTGGGCCATGCATGCAGATAATACACATTATATACATACACATATTGTGGTGGTTTGTGTATGCTTGGCTCAGGGAGTGGCACTGTTAGGAGGTGTGGCCTTGTTGGAATAGGTGTGTCACTGTGGGTGTGGGCTTAAGACCCTCATCTTAGCTGCCTGGGCGTCTTCTCCTAGCAGCCTTCAGATGAAGATATAGAGCTCTCAGATCCTTCTGCACCATGCCTGCCTGGATGTTGCCATGTTCCCACCTTGATGATAATAGACTGAACCTCTGAACCTGTAAACCAGCCCCAATTAAATGTCCTTATAAGAGTTGCCTTGATCATGGTGTCTGCTCACAGCAGCAAAACCCTAACTAAGACACATATCCATACACATAAAATAATAATAAAGGTTTCAGATAAAATACTCTGACAAAGTAATTTGAGGGAGAAGGGTTTAATTTATTCTGACTTGTTGTTCCAGGGTACAGTCAATTATTCTGAGGTAGTCAAGACAGCAGGAGTTTGAAGTAGCTGGTCACATCACACCCACAGTCAGGAAGTAGAGAACAATAAATGCATCCATGCTGATGCCCAGTTTGTTTTCTCTATATAGTCTGGGGTTCCCAGCTCAGGACCACAATTAAGATGGACCGTCCCACATCAATTAATGTAGTCAAGACAGTTTCTCACAAGCATGATAAAGGCCAGTCTTCTAGGGAATTCTAGATTCTTGTCAGGTTGATAAACAGCACCAAACATACAGAGCTGAAGGGGAAATTGTGTCCAACTCCCTGGTGTCGATTTGCAGTCTCGTTAACCAACTGCCTCTCCTCTTTCTTCATTTTTTTAATCTTTTTTTTTTCTACACTGAGACATATATTCTGTTGAATTGCTTCCAGCTTCCCAAAGGAAAGCCATTTATGTCCTAAGAGCCATATTTGTTCCCTAGGACTTCTGGATTCCCACCCGTTCTCTATGTTTATGGATTTCTTTTCCTTTCTCCCACTGAGAAAACTGGTGGGCTAGATTTTCCATTTTCCCTTATGGTTGTGTGGGGATGAAGGGATGAGGGTGGGAATAATATACGGCATTGTATTCCGAAGTCCCATCTTCAATAAAACCTACAGAGTCATCCATATTTGCTTGTTTTTGCTCCTTTACACGCCTAAGACTCCCTGGAAGAGCCTGGGTCCTAAATGGATGCACATTACACCATCATTGCTCTACACCAGCACCAGCTGTGCTGTGCGTGAACAATGAAGGAGCGTCCAGCATCTCAGACCTCTGGTACTTTGTTACTGCAGACAGCCTGCTCTGACTCATCCCTTTGTTTAAGAAGCAAGTACTATTGATTTAAGAGGTCATAAGCTTGGGTTGGATTCATGATTTACTTTGGAAGCATCATAAGCTGAGTATTTGGATTCATTTGGTCTCATTTAGGGAAAAAGATTATGTAGGAAGCTCTAAGGTTGGAGGAGTCAAGAGAGGTAGAGGAGGAGAAAGAAGAAGAAAAGGAGAAGGAAGAGGAGGAGCTAAGGGAGAGACGGAGAACAAGAGAGGAGGACATGGAGGCTGATGTTCACTTGACTGTAGCAGTCAAAGGTAGTTGGTATATCTAGGTTGGGCATTGAGTTACACCTCTGATTGTAAGGGCATCTTGTTATTGATCATTACTAAATATATAAGCCTTTGGATAATTTAAGCATTAGAGTCTCATTTGTACCAAGCCCGTGTGGTTGGCAGGATAGTCTGGGCACTTCCCAGCCTTGCAGAGACAGTGTGAAAGATTGGCAGAGCCATCTCTCACACTGGCGTCTGTGGGTGGCAGGGCTGGTGTCTCTGGCTGACCGTTTCCAGCTGCAGCGCGCACGTGGCCTCATGGCCTTGGAACATGGTGTCTGAGCTAGGCAGAGTTGCTGCAGTCTAGATAGTCAGATTAACCGGTGGCCACCTTTTAAATAACAAGACTACACTGTTAAGAGGTAGTTACTATTTTTTTAAATGACTTTTTGTTGGCTTTGTAGAATTTTTCCCTCAGAATTTAACCTACCTTTAGGCCCCCAAAGCTCTCAAGAATGGGAATCTGGGGAGAAATGAGTGCTAATGTTAATCCCAAAGTTATGACTAGCCTCAGTTTACAGATGAAGATGTTTGCCCAAGATCTGTCAGGAAGACACAGAATCCATCAAGTCAGAACTTGACCCTCAGTATTTGCTTGCTCTGTTTGAGTTTCACTCTCCTCAGGAGGAAAGAGCCCTAAGGGCCTGTAGACATGCTGGGTTAGGGCCCCACTCTCCTCTTCCTTCTTTAGCATTTTGAAAGACATGAGAGGCAGAGGCAGCGATGTTTTAAAGATTTATTTATTTACGTATTATATATTTTTGTCTGCATGTACATCTGCACACCAGTAGATTGCATCAGACAGTTGTGAGTTGCTACGTAGGTGCTGGGAATTGAACTCAGAACCTTTGGAAGAGCAGTGAATGCTCTTAACCACTGAGCCATCTCTCCAGCCCCGAGGTAGTGATTCTTATCCCTGGAAATGAGTGTTGTGCTTGAATGTAGAGAGGGGGGCTCTGTAGGGGACTTAGGGGTCAGAGTCTGAATGTAATGTTCAGAATTAGGGAGTAAGGAGGCAGTCTATAGTTTCCAGAGAAGTGATACAGGAAGTAGGTGCTCTTTCTTCTGCCGACTCTGAATACAGAGCATTCAAGTCCCCCATGATCCAGGACCCGGCCAGGAGACTAAACCCAAGGTGTGAAGGTTCAGCAAGGCAGGGTAGCCTCTGTGTTTCTCCAGGGTGATGGTGTTTACCAAGAGAGTGAAACTATAAGGAGCGTGGCCTGTGAGACTACCTGGCTGTTTAAATCTGTAAAAGTTGGATTTTCATGTAAGGCAGTGAATGTTCACAGTCTTTCCTCAATCATGCTACAGCTTGAATGTCTATTTCTATCGATTATTTGAATGTTTTTTGTGGTGCTGGAGATAGAGTTCAATGCCCTGAGCATACTAGGTAAGTACTTTATCACTGCACTACAAGCCTAGCTGTAGATTATCTAGTTTGACCTCACAGGGTTCTTGGGAGGACACAGGGAAGGAATGAGACCCTGTGTTTTAGGTAAGGTGAAACTGGTCCAAGTTTTCTGACTTCAAACCTTGTGCTTTTGTTAAACTTGCTGGTGAGATCTGAGAGCAGACTTCCAGGCTTTGAAGCTAGAATTCTTTATCTAAAGTGCAACTGTGATTTCTGTCATGTCTCCAGGTTTTGACTGCTCTTAATTGTCTGTGAATGGTCAGATGAGTGGTGTGTGTGTGTGTGTGTGTGTGTGTGTGTGTGTGTATGAATATGAAATTTACAAAGTCAAGTATAGTTGTCTTAGTTCATCCTCTGTTGCTATAACAAAATGCCTGAAACCTGGTCATGCATAAAACATAGAGATTTTTTTTTAGACTACAGTGGTAGGGCCTGGGAAGTCCAAGGACCTGGTACTGGTATTTGTATCATGTGTTGGAAACTGCATTCCTTAAGTTCACGTGTTGGTGGTGTTTTAGAGAAGGGGTGTTGTGGTGAGAGCCTCCATTCTACATTATAATGTGTCAGAGAGGCATCACATGGCAAGACATGACAAGCATACCAGAAAGGACTGCTTTTACAACACAGTCACCCCTTCAATCGCCTGCTGATTCCTGAGTAGATTGATCATATCCCTTATTAGGTTCCATTTCTAAAATGTCATCAACATATGAACCCAAGGGATGCAGTTTTGAACACATGAGGTTTTCAGACTTGTTTCTGGCTCTTTGATGAATGTAGCTCACAAGGATGTCCTTTTAAGAGAGTCACCATAAGCTGAAGCACCTGGTCACTTGAAGAAGTAAACATGTAACTAGGCTTTTGATGGAGTAGATCTCAGACTTACTTAACTACAGCAATGACCATGCCAGTCACTCACATGTGACAGTACATATGTATATGTGTATATATAATATAATAATATAATATATATTGTTTTTATTTTTTGAATATCAATTCAGCAAGTTTAATGTAGGTATATAAACCTAGCAAAAGACCTATATTTGTTTAATGTAATTTAACTCTATTTTATGTGTATATGGTATATGTGTGTGCACATGTATGTGTGTGCATGTGTCTGCACATGTGTGCATGTCTGAGTATGCACTTACAAGCTGAGGTCAAATGTCTTCCTCTATTTTTTATCACATTATTTTTGATAATTTCAAATTTATTTTATGAAGATGAGTGTTTTGCTTGCATGTATGTCTGTGCACCAAGCCTTTGTCTGGTGACCATGGAGATCAGAAGAGAGCACTGGATCCCCTAGAACTGGAGTTATGGATGGCTGAAGGTGCTGGGAATTGAACTCAGGGTTTCTTTGAGAACAACACTAACCACTGAGCAATCTCCTCAGCTCCTAACCTTATTTTAGGAGTTATGGTCTCTTACTGAACCTGGAGCTAGCTCATGGATTTGGCTAGAAACCCTGGCCAGTGATCTCCAGGGATCCTCCTGTCTCCAAGGTCACAGCAGCAGCAACAAGGCTCCAGATGTGAGCTCCTGCCCCTGGATCTCCTGTGGTGCCGGAGAACCAAACTCAGGCTTTCACACTGTGTGGCAAGCACTTATGACTGAGCCAAAGACCCAGAGAAACCTCGATTTTGCTGTTATTCCATAGTAGGATCTACCATCACAGGCATATTATTTAACCTCTTCGGGCTCTAGCCTTCCCATGTGTAGAATTACAGGATTTGATCTGAATAACTGCCTCTTAAAAATATCCACCATTCTGCCTCTTTGGCCTTGAACTCAGTATGACATCATAGATGTCACTGAATATGCATTGTATTCCTAACTATAGCTAAGGCTCACCTGCTTATCTTTCCAAACAAATGCTCTTCTGTTACATTTCTGGAACCTAATTTTCCCAATTAGAGAAAAAAATATTAAAATGTAACTGATAGGCTAGAGCAGTGGTTCTCAGCCTGTGGGTTGTGACTCCTTTGGGGATCAGACGACACTTTTACAGGGTCACATGTCAGATACCCTGCATATCAGATATTTACACTTCACAAGTTATTAAGTAGCTACAAAAATAAGAACAAAAATAATTTTATGGTTTTGGTCAGCATACCATGAGGAACTGCCTTAAAGGGTCGCAGCATCAGGAAGGTTGAGAACCAGTGCTCTGGGCTTTCCCCACTCAAAGCCTCACGATGACCTTGGTATATTTAGGCCTGAACTTGTCCTAAGGGGAAGGGAGGTGACCTTTCAAGGTCACACAGGAGCTTAAGAGAACTACTGTTCAAACCCAAGGCCTCTTCTTTAAGACCAATATTCTTTCCAAGTAGAACACTCAGGAACAAGAAGGAACCTTTTATTGCCCCCTTCTGCTTGGACAAATAACCCCAGGCATGGTGTAAGCAAATGCTGGGAAGCATGTAACTTTCCTTTAATGCTTTTATTAGGGTAGGGCAGGGTGGGTTTATGTGATTTAGGCCACTGTCAAATCCTTCCCTGCGTTAGGAAGGTTGCTGACCATTGGGCTGGAGAGATGCACTTGAAGACACTCACTTTGGAAGGCTGAAGACCTGATTGATCTTAGAAGCCAGGAAAAGGTAGAAGAAAAAAACTTGACCCTACAAATTGTCTTCTCTAACCTCTATGTATTGTTGTACCCTGTGCCTGCTATCCTCCCACATCACACACAGACAGACAGACGGACAGATCTGCAGAATAAATTAAAAATAAAAAGCCCTAACAGATGTGGTCCATTTCCTCCCTGCATAGTATCTTAGCTCATTCCTTCTTGAACTTCCAGCTCAGAGCCGCCTACTGTTCATTGTAAGTACTGTACTTTAACTGTGTGTTTTTCCTGTCTTCTATTGTCACTTTTTTTTCTTTTTAATTTTCACTGGCCTTTCCTGCCCCGAGGAAGACATTTTCCTGAAGGGGCTTATTTATCAAATACATATAGTCAAGTGGGTAATTCCACTTTACCCAGTATACACTGTCCATTGTTTACTCAAGATTTCTGTATATTCTATACCTGGCTGGTTGTTTCTTAGGTGATTGTATCCATCAGGTGTCTCCCTGTCTTGGCTCAGAGTCATTTCTCCTGAGAAGTATATTTGTCCTAGGGATAAAAAACTGGACTGAGTCAGTGTCCTCCTGTGAATTTAAGAATCAGGGGAATTGATACTTTAGGCAAGAGCCACTAGCATTACAAAACTCTGTCTCCAGAGCCATTGTCATCCAGACATCAGGTGTGGGGAGCTCTGGGGAGCTCTGGGAGCTCTGGGGAAAGGAGACTGTGACTGGAGCTGTGGCAGGCTGAGAGAATGGATGTCCAAGGCTGGCCAGTTAGGGTGTGTCTGTTTTTATCACTGCCATTCTAGTGGGGCTTCAGTATTCCTCCGATGAGACTACACAGGTCCCAGGTGACATGAGCTGTTCTCCACACCAGTGGCAGGAGTCACTAGGACCTCCTTTCAAGGAATAAAGCAAGAGCATAATTTAAAAGTGTATGCAACGCTGGGCAGTGGTGGCACACGCCTTTAATACCAGCACTTGGGAGGCAGAGGCAGGTGGATTTCTGAGTTCGAAGACAGCCTGGTCTACAGAGTGAGTTCCAGGACAGCCAGGACTACACAGAGAAACCCTGTCTCGAAAAAACAAACAAACAAACAAACATAAAAAAGTGTATGCAACCATTGCTGGCTCCTGCCTCACCTACCAGGTCATAGCCTCCTGTCCCTGCAGGGGCTTCCCATGGCTTTTCCACATCCACCATTTCTCCAGAGTTGAATTTAAGAACAAGGGAAGAAACAGCTTGCTCTGACTTGCCTTCTTGTGTGAGGTCCCTACAATAAAAGAAGGGGAAGCCCGATGTGCCCTCACTCACAATTCTGCCCGAAGGGATTCTTTTACTCTTTTGCACTTAGCAGCTCTTTTTTAAAAAAGTCATGAAAAGATGACTCAGTCTGTGGGTGATTTTAGAGTCCCTCGAACAATAGCCTTTCTATGGGTAGCATTTACTTGTCGCTGTTTTACTGAGAAGAAAAGCTTTTGGTCATCAGTTGAAGATGACAAGCATAAGAATCCAGGGACATGGGATGTAGCACAAATGCTACTAGTTACATTTTATCAGAGTAAGGATTTGAAGTAAGCTCTAGTGACAAGGTCTTAATAGTCTTCTTAATGAATCGTTATGAAATCATGAAACTTTATCTAATATTCACAAGCATCTACAACCATTATTCTTTCCCACACCCTGTTTATCACAAGTATGGCTCCTGGAGCAGTTGGGCAACTTCCTGTCTCCCTTTCCCATCAGTTGTCCCCTTACGTTCCACACAATAAAACACCCGCGATATCCCTTGCATCCTCCCTGCCTCTGATGTGTGGTTAGCTATTTCTTCATGATGCACTGACTTCCTGAGGGGAGTAGTGCTGATGAACTTGGCCTGGTTGCATGTTGCTGCTGCTGTATCCTTACGCCTAGACCCCAGACAGTGCTGTTTTCCTGGTGCCCCATCCATATTGATATTTCCAAATACCACTATCCCCAAGAAGACGTCTGGGTGTTGCAAAACTCCCAAGACCATCACTTTCCCTGGCTTTTCCTTGTAAACTTTCATATGGTTTATCTTTACTTCTCTGGTAACCACCCCAGGGCACCAAGCTATCGAAACACTGAAAAGCACACTGTTCTCTAAATCTTGCAGCATTGTGCCAGGTGGAACACAGACAAACCCTTTAAGCAGAGCAGAGCTTTGCAGGAAGCCACTGGACAGGTGGAGTAAAGGTTTCTCTTAGGGAGTGTGAAAGAGCCATGCCCCTCCTCACTCTCAGCAACACTTGGAACATAAACTATCAGTTTTAAGGCTGCACAGCTCTGCATGAACTCGGTAAATGGGTCTAGCTGGGGTGAGTTGGTGTCACAAGGTTTGTTGCATTTGATGTAACTCAGCCTTGTCTTTATCAGAGTGCTTCAGGTTGCTGCAAACTTTTAGTTAATATCCAAATTTCTGAAGAAAAAAAAAAAAAGAATCGATCCTGACATTTTTTTTTGTGGAGCCAAGTTTTGATTTGTATGGGGGTGATAATTCTTCCAGTCTTTTCTCTGTCATCAGCTGCTGAATGGGGATGCTGACTACCTTTCATAAAGCAAGGCACCAAATGATGGTTTCTATGCATTTTTAACTTCATAAGACAAACAAATAAAAAAAAAAAGACAACAACCAAACCAAACCACCACCAATAAAACAAAACAAAACACAAGCAAAAATTATGTAGAAGCAGTGACCTCCATTCAATGCATGTCTTTGTGTCCCCTGTGCTGACGTGTTTTTTTTTTTCCTTACAAGGGCATGCCACCATGGCAGGCTTAAAAAAACAAAAACAAAACAAAACCAACCAACCAACCAACCAACCAAACAAACAAACAAACAAACAAAAAAAAACCAACAATGACAAATCCCTATAGACTGTGAAATCAAATTCAGGTCCTCATGCTTACAAGTCAAACATTTTACTGACTGGGCCAAAATTAAGGGGTAAGTGTTCGCAACAATGGGTTTAGTGTGGTTATCTGGACTATTTGGTGGTTTGACAGCTCCCCCACACCCACTTTGCTCCCGGCCCCTCCCTTTCCCTTCTTTCTTCCTTCAATAATGACTCTCAAACACTATCCTTTTCCTAGGACATTTATTTATTCATTGCTCACCAGAGGAAGGCCTTTACCAGCGGTGATCTTTTTGAGAGCCACTGCCTTCTGCATAGGGAACGGACTCCTTCAAGCCTACTACCTGATTTACTGCGCAGAATACCCCGAGGAGTGGTACACAGATGTGCGGTTTAGCTTCGGTGAGTGAGGACTGTCTCCCATCCCTTCCCAGGTAACACCGGTCCCATGGTCCCACGGTGTCAGTCACAGTTGTCTCTTCTCATTCTACTACTGCAGCCTCCCCACAGTCTCCCTTCCCACTCACACCCCTTCTCCATCCTGTTTCCCTGTAAGGCTGCCAGGGAGATTGTTCAAACACTCGTTTTGTCATTTCCCATCTCAAAATGGTTCAGTTTCTACTGCACCTAAGAAACAGGTTCCCTTCCTATAAAAACCAAACGCTCCCAGTCTTTCCAACTTGTCAGTTTTTCCTGCTCCCCTTCACCCTGTTTTCTGTGCTTCCCCAGAAGCCTTGCTCCTGGGATTCAAACAGTCAAGCCTGTTCTGTCTCAGCGCTTCTGTCCAGGACTCTCCGTGTTCCTAGAATGTTCTGCCTTATCTGAGCTTTGAGGCCGGCCCCATTCCCTTGCTTCCTTCCTCTCTCTACCAATTTACTCCTCCTCAAAGAGGCTTTTCCTAAACACATTACCTGAAATAACTGAAGAACTCGATCATTAAAAATTTCCCCTATTTTCCGTGAAAGAGGAGGTGGAAAGAGGAGGGTCAGAGTCAGAGGGGACAGAGGCACCAAGAGACCAAGGTCCTCTAAAGCAACACAAGCAAAGCTCATACGAACTCACAGAGACTGGAGCAGCACGCACAGGGCCAACATGGGTCTGCACCAGGTCCTCTTTGTGTACTTTGTGGTTTCCACGGATTCCATGTGCGTCTCTGATTCCCGTGCCTCCTCTTGGGCTCTTTTCCTTCTGTGCCTTGTCTTGTCCAACTTCAATGTGATAGTTTTTGTTTTATCTCATATTTTTATTTTATATCTTAATATATTTTGTTATATTTAAAATGAATGAATGAATAAATGAACGAATGAAAACCTAGCCACTAGGGTAAAGGTTAAAAACTGAACTGTCATTTATACCTGCTGGAAGGGGGAAAATCAATTTTCTCCAGTGGAGTGACTCTAGGCATATCAACCACTCCAGGACAGGCCTCACGTTCAGGAATAGTTGACCTACATATAATAGATACAATGGATTCCACGGGGCTTTTTTGTTTTTGTTTTTGTTTTTTGTTTTTGTGTGTGCCTATGCTTTCATTTGGTTACAGTTCGGTGGTTTTTTTTGAAGGAGGTGTTGTTTTCTTGATTTTTAAGAGGGGGTTGTTGTAGTAGGTTTTTGTGTTTTGAGAAAGGACTTAAAGTTGGGTGGGTAGAGAGGGGGAGAGGGTCTGGAGGAACTTGGAGGAGGGAAAGAATTTACTTAGAATATATTTAAATTTAAAAAATCATCTTAAATAATAAAGGATACGATAAAAATTTTCCCCTATTTTATTTGTGTGCATGTGTGTGTTTCTGTGTATCTGCATGCAGGTGTACATGGAGACCAGAGATGAATTGTGGGGCTATCCTCAGGACAGCTGCCTGCAGTGTTTTCTGAGACAAGGCTTCTCGCTGAAATTGGAGTTGTTTATATGTCTAGACTTATATGTCTATATATGTAATATATAATTGTAATATATGTGATATACAATATATACTACATATTATACAGTATATATATATATTATATATTATATATATTATATGTCTAGGACAGGGAGTACCACGGATTTGCGTCTCTCTATGTCCCCTTTGCTGGGTTTAAAAATGTGTGTCACCATGCTGGCTTTTGAAGGAAGGAAACTCAGGTCCTCATGCTTGCAAGCCAAGGACTTTGTAGACTGAGCCATTTCCCTGGTTCCCTCCCCTCCTGTTAATAAGGAGAATCGAGGTCCAGGATATTTGACTTCTTTGTTTAGTATCTTTCGTAAAACAACAGTAGGTTACTAGAGAGTATGTCTGATCCTTTGTAACACCCCAGTCAGTCTGCCTATTGGCCCACTACTCTTGGCTTAGAGCCAGTTCCTGCTGGACTCTCTTCTCCCTAGTCACATGATCTTTGGCCTATACCAAGTCACAGTTATGTCTAGGCTGGCTGTCTGCAGTCAGTAACCCCTGCACTGGGAATCCTGCCCCTTTGTGCCCTATAGCCTGTTCTTCATGCTAGTCAGAGGACAGTCAAAAACTCACAAAGGACTTTCACTCCCACATATGCTTTGTAAGGTGTTGTCTGGCCACAAAACAAAGAAATGGGACAAACAGCAAAGAAGGAATGTCTCTGGGTTAAATAAAAATAAAAATTATGGGCTGGGGAGAATTTTTTAGCAGTAAGAGCACTTGCTGCTCTTCCAGAGGACCCAAGTTCAGTTCCCAGCACCCTTGTTGGGTGACTCACAACTGCCTGTGACTCTAGTTTCAGGGTCTCTGGGCCCTTTTCTCACCTTCTGGCTTCTGCAGAGACCTGCACATGTGTGACACACAGACATGCACACACATACACATACATACATGAAAAATAAGTCTTGCAAAATTAAAAGCACAAACCAAACAGATGTGAACACTTGTATAGTATGATATTTTTTCTGTAAAAATAAGACAGAAAGAAAATGTATATAAATGGGAAAAGATAATTGGAGTTATAAAACTTCCCTATTTTGCCTCAAAGTAAAGAACTGGTGGCCGGTAGGCTGAGATTTTCTCTCAGGCGATGACACTTTGTTACTTAATGAAGAAGGAATACATTGTAGGCTAGAGAGATGGATTAGTAATTAAGAGCACTTGCCACTCTTCAGAGGACTTGGATTTGGTTCCCAGCACCCGTATGGCACCTCATAGTCACCAGTGACCCCATACACTCATACAGGTATAACACATGCGTGCTCAGTCAGCAAGCTCCAGGTTCTATAAGATACCTGGTCTCAAAAACTAGGTGGATGGTACACACACACACACACACACACACACACACACACACACACGAGACAATAAAAAGGAGGAAAATGTACTGAAGACCTAAGTTGAGAACAGACACGCCGAGTCCTTATGTAGTGAACTGGTAATGTCACCACACTGAAAACATCTTAAACCAGTTCACGGGAAATATAGCAGATAGAGCCACGAGCAGATAGAGCCACGAGCAGATAGAGCCAC
>JANHMN010000010.1:58356613-58371682 GCA_030674055.1 Rhabdomys pumilio | reverse complement strand
ACCAACAAGCCAACCAACCAACCAACCAACCAACCAACCAACCAACTAACCTAACCAATCAATTTATTAACCAACGAGCCAGCCAGCCAAATAGTCAACCAACCAACTAACCAACCAACAAGCCAACCAACCAACCAACCAACAACTAACCAACCAACTTGTCAACCAACAAGCCAACCAATCAACCAATCAACCAACTAATCGACCAACTAATTAACCGACCAACCAACCAACCAACCAACCAGACAACCAACCAATCAATAAGCCAACCAAACAACCAGACAAAAGCAAATGTCTGGGCTGAGGGGGTGCTTAAAGAAGTAATTAAAAGCATACCTTTTGTATGTCCACAGAGTGGCAAAGATTTACATTTTTAAGTACCATAGACCCAGAGCATGCATAAATGGAAGCCTGGTCCCAGCTTCCTCTGCATTAGTTAATTAGGAAGATATAAAAAAAGAGGGAGAGCTTTAATAATAGAATTTTTGGACCCAAGTCCAAGTATACACAGTGTCTTAGTCAGTGATCACCGGATCTTCCAGGAGGTTTCACAATTAGAACTCTTATAGCTTCATCCACAACACTGCTTTGGATTTTCTTGATTGTCAGGTTTTACTGAACACAAATGAAAAGATACAGCCATGAATGGCTCCTGAGAGAATAAAGAATTGTGTTGCAACAGACAGTGTACACTCGTATCAGGAACACTTCTAAGTATGAGCAATTCATGTGTGAGACTCTAGACTGTTCAAGTTGAAGAGATGTTTGTGATACGTGAAGGGTATCAGAAGCCAGTTTCTTCTGGATTTCTTCTTTATGATCCTTGAGACATATTTTAGAAGATGTATGCCAGCAGTGGCTTGAACATCAGTCCTCAGGTTCCAATGTCAGATGTGAGATCTGCAAGATCTGCCCAGATGCTCATCTGGGCAGAAAGCCCCTTTCATTCAGTTCGGAGTTTCACACTTGGTTTTATTTTATTTTGTCTTGCATTTCAAGCTTCAAATTGTAAAAATTAGGAGGTTTCTACATAAACCGAAGCCCTGGTGTTCTTTTAAAATGGTGACTCTCCATCTTCCCAACGCTGTATTCCTCATAATGTGGTGACTCCAAACCATAAAGTTACTTCTGTTGCTACTTCATAACTGTAATTTTGCTACTATTATGAATCATAGAGTAAATATCTGTGTTTTCCAATGGCCTTAGGTGCCCCTGGGAAAGTGTCATTTGACACCCAGAGGGGTCATGACCCACAGGTTGAGAACCCATGCTTTTAAAAGTTGGAAGGAGAGACGTAAGAGACAGAAGATAATAGCAGGGTGAATATAATTGAAGTACTATTACCAAAATAGGAAGACTTAGTGAGATGATGAATCTATGTCACTGGTTCTCAACCTTCCTAATGCTGTGTCCCTTTAATCCACTTCCTCATGTTATGGTGACTTCCAATCATAAAATTATCTTGTTGCTACTTCATAGCTGTAACTTTGCTGCTGTTACGAATTGTTATGGAAATATCTGATATGCAGGATATATGATATCTGACCACCAAAAGGGTCGAGAGCCACAGGCTGAGAACTGCTGCTGTATGCTGACCTCGGCATTCTGAGCCTGATTCCTGTGTGAGAACTTGGGGACTGGATAGCTCATAAGCATTTAAGTGGACAGCCTCTGGTGAAGGGATGGCTTCCCTAAAGAGGCTGAAATGTGGGTTCTGTAAGGGAGAGACTGAACACTCTGAGTCAGAATGGTTGAATTCGTATGTCCTCAGCCCCAGGTGGGTTCAACTCCATTTGGAAACATGCTTGAGAAGCTTAGTTCCTGTTTATCATCTGGTACAGAATCCGACTGTTAGTTAACACTGGGGTTGTAAGAGATCTGAAGTAGGGTATGTAATGAAGATCTGGATTGTAGTCTTACAAGCAAGTGTTTCTTCTTCTTCATCAAATGCCTCTCAAGTCACCACCGCCACCAACGCTTGAATAAAAACAAACCTGTTCTTCTGTATCTACTGAGTGGTGTTTTTTTCTTTTAATCTCTCCTTTCCTCCTCTTCGTTTTTGGTCTTGCTGTTCTCTTTCTTATTATCTTCCTTCCTTTGCCAGTCTGAAGTTAGGGGCTGTGAACAGGAAATAAAGGATGATTGACAGCTTCTAAATTAAAGCCCACAATCTCAGGAGGTCCACGGAAGGTGTGGGACGGTACATCAAGGCCAGCTGTCTCCTGACTTCAGTGATACCTAGGAGGAAAAATAGTGTCAAGAAACTTTTTACTAAAACAAATAAGTGGGACAAATCATCTTATAAAGAGAAAAGGTTTAATTTTGGCTCACAGTCCAGGAATGTTTGGTCCAATTGCTTTGGGCCTGCGGCAGGCAGCACATTGTGATGGGGGCGTATAGTGGAACACAAGTATTTACCTCATGGCCAAGAGAGAGGGAGGAGGAAGGGAGGAGAGACAGCCAGAGGCACCAGAGTTCTACAGTCCCCTTTTGAGGGCATGCCTCCCCTCCACAGTGACCCAAAGACATCGCACTAGGCTTCACTCATAAAGTTCTCCCACCTCTCAGTGGTGCCAAGCTGGGAACTAAACCTAAGGTGCAGGCCTTGCGGGGAACTCTTAAGATGCAGACCAGGTAAGCTTTCATGTGAGTAGTGAATGCTCCTGAAAGAAAAGATTTTTAGGGCTCTCTGTGATTGAAAACCACTTTCCTCCTATCCTTTGTTTTAGAGCTGGAGACGAAGCTCACAAGAGTGCTTGCCCACTGTGTGTTAGACCCCAGGTGTGCTTGCCCAGCACTGGAGAGGTCCCAGGAGAAAGGTCAGAAGCATAATGTCATCTGCTGCTACATAGGGAGATTCTTAGAGGCCAGGTTGACACACAGAAGACTTTGTATTAAAATGTTGTTTTAAAATAAGATTTTTAAAATTTTACTTACATGAAAAAAAGCCTAGGGCAATCCTTTAAATGAGAAAAATGCTCAATAAATAGCTACCACCATTCGGCTTAAACTGACAAACCTGCCATTCAGCAATGGCATGTTTCTGTCACAAGAGGGCACTATCTAGAATTTTATTCAGGTGACTTCTGATTTAGTCAATTTACCAATGTGTTTTTTTTTTTTAATCCCACAAAACCATATTAGTACTTCAAGTTAGTTTAATTAACCAGAAACTTTCATTTAAAAAGTTTTGAACTTTACTAGTATTGAGTGCGTGTGAATGCACTTGCGTGCATTTGGAGATCACAGGTCAACTTCTGAGAGTTCTTTCCTTCCATCATGTGTTCTGGGTAGCCAACGCTGGTTATCATGTTTGTGTGGCAAATGAGGACACATTCAGAATTTTAAGCTGTCCACTAAGACAGCTTCCATCCTGATCACAGACACTCTTAATTTAAATAAGTTATTTGCCTATAATATGAGATCTCCCTTGACATTTGAGGAATTCTCAGTTATCTAAAGACATTGTTTTAAACAATCAGTATTCTTATTGAAGGCTGATATATATATATATTAAACTATATTACATATAATCATATCACATATCATTTATAGCATATTACATAACACATATTTTATATTATACAATATGTTTATATGATTTACATGTTATAATATATATATTATAATAGATAATTATTATATACTATTTATATACCATATGTAATCATTTATAATCTATGTTATGTATGTGATAGATGTGTTATTACATATCTATAACATAATATATGTATAAAATAAATATATAATATATTAAATATATTTAAAAATATATTATATGTACATTTGCTACAATATAATGTATATAATATGTACATATATAAAACTAACTATGTAATAAAATAACATTCTGAATGTGTCCTCATTTCCTAAAATTAGAGTGTAAGAAAAGCAAATGACTGGAGCAGAGGTGTCCTCTGAGTGGTTCTTATTAGAACACCTGGCTGGTGAGTAACTGCCAAGATGCATTTTCTTGCCCTTGCTCAGGAAGCTTTCACAGAGGGAATGTTCCCTGCTGGCCTTGAGCAAGTGTGCTTGATTTGATTTTCAGAGTCTAGATTTAAAAGGTGTAAGCTGACATTAGACATAGGCTAGTCACATGACTTCATACTATAGATGGAAACCTGAGGGGTTTAAATGCTTTCCCAAGGTGCCTGGTTAATCTGAGCATCATTTTGTTCCTTTGAGGGTCTAAAGTCTTTTTCCTAGCAGGCTTCCATAGGAAGAGTCAGCAGAACTTCCTGGATCTGAATCCACCTGCACAGAAACAACTTATTAAACATTTACTAATTACTCAAAAAATTAGTAGTGGGTTCTGGATATTGAAGCCAGGCTCCACAGAGCATGCTAAATGCATGCCAGTACCTCTGAGCTATCCCTGCAGCCCTGAGGATTTTGTTGGATGAGCCATGACCCTTGCCCTTTAGGAGCTGTCCTGTGGGTTTCTGTAGAACTCATAAAGGAGAAAATTATCCAGGCCCAGGTTCTGGGCCCTGATTCACACACACACACACACACACACACACACACACACACACACACACACGCTTTTTTTTTTGTTTGCATGTCTGTGAGTCATTTGCTTTGCTACTCACTTCAGGAGGATCAGCGGGTACATTTGTCACTAATTTGTTTAACACTAAAGGGTCTTTCCTGCCTTAGTATAGTAGAGATGGCCTCTACATTTGATGGGGAGAAACTTTCCATTCAGGAATCCCCATCTCAAGGTTTACCTTCACAAAGAGTGACCCCACTGTCAAAAAGACAGATGGAGCCCTGAGGAGAAACTTGCAACCAAACATCGATGGAGGCATCTTACACCCTTCCAAGCACAGATAAGTTAGTCTATGATTTTTACAGCTGTCTGAACTTCCTGTGGTTACCTCATGGCAGTTATCGTGATAAGCAAGTGAGTGGCCCTTGGCACAGCCAAGAGCCTGATGAGTCAGTTTTTCTCTGGCCTGATCTTTGGTTCTCAAATGGCCATGGCTAGGGGTGCAGGCCGGCTAATGAGCTGGGCAGCAATAGATGACAAGCCAATCCTTCTTTAGCTGGCTGGCCAGCTGAGTTCATAGCAGGGATGCTATCTCATGATGAAACAGAAAGGTGTGAAGCCAAGGGGCAGTGTGGTGTTTGGATGATCCCCTGAGTAGAGTGAATTTCTGAGGAAGATGTGTTTATTCTGTAAACCCACAGAACAGTGATCTTATATGGTCCTGTGCTATTTATACGGTCTCTTGTTTCTTCCCACAAACTTGGTTTGGGATTTGGATGGTCGAAGTAAATGTGCGTCCAGCTGTGTCACTTCTTCTGTCCCGAGCTTCTTAGGTTCGGAGTTTGTTTTGGCTGAGTACCATCTGAAACTAGATGGAAGACATTCAGCACCCTCTCCCATTCGGTTGGGAGCTCGGAGGAGGGAGGTTCTATGCAAGGTTACAGAAGGCTGAGGTGGAAACAAGGCTAAGGAGCACTGGCAGGAAGGCGCCCCTGCCACAGTGGCCTCTTCCCTCCCCTCAGGCCCAGACTGCAAAGGTCTGACACCCTCCAGATGTTCCCAGGGAAAGAAATCCTCCCTAAGGGTTGAATGAGCCCTTCTTACAGCTCCGTTTTCATAAGAGGAGAAGGCACGTTGGTTAAACACAAACCATATGGATGTGCCTCACAAGAAACAATGCAGACATGTTTCTGTCAGCTCACATCGTAAAGGTGGCGTTTGATCTGAACCTGTGGGAGAGGGATGAGGCGAGATTCTGAGACATGTGGTTGCATTCATTTAATGCCGTGAGGTAGGCGGGCAGAGGAGAACAGCCAGTCTCTTTGTGGACTTTCCTCCACTATAGATCCTAGACCAATCCAAACCAAACCAAACCGCTGACCTCTTTTTATAGAGATATATGTATTCCTCCCCCCCCATATTGAGTAAATAGCAAATACCAACTCATTTTTATTAATCTGTTCTGTTAATTAATGTTTTCTTTTATCATGAGCTGGGTTTTAGATACTATCTCATTAAAATGTTCTTTTCATTTTTCTTTTATTGAAAATTTTTTTCCACACACAGCTATGGTTTCCCCTCCATTGCCATGACAATAAACATCTTAAAATCATAGACCATTTCTCTTTCATCGGGATCCACCGTGGGGAACAGTAGAGCAGGCCTTCACCTACAGAGCCACTGGCTAATCTTCTGTGGAAGACCTCTCTGCATTCCCAGCCACAGCGACCACCAACCCAAGCAAGCCAAGCGAGCTGCTGTGACCAAGCCAAGAACTCTCATCCCTGCAGGATACAGCTGGAGTCTCCCTTTCTCCCCCTTCAGCCACGGGCCAATCAAGCCCATGGCCCCCACTTCATTCTTGGCCCTTCCACAGCTCCCATAGCCGAACATGGGTGCCCAAGAGCCCAGGAACCAGACGAGCTAGGTCCAGCTCCCCCAGGACCTCAGACTCTGCTCCCTCATCCCTAGAGTGGGGTTCCACGGCTTCACACAGCTTGATGCCCAACTGGCACTGATGTGGAGTGAGCACAGTCAAACTTCCCATGCCTCTGTCTTCCCTGAGTGGCCCCAGCCCTGTGGTGGGACAGATACGGGACACACTTTAACGCAACAACTGGCCCAGGACCCATACTTTAACCCAACATCCATCCTTTTCTCATTGCAGTCTCCTCACCTCATCTGCCCATAACCACCCCATTGTCCCTTCTATGGAGATTCATCTCTCTCCTCTAGTCCCTTACTGTATACCTATCCTCTGTGGTGATAGGGATTGTAGCTTGCTAATTGAAGATTTAACAGTGAACACTCACATATTAGTGAATACATACCATATTTGTCTTTCTGGGCTTGGGTTACCTCACTCAGAATGATTTTCCCCTCCTAGCTCTATCCATTTATCTGCAAACTTTATGATTTTATTCTTTTTTTAAATAGATGAGTAATATTCTATTATGTAAATGAACCACATTTTCTTTACCCATTCATCTGTTGATGGACATCTAGGCTGTTTTTAATTTCTGTCTATTATGAATAGAGCAGCAATAAATATGGTTGATCACATGTCTCTGTAGTATTATGAGCCGTCCTTTGGGAATATATCCAAGAGTGGTACAGCTGGCTCTTGAGGTGGATTGATTCCTGTCTTCCCTAGGAGACTCCACACTGGTTTCTATAGTGACTTACAAGTTTGTACTCTTACCAGCAACAAATGCTTACTCACCTTTGCCAGCACAAGCTGTCATTTATTTTATTGATCTTGAGTATTCTGACTGGTGTAAGATGGACTCTCAGTGTCCTTTGATTTGTATTTACCTGATGACCAAGGATGCTGAGCAGTTTTCTTCCTTCTTTTTTTTTCAACTATATTTATTTATTTATTTATAAATTTATTTATTTATTTTTACAGTGCAGTTGTTCCCTCCCTCTCGGTCTGCCCTCCCTCAGTTCCTTTTTCCATTCCTCTTCCCCTCTGTCTCCAAGAGGATGTCCTCTTCCTCACCCCCACCAGGCCTGCCCACTCCCTGGGGCCTCAAGTCTCTCGAGGGTTAGGCCTATCTTCTCCCACTGAGGCCAGACCAGGCAGTCCTCTGCTATATATGTGTCAGGGGCCTCAGACCAGCTGGTGTATGTTCCTGGTTGGTGGCTCAGTGTCTGAGAGATGTCGGGGGTCCAGGTCAATTGAGACTGCTGGTTCTCCTACAAGGTCACCCTCTTCCTCAGCTTCTTCTAGCTTTTTCCTAATTCAACCACAGGGGTCTCTGACTTCAGTCCAATGGTTGGGTATAAGTATCTGCATCTGTCTCAGTCAGATGCTTGTGTCTCTCAGAGGACAGCCATGCTAGGCTCCTGTCTGTAAGCACGTCATAGCATCAGTAATAGTGTCAGGCCTTAAAGCATCTCCTTGAGATGGATCCCAAGTTGGGCCAGTCATTGGACCTTCTTTCTCTTAGTCTCTTCTCCATTTTTGTTCCTATAGTTCTTTTAGACAAAAACAATTTGAGAGTTTTTGACTGTGAGATGGCAACCCCATCTCTCCACTTGATGCCCTGTCTAAGTCCTGAGAGTCACCTTCCAGGTTTCTGGTACTTTCTAGAGCCCCTCACTCCAGGTTACATATTTCCATTTATTCTACTGGCCCTCAGGGTTTCTCTCCTGTCTCGCCCACCATACCTGATCATGTTCCCCTTTTACCTTCCCCCTCCCCTCTCTTACCCATGTTCCTCTCTCCCTCTGCCTCCCATGATTGTTTTCTTCTCCCTCCCAAATGGGATTGCGGCATTCTCAGCTGGTCCCTTCAGCTTGTTAACCTTCTCGAGATCTGTGGATTGTATCCTGGGTATTCTGTACTTTTGGGTTTTTTTTGGCTAATATTCACTTATTAGTGAGTGCATACCATGCATGTCCTTTGGGGTCTGGGTTACCTTACCCAGGACGATATTTTCTAGTTCCATCCATTTGACTGCAAAACTCATGATGTCCTTGTTCTTAATAGCTGAATAGTATTCCATTGTGCAAATGAACCACATTTTTTGTATCCATTCTGCTCTCGTGGGACATCTGGGTTGTTTCCAGCTTCTGGCTATCACAGATAAGGCTGATATGAACACAGTGGATCATGTGTCCCTGTGGTTATGGTAGGGCATCTTTTGGGTATATGCCCAAGAGTGGCATAGCTGGGTCTTCAGTTAGATCTATTTCCAGTTTTCTGAGGAATTCCCAGACTGATTTACAGAGAGGTTGTACCAGTTTGCAATCCCATCAGCAATGGAGGAGTGTTCCTCTTTCTCCACATCCTCGCCAACATGTGCTGTCACCTGAGTTTTTGATCTTAGCCATTCTGTTTGATATAAGGTGGAATCTCAGAGTTGTTTGGGCTTGCAATTTCCTGATGACTAAGGACTTTGAACATTTCTTTAAGCGCTTCTCTGCCATTCGAGATTCCTCTGCTGTGAATTCTCTGTTTAGCTTTATATCACTTTTAAAGCAATTTAAAATTTATTCTTTGAGAATTTCATACAAGTATACAATGTATTTTGATCAAGTCCATTCTTACTTCTCCCTCCATTTCCCCTCTGGATCCTTTCCAAACATTATTCTCCCGACATCATGTCTTTTTTCTTCTTTTCATTTAAAAAAATAACCTCCTGAATCTGGTTAACACTGTGTGTGTGTGTGTGTGTGTGTGTGTGTGTGTGTGTGTGTTCTCTTTTGCTGGGGCCATCCATTGGAGTATGATAACCAAGGAACTTTGTGAACCCTTCCTACATTTACACAGGAATTCGACTGACTCAGTCTCATACAGGCACAGCTGCTATGAACTCATAAATGTAACGGCCATGTCATATCCAGAAGACAGCATGTCACATATCTCTTTCCATTCTTCAGCCTTTACATTATTTCTGCCTTCTCTTCCACAAAGTTCCCTGAGTGGTGTGTGTGTGTGTGTGTGTGTGTGTGTGTGTGTGTGTGATGTTACGCCTATAACAGTCATGCTACTCTTGCACCACTGAGCACTTCTTGTTTGGTAGGTTGATACTGTAAATTCAGGGTCCAGTACTGTTAAGGCTAATGATGTATTTTTCCCCCCAAGTAGTTTGTCTAGTTCCTTCTGGGACTGTAAAAATTGACTAACAGAAAGGAAGTTTCTAGTCAGTTCTATATCCTGCAATCAAAATGTATGATGTCCTCAGTAATACTGTCTTATCATGTAGTTAGGCTGGGCAACCAAGAGGAATGGCAATAGTCTGTGTTGTATTGAGTATTCTGGAGTCCCCCCAAATCAATAGCTCACAGGAAGGTATCACATGCCTAGCACTGAAAATTTGAAATCACCCACATATTTTGGGAGCAGCATATATGGTACCTATCAAACTTTTTTGAAAAATTATGAATATATTAATTTCATTATATTTTATGACTTTATTTATATGTACATACCATAATCATCCTGTTTCCACCTCCTAAGTGGTGATATTATAGGCATACACCACCACTCCTGTTTTACTTGGTGCTGTGGAAGCAAACCTAGGACCTTTTGCATGCTAAGCAAGCACTCCACCAGCTAAGGTACATCTCCAGATCTTAACTGTATTATTATAATATTTTTATTTATTGATTATTTGGAAATTTCACATCATGCACCCCAATGACACTCATTTTCCAGTCTTCACAGGTCTGCTCCTACACTCTTGTGATAGAAGAAGAAGAAGAAGAAGAAGAAGAAGAAGAAGAGGAAGAAGAGGAGGAGGAAACAGAAGAAGAAGAAGAGGAGGAGGAAACAGAAGAAGAAGAAGAAGAAGAAGAAGAAGAAGAAGAAGAAGGAGGAGGAGGAGGAGGAGGAGGAAGAGGAGGAGGAGGAAGAAGAAGAAGAAGAAGAAGAAGAAGAAGAAGAAAAAGAAGAGGAAGAAGAATAAGAAGAGAAAGAGGAAGAAGAAGAAGAGGAGGAGGAGGAGGAGTGGGAGGGGGAGGGGGAGAGGGAGAGGGAAAAGGAGAAGAAGAAGAAGAAAAAGAAGAAGAATGAGAAGAAGAAGAGGAGGAGGAGGAGGAGGAAACAGAAGAAGAAAAAGAGGAAGAAGGAGAAGAAGATGATGAAGAAGAAGAGGAAGAAGAAAGTTCAATTTGTGTTTCCCATACACCCCCTGGAGTATGGTCAAGTTTCCAGTGACCAGCCCCTTAAATAAAACTGAGACTTCCCCACCCTCACTCCTACCAGAAGCCACTAATTGTGGAGAGCAACACTTCAGCACCCCTATCACAATTTTCAAGATCAACTATATTATTAATGGCTTATTTAAAAAATAGACTGGGAACAAAAGTTGGAAATTTTTAGACATGTTGAAGCTGTCTAGAGTATGCAGAGACAGAGCTTGTGTAATTTTCTTTGCAATATTTTCTAACTCAAAGGTGGTTCAAGATGAAAAATAAGTGAGGAGACAATTGTATGAGACTGTGTTTCAAAAGAGTATAGTGTGAATCGAGTGTGTGCACATAATCCCAGCACTTGAGAAGCAGAGGAGGCAGGAGGACCAGCAGCTCCAGGTTTTCTCAGAGTAGAAAACAAGTTGGGGGAGGAGAGTTTACACAGAAGAGGCATCCAGATGTGTTGCAATCTATCAGTCTAATAAGAACATAGTGAAGGGGTCTCTGTTTATACTTGTGAATAGAAATAGAATATAGAGATAGAAACAATTGAACAACTTTCTTTATACCTTTTCTTTTGGTAAAATTGAATATCATAGACTGGGACATTTATAAAGAAGAGAAGGTTATGTAGTCGACAGTTCTAGAAGTCCAGGGTTCTGATGGTGCAGAATTTGGTAAGACCTTCTTGCTGGTGGGGACTCTCTGTTGAGCCTCATGGTGGTCCAGGGCATCATACTGTGAGTCATTACAAGCTTTCTAGACAATTCTTGCTTCCATCACAAAGCTATTTCCCATAATACATTAGCACAACAAACCACAAACAAAGCTATCCCTGTCACCATAAGCATGACAGCTCTCTGTGGCCATGGCTTTCAGGATCCAGACTTTTGGGAGGGGAGTTGTCTGGAACAGTAAGCCAAACAAACTCTTCTTGGTCTTGAAGCAACTGTAAAGCAGCATACACATGCTGGGTTAAAGAAGACATTGCAGGGCAGTGGGCAATTCAAGGCCTAGAGAGAATTATCACGAAACCTTCACTGATGGCATTGGAATCGTGGGCCGATGGCTTTTACTGAAAGCCTTAATTGTGATTCTACAGTTTTTTCTACTTTCAGCAACCAAGCACTCCAGAACAGTTCTCCCTTACTCTCATAGACACCCCTAACTCTGACCATAGGAAGTGACATCCCTAGAACATTACAGCTGCTGCCCTTATTGAGAATACACTCTTATCTTAAAGCTTGATATTCAAAGTCCCTCTATTTTTTATTGAACAGTTGGAAACAGCCAAAATTTCGTGGATCCTGAAAGCCATGGCCACAGAGAGATGTCATGCTTATGGGGCAACGGTAGAACCAGTAGGAGCCAGTGGGGCTTCACTTCCTCTTACACTAAAGAGTAGAAGGTAAAGACAAATGGAGGCCAAAAACTATGGAGTCAAGGTGACTTGTTTAAACTAATCAGCGTTTACAAAATCTGAAAAAAATAAAAAAAAAATCAAAGTTTTCATCTTCTCTTGAAGTCTGAATTTTTAAGTGACAATAAAAAATGGGAGTTAAGTGAGAGATATTCTGTTTGCCCTCAGGTCATGGCATCCAATATGGTATGTGTTTGCTTCCCATATGGTATGTGTTTGCTTGTAATCAATTGCTGACATGGGTATGTATGTATGTATGTATGTATGTATGTATTTATTTATTTATTTATTGTTGTCTACATAGACTACAATAAGCAAGTCTTGAAGTTATCTGAAAATATGATGATAGTTTTTAATGTTTCTGAATTAATAATATAAAGCATAGATACTTTTGTAATAGTACAGGTATTATAGGCTTTTCATTAATCCAGATCATTTTTATTTTTGAGACAAGGTCTCTATTTTCAAATCTATTTGTGTGCATGTGTGTGTGTGTGTGTGTGTGTGTGTGTGTGTGTGTGTGTATCTACATGTAGGTATGTATACATGAATGCATGTGCCTGTGGAGGCCAGAAGAGGGTATTGGCTCCTCCCCAGATCTGGAGCCATGGGCTAGAGGAGCCAGGGTTGGGAACTGGACTTAGGTTCTCTGGAAGAGCAGGAAGTGCTCCTAACTACTGACCCATCTCCTGAGCTCCAGAGTCATCTCCTGGAGATACCCCTGCTTGCATCTCCTGGGTGCTGGTTTTCAGCCTTGCACAGCCATGGCCTGCTAGAGAGGCTTTAAGGAAAAAGGAAATCAAGTTCCCTTTGAATGAAAGCCAGAGATTTTTGGAATCTGGAGTCACCACTTTCAGTTCCTTGCTGTTGTTAATTACTCATATAGAAAACAAAGGCATTGAGTGACTGAATGGTTTCTGCTTGAACACAATGTTTAGAAGGAGAACTTAAAGTTATTTGGCCTAAAGCCCTGTCTTGGTTAGTGTTTTATATCAACTTGACACAAGCTAAAGTCACCTGAAAAGAGAAAAAGTCACCTCAATTGAGAAAAAGCCTTTATAAGATATGGCTGTAGGGCTTTCTTAATTAGTTATTGATGTGGGAGGGTCCAGCCATTGTGAGGGTGGTGCTATATCTGGTCTGGTGGTCTGGGTTTTTATAAGAAATCAGGTGAAGAAGCCATGAGGAGCAAGCTAGTAAGTGGCACCCCTCATGGCACCTGCACCACCTTCTGCCTCCAGGTTCCAGTCCTATTTGAATTCCTGTCCTGACCACCTTAAGTGATGGATTACAATGCAGAAGTGTAGGCCAAATAAACCCTTTCCTCTCCAACTTGCTTTTGGACATGGTGTTTCATCACAGCAATAGCAACCCTGACTAAGACAGGATCATAGCGACTCTAAGTCTCTCTATGAATTCAATAGTCATCAAGTTTGCATTAGTGATTTCTGTTCTTTTGCCCCAGCTATTTATTTTAGCTGTGTTGTTGCCAAATACAACTTTCCAGGTTACCAGTTGTTTTCAATTTTTAAAAAAGTATTTACTGATTGATTTTTTTATTGGTGGGGATGATGCCATAGCATTCTTGAGAATTGGCTCACTTCTTCTGCTATGTGGACTCTAGAAACCAAACTCGGGTCATCAGGCTTGGCAGCAAATGACAGCACTACTTACTTAATCATCTTGTCAGCTCTAGTCACCCATTTTGGTGTGTCAACTTTTCTACACCATGAACCCATTCCAATGGGAGAAGGGCCTCTTGTTCCCTCGGGCTATGCCTCCAGGTGGGAAATGCTGCTTTACAGCCGAGTATCCTCAGACCCACAGAACACAAAGTCGTGTAACCAGAGCCCAAAAATGTTTTCCTAATGAACAAAAGAGAAAACCTTGTTTTTGAAAGCCTCAGACAAAGAATGTATTCTGTTCTTATGTTAGGAGTATAAAGCGTGTAAGAAACCATCATCAAATCTAACAGCAGTAAACGGCAGAAGGCTGTTTAATCTGCTTCATTTCCCTGATAACATTTTGCATACGTAGGCAGTCATCAGGGCCCAGTTCTGATAGAAATACCTAACAAATCCTGCCAACAACCGGCTCAGCCTGTAATTTGCTGGTTGTTATTTATGATCATATTTTTCCACATAAAGAGATTTCTGGGAACCTAATAGCTTAGAGGTCTTTATTCCCCTACAAAGGTTTGCTGTCGATTCCCCATGTCCCTATCATAAAATGGGGAAGTATGGTACCAGGGTAGGTTTCCTTTAGGAGGTCTGCATACAGCACCCCCTCACCCCACTAATCTAAGCTATGTTACATAAATAAAGATATGGCATGAGCCAAATACTCTTGTATTTCAACAAAATAGTTTCTCTGTGGGCACTGAGATTTAAGTATCCTATCAAATGAAACCAGTTCCACACTGAATTTTCCTCTCAGAGCCTCTATATTTCAGAGATTTCATTACTCTTGGACACAGAAGAAACTGGCCATGCATACATAAATCCAGGCTGGAAAGGTAGAGAAGTAAAACCAGGCCTTTTCTATTCAAGAGAAGCCAAAGAACCGAGTCAGCATCAATGATGCTTTTCTGTTCTAACTTGAGAATTTGTTTATGAATTCCAGAATGGGGGCTGGGAATGTCTAAGCCTCCTGCTACTGCTTCATATTTCCACTTTATTTTGACAAGCCACCCATTGGCTGAACCCGTACAGAGTTGACTACTGATTCCAGAAGAAAGAGAAACTAAAGAAAGAAGAAAAGGGGACTGAAGAGATACTGGGAAGGGAGTAAGTGAAAGAACAAGGAAACATCTATTGAGACCCTGGAATAATGAGGATTTCTGTATATTTTGCCATATTTGATGTCCTAAGACTCCATTAAGTTGGCCTATGCCCATACTAATGATGAGATGTTAGAATTATGAGAGATGCTATTCCAAACTCATTTTCTTCTGTGTTAGCTTGAGAATAAGGGGAAGAAAGGAGAACCAACTTAAAGGCATATAATACATTTG
>JANHMN010000010.1:58340272-58356603 GCA_030674055.1 Rhabdomys pumilio | reverse complement strand
ACACACACACACACACACACACACACACACACACACACACACACACAACTGTTTAAAGGGATGAGAATAAATTGCAAGGTCCAAGGACATCTGCTAAACTTTGTGAATTCTAGGCTTGTGTTTTGATGGTTTTGGAGCGCTTGGAAGAATTTTCTGGTTCCTTAATTGAGTCTAGTGCAAATTTTGAGTTATAGAGAAGGTAATATATTCTTAAGAGAAGATGGGAAGCAGGAAGACGCTAGACAAGATCTGCTTTATGTATTGGTAGAATGGTTATTCTTGCTGTGTGACCACAGGTTATCAGGGATCAAACAAAGAACAAAGGAAAAGTTGAGAATGGGGGTTGTGATCCAAGGGAGGTAGGGTGCAGATAAGATGGTGTCGGAAAGAGTGACAAATGGCTGGGTTTATATGACATTTAAGATAAAGCTGTAAGATTTTGCTGACAACTTGGACACGATGTGTGAGAGAAATCGAGAAAGCTAGAAAGCAAGGAACCCATTGAGGCAATGCTGCTCCTGTCACCAAGAGCTCTTTGGACAATTCTCGGCTAACTGGTGAGAGGGGTGAGCAAAGGAGAAAAAGGGTTGAAAGGGAGAAGATAGATGTTCACTTGGGACCAAAGGATCTTGTTCCATTTAACTCTTCCATTGGTTCAATTGGGTGAACCACAGCTGGGTATTCGAGGTCGGGATACTAAATGTGATTTGGATATCAGGACCAGAGGTAAGACAGAAGCACATGAAGCACATATCCAAATTCATGAGATTTTGTAAGATCACTGAAGGACTGAATAGAACAAGAAAAGGTGCGGGGGCCACGGGTCTGTGGCTTATTTTTGTTAACTTGACACAGGCATGGGTATGTGTAAAGCAGAACTCTTAATTGAGATGATGCCTTCATGAGATTGGCCTGTGGTCAACTCTGTAGGTCATTTTCTTGATTAATGGATAATGTGGGCGGGCCTGGTTCACTGTGGGTGGTGCCACCCTGGGCAGGAGGTCCTGAGTTGTATAACAAAGCAGACTGAGCAAGTTAGTAAGCAGTGCTCCACCAGGCTTCTGCCTCAGTTTCTGCCTTCAGGTTCCTGCCCTGCTTGAGTTCCTGCCTGACTTCCCTTGGTGATGGATTGTTATGTGGAGGTTTAAGAAGAAATAAACCCTTTCCTCCCTGCGTTACTACTTTTGGTCAGTGTTTTATTTCAGCAATAAAACCTAACTATACAAGAGACCACTCTAACTTTTGTGCTAAGAGTTGCCTGAACTGTCTCAGAGTCATCTCAATTTTTTTTTTTTATCTTATTGGACTCCACATCCAGTTCATCAATAAATCTATTTTACAGTGACTGATTTGATTCCAGCCACCACAGTCCAGCACTTGGATGATTGCAGGAGTTTATAACTTCTTCAGCGTTGACTATCTCCCATTCTCAGCACAAAAGCCTTTTAAAAATGTTTTTATTGATTCTGTGTGAATTTCACATTTCCACATCCTCTCATATCTGCTCTTTACTCTTGCAAACCCCCAACACACACACACGCGCACGCGCACGCGCACGCGCCACCACGCACGCACCACGCACGCACCACGCACGCACATAGAAAAATCTCATCATGGAAGCAGCAGTGTGTCCGTGTGTCCCACAGTGTGTCCCTCTGTCCACACATCTTCACTTGCAAATGTTCATTGCAATGAGTCATTGGTCTGTCTTGAGGTCTCTGGCTTCTGTGGCACCATGAACATTGGATCTTCATTCAGACTCCTCTCAGTTATCCTGTTGTCGCCCTGTGTTATAGAGATCCTGGAGCTTTGGAACAGCAGGACAGACTCTTTTCTGTACTTCAACAGTTCGCAAATGATATAGGTTTTGGGGTGGGCCAACTCAGAGCCCTGGGTCTGGGCCAGCTGAGCTGGTTAGCACACCAGCTCTACCTTATCTGCACCACCAGGGCGAGCTCTTCAGCACTGCTCCAGCTCAGTCACCCAATGCCACCACTGGCAGTAGGCAGGGTCAACTCTCCTGCTCTCATGTCCTTCAGGTCTGCTCTCCTGCACCATGCCTCCAGAGCCAGCTCCACTGTGCAGTACAGTCAAAGTGCCAGGCTCAGTCTCCCAAGTGCTGCAGCCTGTGAGGGCCTGGGCCAGTTCTCGTGCTCTCCCACCATTATGGCTAACTCCACTGTGCTGTCCAGGTGAGGTGTAGGGCCCAGTCTTCTGAATGCTATAGCAGGTGAGAGTCAGGGATAGCTCATCTGCTCTCATGACTGCAGATGGTGAGGGGGTCGCAGTGGGAAGGCATCACCCCCACACCCATGCCACCTCAATGCAGAGGAGTGACAGGGCCAGCTCTTTCTGACTCACACCATCACTTGTGTTACGGCCACTAGGGCTAGCTCAACTGTTCTCTCCAGGTGCGGTACAGGACCCAGTCTCCCAAGTGCTTCAGCTGGCTAGGTACAGAGTCAGTTCCCCAGACTGGTGGTCCACAAGTCTCTGTCTGTTTTCTTCCTCCCTTGCCCTGCTGTGTGGTGGTAGGTGGGGCTCTGTGTGTCTATGTCCTGCCTGTGCCATGGGGCTGAGGGCAGGACTGCCACCTGCTCTTTCCCTGACTGAAACAAGAACAACACCAACAACAAGGTGTCTCTTTGCCCATTGCCAGGGGACTTGGGGGGTTGTTTCTTTTATAGTGTAAGATCATGTCACTATTAGTTAAACTCTCTAGTGACTTGTCACTGAGTGGGAAACAAACAAACAAACAAACAAACAAACAAAAAAGAGATTCTTCACTGCAGTAGTTTTTATACAGAAGTTATATTTTGGTTAGTCTGAGATATTTGATTGTCTGTTTATTGTCTGTTTATAATTATTAGTAGCATTACCTCCTTCACTCTTAAAGTGTCCTGGATTAGATGATAAATTATATGTCACCCGTATTAGATCTGTGGTCTGGTCCTTCAGCTGTCTCTGTATTTTCTGATTATGTCACTGTACTTTGTCCATTTCATTTTTGGATAGTTTTATGTCAACTTGACTAAGCTAAAGCTGTCTGAAAGGAGAGAACTTCAATTAAGAAAATGCCTCCATCAGATGGGGCTATAGGCAAGCCTATAGGGCATTTTCTTAATTCGTGATTGATGGGGGAGGCCTCACCCCACTGTGGGTAGTGATCCCTTTGATGGTGGTCCTGGATTCTATAAGAAAGTGGGCTAAACAAGCGATGAGGAGCAGTCCAGTAAAAAGTACCCCTCTATGTCATCTCCATCATCTCCTGCCTCCAGGTTCCTATCCTGCTTCAGTTCCTTTCTGACTTCCTTTAGTGATGGCCTAAAACATGGAAGTGTAAGTCAAATTTGGCCATGGTGTTTTACATAACAATAGTAACCCTAACTAAGACAGGATTCAAACTGTATTATACTGTAGGACCTTGCAACTGCTATCCTGCTCAGATAGTGCTTGCTTTGGGATACCCGCACAGCTTGTCCCTATGTTCCTTCAAATATCTGCTCAAATGCAATAATTGTTGGTTCTTTGGTCTATGGATATCTTTCATGTTTTTCCTAGGTTTCAGGACCTGGAAGCCAGTTTTTTTTTATTTATTTAATTTTTTTTTGTCTGTAGAGATGCAGCCAGGTTGTACTAACAGAGGCACTCACATAGGATGGAGTAAGAAGAAAGAGAGAGGCTATTCTGTTTCTGGTGGTGATGTCATCTTCAGTAGAGTATGATTGGTTCCAACATGCTACAGGTGGTGATTGACATTGGACTGTTAACTCTGGGTACCTTAATGACTCCTATAGCTAGGGTGTGGTGGCAGGAAATACAGGAGCAGGATAGAGGTAAATATGGATTCTAGAAGCCTTTGCCTGTTGTGTACATCTTGACATGGCGAAGGACTACCACAGGCCCTTGTAGAAGTATGTGGGTTGTGAAACAGATCATCCCACTGGGTGGGTTTTTTCCATGGGATATCCTAGACAGCTTTAATTGTCAATTTGACCCATCCTAGAGCCATCAGAGTTTAAAGTCACCATTGAGAAACCATCTATGTCAGATTGACCTACGAGAAAGTCTGTGCATACTGTTTTAATTGTTAACTTATATAAGAGGACCCAGTCCACTGAGGGCAGTGTCATTCCCTAGGCAGGTGTCCTGGACTGTATAAGAAAGTTAGTTTATGCATGAACCTGAAATTGAGCCAGCAAGCAGCATTCCTATATGGTTTCTACTATACCTCCTTGGCTGTAAGTTTTCTGTTTGGAGGTGATTGTGCATGGAATAGAAAGCAATCTTGCCTTCTGTTTACTTTATTGAGTCTCTGAGCCAACTTCCCTCTATGATGGACTGCCAACCTGGAAGTAAAAGATAAAACAATCTCTTCCTTCCTTAAGTTGCTTTTTGTCAGAATTTTTTAAAATAGTAATAGAGAGAAAGCTACCACAGGGGTTGTGGACTAAATTACTGTTTTCCCAAATGTACATGCTCAAGTGATAACCCTTGGTACTTTTGAATGCAACTATGTTTGAAGACTTTGGAGGTCTTTAAAGGTCATTCATTATATTTGTCTATATCCTAATATGACTGGTGTCTTTAGGAGAAAATTCAGATATGATCAAGTGGAGAGAAGTCTGTGCACACAGGGAGAGGATTTTTGTGTTGACTTGACTCAGTTACAGGGTGCTCAGGTAGCTCATTAAACATTATTCTGGGTGTGTTTATGGCTGAGGTTAACACCCAAATCACCAGGCTAAGGAAAGCTCATTGCCGTTCTGCATATGAGTGAGTTTCATCAATTTCCTGAACAGAACAAAGGATGGAGTGAATGAGAATCTACTATCTGCCTATATTTTACCTGGGATATGAATTGTCTATCTTTGGAGACAGACTCAGATCGAAATATACAGTTGAGGTTCATGATTCTCAAGCCTTTGAGTATGGACTAGAACTATATTGTCAGTATTCTTGAGTCTTTAGCTTGCTGACTGTGGATTTTTGGAATCCTTGTCCTGGATAACTTCCTGAACCAACATTATAATATCAATCAATCAACCAACCAATCAATAATCCATCCATTCATCATATTGGTTCTATTTTTCTGTAGAGTTAGAAATGAGCAATACAACGACTATTTACCAGTCTCAGGGGAGAGGCTTCAGATACAAATCTGTCCTGCTGACCCCTGGCACACTTCTAGCCCTCTAGTACTACAAGAAAACAACTTTATGGTTTTGTAGCCTCAATCTATGACACTCTGCTATCTACTCCCAGAGAACTCATTCAGGCGAAGAGGGTTTCTCATAGTACCTGACCCTGGGCACCTTACCTCTCCTTCCTTCTTCACTTTGGACCTGTTGACATTGTAAAACGATAACTATTGTATTGTTGTTTTTGTTTAAAATATCCACGGTAGCTTACCTTTTCTGACTGAACCCTGACTGACACAGTATTTGTTATCAAGAATGTCAGCACGCAATGTTAGGTCAATGTGGGCCAGATTCCAGAACGTTCAAAATAGATATCATGAGAGGATAGCTCAATGACTCTCAATTTGCTTGTCTAGTTAGCTGAAACTTGGACCTGATAGATATTAATTATTAATTCAGAGAAGTCAATGTTCTGTAACTTCCCTGCTATCATGAATAAGAAGAAATCCAAAGACTAAAAGAAAAAAAGTTGGGTAGTTTTTCAGGCACGACACTCCCTTATTCCCCTAGGAAGACAGAGTATTAAGAGACAGTGATGGGGAAAACACTGCCATCATCCCAAGATCCATAGTGTCTGTCTCCTGCCAGTGGCAGGCGAAAGTGATAGCTACCACCATTATGAAGTGCTCTGAGAGTGACTAAACCATGTGGCAGCACTTAAGTTCCTGGGACAACATGATCTGGATCACTGAAGTGGTTGGCAAGGATAGAGTGGGAATCAGAACTCTGTGCCCAGTTTGGAAATTTGACCATTGCCTTTAGGACTGCCAGATATGCAGTCAAGTGAACTAGAAATAGAATCAGAAACATTGGGAGCTGGGCAAAGGGCAATGATGCTGTCAATTGCTAATGTGGTATATAGATTCGTCTACTTTCACCGTTATCCCAGACACAAGCTTGTCAGAGACTTGATACCTCTTGAGTGGAGGTGAGATTGAGTCTCCTTGAGGAAGAGAATCTATGCTAGTGACATGTGGCACACATACTTTCATGTGTGCACACACATGAACACACACATATGCATATATGTGTGTACATGTTTGTGAGGGCATGGAGGTTCTGTGCTCACAGATAAGCACCAGGAGAACCAGGAATGTTAAACATTCAGGGCTGTCTCTTCCAAAGGAGAGATGTATGGCCTGTGTTCTGATCAGAAGGCTGGGAACAAATATGACTAATAGCCTGTGACCTTTGCACTATTTGTGTGGCCAAGACAGATCCTCCCTGAGACCCTTATTGTGAGCTTGTCCTTATATAGAACCCAACTTTATGGAAGATGTCCCATGTGCTTTACGAAGAATTTCAATGTAGTCATGTCTTAAGCTTTGTTGTGCACATGTGGTTGAGTTATTTATCACTGAGAACTTTTTATCAGACTGTGCTGTGCTTAAATATGCTAAAAACAAACTACTCAGGGTCAGACTCCTGAAGTTTGAACCAATCCCAGCCACTAAGTTGTTGAACCAAACTACCTTCTTACTTCCATTGGGTTGTTACTCTGTTGGCTGTATTGGTTGCAGAGACCCCCTGGACATGTTCATGTATGTATGGGTACAAGTGTGTGTGTGTGTGTGTGTGTGTGTGTGTGTGTGTGTGTGTGGTGACAGACATCAGTTTTGGGTATTGTTTCTCAGATGCAGTCCACTTGGTGATTTTGGGAGGTTTCTCCCTGGGACTTAGGGCTTGCCATTTAGGCAGGCCTGTCTGGCGGGTGAGTCATGGGGGGCTATCATTCTTTGCTTCCCCAAAGCTAGGATTATATGCATATTCTACCACACCTAGCTTTTGACAAGCATACTGGAGTTTGAACTCAGGTCCTTATGGTTGTGTAGCAAGCACTTCACCAACTGAGCCATTTCCTCAGTCCCATTACATTAATGCAGACCTACAAAGTAAATATCCCTCTAAGACTCCCCCAGGGGATGTGCAACTACATAGCCACACAACAGCAAGTTGAGGAGAGATGACAATATACTTGGGAGCTGTATCCAGAAAATGAAATTAGTGCTAATTCCTGGGTACCTCAAAATGCATCTTTGCTCTACCAGAGTTGGAGTCAAAGGAAGTTGGATGATCAATGGAGTTTAGTCTAGATCCATATCACAGAAAGTCTTTTCGTATTTGTTTCAGGGTTGGTTTCAATGTTTATGAACTCACACCTAGATCAACTAGTAATGGGCACTGGTTTCATCTTAGTTTCCTGGTCTGTATCCTGAGAACTATTAGGATAGGAGATCCAAGCAGAAAGCCCCATGGGATTTTTTTTCTCTACCAATAATAAATCACAGCAATGCCACATATCTGAATGATCTGTAGCATCAGCATCAAAGACTCGAAAGATGAAAGGGTGGTGATTCTTCACATGACTCACCTTCTGGCCTAGCCAGGAGGCATCTGGATCTTAAACTGCATTTTAAAAAATATTTGGTCGTCTATGACTCCAAGTACAGCAAACAGTGAGATGGGAATAGTGCTCGGGGAGACTGGAATCACCTGCCATCCAACTGGCTGTTTGGGGACAACTTACATTTTGTTGTGGTATGCAGCTGTGTCTGTCCCAAGGCTGTCAATGTGTTTTAGATCTAACATAGGCTGCGAATGGATGGTATTTCCAATTCCCATGGCCATGCATTCAGACTCATTTAGGGCTCAGTAGTACATTAGGGGTTGTCTCAAGGAAGTATAGTTATTTGAAGAAGAGAGCTTGGCTCTGCTTGGGATGATGTGTAAATCACTACTGTTTCCCAGATACACTATCAGTATCATTATCTGACACAGACAAATGGGCGTTACTGGATCTTCTAAATTACAAGGCCCGAGTGGCTGAGCAACTTTCTCTAATTGGACTAATTGCTATCTTGTCTTACTCTCAGTGTTTACGTCTGGCAACCTTTGGGTCTTCTGGGTCAATGAGTCTGAGTAACACACGTCTGTGTGACATAGGATATCATTGCCTTACAGCCTCATTTGTCCAGGTTAGTTCTACAAGATACAACATCAGCCAGGAAAGACCTTTCATTCACTCATGTATAATTCTTACCCTTCTGACTCTCTTGGAATAAAAGGCTTTAGCGCCTTTATGGACATTGAACGTAACACTTCCTTGGATAAAACCTGACTTTATATATCTTTATTGCTGGGCAAAAATGTTAGATGGAGCTCAAGGAGTCTTGTGGAAGGGTTGGAGGAAGGACTGAGGGACCCAAAGAGGATAGGGATCCATAGAAAGATCAATGGACTCAATTAACCTGGATTTTGGGGGCCTCCCAAAGACTAAGCCATTAACCAAAGAGTGAACATAGGCTGGACCTACGCCCTCCGCACATATGTAGCAGAAGTGTAATCGGGTGCTGTTTCTGAATCTGATTCCTGCCTGTGAATCTGTTCCTCTAGCTGGGCCGCTTTGTCTCACATCATTGGAAGAGGATGTTCTAGTCCCGCAGTGACTTGATGTGCTGGTGTGGGTGGGGGACATGGACCCAGGACTCAGGGGGCTCCCCCATCTCAGAGGAGAAGGGGAAGGGCAATGGGGGAGGATTTGTGCGAGGGAGTACTGGGAGGGTTGATATTGGGATGTAAAGTGAATAAATAAATTAATTTGAAGATGTTCCTAGGCAAATATGTGTCCTATCTGACAATTTCATACATTGTACACACTGCATAATGTCTATTTTCTCCCTTATCCTCTCTTATTTCTCTCCTATCTCTACCAAAAACTGTCACTCCCATTTTTTTTAAACCATTTTCTTTTCCAGATTCATGTTTTGGCTAAGTCTGTGATCCATTTAGTTTAACCAAGGCCATCCATGTGGCCACTGGGTTGAAACTATCCATCGGGGAGCCTTGCAGACTCATCAGTAGCTTGTGGCCGTCTCTGAATGTATGTTAACACTACTCATTTCTGATAGGCAATTTGGAGCATGTCTAATCTCTGATGGCAAAGTCCATTCCCATCATCCTTCTGATGTCCTATGTCCCATCAGGGGCTCTGTTCTCTGGTGACTTCAAGGAAATTATGAAAGCATTCTTGGTTTCTGTTTCTGTAGTAAAGAAGTGTTGGTGTGTGAAGAATGTGGTGGTTAATTGCCAACATGAGGACCCAGCCACCTTCATGTTTCCTAGTTCCACAATTGAGAGCCTAGTGTTTACATTCCAAGTCTGGGGTCCATAACACACACACTTGCCATTCTCACCAGAGGTTTGCCAAAGCCCAGAGCATAAAAAATCTTGGTTGAGCAATTAAAGATCCAATTTCTCAGTGTGTTTGTTAATGGCACAGTAGAAACCAACATTGTCCCAGCCCATTTAATTCTCAGTTTTCCCTCAGACAAAACAAAGGCTGTAGATATGGAGATCTGGACAGAGAAACAATGCTGGGAACTGACTTGGTGGGACTCTGAATACACGTTTAGCTCTTCAGATGTTCTTTCTGATAACAGACCATAATTGGATGCCTTAATGGGGTGTTATCAATGAAGGGGGAGATCTGCCAGAGCTTGGTGCTTAGGATCCATTATTGTAAGGGAGCGAGTGACTAAGGGTGTAGCTACATTACATCAATGAGGCCGTGTTGAAGTTCTCAGTAGCATCTGCATCCTTCGCTTACCCCAGATTTCTTCCTTGGTAACGTTTGATATTCTAGGCTTCGAGTGTAGCTCAGTTGGAAGAGCATCAGTAGATGACTAGCATGGGTAAAGCCCTGTGCTGAGGGAATGTTGGACAAATTCATTTTTTTTTGTGAGCCTCTCAGTTCCTTAAAGAGAGAGTGGGTTTTATTATTATTCTACTGGATTCATCCTCTGCCCAGGAAATATGACAATTCTCTCCACATTCAACTAAATGCTGTTGGATAGGGTCCCCATCCCCCAGAGTCTCATTTTCCTGTTGCGTGTAATTTTTAAAAACACGCTCCCGCCTTTGCCCTCCCAGCTTAGCTCTGAGATTGGCTGCTGCCAGCCCCACCTCTGGCTTCTCTTTTGTTCCTTCTGGCTGCTTTGCCAAGCTGACATCACTGACCAGGTTTCTCTCTGCTCACCTTTGCTCCATGGATGAAAAACACTCAGACGGTTTTATTACTGTAGAATTTGCCTGCTAGCACAATTGCTGGGCACAAAATCTCCTGCCCTAAACTTAGCAGCTAACCTGTAACAGTTAGCCCCCACCGACCTTGCTGGCTACCAGCCAGTGTTGGAGGCCACTGGTTTTAGCTTCCCTGAGATCTTACATGATAGCTGCATGCTTCTTGATTCAAAGCCTGGCCAAAATGCCCCTTCTTTTTTCCTGTGTCTCCTTTTCCTTTTGGGACCCGGATTTCTTCCACCTAGCAATTGGTTCCCAGCTTCTTTTATTGACCAAATCAAGAACCAATTAGGGAACCAGACTTTGGTATCAGCACCTCCCACTACATTTTCCCATCTGTGGCTTTCTTTACTATGTTCTGCCTATGCTGGTCTCTTCACAGTTCCTCATACATGAATTTCTTTCTACCTCTGAGTCTTCTGACATGATCCTCTCCAGAATTCTCTCCCATTTCCTCTTTGCTAAAACAAGTCTCAGATTAAACGTCACTCTGTCTGGGATCTAACCCAGCTTCTATTGTTTCGTACTTCTATTGTATTTTTTGGTTTGCTTTTGTTTTTTAGCAGTGTGGTTAAAGTTCTTGTAAGGCGAGTTATTTAATCCATACCTTTTATAACATAGACTCCAGAAAATCCAGGATCACTCCTGTCTTTCCCACGTTGCAGAATCACTACACATAGTGTTTGGCAAAAGGCAAGCAAGTCTGAGAAGAATGAGTTGAGGGATCTTGAGCGTGGGAGTGCAATGGCAATCAAACTACATGGCAGAACTCAGTGAGTGGCGGTCAACTTGGGGCGGGGGGTTCTGGGGTGTGTTCTGGGTCACTGGCAATTCTGAGCATGCCAGTGGCTACTGAGCTATTTGTCTTTTTTGCTGGCTGCACTGATGTCTTGATAGCTCAGCCTTCTCCAATAGATCAAAGAGTCCAAGGAGGTTTTTGCCATAAGCACTGAATAGGAGGTGGAGGAAGACTTTGGCCTTCAGCCCCACTTCTATCCTGATCGAATCATGAACAAGGATAAGAGCATGGACTTCAGGGTTCACCTCAAGGTCAAATGCCTTGGCTGTATGTAGCTCAGCTAGTAGAGTGTTTGCTTGCATGTAGAAAGCCTTAAGTTTGGGGTCTAGTACTGTATAAACTGGGTATGCATGCCCCCATTTTGCTGGATAGTCTTATGTCAACTTGACATAAGCTGAAGTCATCTGAGCTATATCCCCTCAGTTGAGGGGACCTCAACTGAGAAAATGCTTCCATAAAACAGGGCTATAGACAAGCCTGTAGAACATTTTCATAATTAGTGATTGATGGGGAGGGCCCAAGATATTGTGGGTAGTACCATGGCTGAGCTGGTGGTCCTGGGTTCTATAAGAAAACAGTTGGGCAAGCCGTGAGGAGCAAGCCCATAAGCAGGACCCTTCTATGGTCTCTGCATCAGCTCCTGCCTCCAGCATCCTGCTCCTCTCAAGTTCCTGCCCTGACGTTCTTCAATGGGGGACTACAATGTGGAAGTGTAAGCAAATGAATCCTTTCCTCCCTAAGTTGCTTGTTACCACCAGTGTTCAATTTTATTTTCTTATCTGAATCAATCAATAACACACTTGCTTCTCAGAACCATGAATTGCTTTGGCTCTCAGAATCCACATTCTTTTTTTCCCATTATCTTTTTGGCCATGCTTTCCTAGTCCTCCTATGGCTTTTAACCTACTCACATAATAAAATTTGGACTTTCCTAGGATTTAGTGTCAAGACCTATTTTCTTGGTACTTTCCAAGAGATCTCAGATAATGGCATGATTTAATAAGTGATTTTTGGTAATTCCTACATTTACATCTCAAGTTTCATCATGTCTCTTCTCCAAACATGTAAGTGTATTTGTTCGCTCAATAAATGAGCTTGCGTCTTTAATTATAACTGTAACAGGTCAAGGTAGAACTTGATTTTTCTGCCCTCCGAACTTCATCACCTCTTCTTAAATGGTATTGTTATTCAATTTGTGCCATGGGTCAAATGTTTGTAGATGTTTTAATTTCTCTCTTTTCTACACACACACACACACACACACACACACACACACACACACACACAAATGGTCACAACATCTTCAAATATATCTCAAATAATCCCATCTGTCTTCATCTTTATATTATAGTTTTTAATCTCAATTTCTTAACCCCTGAAAGTGGTTATTTATAGTGACTCAATGTAGTAGAAACACCATGCTGAATTGCTGTGTACAGTCTCCTTCTCTGGGACAAGTTGCTTGTTATGTCATAAATATACACAGGCTTTCTTTTGGATAAATCTGCATGCTGAGGAGCTGAAGTCTGCAATGAGCCATGTGACAAGCCCTGTGACTGCCATATCTCAGCAGCGTCATCTCTAGCCATGCCTTCAGATAATGTCAGCCCCAGATGACACCTTGAATTGTAATATCATGAAAAACCCGACCTAGCATTAATGGGATGGCAAGAGTAAAGACTTGAATTCTATCTGAGGAACCTATGCAAAAGTGCTGGGTGTGGTGGCGCATCCCTGTAATCCCAGTGCCAGCGAAGTGGAGACAGGAGGATTCCTGATGTGCTCCAGGCCAGTGAGAGAGACTGTCTCAAAAGAGGTGAATGGTGTTCCTAAGGGTAACACCTGAGGTTATCTTTTAACTCCCATGGGCATAGGCATCCACGTTCACACAAACACACACACACACACACACACACACACACACACACACACACTCACACAAAGTTAGAAGTGAATTGAAGGCTGTTCCTTTATCCTGTCTCCCTGAAAAAAATGGTTGTAGAAACACATGGAAATCCTACAGATGACGTCTGGGCTCAGTCTCTATCTTCCCAGGAAAGAGAAGGGTTGATACTGTTCACAGCTTCTTGATCTAACTTTGAATCTTAATCACAGGTTGGGTTGTCTGCTCTTTGGTTTTCTGAGTATGAGAGGCAGTGGACAGGTTGTTGGATTTCTGCTTCTGTGGCTACAGTTATGGTCCAGAGGAATGGTTCTCATAAAGGACCCATTTTATTTCTCTAGAGATTTTTCAGGATGACCAATTTGGAACCTGATTCTTAAGTCCTTTTGATGAACTTCAAAAGACCTAATTCTCTGAATTAAATCCATCTTGGCTTGAGTTTTTAAAGATATTTTCTATTTCCTTAGACTGAACATCAGGACTTGGGGAACTGGAGGAGGAGAGTTGTCTGGGAAGGACAAGCTGGCTCAGCACAAAAGAGGCTCAACACACGTGACATTTACCTTGGTGAGTGAGCCAGGCCTGTGTTAGGCTGATGTAGCTGGAGTGATGACTCACACTAACAAGCCTTTCATGAAGAGAATTTATGAAACCACAATGCTAGGTTAATAATTTATAGTGTAGAAGGCACTGCCAAGGTGACCAAATGTGGTGCCAGTTTGACCAGCACTTCTCTGAGTGTTCTCCACTCACACTAGAACTCATGTTTCAAGGGTGTTCGGTGAGTGGGCTTTGGGAAAAAAAGGAAGAGCCACATCATGAAGGGACTAGTCCCAGGACCAGACTAATGAAGGGTTCCAGCTTCTCACCTTTACTGGATAGTGCTTGGGTAAACTCTCCAAAATAGCATCTCTGACTTCCTAAGTTCTATAATTCCAAGTGGACCAGCTTCCTTTCTGATCCTAACATGGAAGAGCAGGAGGCTAGGGGAGAAAGTGTCACAGAGCCCCAGATCTCACCTTTGTAGGCACCCTGACAACGAGAGGCTCTCAGCCTGCAGGGTTCTACCTTGCATAGGACTTTGCCCTTATTTGCAGTTGACTCGCACAGTCTTTAAAAAGCTGCGTAGCACTGGAGTAAAGGTTAGATCTGAGCAGGAAGAGTGGGCTTGAGTTTGATGACTAAGACCGTTTTCTGCCTCTTAGAGAAAGGGTGGTGGGGAAGCATCTTAGTGTACTATTTTGCTTTTTTGCATTAAAATGGTCATTGGAGAACTTAGGTTGGCTGATGTCTACTGAAGAAGGCAAGGTGGAAACACAAACGTTGAGTGGGTACTTCAGGGAACCAACGGGACAGACCTCTCTATCCCTCTTTCTTCCTTCCAAAACCAAAGATATGTCAGGGAAAGAACCTAGCAAGACCTACAGTATGGAGAATGGGAGGCAGGCAAAACCTCTGTATCCAGTTCTGGGGAGCTTGCAAGGGCCATGATGTCCCTGTTAGCATTTTGGGATCTTTGTAAAACCTACTCTTCATACCTGCCAGAGTGAGTGAGCAATGCTTTGCTTTGAGAATTCAAGGGGAAGAGGCTGAGCTCCAGGTATGAACCAAAGTAAACTAAAGCAGAGAGGAGAAGACAACGGGGCTCAGAAGTGACAATGCTCCGAGTACCAGAATTCTGAGAAAGGGGCGGGATTGGATTCAACAATGACCAGGAAGGAGGTTTCTCGTCTTTCACCAGCTCCAACTGAGGGAGTCAGGGAGGGTACTGGCTGCTTGTAAGGTGAAGGATTCAGAGTAGTCTGCTTTTATTTAAACCTGGAAGGTCAGAGCAATGAGGTGGGCTGGGGAGGACTCAGTTCCCTTTCATTGGAAGTTGTAAGTTGGCTTAAAGGAGGAGGAGTCTGCCAGGAGCTGGAGAATGAGATTTGAGCTTTGTGTTCTGTACACAGAGTGAGGGTGTCAATGTCTCTTCAGTTTGTCCTCTGGGAAGGTGTCAATAATGCCTTCAGGGGTGGATGCTGGGGCGGTTCTGATGCTCTCCATCTAGACCGTCCCTTCCACCTCGTGTGGTGTGACTGGCCAGTGTGATTTCTCATTTCTAAGGGCATCTGCACACTTGCCTCTCACGAACACAGCTTGCGGTCCTGTCAATTCATGCTTCTCTGCTTCTACATGAAAGCAGGGTATCTCCACTTTGCTCTTCAATCTTGAAGGAATTTTGATGGAGAGTAATAAAATTTCATCCCAGTAAAGGCTGCTATCGCAATATTTTAAGCACTTGATGAAAATCGCTTCCTTTTAAGAAGACAGCTTTTTTTTTTCTAATTGGGAAGAAAAAAAAGCTCTTAAACTCTGTCACTGGGTTCCCACAGACACCTCCTAAGAGTGTGCATGGATGTTTGAAGTCCGTTATAGACAAAGAAAGACAAGCTGAGTGAGGAATGGAGGAATAGATAACTCTTCTTTCTAGAAGGCTCTGTGTGGCTGCCAGATGCTTGAGAGGGTGAAACACATAGCTGGTGGAAAACTTTGACACAAGATGGATAAAGCTTTTAAGGGCCTTATTCAGAGACAGGAAGTTTTAATCAGTAGACAGCACATTGTGCTGGGCAGGGAGAAAAAGAAAAAAGGAAGAAAAAGAGTTTGGCACTAATGTTTTTTTTTCAGAGTTATGAATAGAATCAGCAACACTTACAATAAATAAAGCACAGTGGATATAGCAGCCCCTTTTTACAACAAGCAAGATGTGGAAGGAGCCCAGGTGCCCATCAACAAATCAGCCCAATGTGATGTGTACAGTAAGACACAATCTACCATAGAACACGAGGAGAGTTCTGATGCCTGTTGCAATACAGGTGAACCGGGAGGATAAGGGAAACCAAACAGCCATAAAGGAAGACAAATACTGTATAACTCCACTTAGGAGTTACCCGGAGCAGTCAGTTTCATAGAGACAGAAAGAGGAATGATGATTGCCAGGGGCTGGAAGGAGGGAGGAATGAGGAGTACTCTTTAAAGGCTGGAAGTTTAAATTTTTAAGGAGTAAAAGGTTCTAGAGATGGATGACGATGTTTGCAGAATAACACAAATGCATTTAGTGGCATTGAACTGTATAATAATTAATAATAATAACAATAATAATAATAATAATAATAATAATAATAAATTATTATTTACTTATTCACTTTATATCCTGCTCGCTGCCCTCCTTTCAGCCACTACCTCCCACAATCCTTACCCCCTTCTCTGAGTGAATTGGGGCCCCACTGGGTATCCCCCAGCCTGGCACATCAACTCTCTGTGAGGCTAGGTGCTTCATCTCTCACTGAGGTCAGATAAGGCAGCC
>JANHMN010000010.1:58301998-58340262 GCA_030674055.1 Rhabdomys pumilio | reverse complement strand
AGATCAAAATTTCTGTTTCACCTCACGGAATTTTGAAGTCTAGGCATTTACTGTTTTGTAAGCACTTGTCTTCACTTTATATCTTCTGCCTGCAAACATTTTGCTTTAGACCAGCTCTCTTCTTCTCTTGTCACCTTTGTTGCCAAGTAGTTGACAGATTGTCCTTAGAAAAGATGAATGTTTTAAAATTCTGGCTTATTTGAAAGAGAAAAGAAAATGAAACAAAGCAAAGTTAAAAAAAAAAAACATTTGTAAATGTTAACTTTCAAAGACGGCCACTGAAAGATTAGAATACTGTTCAAAAAATGTCAAACGAGATGAGAAAAAGAAACAGAATCAGGAAAACAATGATACTAATTATTAAAGTAAATAAGAGGAAGGAAAATCATAGGAAAATGAACCACAAAATGAAAGGATAAGAAAACCACAAATATTTTAATAAAAAATACATGCTAATTAAATATGCTAGTTAAAATAGAACTGTTTTGAAATGGTGCCATAAAATTCTGTCATGTACATTTTTTATAAAACATATGACTAAAACTTAAAGATTAAGAATGTTAGGTAGCAGTAAAAAGGATAGAAAATGATAAAATACACAAAGAAAGCCAGCAATGATATTAAGTTCAGTTAAGACAGATTTTTGAAAAGCATCTTTAGTACCAATACTAATGTTACTGTACAACACTTGAAGTTAAAATCACTAGAAACAAGCCTGCACAGAGTTCTAAGGCCAGCAAGTGAAATCAGTAAACTGCCTAGAATTGGTAGGATAAACGGACAGAGTCGGTACCAGGATGGAAGTTTTAATGAAATCATTTTTCAGTTGCTGACGTGAAATGGACAAATATTAGGTTCATGGTTAGCATTAATAGATAATTGTGTCACTTTTTAAGTTTGCCGAGTGCCTGTTTTATGGCCAAGTCCATTCTAGACATTGCTTAGAGTACTGACGTACGTCTATGGCCCTGGATCTGTGAACCACTCAGTCTGTCACCAAAAAGACCACTGAGAGATCCTTGTTCAACACAGGGTGAAATCTGAAGGCCTAGTGTATGAACTAAGCTTACAGTCTGGAGTTGTGACACACAGGAACAACACATGGCTTTGGTAATAATTTAACCTCAACCTGCCCACCAACAGAGTGTGATGCAAAGCCTAGCTCTAACTGTTCATAGATAACATAACATCAATAGTTGAGACCATTAGCATAAATTCCCAATAACTGGTAGATACTATTGTTACTTAATAGTTTGTAAAAAACCTTTGAGTTAACAGTAGCTACTGAACCACATGATTGTGTCTTAAAAACATTACCATTGCCGAGTATTGTACTTTGTGTCTGAGTGTTGAATAGATGAATCTAATTTTTCAAAAACCTTTATCATTTTGTGTACGTAGGAATCATCATTGCTGAACTTGAGTCCTATCCTTATTTGTAATGGTTCTTTGTGCTAGAACTTCGGACTTAGAATAACGCGTTGTGTCTTATTTCACACCCAGTTCAAAATGGCCACTACTAAGGTTTGAATGTGTGATGTTCCTCACAGCTTATACGTCAGAACACCTGCCTCCTAGCTGGTGGCGCTATTCTGGTAGGTTGTGGGACCTTTGGGGTATGGAGTATAACTGGGTTGCATAGACCACTGGGGTCAGGGTGGAAAGATTGCACCATGAAGATAGTATGGATGGCCACAGCCCAAGCTCTCTGTTTTCTGCTTCACCAATGTAGTAAGCTATTCATGCTAGCTTCTTCTACTCTCCAGCCTCCATGTCTTTTCCACAGTGATGAACATTGTCCTTCCCCTTCCTTTAAGCTGTACCCGTCAGGCCATATCAAAGAGAACTCTTTGGATATGCCTTGGCATTCTATCATAATGTTTATATAAGACTCAGTCTATGGAACTACTAATACTTTTTAAAGTACTTTTCCCTCCAGTGGCTGGCTGCCTGTTTATGAGTTGTCATCCCATTTTAAGAGCTGATATGTGGCCAGGAATCAAATAGTGGCCCCAAGGCATTTCTGTAATCCGTAGCTCACCTAATAAACACCAGAAAGTATTTATCAAAGGTTTCTGAAATGTCAGACTTCTACTGTGATGACAAATACATCTGGGAGTAAGTTTTGATTCCTACTCCGAAGCTTTTTCTGTTCAGGGGGAGAAATAAGAAATAAGAAAGGCATAAAACCTAAGTTTATTCCTTCCATGAACAAGAAGAAGGGCATGGCAAGGTCCTCTACCCAGCCGATATAAAGTAAACTGACAAAGAAAAATGGAAGTCATAAATACCATGCATAGATAACCAAGACTTATTATTCTAAGACAAAAGGTGAAAAAACAGTGACATTTACCAGTGTTATAGAATTCAAGATTTATATACAGAATTTATACACTAGAATTAGTATGTAGACTACAAATGCTTCTTTATAGAGGCAATGAAGCACTGGGAAATGAAAATTTAAAGGGAATGTCAACTACAACTTCAAAAATATAAAATACTTATATGTCAATACTTCCTAAACTGTTCTAAAGACACACACTCTCAAACAAAATCCTACTAGACACTGGTGTTGACATTTATAAGCTAATTTTAAACACGGAAAATATTACAAAACAGACCCAGAACAGCTAAAACAATCTTGGAAAGGTTATTAGAGGACATTTGCTTCCTGGCAACAGGCCTTAGGAAACAAGAGTGATTCCGACAGTGGGCATGGACACAGACTGTCAAGTAGACAAGAGAATCAGGAGTGTTCAACCTGGAGCTCATTGGCTGCATGCACCCCAGGACAGCTATGGATGTGGCCCAACACATCGTTACAAAACGATTTAAGACACTATAAGGTTTTAATGTTGTTGTTGGGCTGCTCAAATAAATGGTTCTCATACATGAACTCTGTTAGATGACTGTTCTAGTTAGGGGTACCACTGCTATGTTGAAACACCATGACTAAGGCAACTTGAGGAGGGAAGGGTTTATTTGGCTTACTCTTCTACATCACTGTTCATTATTGAAGGAAGTCAGGACAGGAACTCCAGCAGGACAGGAACCTGGAGGCAGAGGCCGTGGAGGGGTGCTGCTTACTGACTTTGTCTTTGTGACTTGCTCAGTCTGCTTTCTTATAGAATCCAAGACCACCTGTCCAGTGGTGGCACCACCCACAACAGGGTGAGCCTACCCACATCAATCACTAATTAAGAAAGTGCGCTACAGGCTTGCCTATAGCCCTGTACAATGGAAGCATTTTCTCAGTTGAGATTCCCTCCTCTCAGGTGACGAGCTTCTGTCAAGTTGGCATAAAACTAGCCAGCACAACGAAATTGTCATAACATCGAAAGGTTAAACATGCTTGGGAGAATCCAGAAACAGATCCTCAGATGGAGAGTCAATTGACTTTTAAATTAAGTTGCCAAATGAAGCCAATATGATTCAAGTTGTGACTGTGAGTTTAATGCAACAGCTAGGTTACTGTATGAAAAAACGAGAATCTTACTCCTGCTTCACACCATTCACAGAAATCAATAGACAGGATCTTATCAGTTCAGTAAAGCAAAGAGAGTTTGAAATGGACTTTGCATAAATCAAGCGGAAACTGAAGGAGGTGCCTTCTGGAGACTGTCTCACCTGGCTATCCATCCCATGTGCAGTCACCAAAGGTAGATGCCAGAAAGTGCATGCTGACAGGAGCCTGATATAGCTGTTTCCTTAGAGGTCTGCCAGAGCTTGACATATACAGAGGGGGATGCTTATAGCTAACCATTGAACTGATCATGGGGTTCCCAATGGAGGAGTGAGAGAGAAGACTGAAGGAGCTGAAAGGGTTTGCAGCCCCATGGGGAGAGCAACAATACCAACCAACCGGAGCTCCCAGAGTCTAAAACACCAGCCTGGGAGCACATAGGGAAGGACTCATGGCCACAGCTGTATATGTAGGGGAGGATGGCCTTGGACATAGGTGGGAGAGGAAGTCCTTGGTCCTGTGAAGGCTGGATGCCCCAGTGTTGGGGAATTCTAGGGTGGGGAGGTGGGAGTGGGCTGGTGGGTGGGGGTACATCCTCATAGAAGCAGGAGGAGGGGGATGGGATAGGGGGTTCCTGGGTGGGAGGGAAATGGGATCACATCTGAAATGTAAATAAAATATCCAATAAAAAAAGAAATGAAATTGGTAGAGAAGCACATGGAAATTACTCAAAAGTATCAGTAGCTTAGAGGTCAAAACGAAAGCACAGAACACTGCAAAAACATAGTATTTAAGTTATTAAAATCAACATGGCTGAAAATGTTAAATGTTGAATGGGTTGTGGGGTAGCTAAGAATTTTTACAGCATCTGTAACTGGAGTATAAAATGTGTCACTCACGGTGGAGGACAGCCTAGACATTCCTTGTGAGACGAAGCCTTCACCTAGTGTATAACATGACATTCCACAGAGAAAGATGATAGAAAAGACAAATTGTGGCGTGTTTTCCCAGTGAGAAACCATTTAACAGGTAAACAAAAAGAAGACATGACTAGAGCCAGAAGAGCATGTGTGAATTTCATTACCCTAAGAGAAGGATTCAAGATCCAAAAGACGATACTTTGTGTGAGCACATTGACAGAAATCCCCACATAACAGTAGTATAATCTGTAACGGCAGCAATTGGAACAGATCCCTAGTACTGGGGAGAGGGAGTGACGACTGAAAACCATCATTAAAGAACTTTCTAGAATGATATAAATTGTGGTGGTAAGGTGAGTAGATACATTTGCCCCAAATTATGAACAAGGCACTTGATTTATGCATCTAGTAGTGTAAAAATTAAAGCATTAAGAACTTTGTTTTGGAGTGCCCACTTGCCATTGCCTCAAGTCCTATGCACAAATTCACTGATTCTGCTCTCAGGTGGCATTCTTGGTTCCGTGAAGCAGTCTGTACTGATGGCCACATGACTTTTTTATTTTTGTATAAGCCAACACTTTTTTACTTCACTTCTCTTTTATTGAGGTTAGAGCTTATGGCCCATTATTTTTTATTTAATATATTTTAATTAAAATATAATTACATGATTTCCCCTCTTTCTTTCTTCTCTTCAGTCCATCCAATGATCCCCTGTGTTAGTATTGTTCCCTTGAAAACATCCCCGGCGTTCTTTCCTTTTTACATTCCTCGGTTGCAACCCAGTCCCACGTAAAGCGAGGCATACAGGTGAGAGTGACGTTTCTTTTCTACTGTAACCGTTCTTACTGCAGCCTCATGACTTTCAACACTAAGCAGGAGGTGAGCATTGCCATTTACCTCATTGCTGAGGTCAACTCCTTAGCCCTCCTCAAGGAATAGCCACACATCTCCATTTTCCTGACTTCATTCATCCCACCCCATAATCTTCTCAGATACTTTAATTGTCCTGTATTTATTGCAAACAAAACACAGCATCCCCTTCCAAACCCAGCACGGAATTTAAAACTCGGTCTTCTCCCACTACCAAATTTAAACACCTGGTGGCGTCACCACGCAGCATTTTTCCTTCTGTCCCGTTCTGGGAAGGGCTGTTTCCTTCTTCCTCTTCATGAAGCCGAGGTCTCCCGGGATGCTCTGGATCCTTTTTTTTTTTTTTTTTTACAAGTCTGTGGCCTCATAGCTGTTTTGTGCTACGGTTGGTCTCCGTCTCTGCTTTTGCTAAGGGACCACTGAACCAACATTCAGAGAGTTGCCGACCACCCTTGCTGTTCTAATCCCCATCGGCCATCCTCCCAGTTCTCTGCCTCCTTCAGGCATTCTTCAGGGCAACATCCAAGAATTTTAAGGGCTGATGATTACAGCTGGATCTACCTATGTCATTTCTTTGAAGTTGCAGGTGGCCACGTGACTGGTATAGCTTGACCAAGTATCTCCAGATATGGAAAGTCAGCACCACTGTGCAGATGCAGCTGGCCAGTCAAGACTCAGGAACACAGGGCTAAGAGGACTAGATATTTCTGAGTAGACAGAAAGACTGGGTACCCATCTCATCCTCTAGGGGTCCTGAAGCCCTGCTATTAGAGGTAACTTAGTTCAATCTCTGCTTGTTTCCCAACAACTGAAACAAACAGGCACCATGAACTCACTTGAGCAATGTGGCCCCAGATAGACCTGGTGGGAGGAGCCCACACCACTCCCTTCCTGGGTGGTTAATGGTGTCTCAGTGTGGATGCAGGAAGCTTTCTTCTGAGCAGCGCCATGTGAACATCATTGGTTTGCCATTAGATGCACATGACCAGGAAGTTCTTGGGAGAGTGACTTAAAACAATATAACAACTGCGAAGCTTCACTTCTGCTCAGGAAAAAACAAACAAACAAACAAACAAACAAACACCTCCTGTTCCTGGCAATTGACAAGCATAATCTTACAATCCCAGCTAAGGAAAACATTGCTATTTCCATTCTAGAGATGGGGATGAGTTTAAAGAACATAAGAATCTTACCCAAGGGCTCATAAGGGGAAACTTGAATTCGCAAATATCTGAGTTCTATGCTTGTTACACTCCTCTGCCCTCTTATCCCACATGGCATGTAGTTATAAGAATGCTCACGCCTCTCAGACTATATTATTCTCTTCTCTCTCATTCTAGGACCCCTTTCTTGATAGCTCTTCCTATTGTCCTGCTAATAAGAGGACATTCCCTTCTCCAAGTCTCTAGAAAATAGTTTCTTTGTGTAAAGCATTTGTTCTTACAAGGATAATAGGGACAAGTTGTGGGAATCATTGCAGCAAGCTCTCTCCCCCACCCCCCACCCCCGCCTACAAGCTCCGCCCACAGGACCAAGCCAGGGACTCTCCTCAGATACCCTACACAACTATCACCTAATGTCCGTCTAAATAATAGGGTCTTCTAGAAGAAGCAAAACCAGCTGCAAGACTCTTCTCCCCAGAGCTCTTTCTAGAACTAAGTGTGTCTTTCTCAAGCCAGCAAGAACATCATAATTAGGGAGCATGCCAAGGCACCCACTGGCACTCACTGGCACCCACTGGTACCCACTGGTACCCACTGGCACCCACTGGCAACCCACTGGCAACCAGATCAGACAATGCTATTTCCTGCTCCAGCCTGCTGTAGCAGAGTCTGTTCTCAAGCTAGCCTATCAACTTTGTGGATGACTAATTTTCAGCGGGTGGCTGTAGTGGGCCTTTCAAGACCCTTAGCAACTGTCTATGAGGAGCTCCTGATAGGAACATGAATAGCCTATCTGAGTTTTGTTTGTCCAGAGTAGTGTCTCCCCATCCTGTACACAATCCTCTCTTCACCTTCCTCCACCCTTCATTCTCCTTCCCACCTATGGGTGTTAGCCAAAAGGAGAGAGCTTCAGGCCCTTAGTGAAGGAGAGGGAGAGGGCCATGCATGTGAAAATGATGTTTTAATTTATAATACGCCAGTTAGCTTCTTGGCAGTGATATCTGACTCCCTTGCCTTGTTCGTAGGCTCTGGGAAGCTGGACTTATGGAGAGGACTTGAGGATGGATGTATCGTCTCATTCTACAAATGTCCAAGGAAGCATCATGCTTCCCACACAGTGTGAAAGTCACTGACATTTCATACCCTCGGTCTGCAGGAGGACAAGGGAAGCAGAAGGGTCTTGGGAAGGGGAAGGGGTCACTCTACTGCAGATGCAGCAGCTCCTCCAGGCAGGGGAGTGGGAAGCATTGTACTACTCTCTGGGGCTTTGGGTGGAGATGGGTAGATCAGTCCTTGGTCTCAACCATTCTCAAAATGACCATTTTCCCCCACAATGACTCACAAGTGCTGGGGCAGACAAGCTGGAATTATGCAACAAGAGATCAGTAGACCACAGAGGTTGGCAAGGTCCATCTGTTGCTTTCCTCATCCTCTAGCTGGACCAGTTTCTCCACGAGTCCAGGTTTTACCCCGTGCACATTATTTACCAGTTTCTAGACAACCCTATTTCCTTCAGTGACTGCTGTTCCCAGTCCCCTTGAGGAGTGTCCCAGCAATCACCATTCGGATGAAGTCATGAACCCTGACCCACACCCATAGGGCCCACCCCTTTCTGGAAAGCTTGGTTTCCCTTAAACCAGCACTTCTGGTGAGTGAGTCTATTTTTAGTGGGAACTCACTTCCTTGTCCCTGGATTCCTGTTGAGGGCAGTGGCTGCTTTGTTTTTGAAGCTCTGGTTCTCTCTTCAACTCTTCCCACTGGCTCGAATCCATTATTGGCTGGATCTCTATACTGGTTTGTTGCCAGTGTCTCTGTGAGCCACACGGTTATAAACACAAAGTATAATAATATAATTGCTTGAAAATATCGCAGTGAAACCCATTTCTTTGTATGAGAGAGAGAAAAATGACTGACGAGGGTGATGGTGATGGCGATGAAGAAGAGGAGGCGGCAGCATTAGGGAGACATTTTAAAAGAGAAACTAGTGTTTTCAAACAAATAGGGTTTTATTAAGCCCAGGCCTGAAGTGTGGGAACATAATAGTTTTTGTTTTCCTTTTTATTGTCAAGTAGACAATGAAAAGAAAATGTAAAATTCCATTTCTCCTTGCAACACAACGTGGTTAGGGCTACTTCAGCAGTGACCTCATTCTTGTTACTTATTTCTGCCCTAGCTGCAGTGATAAAATACTCTTACAAATAGCAATTTAGAGGAGATAAGGTTTATTTTTGCTTACAATTCCAGGTTATAGTCCATCACCATAAAAATGTCAAGGCAGGAACTGGAAGCAGCTTGTCATATTTGTATTCTATGATTTACAAACCAGTACCCAGTGGATAATTCTCACATTGCTAAGTTCTGTTTTTACCTTGAGGTGTACCCCGGCCTCTTTGGATAGCAGAGACATCACTTTCTGTGTGCTGACCCCGAGGAAACACAATCCTATTACCCCAGTGTAATATAAGGAGGCTGCTTTACAATGGAGCTGACTTTTTTTTTTTTCAAATTAATTCTGCCTGTCTTTTTAGCACCAGTCCACCCTGAGTTTTTTCCTATCAAAAATTGTTCTATCATCTTCAAATTTAGATTTACTTAGATTTTTCAGAACACAGACAGAACGAAGCTAGATTCTTGGCCAAAATTTTACATAAATGGCTCCTATGCTTGTTCCTGATGGAGGCCTGGTTACCTTCCCTTCCTGATACCTCACATGCTGGGGCCCGCTGTCTGCGTCTCTATCTGCATTTCATCTTCCAGGCTCCCATTAGGATGGGGCCATTAAGTTATAAACTTTTCAAGGCGAAAATTCCAAAGCCTTCTACGTTTCTCCTTGCAACACAACATGGTTAGCTCTACTTCAGCAGTGACCTCATTTCTCTCAGAAATAAGCAGTTACTTATTTCTGCCCTAGTTGCAGTGATAAAATACTCTTACAAATAGCAATTTAGAGGAGATAAGGTTTATTTTTGCTTACAATTCCAGGTTATAGTCCATCACCGTAGAAATGTCAAGGCAGGAACTAGAAGTCATGTCGTACCCATAGTCAAAAATGAAGAGAAGTAAATGTATACATGTGTGTTGCTCAGCTGCTTTCTTTGGTCTCATCGAGTCTAGATTCCAAACCAAGCGTTGATGTTGCCTATTCTGGATTTGGGACTTCTCATGTCAGTTAAGGCCATTAACACCCCCGCCTCAGACATGTTGAAAGGCCAGCCCAGATAATTTCTCATTGAGATGCCTTTCTCCACGTGATTCTAGGTTGTGTCAAGTTGACAGTTAAACTCACCGTCCTATCCTTCACAGGCTACCAGCCCTCTACACCCACACGTACAATTAACCCTGGATAAAAAATATTTAGAAAAATTCCATTTGAACAAGTACAGTTTTTCTTGTCATCTTCTCTTGTAAGAAGTGTGACTACTCCTGTAGCGCTTACGTGATATTCAGAATTATACAGAGCATGAAAATTGTTTTAAATGTAGGAGGGCATGGGCAGGTTACAGGCCAGTGGTTCTCAACCTGTGGTCAAGACTCTTTTGGGGGTCACATATCAGATATCCTGTATATCAGATGTTTACATTATCAGTTGCAAAATTATGGTTGTGAAATGGCAATGAAATAATTTCATGGTTGAGGGTCACCACCACATGAGGAACTGTATTGAAGGGCCACAGCATTAAGAAGGTTGAGAACCACTGTATAGGGAAAGGCATGGAAAAGTGGAAAGAAGTTTTTAAAGGACACACACACTTGTGCGCGTGCGCACACACACACACATTTTCCTTGGAATCTTAGATATGACCTCTAGGTCATGCGATACACTCACAAGGCAGCCAACACACAGATTCTTATCACTTCAATTAATGTCGTGGGATTCTCAGAATAATGATGATAAAAAGATAAAGATGATGAATGGAGACATTTTGAGAGAGAGAAAATATTGATAGTAATCAGGTCTGGAAAATGATAGCTGGCAGAGTAGTAGTGACAATTAACAATCAGGTCTGGCTACCCAACAGGAGAGAAAAGACAGCCAAGAGTCCTGGGAATAAAGTTTGATTAAGAGGATGTGAATTGTATGTCTACCTGTCTGTCTGTCTGTTTGTTTATTTATTTGTTTCCCAAACACTTCTCCCCATCCCAGTCCCTTCCTTACAGAGTCTCATCCCCCTTCTCCTGTGAGAGGACACCCCCACCCTCACCCTCAGTATTCCCTGACCCTGGCACATCAAGTCTCTGCCAGATTAGCCTCATCTTCTTTCCATGAGACCAGGCAAGGCAGCCCTGGAGACTGAGCTGCATGTCTGCTACATATGTGCTAGGGACCTCGTTATAGCCTGTGTATGTTCTTCGGTTGGTGGCTCAGTCTCTGAGAGCTCCCAAGGGTCCAGGTTAGTTGACTGTTTGTCTTCCTGTGGGATTCCTGTCATCTTCAGGGCATTTAATCTTTCCCCCACCTCTTCCATAAGTGTCCTCAACCTCTTTCCAGTGTTTGGCTGTAAGTATCTGCATGTTTCAGTCCACTGTTTGCACTATAGAGCCTCTCAAAGGACAGTTATGCTAGGCTCCTGTCTATAAGCATAACAGAGTATTTATTAATAATGTCTGGAATTGCTTCTTGCCCACGGGATGGGTTTCGACTTGGAATGGTTATTGGTTAGCCTTTCCTTCAGTCTCTACTCCATCCCTGCATTTCTTTTAGACCGGACAAATTTTGGGTCACAAATTTTGTGGGTGGCTTGGTGTTCCTCTCTCTCCATTGAGGGTCCTGCCTGTCTACAAGAGGTGGCTTCTTCCAGTTCCATGTTCCCACTGTTAGGCATCTTGGCTAAGGTCACCCACATTGACTTCTAGGAGCCTCCCATATTCCAGGTCTCTGGGACTTCTAGAGATTCTCCCCACCCCCTAGCAGCTGCAGATTTCCATTCGTTCTCCTGACCCTCTGGGTCTCTTTCCTGTCTCTTCCCATGCTTGCCCTGGACTCCCACCCAGTTCCCTCCCTCCCTCTGCCTACTGTGACTATTTTGTTTCCCCTTCTAAGTGTGATTCAAGCATCCTTGTTTGGGCCTCCCTTCTTGTATAACTTTTTTTGGGTCTGCCAGGTATATCATGGATATTCTGTACCTTATAGCTAATAGCCACTTATCAGTGCCTGTCCTTCTTCATGGTTTACAATAATCTTGGCATCAAAAGTTTTCAAGATTATTTTAGCCAACTCTCAGATTTTTGATCAGCAGGTAGTCCCATCTACAAAGCGCTCTCAAGTGACTTTAAGAGGAGACACAGAACCAATGAACCTCTTGTTAGGGTATCCCAAGGTCTCTGTACCTGCCTGTGCTGCAACACACACTGGTGTTGTTATTCCAGGCTCTATTCTTTTCATTTTTATTTCAAGCCAAGCTCTTTGTGTTGAGTTCAACTCAATGATCCCGAGGTTCTGCCAGTGGGTAGCTTTTCTTCAGCGCTCTCCCCTGTGAACATCAAAGATATTTCTCAATAGTCTCTGACTGGAAAAACAGCCTCAGTTTTCTAGTGCCATTGAGAGATTCTAGAACAGGACTTGAGTTCAAGATCTTAGTTCCATCTTACCACCCATGTGGCTTTGTGGGGTAGCTTAATCTTTATATGTCATAATATGTATAATAAAGGTTATATTTATGTCTTAGTGATTTTTGGAAAAGAAAATAAAATGCACAAGAAATGCCTCTCTTAGGATGGGACACACGTTAGCTGCTTTATAAAATTTTGTCTTCTTCAGAATGCTCACTATGAAGATAATTTGCCTCGACTCTCAGACAACTCTTCAGGGCTTGAGGCCTTCAGATGCAATATTTATTATAAGAGCTGTATACATCATTTTAAAGACTTTGAGTTTGGTTGGTAAATTGGGAAAGAAACAGTAATGTCTTAAGCTCCAAAACCTTACTAAACACCATAAAACAAAGCTAGAAATCTGAGATAGTCCCTTGTGATCTTCAGGGACAGTTTCTCATTATTAAGATGTATATCTATTCCTATAGTACATGACAAAAATGCCCTAAATTGGAATTGTTTGTGAATAGCTAAAGCTTTAATCTACAAGTGCCAAGTGTCAACTAGTTTGTCTTTAAGGCTCTGGAGAGAGAGGCCAATACCTTTCAAATGGTGATACAGGATTCATGAAAAATCCAATCCCCTGAGGACAGAATGAGCTAAACATGAGCATCAGTGTGTGCCCCGCACAGAATACAAGGTGATGGACAAGCCTGCCCAAGTTCAGTTTCTTCTCTTGAGTGCTGTGAAAAAGGAATGTTCTTGAATTGATAGGTATAAGGTGGACAGTTTGCTCTGGGAACTTTTCTCTTTTGGAGACTATATGCCTAGGAATATAAGCAGTAAGTCCCTTTCTTTTAAATACTAATTTTTAAAAATCCAGCATATGTGTGTGCCTGTGCATGAGTTTATGGGTACAATATGGAGGTTAGAGGTTGTTGGATCCCCAAGAACTGGAGCAACTGGGCACTGTGAGCCTCTTATATGGATGCTGAAAACTAAACTCTGATCCTTTGCAAGAGCAACAAGTGCTCTGAACCACTCAATTCAGCCCCCATGTACCTCTTTTTGTAGAATAGAAGGAGGTCTTCCTTTTAAAAGGAAATACAGGGCAAAAAAAGCAATCACAACAGCGCATTCCCTTGGAGAGTTCTAGAACTAAGACATTCAAAATGGTAATGGCAGGTGATCTCTTGGTGTCTTTTGAGCTCTCAGAAGCTGCCACTTAAAATATCTTAATATGTAAATCTGCTTGGCATCCTTGCTGGGAGAGTGGTGACTTTTGGAAGGCACTTAACAAGTTCAGTGGCCTCCTACAATGGTGGTGCAGATAATGCATTGTGGGTACAATAATATATAATAAGGTACAGTAATATATAATAAGGTAGTAAGCCCCTTGTAGCCCCAGATTTAATGAGTACTTGGCCTGATGCCTGATAAAGAACCAAGTCTCACTAGAGTTGACAAATGAGTACATATAAAGAGATGTACAGCCCATCTTTGACAACAAAGTATAGGGACTGAAACACCCAAGGCCCAGAGCTTAAGGATACTTCTACATAGAGCTCACACTCATTGGTGACAACATTTGTTTACGCAGCTTTGCATGTGAGCACGCCGGGCTTCCCATGCATGGCTCTGCCATTACTGTCATTATGTTTTTTCATTCATGGTTATCAAATATTTCCTGAATAAATACAACAGCATTATACTAATCCTTCTTATATGTAGGGACATATTCCAGGATGTTTGAAACCATCGATGGTAGCAAATCCTGTATTTATTATGTGTGTTCCTAGCATATAAAGCCTTCCAGTTAAAAAAAAAAGCATGTTCTAGGTTCTCTGTGGCATATTTGATTTCCAGCATCACTAGGCTTGTGCTTTGGGTGATGTTGAAACAAAGCTTATCAGGACATAACAATGTGAGGCTGGTGCACACTGAAAAAGTGACTCACAGTCTGGCAGAGCAGAGCAGGGGACTTGAGATGTTGCCGTACTACTCCAAACAGCAGGCGATTCCAGACTTACAAATTGTTTATTTCTGGAATTTTTCACTGATGTTTTCAGATCATAGCTGATCATGAATAACTGAAATGATGAAAATCAAATTTGTGCATGAGAGGGAGACATTGTATTATGCCTGCTACATCCAGGTAATTGTTCAAGTTAATTATCTTTATCCTTGTAAGTTAAATTAAAATTGTATGCATTTATGTCGGAGAGAGGCGTTTAGCTTGAGGGATCATTTAAGAAATGAGATGGCCCAAAGTGGTGCTATCTCCACTATGTGGCTTCTAAGGTCATTCTGGACATTGATATTGATGTATGCCCATAGAGGAAAAAAACAGGAAACAGGACATTGTGCACCCTACAGGCACCCATTTGAACCTCAACCACATGGCTTTATCCATGTATAACAAAGTTTCTCACTGCGTCTGCAGTGGCTTTCCCATAGAGAGTCTTCAGTAGCAATAGAGAGCGTAAATATGTGATGGGCAGGTAGATCAACCCTCATGCTTGGATTCCCTGGGTGCAGGGAGGCAGGGACAATACATATGCAAGTGCTATCATTCTGTAGCGTGCCAGCTTATAACAAGGCAAATAAACCAAATGAAGGGAGTGAGCGGTGCCTTAATGTTCATACAATGTTCCCCGTTGGTCCCCTGCTGGCCAGTATTGTCTTCAGGGCACCTGTGAGATAATTCTTTAAGTCAGGGAAGAAGTTAAGGTGAATCTTGAAGGATGTGAGAGTAACTCAGGTTAGAGAGCCTTGCCAGGTGTTTGGCCAGTCACACATACCATCCTGTCATCACTACAAATGGCCATGGGTCTGTACAGTTTAGTTAGTACAAAAGACATTGTCAAAACAGAGCAGGTTTATGCAATAATTCAAATGTCATAGTAAGTAATTTCAATTTCAGTTTAAAGCTGTAGTGGTTTTAAGTTTGCTTCTGAGACTTTTTTGATGCCTTGAGTCTCTGTGTGTTGTAATATAGAACCATGCTACAATAAAAACATTTTGGTTTTGACTCTGTCTATTTTTGTATGGCATGTTAAAAAATTAAAGAGAAATGGGATGTCATTAGAGAATATACTAGGGAAGACTAGCAGATTACCTAACAGGTGATTAGGCAGACAAAAGATGGCGAGGAAAGTTAACTGATGCTAAGAATATATTAAATGGTGGGGTTGGGACGACCCATGCTTAGAGAAAAGCAGAGGCTCAAACTGTGTTGAGAACTTAGTTCATTCCTTGCAGGGTAGACTCAGTTCAGCAAGGACTTATTGAGACTTCTTGTACCCACAGCCCTATCTTAGCCCCATGCAGAGAGTGGTAGACAGTCTGGTCCCAGGGGCTTTGCATTCAGGCATTGGAGAAGAACACTCCCAGCCAGAAGGCTGCAGTTCAGGCAGACTGGGGATGCTGTGAATGCTGGGGTGAATTCTGGTTTATTACTGAGATCCCATCAAAGAGATGACTTCTTTATTGGGAAGTTGGCGACAGATGTAGAAACTGGCACTCTCCATTGCCACAGTTGGCAAGTCTATACTGCCCAGCTTCATTTGCTTTGTCTAGAAAGGGGCAATAATAATAACTCCCTTGCTCACATCACAGGGCGATTAGAAGGATCAGATGAATACAAGGAAGGAGAAAAATTCTCTTCAGGTGTCAAGGACTATTATTAAGACCAGTTTAATAACATAAATGTCTCTGGCAAGGGCAAGAAGGAACTGAATATTGGATGGTGATGCTCTGAGAACCCAGCAGGATCTTTTATCCAGAGTGGGCCATATATAAGGGTATAATCAGGCTTAGGACAAGATAATTCAGAACAATGGAGTAGATTGGAAGAAAAGTTTTCTTTTCCTTGCAAGTAAAATTTGAGGCAAACAAAGAAAATGAACACAGTGTTACAGACAAGAATGTACATCAAGATACAAACAGGGAGTGTACAGACCACAACAAAGGCTCACACTGCAGCTGGTACAGGGAGTTGGTGACACAGGAGGAGTGTGACAGGCCAAGACACAGACTCAACACCAGCAAAGACTTTTACTGTTGGTTCAACGCTGGCCTTTGGGACAAACTCTAAAGCCTTGTCGGTCGGAATGCACTTTCCCTCATGATTAGCTTTGAAGGAAATCCTGCTTTCAGAAGCAACCACATGTTCTTGGCAGCATTTTACATCTCTGGTCTCTTTCGATTTCCTGGAAATGATGCTCTAATGGGAAGGAGCCTGTTTCAGGGAGTTTGTTTATCTGTGTTTTCTCTGTACTTGGGGACTCTTTGTGCTAATGTGACATGCAGTAGGAGCCAAAATTTCTCTTAAGAAAGTGAAGGAAGTAAATGCAGTCCAATGTAAGTTATAGATGACCTGTTCTCATACCATAAATTTCTATTAACACACCTCAGATGTCAGGATGCATTATAACATTGAAAACACATGTAGACTCTTCAGTTTGAAAAAAAAAAGTCCCCATTTTAAGTTATTCGCTCCTAATTTTGGTAGCCTGAGAAGTCTCAGAGGAAGGGAATTGACATTAACATGATGACAGCAGAGAACCCTCTGGTGTTGCTACTCTGGCAAAAACATCAATTTGAACAAAGGTCTGCACTTAAAAAGAGCTTAAAAAGAGATAGGAAAGCCTAGTATGGGTTTACAGTAGATAGGTATAACACAGATGGAAGAGATACACTGTAAAGAACAGGGAGAGGGGTTTATATTATCTGTGTCCATTCTTCCAACACCATGCTCTTGGTGTGGAGAGAGATTTTACAGTTGGGCGAAGAAGAGGGAAGTGAGCACCAGAGTTTCTCTTGAATTGCACACTGGATCTGATCCAATAAATCCATTCCAAGAAAACTTTTATAGCCCCAAGGCTTATAGATTAAGCCTTCTGGCATAGTCAAAAACCAAGGGGAACCTAGAGAGTACCAGGCTACATCCTAGCACTTGGCTGTCCCTGTAGACTAAGGTTACAGGCTACATTCTCTTTTTATCTCAACCTCTGTGGACTCAAGCTTCAGGCTGCCCCTTGTGGGAAATAGGCCCCAGGCTTACACTCACAGATTCAGGCTTCAAGCTAACCAATTCTGACTAATTAAACTTCGTTACCTCATAGACCTGGGTGCCAGGCCCACCTGTCTGCTGACCAAGGTATCAAACTAGCCGATTCAGACATCTCTCATAGCAAACCCTAGACAGGGTACCCCAAATCTCTTGATGAACTGCATTTAACATCACATTAAAAGATCACTTAGTATGGCATGAACTCTGACCCTCCTGCTTGCATGGCAGCATTGTTACCCTCTGATCTAACTCCCTAGCTTCATCCAATAGTGCTCACTAAGGCAGACAAGTCCTTTTTTAAAGGAGTCATAAGGAGATTATGAGCAAATAACAAGCTTCTGGCATGAAAACAAGTTAATGCATATGTAGCATTTAATAATATAGATAAGCCCGGTGGCAATGGCACAGACCTTTGATTCCATCCCCTTGGGAGGCAGAGGCAGGCAGATCTCTGAGTTTGAGGTCAGAGTTAGTTCCAGGATAGTCAGGGCTTCAACAAAGAAACTCTGTCTTGAAACACACACACACACACACACACACACACACACACACACACACTATCTATCTATCTATCTATCTATCTATCTATCTATCTATCTATCTATCTATATCTATATCTATCTATCTATATCTATCTATCTATCTATATATATATATATATATAATTTTTTTCAGCAGACTTCAGGGAGTTGTGACGCTGTAACACAACATCTTTCTATTTTCCTTTAGGGCCTTGACAGATTTTGAGAGCAGTTTTATATTAAACATTAGGAAATCACAGGAGTGATTAGAGTAATACAACTCTATAGCATTTGATGTAGCTCAGTTCATGGCTAAGGGCAAAAGACAACAATGGACAAAAAATAATAATTTTTTTCTTGGGTTTCATATGATCTGTGAGTTGTATTGTAGGTATTCTGAGCTTCTTTTTTGACTAATATCCACTTACCAGTGAGAGTATATGCCATGTGTGCTCTTTTGTGACTGGATTAACTCATTCAGGATGATATTTTCAAGTTCCGTATATTTGCCCGTGAATTTCATAAAGTCATTGTTTTTAATAGCTGAGAAGTACTCCATTGTGTAAATGTACCACATTTCCTGTATCCATTCCTCTGTTGAGGGACATCTGGGTTCTTTCCAACTTCTGGCTATTATAAATAAGACTACTATGAACATAGTGGAGCATATATCCTTGTTATATGTTGGAATATATATATATATATATATGCAGGAGTGGTATAGCTGGATCCTCAAGTAGAAGACCACACCAAAGTGTGGATGCTACGATCCTACTCAGAAGGGGGAAGAAGAATCTCGGGAAGTAGAGGAAGAGAGAGTTCTGGGAGGGAGGGAGAAGGGGGAGGAGAAAAAGGGGGGCTGCTTCAGATGTGGGAGGAACTGGGGGAGAGTACAGAAGGTCAGGAATTTGAAAGGAGGTGAGTAGCAGTGGGGGAGGGGCAACTGGGGCTAGCCACTAGAAAGTCCCAGATGCCAGGGAACCAAGAGGTTCCCAGGACCCAAAAGGGAGGACATTAGCTGAAATACCCAACAAGGGGGAGATAGAACCTGTAGAGACCATATCCAGTGGATAAGCACAACCCCCAGTTGAGGAATGGGACCACCCACCCATCTCAAAAATATTAATACAGAATTGTTCCTACCTAAAGGAAATGCAGGAACAAAGAGTAGAACAGAGACTGAAGGAAAGGCCATCCAGAAACTGACCCACCAAGGGATCCATCCCATCTGCCAACACCAAACCCAGACACTATTGCTGATGCCAAGAAGTGCTTGCTGACAGGAGCTTGTGCCAGAGCCTGACCAATACAGATGCAGATATATGCAGCCAAGTATTGGCCTGAACACAGGGACCCCAATGGATGAGCTAGGGTAAGGACTGAAGGAGCTGAGGGGGTTTGCAACCCCATAGGAAGGACAACACTATCAACCAACCTGACCCCCCCCCCCCCCCCACGAAAGCTCACAGGGACTAAACCACCAACCAAAGAGTACACGTAGAGGGACCCGTGGTTCCAGATGCATATGTAGCAGATTGCCTTATTGGGCATCACTGGGAGGAGAGCCCCTTGGTTCTGTGGAGGTTTGATGACCTAAGGTAGGGGAATGCTAGGTAGTGGGTGAGTGGGTGGGTGTGGAAGCACCCTTATAGAGGCAGGAGGGAGCGGGGAGGAAATGGGGGTTTGTGGAGGGGAAACTGGGAAGGGAGATAACATTCGAAATGTAAATAAATAAAATAATCAATTAAAAATAATGTTAATTAACCTAGAAATCAAGTGTAAAATATGTATGCATGTGAAGTAAACATACATCTTTTAAAGTGAATATTTGTCGGGCCTTGGATGAGGTAACTCCATTTAACCTGCACCATCAATCACGTAGGACACAGGTAGAGGTCTCCACCTCCAGAGATTTAAATATTAATGAGTTATCTAAAGGGGGGGTAGCAAATTAAGTTATTCCCTCCCCTTATTTCCCTCCCTATAAAAGTCAGGGGAGCCTGGCTTTTGGGGCGGGGGAGGAAGCGCACACCGTCTACACCCATTCACCATGCCATGAACAATAAAAGCTTTGGAAAACTGGACTCCACGTGTCTCCTGGGCCTGCCTCAGCCAGGTTCCCAGTCTTTGGAACCCTGGAACCCTCCCGCCACAGCCACAGCCGAAGCCCGCAGGGGACCCCGCTGCCAGACCGCTGTGGGACCCCACCTCCAGACTCACTCCCCACGCAAGTTTTTTCCCACAAATATTAACCATTACTTTCAGAATATACTTTCAGAAAATCTAAAGTCTCCTATGCTTAGAAATATTTCAAGTAGTTTCATTTCTCAGCTGAGGAGAACACCCAGCAGGTCAGCTGGACAGCTGGACAGCTGGATAGTACAAACAGTTTCACCAGCAGCCTCATGGGAACTGCTGATTTTCTGACTGGCAGGCTGGTTTTGTATGAATGACCTATGCTGAGGACTAATTTAAATGGCATTTGTCTTAAGGATACCATGAAAGAGGGGGTACAAAGACACTGAGGAGGACAGTTGTGAATGTCCTTGGGACCTGAGATGGCTGTGCCATATATGTACTCACAGCAACCATAATTATTTGCATAAGACCCGGGTAAGATCAAGCTAGTTAAAAATCCCAGCATGGAGTGGGGCAGGCTTCCTGCTGAAGAGCTATTGAGAATTGATGGCTACTAATGGGTGAAGGGTCCCTTTGTGTTTGGTACAGTGGTCACTGGCAGGTACCCACATCCCTCTGCATGATTCTACAGCCTTGTTCATACGGGCAGCGTTAAGTGGGCTATAATCAATCAATCAATCAATCAATCAATCAATCAATCAATCAAGGGGGCTTGAAGGGAGATACATTAGGCATATAGGGTTGGGGTAGATATGATTACAATGTATATTTTTAAAAACTAAACAAAATAGAAAGTAGGAAAGGGAAATATCTTCATGTGAAAACTAAAGATACTGAGACTGTATTTAAATACTTTTTTATTTATGTATATGTGTGCATCTATGTCTGAGTATGTGTCTGTGTGTGTCTGTGTGTGTACTCATATGTGTGCAGGAACCCACAGAGGCCAGAAGCTGTTAGATCCCCTGGAGCTGGAGGTATAGGTGCTTGTGAGCTGCCCAGTGTGGAGACTGGGAACTGAACACTGGTCTTCCGGAAGAGCAGCAAGTGTTCTGAGCCTCTGAGTCGTCTCTCCAGTTTCAAATTACTTAAATACAAATTTACACATAATTACGAGTAATCTCAATAGGCAAAGAAATATTGAAGAAAACCATCAATTGCAAAAATTAAAACCTCACAAAACCAGAGGCATCATATACTTAAACTCAGAATATGTTGTTTTACTGTGGTAAACAAAATGTACATACATTAAAAAAAAAATCAACAAAACCAAAAACCAAAATCCAAACTACCTAGCTCTATAGGACAGATCCACACTAACACATGTATTAAAAAAAAATCATTCTGGTGGTATGGGGTGGCAGTTTCTGAGACTATACAATGAAGAAATGGCAGTGTTAAGTAAGTGGTGTTGGAGAAACTGGATGTCTACATTTAGGTGAAATTATTTTCTATATCAGATCATACAAAAAAAATCAACTGAAAGGGCATGAAGGACTAAAACACAAGACAGTGAGCTATAAACCACTTGAATCAACACAGAGCAAACTATATGGCTGCATAGACATTGTCCGAGGATGTGAGTCCTCAAGCACAGGCAGCAAAAGCTACGACAGAAAAGAGATTACGTTAGGTTTACGAGCTTCTGTGTGTCAGAATCCATGGCTGCTTCAGACGGCTACTCCGTGAAATGGCGTAAGGGAGGCACATTTCTTACTTAGCACTGGATCTCACTTCTATGTGGGGTATGAACAGTTGGTCGTACAGATGCAGAGAGTAGAGCCATCATTACTTGAGACTGGGACAGGCGACATGGAAGAGAAGTTTGTAAAGGAGGAAGAGTTTAGTTATGTCAGAGGAAGACATTCACTGGCTGTATTTAATCACAGCACACTGCACTTCAAAAGCCATTAGTGGATATGTTCAAACTGTAAAAATGTTAATGATGATTTATTACCTGTGTTAACCAGCTCAAGTGAGCCATTCCAAAATACACCCCTATTTCAAAACATTTTACACATATATACAGTTTTATTTGTCAATTAAAAAGAGTCAAAGTCACAGAGGAAGTGGTCACAAATGTTTTGCAGAGCATGAACTAATCATAGTTGTCAAAGTGTTTGTCAGATTTTAGTATTGGAGCTTCCGACTGGTGATTCTGGAACTAAAATCTCCGAATGACAGTGTAACCCATAGTTAAAATGTACTTCTCTTTCACACTCAATGTTTTGCAGACTGAGACTGGAGATTTATTTCCCTCCCATAGAACGTTGTCTATGTCGAATGTCTGCTATAAATAATCTATTTAAGCTATGCCTTATTTAACTTTCCTATTTATCAGTTTATTTAAATTAGCTTACAAAGTAGCAAATTTCCATATGCCGTTTTATATGTACTTCCTTTTGATCAAGTCTCCCACTCTGCTCCTAATTCCTCCCTTCTCTTCCTGTCCCCAATGTCCCCTTTCACCCCAGCATCCTCTCTTCTCCTTTAATTCCTCTTGTGTTCTGTTCTTTTCTCCAAGCTTTCCTTCTGTCTCATTGCTTTTGTTTGGGTATTGTGGAGGTCTGAATAAGAACAGCCCCAGATGCTCATATTTTCAAATGTTAGGACCCCAGTTAGTGGAACTGTTTGGGAAGGAATAGGAGGTGTGGTCTTTGTTGGAGGAAGTATGCTAGGCCCAGCTCCCCTCCCCATCCCCACCCCTGCCTACCGTCTGGGGATTAGAATGTAAGCACTGTGCCTGCTTGCCTACTACCGTGATCCCTGTCATGATGATCATGGACCAACCCTCTGAGACTGTAAAAAAGCCCTCAATTAAGTGCTTTCTTTTATAAGCTACGTTAGTTATAGTCTCATCATAGTAATAAATCAGTTGCTAAGATACCATATTTGTTCCTATCTAGGTACACACATTTAACAACTAGAAGCTTAGATCTGAATACAAGCGTGGATACATGGTATTTGTCTTTCTGAGTCCAGGTTACCTAGCTTAATATGTTTTTCAGTTCCATCCATTTTCCTGAAATTTTCACATTTCAATTTTTCTTTATGTCTGGATAAAATTCAGTTGTATCTATGTACCAGATTTTTACCTCATTTAACTATTGATGGATATCTAGGCCAATTCCATGTCCTTTCTACTGTGAAAAGAGCTGCAAGAAACAGATGTGCCTCTGTGGCAGGATGTAGTCTCATTTGGGTAATTGCTTGGGAGTGAGATAGCTAGGTCATATGGCAAAGCTATTTTTAGTTGTAGGAGAAGTTTCCACACTGATTTTGATGGTTGTCTGTGCCAGTTTACACCCCACATTGGATGAGAATCCTTCTCTTTCCACATTGTACACAGAGCTTGCTGTAACTTGTGTGATGGTAGCCTTTCTGACTGGAATTCCACACCATTTTATTTTATTTAAAAATTAAGAGCCACTGAAATGGTAATGGTATGTCAGGTCTAATAAGCTGATTTCTATCCTCTTGACCAATATAGTAGGAGAGAATTGGCTCCTAAGAGTTGTCTTCTCTCCTCTACATGTGCATTGGGGCAGGTGTACCCACACAGACACACAGCCATACAGACATACAGACCATACAAAATGTATGTGGTGTATTTGAGTGTGTGTTTTGTGCATGTGTATATGTGTGCTTGTGTATGTCAGAGGTTACTCTGAATGTCTTTCTTTATTGTTCTCTATTTTGTTTTTAAAAACAGTTTTAATTTGCTCCCATAGCATAACGGCTAGGGGTGTTGAACACTTGAGAACAATATTTATCAGCAATTTGTATTTATTTTGAGAACTGCTTGCTCAGTTCATTGGCTCATTTGTTTATTTGCAGTTTTATTTAATTTTCTCAGTTCTTTGTATATTCTAGCTATTAATCCCTTTTCTGAAATATAGTTGACAAAGATTTTCTAAACTTTTGTAGACATGCTTACTCTGCTGATAGTTTCTTCTGCTGTGCAGAAGCTTACAATCTCATATAGTTCCATTTAACAATTCTTGGGGCTCTTTCTTGTGCTATCAGGATTCTGTTTAGAAATTTCTTGCCTATGCCTACGACCTAAAGTGTTTTTCCCCTATTAATTTCATCACTACTAGTTTCAAACAAAGATCTTTGATTCAGTTTGAATTGTTTTTTGTGGACGGTGAGAAATATGGGTCTAATTTCTTTCTCTTGCAAGCAGAAACTCAGTTTTGTCGACAGCGTTATTGACAAGGCTTTTGTTTTTCCAGTGCATGCCTTTTTACACCTCAGTCAAAATTTAGATGTTAACAGCTGAGTGGGCTTACCTCTGGGTCTTCTAGCACATTCCATTGGTTTACACGTCTGCTTTTGTGGTAGTACTGTACTGTCCTTGACACTGTGGTTGTAGAGTTGGACGTCAAACCACTTGATAGTTGTGTTTGTGTTGTTGTTGCTTAGAGTTGTGTTGGTCATCATGTTCTCTGTGTTCACTTTAGGGTTGTTCTTTTCTAATTCTATCAAGAGTGGGATTTTGATGAGGATTGCACAGAATCCGTAGATTGCATTAGGAAGTAAAGTCATCTTCACAATATTAATTCTGGAAATCTAGAGACATGGAAATTCTTTAAGTTTCTCTTTTTGTTGCTGCTCTTGAGGATTTTTTTGCATCCATATTCTCCAGGGAGGTTGTTTTGTGGTTTTCTATTTTGTTTTGTTTTTGTCTGGTTTTGGCATTGGGATTACACTGCCTTTGTAGAATGTGTTCAGTAATGTTCCTTCTAATTTTTATTTTATGGACTAGTTTGAGAAGTTTTAGTATTAGATCTTATTTGAAAGTTTGGTAGAATTTGGCAATAAATGAGTCTAGCTCTGAGACTTTCTTTGTGGAGAGCCTTTTAATTTTGCTTTAGTCTCTTTGCTTGTCATGGCTCTGTTCAGATTATTTATATCTTCTGGATTTAATTTTGGTAAGCCATATGAGTTTAGACATTTATCAATTTCTGCTAGATTTTTCATATTTTCCAAGAATATACAATTTCAAAGCAGTCCTTAATGATATGCCCTCATTAGTCTATTGCAGCAATGCTCTTTTCATCTGTAATTTTATTAATTTGTGTCTCTTTTGGTTAGTCAGTCTAGAGGTTGGTTAATTTTGTTAATACTTTCAAAGAAGTGATTCTTTGATCAATTCTGTGTATTATACTCAGTCTCTAATTCACAAATCTATTTCTGTCTGCTGTATTTGGGGTAGGCTTCTTCTTGATTTCTAGAAGTCTTGAAGTTACTCATTGGGTTATTTAATTGAAGTTCTTCTGTTTTTGTTTTTTTTTTAATATTTATTTATTTTATATATGTGAATACACTGTTGTAGTCAGATTATAGATGATTGTACCATTACAGATGGTTGTGAGCCACCATGTGGTCTCTGGAGATTGAACTCAGGACCTTTGGAAGAGCAGTCAGTGCTCTTCACCACTGAGCCATCTCTCCAGCCCTTCTGATTTTAAATGTGAATACTTAAGCTCTTAGGCTTGACTTGCCTGTATCCCATTTGTGTTGCCATTTTTGTTTGTTTCTAGGAATTTTTAAGTTCTCCTGATTTCTTTAATGGCCCATTTTCTATTCAAAAACATATTGTTCAGTCTCCAGATATTTTGTATATTTTCTGAGGTTAATCTTGATATTGGTTTCTAGCTTAGTCCACTGTGATCTGATATAATGTGGGATATTATTTTGATTTCTTTTGTATTTATGAAGGCTTGTGTTGTGATAATGTGGTCAGTTTTAGAGATGGTTCCAACTGTGGCTGAGAAGAAAGTTCACTTCTATCAACTGGGTGAAATGTTCTGTAGATTTGTTAGTTTCATTTGATCTATGTTATAGTTTATCTTTGAGTTCCCTTGACTGATTATTAGTTTGGAAGGCCTATCTAAATAGATGGGGTACCAAAGCCTCCATTATTATTATTATATCTGGATTTATGTAGTCTTCTATGAGACTGGGGTTTCAAGATTCATGACATAAACATTTATGGTTGTATCCTCTTGATGAAGTGTTCCTTTTATTAATACTTAGTCTACGACCTAATCTTTTCTGACTAGTTTTGGTTTGAGATTTATGTAATAGGATATCAGAATCATTCTGCCAGTTTGTTTGTGGCTTCTGCTTGCTTGACAGTTTGCTTTCCAACCTTTGACTCTCAGTTTCTTCCCTAGCTATGTGAGTTTCTTGGAGACCAGAGATAATTGGATCATGTTTTTAAATCCAATCCATTAGTCTCTGTCTTCTAATTGCTATCTTAAGGCTATTGGTATTCAAGCCTATAATTGAGAAGGGTTTGCTATTGTTTATGATTTTGTTGCTTGTTGCTCTTGTTGGTGGGATGATTGGCAGTTTCTTTCTTCTGTTCCTGGCAGTGGTTTCTGTGTTGAATGTGATTGATTCTTTCCCAAGTCTCCCTTTTCTGTTCCTTTCATAGAATGTATTCTTTCCTGTGTTCTCATGTGTGAAACTTTCTTTTTTCTTTCTCTGTGTATAATAATCCTTAAAGTTTGTTCTTAGTGCTGGTCTAATTATTATAAATTACATAATTTTTTATTTAGTATATGTATGTGCTTGTGTTGTTTTGAGATATTCTTATTTCTTCATCTGTTTTCAGAGTATAGCAATTTTGGCTAACAATAATTTCTTTTTTTACATTTTTTTTATAAGGACAACATTTAATTGGGGTTGACTTACAGGTTCAGAGGTTCAGTCCACTATCATCAAGGCAGGATCATGGCAGCATCCAGGCAGGCATGGTGCAGGCAGAGCTGAGAGTTCTACATCTTCATCGGAAGACTGCTAGCAGAATACTGGCCTCCAGGCAGCTAGGATGAGAGTCTTAAAGCCTACAGTGACACACCTACTCCAACAAGGCCACACCTACTTCAACAGGGCCACACATCCTAATCATCCCACTCCCTGGGTTGACCATATTCAAACCACCACATTCCACTCCCTGGCCCCCATAGGCTTGTTCAAATATATAAGTCTAAGGAGGTTATATCTAAACATAGCATAATACAAAATACATTAATCCAACTTCAAAAGTCCCCATGGTCTATATCAGTCTCAACAATGTTAAAAGTCCAAGTTCAAAGTCTCTTCTAAGATTCATCCAATCACTTAACTCTAATCCCCAAAGCAAGATGGTATAGGACTGTGAAAGGCAGCCTCGTTCCTGGTAGAGCTAAGGCTAGAAACCCTAGTGAACCTAAAGGGACAGAAAGTGTTTTGTCCAGCTCCTGGGGAACTAGGCTTCTGACATGAGTCCACAGCCCTCCATAGATTTGTGGCCATTAGTCATGTAAGGGCAACACTTCAAGCCCCTCCACAGGTAGAGGAGTGACCTGTGGTCACATAGCCTTAAGAAAGATCTCCATTTTAATGAGGTACCTAAAGGCCTAGAGGCTTAGCCAATAAGTTCCCAGACACTTCTCCCTGCAAAAGGTATTTAACCTCAGGCCCGCCCTCAGAAGTGGGGTACGGTATTACTCACCGCCATGACAATAAATGCCTTAAAATCATGGACTGCCTCTTTTCATCAGCATCCACTGTGGGGAGCCATGGAGAAGGCTTTCACTTAGAGTTGCCATCTACTCTCCTATAGGTGGCCTCTCTGTACCCCCAGTCATGACCACCAAGCCAAGCCAGCTGCCTGTCAACAAGCCAAGGACTCTTCCCTGAGGACTCCAGCAGGAGCTCCTCTCTTTTACCCCTCAGCCCCAGGCTAGATCCAGCCTACAGGCCCCCACTCCGTTTTCAGCTCTTCTGAGGCTCCCAGTGGCTCCTGGGTGCCTAAGAGCCTGAGAACCAGATGGCCCTGGTCTCCTTGCAGGCCTGGGGACCCCTGAGCCAGCTCCAGTTGTCCCTGGGACCTCAGACTGCATTTCTCCACCCCTGGAGCAGTGTCCTATGGCTTCCCCATAGCCCAACATTCCACCCAGTGCTGGTGTGGGGTAAACACAGTCAAACTTCCTGAGTCCTGCCTCTCCCCTGCCCACCCCCCCACCCCAAGCAGCCAAGCCCTGTGGCAGAGCAGACAGAGGACTCATTAACCTTACAAGACAGGAAACCAGCTGGGCAAACTCCAAACTGTAGCTCCATGTCTGCTGTCAAAGCAGTCTTCAGATCTCCAACTCCTTTTTTCATCTTTGTTGACTGCAACAAACTTCATTCTCCTGGGCTGGTTCCACTCTCTGTGAGCATCTTTCCTTGGCAGAAATCCCATGGCTCTGGCATCTTAAACATCTTGGGGTCTCCAAGGCAACTTCAACTTTACAGCTTCTTGCTCCAGCATCTGGGGTTCACACATGATCTTCTGGGCTCCTCCCAAGGGCTTGGGTCACAATTCCAGCTCTGCCTTCTACAGCACTCAAGGCTCTGGTTGACTCTACTCCACTGCTGCTGCTGTTCTTGGTGGTCATCCTATGGTACTGGCATCTCCAATACATTGGTATCCTCCACATCAACTAGGCTTTACCAATAGCCTCTCATAGGCTCTCTCCATGATATCAAACTTCAGCTCCTTTGCCTGACCCCTTCAGTCCTGGACCATCAACTGCAACTGAGGCTGCACCTTCACCAATGGCCTTGCATAGCCTCTCACAGTGCCAAGCCTCAACTGCTCTTCATGATGCCTTCATGCCTTCAAAACCAGTACCACCTGGGTGACTCTCACACACAACCAAGTGCAGCTGCAGCATGAGGTACAGCCTTTACTATCTCTTGAAGAGAGCTTCTCTGTGCTCTCAGAAAACACTTTCCAGATTTCACCTCAGTGATGCTGGTCTCTTCTTAATCAGCACTAATTTCTTAGTTCTAGCTAACTACCATCTATTATCCCAGTAGTCTCTTCTATTTTTGATTCTAAATCCAGGGACATATAGCTGAAGCTGCTGAGTTCTGCTGCTTTATCAACAATAATGTCTAAGGATTCAAATGTATCAGTCTATGCTTTTGTGGTTGCTGACATCAGATCTGATGTTACTCTAATGTTTATGCCTCTGTGTGTGGGCATTTTCCTCTTACGGTTTCCTTGCTTTGTATTTTTGATATTCTGAGTATGATACATTTTGGAGAGATTCTTCTCTGGTCCTGACTGCTTGGGGTTCTGAAGGCTTTCCCTATTTGTATGTCTGCCCTTCTAGATTCAGGCAAGTCTTGGCTAAAATTTCACTGACTAGGTTGTCTAAGACATTTGATTGTCATCTTCTTCCATCCCATGTGGAGTCTATACTTTGTTCTCATGGGTATATGTGCGTGCATAGTGAGGTCCATCAGTCTCAAAATTATACCCAGAACTTGTCAGTATGGCTAGCCTTGCTAGATAGCTCGCTCTGGAGAGTTTCTGTATCTACCATCTCAGACTGACATTACAGGTGGGCTTGCACACCGTTTTGTCACTTCTGTGGGCTCTGGGGACCCAAAGTCTAGACTTCATACAAGCATTCTAGCCACTGAGAAATCTCCCTGGTCCATTTTTTCCTTCTATATGTCTGCGTGCATTACTGTCTCAACCTCGGTATCCACTCTTGAGATGAACCCTCTGCTTGGTCGTGTTTGTCGGTGATGCTCTGCTGTGTAACTTGTTACCCGATTGGTTCTTTCTTTTCCAGAATCTTGCTATTCCTTGCACAGACTCTGCATTTCCTTGGTGATTTTTCTTCCACATTTTAATTTTTTCCTCCTAGTTACTGATTCCTGTAGCCATGTCATATTGGCAGCTTTCTGTGTTTTGAATCAATTTCGTAACTTAAGCTAAGTTCCTTGTCTCTTTATTTGCATCCTCTATTTGGCCTTTGGAAAAAAATTATTTTTTGATAAAACTCTGCAATCTGTTCTTGCACGTGTGTGAAGTTCAGCATCTTATCATCTTTGGTTTCTATTGTTAAGAAGATGTCAGCCCATGGGTTGTCGTAGCGGAATACCTTCTCACTCCTTTCATGCCTCTGTGTTGTGCTTTGTGCCTCTCTTGAGGAGTATCTGTTCTCCGGTTTGCAGCTCTTTCCCTTCCTCATGGTTTTTTTTTTTTTTATCTTTATTGCATATCTTTATTTATTTTGGCACCTTGTCCTCACTTAGGTTTATTATCACCCAAGCTGACTGTAACGGCAGCTATAATAATTCAATGTAAACCCCAGGTGACCTGCTGAAGATACCATGTTCTTCACTGGTGTTTCCTAGAAAGGCTGCAGACAAGAGAACTAGGATTCTCGTTGGGGGAGAATACGACATATTTAAGTGGCAAAGTGAAGGGATTTGAGGGATGGGATAGGAGGGGCTGTGCTAAGAATTAAATCAAGTATGTGGGTTAGATATACAAAAAGTAGTAAAGAAAACTTACATTAAATTTAGAGAAAAGGAAGATGTAAGAGCTTTCCCCAGCAAGATACAAGTTACATCACATTACCTGAACTTAAAATCTAAACGTATATGTACTAAGAGAAAAAAAAATGTAAAGAATTATAAAAACTAAATAAGGTATATAGAAAACAAAAAATTAAAATAAACATATGAACACAAATGAGTGATGAATGGAAATAAATATGTTCTCATTCGTCGTTTGTTATTGGTTAGGAGAAAAGCCCCAACCCCGTATCTGCAGGTCCATCAGTGCATTGCAACACGTTCCACCACAGGCTTCCTGTTATCCACTCAGCTTCTCTCAGCTGTGGTCAGGGTGGGGAGTGTTGAGAATCTCTCTGCTTCCGGTGTCCTTACCACATTTCAGCAATGGCTATGGTGTATGTGTCTTAGGGTTACTACTCCTATTCAGTGTTGACGCCTTGTGGTTCCAAGGGGTCTCTGGCACCACAAGGCACCAGCAGTCATAGGGTCTGGTGGGATGCATGGTGTGAACTTCGCACCTTCAGAGCCCTTTTCCCTCTCTCTGGAGCTCTGTCCGTATGCTGCTCTTTCCCTTCACAGGCGACTACCCAAAGGTTGAATCAGCTCCAGCTAATCTCTCATCTCCTCTTTCAGTTTTGTCTGTTTTTGCAGTGCCTCAGTCAGGTTATCTGTGCCTTCAGACTGTGGAAGGGGAGGGGTACTGTGGCATTATAAACCCCTCAGTTTCACATTCCTAGAGCCTTCGTCCAGCACCTGCTCAACATCTGCTGGGATAGTTTGCTCTCTTTATTAACTTTTTGGCAGAATTGATTTTGCAGAGTGACTATGGCCACCAAACCTAAGGCAGTGGCTTTTGCAAAGATGATGGAGCCACCATAGCTCTCCTTGGGACTGTGGGAAAAGGTAGAGCTCATGAAGATGAGTCAGTGAACAGAAGAGCCAGTCAATCATAGGAGTATGAGGAATAGGGAGTTACAAAACACATCTTAGGTTCAGCCTTAGTCCTTCTCCCCACCCTTTCCCTTTCAGATCACCATTTCTCTGTCTCTGCTTGACTAACATTTTAGGTTGGATAACTCTTTGTTGTGAAGGAGTGTCCTGGGCTTGGAATGTTTAGTTCCATTTCCTGGTCTGAGAAGCTTCATCATCATCATCATTGCTACCACCACCACCACCACCACCACCACCACCAAAAACACCACCAAACAGCTGCCCTACCAGCCATGTCACTAACATCCTAGATAGCCAAATGACACATTTTGTAGGGCATTTGACTCCAGCGAGCAAGCACTATTTTATGATGACCAGAATCTCCATTTCCCCTTGACTGAGAAACTTAAAGGGATTTGGTGCGCAAGCCCTAGCATAGTCTGGGCACAAACTGGGATATGGACCGACTGACAGATGAGTTTATTCTGGGTTCTGTCGGGGCTGTGCCAGCAGAGGGGCGTTGTGTTGATGGTGTGACTGTCCCAGGAGTCCTGTTTCCCAGATGTTGTTGTTGTACCAGGCACATCTGACTCATGCACTTTTCTTCCTTTTCTGTGGTCTTCCAGGATGATGAGAAGTGTCCCCTGCAGGCTGGCTGAGTGACTGAGTGAGTGTGGGGCTGGGGAAGGGCATGGTGGGTGGAATGGAGTGGTGGGAGGGGTGGAGCAGGGAGAGCCCACAGGCATTGCCTGAGCAGACACTGTATAGCATTTAGGTCAGGAGTTAATGGTACTTGATGGGTCGGGGAGGCTCTCAGCTCTATTAACAGACTGTGGTGACGTTGACTTTTTTATTTACTTGGTGTTTGAAATATGTTTTGGGGTGTGAGTTCCTCTGACAATTTGACAAGTTTTGTCAAAGTTTCAAACATGATAGGTTACTGTTCCAGTGACTGTTCAAAAGTGATAAATATTTCCATTCTCTGCAAGTTTACGAGGCACACCCTAGAGACCATTGTTTTTCAACTTTCTGCTGTTGGTATCATTTCAATGTCCCTTTCCAGGACGAAACAGCTGAATTCTGCAGGCAACAAGTGACAGGCTGTAGTCAAAGGTCAGGGTTTGAGTCTGGACATGAGATCCTTCACATTCCACCAAGCCCTGAGAGAATGAGTTGAGCATGCCAGAGGCAAGTCTGTGTCAGGGTGAGCCGGTCTGGGAAAATAACAAGTGTGGACAGGAGGAGAGTGAATCAGCTTCACTGGCTGACAAACTTCCTCCTTTCTTCCTGGTACGGCAAGAGGGAGGAGGATGAAGCAGGTTCCACAAGGGCAGGTGCCCAGAATTCACAGTCATCTGGTGCCAAGATGCAGGCCTCCCTAATTTATGCATACACTTTCCTCTGCACTTTGACTGGGAGGACAGAGTAGGATCTGCGGTGTGGCTGTCCCGTCCTTCCTGGATTGTGCAAACCTGTGACTCTTGCCAAGAAACGTCCATGCCTGGAGCTGGTTCTTTCTCATTGGGTAACTTTGTTTCATTTTGCTGGGAGGCGTATCTTTCAAGTTGCAGGGCAGTGATATCTGCTACTACCTCACAGGAGCTCAGTGACTCCAGCAGCCACGATGACAGCGGACGAGCTGGTCTTCTTTGTGAATGGCAAAAAGGTAAATGGGAATCGACGTTTGGTTTAGAGATTCTGCTGTCTGGGAAGGGACATGTGTCATCTCTCTTACCTGGACACTTTGATTGTTTTTTTCTGCTCTCATCTTATCCCTTAAAAGGTATTGCTGTAGTTTGGTAACCTTTGAGCAGGAGCACAGGCAAGACACTCAGTGGGCAAAGGAGGAAGGGAGAGCGATGTCCACTCCATGCTTGTGGACACACTGGCTCAGAGATAGAGAAGGAACAGAGTTTAAGTGAGATGAGGAGTCAGCAGCACATCTCTATTCTGTGTTTAAGTAAACCCAGCCTAGTGTTTTGATGACTCTCGTTACCACAACAGCAGCAGGCAGGCATTTTTATGCTAATGCCAGGGCATAAAACAAACATAGCCACAGATTCTGATATATGATCCTGTCTACAGATTTAACAGCTAGAACTGATTTACTGTGTGGCGACATATACTGACACCTTGTGGCAAGCCATTATTATCCGTATTATTTTCATAAAGGACTCCCCTGCCACCATCTCTCAGTTCTATATGTAAATATTGCAAACTCCTTAAATGTCACTCGGAAATGTAGGGAACGTGGTATGGGGTCCACAGGTACCTGATAGCCTGAGAATCTTTGCAAGTTCAACTCAGTGCAGGAGAGAAGTGTATTGTCTCTGGTGCTGTTCGCCTCCCTTCTAGGTACTCAGGGCATTCAGAGGTTATAGGGGAAGAACCGTCATTTCCCCCAATGTAACTGGCTACATAGACATTATAAACCGTGAGTGAACCAATGGACCCCCTAAAAGTTTTACTTGTCTTGTTATGTTGACACTTTGGTGTTGATTGAAGAGACTGAGTAACTTCTGGGGAAATTTGCAAGAATGAACATGTGCTTCCAAGAATCCCTAAGGTCTTAGACTGCCAGGATCCGCTTGGGTAACCAGCATGGAAACTTTAGGAGTCATTTCAACACCAGTACTCTAAAGCCTGTGGATTCAGGTCGAATGATTTCATCCCTGGATCCCTGGGTCTCTCTGATGTATTGTTTTCTGAGCTGGGCAGCTGGTACCAAAACAAGAGCTAGGCTGAACTGCCTAAGCTGCTGGTAGTAAGGCTTTTGTACTGAATATTTTAAATGTCTTTTGTGCTCAGCAGTTGCGTCACAGAGGTGTGAGAAACAGCTGTTAACTTGGTTTTCTGGAAATACTGTGTACACACAGGCATCATCTTTGGGACTTACATAAATGAACTTTTTTTTTTTATCAGTGAGCTAGTGGCAGGTTCAGAGTGCTCTGAAGGTCATATCTTACTCTAAGGTATATTAAGCTGTTGATTTGTGTGTGACCTACCATTCTTCTGAGGGGATAGCTTGCTGTTAGCCTTTGTGTCTAAAAAGGAGTGTTTTCGAGGTGAACTGGCTTGGCTCAAATTGCTTCTCCTTGTGTTTTATTAGCATTGTAGAGAAGGGATTTTTAGATTTCTAGAGTGAAGCATCATACCGATCCCGATCCCTTCTGTCCCTGGGAGCTTCTGATCCTGTCAGGTTATCGTGATGAATAGCCATCCTTGTCTGTCATTTAAAAAGGTGTGACCTCTTGGGAAACTGACAGAAGGATGAAGAGAAGAAGGGTAAATTAGTAGGTAGTACTAAAGAAGGGCAAGCAGGGTGATGCGGGTGAGCAGAGGCAGATTGAATAAGTTCAGATTAATTTCCTTCTTCAAAATGTTCTAGGCATTGGGCCATAGATGTTGTGCAAAGAATTACCAAAGAAGTGGTAGAAGGATGGCGGCTCGTTCTCCTCGGGGAGTCACTTCCTTTCCTGCTTTTTGGCACTGTGCAGGGTTCTGTCTGCACAAGCGGACTTGGAGAGGGCTCAGATATGAGGCACCAAGCACCTGTGAGATCTTCTGAGAGTGGTATGGACCTTGGTGATCTCTGGAGTCAGTATTAAAGAGAGAGAGTTGCCTAATATTTCGCCAGCATTGTGGTGATGTCCCCTTCAGGGGCCAGGATTCTAGTCTTACTGAGAGGGATGTAGGAGAAATCCCTACAGGAAGAGGATATAGTTGGAGGCATGCAGCTCTATTTATTCACCGATTAATTATAATTTTAATGTTATAGATTTAATGTATAATAGTATGCTGTCATCTCTTAGGACTTCTTCCTTTCTTCCATCTTTCCTTCCTTTTTGATTTGTTTTGTTTTGTTTTTTTGAGACAGGGTCTTAGTATGTAGACCAGGCTGGCCTCAAACTCACAGATATTGGCCGGCCTCTGAGCCTTGAGTGCTGAGACTAACAGCATGCACCGCTACAGCACACCACCCAGCAATCATTGTTTCTTTGAAAGTTCAAATTCTCAGAGCAATTTACTCACTCATTTTTCTTTAAATTCTATTTATTCTCTCTCTCTCTCTCTCTCTCTCTCTCTCTCTCTCTCTCTGTCTGTGTGTGTGTGTGTGTGTGTGTGTGTGTGTGTGTGCACTCACGCATGTGCGTGAGGGGGAAAGAGAAGCTATAAATTGAACTCAGTTCCAGTTATCAAGCTTGGTGGCAGACACATTTATCCGCTGGGCCATGTTGCTAGCCCATCAATGAAAGTGTTAGTAGCCCTGCTCCCCCACAGTGTAAATTTCTTTTGTATCCCCAGCACCACAATACCCAGCATAATCAAGTGAAGGAAGGGAGGGAGGGAGGAAGGGAGGGAGGAAGGGAGGGAGGGAGGAAGGGAGGGAGGGAGGAAGGGAGGGAGGGAGGAAGGGAGGGAGGAAGGATTTGTTTTGGCTCATGGTTTCATTGGATTTAGTCCACAAATAGGCCTCATACACTTGAGCAGACGATCAAGGTAAATAAAGGGACTGGGCCATTATCCACAATATGACAGATGAGAAGATGGAGAGAAGGAAGCTCCAGAGGCTGAGTGTAGCCCCCAAAGGCTCCCCTCAACCCCATGACCTACTTTCACCAGGTACCCCAGCTCCTAAAGGTTTTATAACCACCCCGTCAGCTGGGTAACAGGTGCTCCAAACACAGCCTTGGAGGGAATAGTTCAGATTCAAACTGCGACACCCGCCAAGTGTTTTCTGTTGAGACTGTTCCATGGGACACACTGTGGGACACTCTGGGACACAGCTCCAGTGTAGCATGGCTGTTCATTGCACATACTCAAGGGAGGGTGCTAATGTAGAAAGCCTTGAATAGGGGAGCAGATGAAGTCTCCCAACAAGTCAAGATGCCTGAGAAAGAGGGAGAGATGCTCATGTATCCCATGACTTGAGTGATATGTGTTTCTTATGTCCTCTGCTTTCTCTCAGCCTCCAACATGAAGGGTCCATTGTACAAAGAATACTTGTATTATCTGCCCTGTCACTTCCTCTAGGTAACCTTCCTGAGACTGAAATACACTCAAGCCAACCCTAGCCTCATCATGGAGAGTCTCTAGTATGTCCACTGCTAACAAAGTTCTTGAACTTATTAACCTCTGGGAATGTGAACTGATGTTGCCACTTTGTTCATTTAAGCTCAAGTAGAAGTTCAAACACATGATTTCTAGTTAGCAACATTATGCTAGGTTTACCTCTAGTTGTGGTATGGCAGACCACTGTATGTCCTATGCTGTCTAGAACCTGCAGAAATACAGGACCTGAATGGTGACATATCAAGAGGGAGAACCAAGCTTAGGAAATAGAGAAAACAAGAAATAAAGAAGCAAAAACAATAGCTGGGACCAAGAGGTCTCTCACAAGCAGATGACTCATGCCAAGCAGAATTCTTCTTCTTCTTCTTCTTCTTCTTCTTCTTCTTCTTCTTCTTCTTTTGTTTGTTTTTGTTTTTTTTAAGACAGGGTTTCTCTGTGTAGTCCTGGCTGTCCTGGAACTTCCTCTGTAGACCAGGCTGGCCTCAAACTCAGAAATCCACCTGCCTCTGCCTCCTAAGTGCTGGGATTAAAGGTGTGGGGCACCACTGCCTGACACCAAGCAGAATTCTTAAGAAGTACAGCATCATATGTTCTATTTGTAGAGGGGAGAAATAATCCAAGTCAGCAGAGATAAGTCAGACAACCTTTGCAAAGAGAACCCAGGGTTCTGCAGACACAGCTGCCTTAGGACTGATAACCACAGCCCAGGGGGAAGAGCCTGGTCCCCAGAAACTGCCACCTTGATTCTTCTGAGGAGATACATGCTCCAGCCCTAGACTGTCCTTGCCAAGTTCACTCCTGGACAAGGACATAGAATTAAAGTTCCTTTTCTTTCATTGGGACCTCTGAGAAAGTCTTGGATTGGTCTGGGCCCCTGTGAAGGAGCAATGGTGGATTTATGTATGGGACAAAGGGCATCCCTTCTTTTAGTTCGAGGTGTGAGGCAGATGTTTCTTTGCCTTCCACTTGAAGAAACTCTAGGACCAATATATAGCATAGTTCTCTTAAAAGATCTCTTACTCCAAATTCTCTGCTTTTAAGAGTGGGGAGTAGTGAAATGGCCCCTCCTGGACCTTATTTGAAGGTTTACATCTGGGGAGAGCTGAACACATGGATGGGATTTTGTCTCGAGATTGCTCTTCCATGCTTGCATGCTCATGTTGCTATCATGGTAGCTTGTTGCATACAACACTATGCTATGAACATGGACTACATATGCAACTTTCTCTCATCACACAGAGTCTGAGCAGCCATATTCAATGAAGCAAAGTTAGAGTCTGTGTGCTGACAGCTCCAACTCTGGAGTGTGTGTCTGGGAAGAGGCAGGAGAAATAAAGAGATATGCTTGACTCAGAGGATGCTCTTGGCAGCATAGAACCTGAGGTTCTGTGGTATGTCCAGGTGGAATTCTAGGACCCGAGGACATGATTGTGTTTTATAACTCATGTGTTCATTTTTTTTTATGGGATTGTTGGGAAAAAATGCCTTGATTTTCATGGTCTATGTACTCTGTGGCCATTAATTCTACAGACTTTGGGGTGAGAGGTGAAAGGGAGGAAATCACCTGCAAAAGAACAAAAAGGTGATTCTTTGATGTATTTTCTTGGTAGGTGGTGGAGAAAAATGCAGACCCTGAAACAACACTTCTGGTCTACCTTAGAAGAAAGCGTATCCTGACTCTTCAGTGGAAGTGAGGGTGAGGGGACTGTGGGACTGTTCTCTGAAGCTTACATAATTTCCCAGTGACTTCAAAGAAGTCTGGACAGCTGTGGCATTCAATATAGCTGGGAGACCTGGGGCAATCCTTGGCTACCTAGATTGTAAACTCTCAGTTCTCAAATGAGAGGCTGTTCATGGTGTTTTTTCAGATTTTTCTCAGCAAAGAGTAGTAACTCCAGGATTTTTCTGTGCCCATGAAAGCCTTCCTCAGCAGCCCCTGTGAGCTTCATGGTCATTTGCCTTGGGAGTAGTGGGCTCTTCTTTAGCTGACATTTGTTTAACACATGCAGGACTACCCAAGAACATTTCTGGCTCAATACAGGCTCGGAGAGAACAGAGAAGGGGTTTCTATTACCTTTTCTTGCACTGTTGGGCATTGAACCTAGGACCTTCCTTATACTAGGTAAACTCGATGTTACTGAGCATTCCCAGACAAGGTATGTATGCTGGGAAAGGGTTATCACAGCGGGTACTGTGTAAGGCATCAACTGCTTAGTGGCA
>JANHMN010000010.1:58272728-58301988 GCA_030674055.1 Rhabdomys pumilio | reverse complement strand
GGGTTATCACAGCGGGTACTGTGTAAGGCATCAACTGCTTAGTGGCAGGCTTTAGAGACATCAAGGGCAGGAGACGCCTTAGAGAGGTAGTTCTCAACTTGGGTGTCACAACCGCTTTGAGGGGATGTCAAATGGCCCTTTCAGGGGTTGCATATCATATATCCTACATATTAGATAATTACATTATTATTCATAACAGTAGCAAAATTATAGTTATAAGGTAGCAACAAAAATAATGGGGGTCTACAACGTGAGGAACTGCATTAAAGGGTCACAGCATTAGGAAGGCTCAGAACCACTGCTGTAGCGTGTGCTGGGCTGCTGCTCCTCATCTGCTGTGGGGAAGGCTTCTGTAGGATCCCACACCTTTTGTTCTTTCATGTTATTAAAGTATTCTGGGACCGATCAAAAACAACAGAAAATATAGGTGCTGACATTTAATGAACACTTGTCATGTAGAGGCAAAGTTCAAAGTATTTTGTATAGCTGACGTCACGTAATCTCCACAGAAGCTGCATGGAAGTATAACACTATCTCCCTCTGAAAGGCTGTGAGGCCAACACTGATTAAGTCACCTGCCTTTCACTAAGTATATTCTGGGCAAGTTCTGGCAGACCCTGAATGGAAGCTATAGCCTTGCACTTCTCATCCAGGCTGGCAACTCTCAGGAGCCCGTTGCTCCTTTCAACATCTCTCTATGGTGTCCTTGTCCCCATCCCAGAGGTCTGAGTGAACCACTTGCTCAGTGCTCACAGGAGTGAGCCCAGATACACTTAACATTGGCTCACCCGCCTCCTATCAGACAGTGTAGAAGATGACTTGGTATGGGCATGTCTGAAGGCTCAGAAGATGCCCTGGTGGCTTTTCTGTGGGTTCAGTGAGTAGGAGAAGGGATGCTGTTACCAGCCCAACCCCACTAGAAGGTTGTTGAGATGAATTTCAGTGTTCTGAAAACTAAGCTCATTTTAGTTTTCTACTAGTTTCAGTTTCCGTTTCTGAAGCCTAAGAGGCCCAGAAACTCCTTATCTCCATGGATTGGTTTTGTAAATCAAAGCTCAAATGAAATGTAAAACTGAAAGTTTCCACGGAAAATGTAAAGTCCTCTTCCTTATTACAGTCCGGGCTGGTAGTTAATTTGTGAGAGCAGGAGAAACAGTCCTAACCTCGATTCAACTCTAGGGTTTCTAGAAAGATGTCAAGGCTAGAAGATAAAGACTAGACTGCCACCATACCGTCTCTGTTTGTACATTTTCTAGTTGTATCAGCTGCAAATATATACATATACATATATATGTATATATATATATATATGTATATACACACACACACACACACACACACACACACACACACACCTTGGTTAATGAGAACAAAGAAGCAAACAAAAAATTCTGAGGTCTTAGCCTCTTTAGCAAGAGGAGGAGGTGGATTACGCACAGCTCTGGAGTCAGGAGACTTCTGAGTCAGAGCACTATAACACACAACATGACACTCTGCAGCTTGTATTACAGCCTAGGATCAGCTTGTTTGTACTTTGCATTTTAATCTGCAGAGAAATAGTAGTCTTGCTATTAGTAGAAATAGAAATAGAAATCTTGCTAATAGTAGCAAATTGCTGTGGAAATCAAGAGCTTTAAATGCAAGATGCAATATTGTTTTTTTCTTGTTAATTTTATCTTGAAAATGGAGGATGAGGCCATCTGCTAATAATAATAACTCTGTGTGTCTCCCATCCTCAGAAGAGAGATGGGGGCTTAGGGATTGACAGAAACTCAACAAAGAGGACTATTTAGTTATCAAGGATGATAGCCTACTAGCTAACAAGGTAATAGATTATCTTTCCACAATATGTATAAGACCCCAGTCTATTATTGGTTCCCGATATTTAAAACTCTTTTTTTATTTGTATATATTATGTGAGATATCCAAAAGTTTGGCTTAGCTTTAACTTTGGATTCTAGGACTTTATCAGCCTATAAATTTCAGGGTGAAAAACCCAAGCCTGGTAAGTCCTCAGAATGGCTGAGAAGCTTCCCTGCTCACTTCAACATCCCATATGCTGTCTTTGAGATGTGAGGTCCTCTTGCTCAGACACTGGGAGCCCCTGACCCTGGAGCTTGTGTCCTGGATGGTGTTACCTGGGTACTGACTCGTCTGCAGTGGAGATGATCTGTTCTTACATCTGTGTGGTACAGCGCAGCTGTGTGGTACAGCGCAGCCTCGCAGATTAAGGAAGCCATAGGTCTGCTGCCTCCTGGGTCAAGGGCTTCAGCTGTGTGTAAGTTGGGCCTGCGAGGCTCTGCCCTGCATTCCCCGCCACTTTCTCTGGATCTGTGTCCTTAACAATGGCTGCTCAGTGGGGCTGTGCGGGACCAAACTTGGCTGTGGAGAAGGCGGCTGTGGAGCATGCACTGTGATGATCTCCAAGTACGACCGTCTTCAGAACAAGATCATGTATCCTTTGCCCGCTGCCGGGCGCCCCACGGGAGGGTAGGAAGTGGGATCATCTTGTGAGTGTGTGAGCACGCGTGTTTCTGAGAAGACTCCAATCATGAACAAAGAGTATAGAATAATGTCTTATAGGGTAACTTTCCTGGCTGATGAATGGGGACCAAGCTCTGGACTACAGATAAAATGACCACTCTACAGTCAAGGTTAACATGGCAAACCATAAAATCCTTCTCCAACACTCCATAGTTTGTCCCTGAATTTCTCCCCAATTTTTTTTTCCATCAAGGGCCTAATATACTCCTCAAGTTGAACACTGTGAAGAACTCATGGCCCAGGCCTACTTGATCTTCCTATATATTGTTTCCTGCCCTGCATGTCTTCTCACCCAGGAATTTTCTACCTGGAAATACTGGGCCCCAACAGCATATCCTCCAAGAAGTGCTGCTTGATCCCCTAAGGTTGAGTTAGGTCCTCCTTGTCTATGCAGACTTCTTTTTCTTCTATTTTTTTTTTTTTTTTTTTTTTTTTTATGAGACAGGGTTTCTCTGTGTAGCCCTGGCTGTCCTGGAACTCACTCTGTAGACCAGGCTGGCCTTGAACTCAGAAATCCACCTGCCTCTGCCTCCCAAGTGCTGGGATTAAAGGCGTGCACCACCACTGCCCGGCCTATGCAGACTTCTCAATGCCCTCTGCACAGTCCTCCTGAATCAGTCACCATCAGATTTTAACATCACATCTTCACATCCACTTTGATCTCCTGCACTGACTACAAGCTTTTCCAGGGTAGGGATTTCATGTTCTTTAGCCTTACTTCCTGAGCCCTTGGCACAGAGCTGGCATATTGTTAAGAAACCAATGTTGTCTATTTTCATGAAAGAGTGATAACTAAGGGAGGGATACAGGTAAGGGGCCAGAGTCTCATCTCTACCTTTACCCTGGGGAAATGGAGGAATAGAAGGGATGAAAGCAAAAAATATAATGTGAGTTTCTAATGCTGAGGCCCAAGGCAGGGCCCTGCAGAGAGAGGAGCATGCTTCAAGGTTATAGCCTGCTGGAAAGTTCCTTTCAATGCCCTCTAGAGTTGGGCTAAGAGGTTGTTTAAAGTACTCCATTTTTCTTTGTTTCAGTTTGAGGCTGGTGCAATTGTAGCTTGCCCACCAAGACTCTAAGAAGGCTCATTCTCCACTGAAATAGAGCCTCCTTTGTTCCTGGCTCAGGGTCTTAGATGGAGAGGCAAGGACAACGATAGCAGACACAAACACAGCAGAGAGCAAAGAGACATTCAGAAAGCCCCCAAGTCCCATAAGGCAGCCCCTGCACTGCTTTGATGACCTCAGTGGCTGTGAAATGACCTTAATCTGTGGTTCTAGTCATTTTTCTGTCAATGCCTGCTTGGCCCCCATCTGCTCCTTGCATCATGTTGCTGTGACAACCGTGGAAGGCATAGGAAACACCAAGAAGCTGCATCCTGTACAGGTGAGTGGGGTGGTAAGTGTGAAGCCAGAATATTTTACAGGGAAGCTTGGACCAAGGCTGCAGCTTTGTTGGAAGAAACTTCACAGCCTGAGCAAAGGAAGTTGTTCCAGGGGCCCCTCTGAATTTCTTCTAGATGCTATAAGGTAGAGAGAGCAGGTACTCATACCCAAAGCTCCCCCCTCACTAGGGGCAGGATGATCTAATATTGCATGACCCCCCCCCAAACAATAACAATAACATCTCAGCTGAATCTAATGTTCAGGGCATCCTTGTCCAGACCTGGGAAAGCAGGGAAGGACATCTTGTTCTTGAGTGTGCTTTGACAGTCCCCCAATTCCAGATTTCCCTGACTTCCTATAATAAACCCATGTACTTCCTGTTATGTGGAGTGATAATTCCAGTTGTACCATTGAACTCCCACTACTCCCACTCTAGGACAATACAAATGTTGAATTAGTCACTTTACCCATTGCTGGTGCAAAATGCCTGTCTGAAGCAACTGGAGACAAGTAGCAAGAGTCAGCTACCATTGCATCAGTCTCAAAATGGGAACAAAGGAAAATGGACTACTTTAATACTTACAATAATAAGAAAGAATTTATTTTAACTCACAGTTTGAGGGTGCTCATTACCACAGTAGGGAAGGCATGGTGATCTGCATGTGAGGCAGCTGGGCACATTGGATTCACAATTAGGAAGCAGAGAGCAATGGAATGCTCATATCTGGCAAGCTTTTGTTCTTTTATTCAGTCCAGAATTCAGCCACTTCCCCCACCTTGTCTAATCTAGATAAGCCCTCACAGCCTTGACCAGAGGCAAACTTAATTTAGATAATTCCTCACGGGATACACCCAGAGATTTGTTTCCTTGTTAATTATATGTTCTATAAAGTTATCAATCAAAATTACTCACCATGAATATGGACTGCCAGACCTTTACTCTCTTGAGAACTAAGATAAGAATAGCAAGGGGCTATGTGACTATGTTGACAAGATTGCTTTCCTAGCCTGCGTGGAGCTCTGGATTGGTTCCCGGCACCATATAAACTAGATTCTGTGAACAGCCCACTTGTAATCCTAGCAACTTGGAAGGAGGCAGAAGAATTAAAAGTTCAAGGTTATCCACAACCTCAGCAACTTCAAGGACCAACCATACAAACCTATAAATACCTTACTGGGGTTTTCTCCCTTGTGGAACTGGACCTTGCCAATGGACTGAAGTCAAGAACTATTAAGTAGATTATATTGCAAATCTAGGGGTTTGGAGAGAGAAGTTGAATGCTTTTAGGTCAAATTGAAACTGTGGGGGCAGAGAACAGTGGGCAGCCCCGCCCTAGGATAACCGAGGCAAGAGTCCTTTGAAAAATTCCAACCAGAGATGGCTCCAGAGTTAAACCCAGGTCTTAGTCCTCTCTTGACCATTTGAAGAGATGTCTTTCAGGAGGTGACACTTCCTTGGTTCCTTCCATGACATCAGGCACTAGGGCCTCCAGATGACTAAACAGGTTCTGTTCCACAGAAGGAACATGTGATCCAGTCTGTGGTGTCAGAGCAGGGTGAGGGTAGTATTGCTTCATCTCTGTTTCTTAGGCAGGAAAAGGGGACTCCTCTAACCCCGCCCAGCCTGTGAGAAGTGTGAGCTTAATTTGAGCCTGTTCTTTTCTCTGTAGCGAAGTGAAGAGTGAGTAACTTGAACACAGGATTTGTACCCGCCCTTCCAACAGCATGAGCTCTATCTACTCTTGGTGTTCTGACTTTATCTCTATAGAAGCAGCAGGGCTGACTCTACTCCTGGTCTATTGGATTTTCTTGTTTTCTGGCTTCCCCATGTTTCCTTCCCGCACTCCCATTGGTATCATATCTTGCCTTGTTGGCTCCCCACACGCTGTCACAGTACACAGGTTCTGGCCTCAGCCCCGCCCTTCTCCATTCTCACACGCTCACGGCAGGTATGTTTAACACCCATTACCTGCAAACGGCACACGCTTGTACTTTCAAGTCGTACCTCTCCTTAGACGTTAGACTCATTTGCAATTGCCTACTTGACACCACAGCACAAATGTCTAATCTCAACCTGTAGGAAAAACCCATTTTGTCCACAGCATCTTCCTTCTCGGGTATTGCTTTGTTTGAGCCAGTGGCAAAGCAATCTATTTTCCAAGATAAGAATCTTGGAGTAGTCTTTGATCTTCTCCTGGACTACACCCTATCCATCTATCCAGAAGTATGGTTTACTCTCCAGCCTAAACCATCTATGACACCTCCCCATCTGCTTTACTCACACTACTTGGTCCATGTCATTATGTCTCTTTGGCTGGCTATACTGTATCCCAAAGACCCATTTCTGTGTTTGCTTTTAGAATGCAATTTCTATCCAGCAGCCCAGAGTGACTTTTTTTAAAAACAGTGAATCACATCACAGCTGGCTGAAATCTCCTAATGCTGCCCATTACACAGAGAACGTTCTGTAGCCTGTCCTGGCTTGTGAGGAGCTGCTTTCCCACCCAAAGTGTTTAGCTTCAGCAGGTTCCACCCATATTCTCTCAGCTTCTCTGGCATGCCAAGCTCCTGCTGTATCAAGCCTTCTTGCTGACAGTTCTCTTTTCTTGATCCAAACTGTGATATTGAAACCAGACTCGAGATCCTTTCTAGAGTGGCCTTTTCTGACCAGACTCAATGGATGCCAGTCATTATGGATCATGTAATCTTGTACAAATCTTCTGCACAGCACTGGCCACCACACAAATTTTTTCCTATTCAATTTTTTTTATCAATATTGCCCTATTATAGTATGGGCTTCATGTAATTTCTACCCATCTCACGTCTCTGTTTATACAACCTTTCCATGCCTACTGCTTACTAGGTTCTTAGTCCAGTTCACAAAATGAATGTGTAGACAGACTACAGATATAGATATTATAACATCTTGTCAGTTTTAGTCAAGTGCCAAGAGAGATTCTCAAGAGACAGAAAAAGAAGAAAGCCATGTGAATGAGGAAAGGGAACTTGTAGTAAAACCTACCAGCTTTGGGTGGGTGTTTTGTGACATCCCACGCATATAACAAGCTAAGCTAACTCACCTTACTCCTGTTCCAGTTCTCATGTCCTCCACATGCTCCCACAATACCTTCACTTAACAATCCAGGAAGGCAGTGGTGGGTTTGAATAGGGCACACTCTGAGGTCCTTCAGGAGTGGTGCTTGAATCTCACTGCAGGCTCCTGTAGCCAAAAGAACATAGCACAGTGCTTCTATTTAAGATACTTGAACCTGGGTAAATTTCTACAGTCCCCGTGCTAGAACAATCAGTATTCTCTGAATACTTGTGACTAATACTGAATATTAGTGACTTGTCCAATAATGGCTAACATTGATGGATGCCGACAGAATGCCAGGGACAACATCAGGAGTTTAAGGTTGTCCTGGTGTCTGTAATCTAAGCTACTTAGGAGACTGGGGTAGAAGGAAATCAAGTTCAAGGCCTGCCTGCACTACACGAGATACCATCACAAACAAACAAACAAACAGTAGAAAAAGATCTACAGATGTCCAGTGATAGAGTCCTTGTCTAGCATGTTCAGGGTCGTCCTAGGATCAATCACTTATAAACAAACAGAAAGAAAGAAGGGGAGGGGAGAAAGAAGAGAAAAAGATAAAAAGAGTCTTACATGAATTACCTTTTTAAATCCTTAACTGTAATTAGTGGGATGGATGATTCCTGTCATGAAGATGAGGAATCTGTGCTGCCTCCGATGGGCTCGGTGGCCTGATGGAGACCTTCGTCACTTTAGGCAAATATGAAGGAGCTGGGGAGCTTGGGTTCTTGACAATATGAGCACGTGTTATCTGTCTTTTTTAGGAGAGAATTGCCAGAAGCCATGGTTCCCAGTGTGGGTTCTGTACCCCTGGCATCGTCATGAGTATGTACACACTGCTCCGAAACCAGCCTGAGCCTACTGTTGAGGAGATCGAGAATGCCTTCCAAGGTGTGGACCTTTAGGCACAGCCCGGGGAGTGGGATGGCACATGGGTCCTGAACAGGTCAATGCAGTGTCAGTCAAAAAATGGGCTGGGAATGCCAGGTGTTGCTCTTCAGAAAGTTCTGGCCACAAAAACATGGTGGCCAAGATCTGCTAGGAAGTTAGTCTACTCCTGGTTGGCCAGGTTGGTTCCTGCTTCCTGGGATGTCTAGATCCTACCCTTCATGGGGCAACCTTGTCCCAAGACGGCTAGCATAGAGGACCACTGACATTTGGGAAACTGTATAGAACAGTGCACCTTCCTAATGCTGCATGTGACCCTTTAGTACAGTTCCTCATGTTGTGGTGACCCTCAACTATAAAATTGCTTTCATTGCTATTTCATAACTGTAAATTTGCTGTTATGAATCATGATGTAAGTATTTCTGGAGATAGAGTGTTACCAAAAGGGTTGTGACCCACAGGTTGGTCTAGGGTCTCATAAGATGCTGGCCTAGGGTCTCATAAGATGGGGTTCTTTCACTTGACTTCCATTAGAACAAGCATTACCAGGGTGATTGCTGCTCAGGAGGAAGACAGGCTAGATGCTGAGCCACAGCAGTTACTGGCTTCCCGATTCATCTCCTGTGACTGGATTATAGCTCTCTACCTAGGGAACTAAATCCAGAAAGTTTCCCATCCATTCAACATCTCAGCCAATCACCCATTCAAACTTCTTTTGAGCCCTATGTTATGTACTCTCTGAAATGTCAAGGATACAGGATAAAAGATGGGAGTCCCTCCCTCCAGGGACCCCCCGCTCTGAAGAGGAAGCAGAACTGGTAATATAGTTTGAGAAGCTGAATGAGAAGGTGATCAGACACTCTGGAAAGGCCAGGGTGGGCTTGTTCTAGGAAGGCATCAGGATGGGTGTTTTAAAGACAGAAATATAAGTAGAAACACGATCTTATAGGCAGCAGACATAGAATGTCAAAGGTCAAGCACATGCAGCAAGGTCATAAGTTCCTCATCACCTGGGGAGAGCATTGACATTACAACTTTTCCCTTGGCCTGCAGGAAACCTCTGCCGCTGTACAGGCTACAGACCCATCCTCCAGGGATTCCGGACCTTTGCCAAGGTAAGTGGGGCCCTGGAATGGGTACAGCCTTTCCCTAAAGCAGAACCCTGAAAAAAACCACAATTGGGAAGGATGCCAAGGACCTTCGGTCTACTGAGAAGAAGGATGAAACAAGCCAGTGTATGAGTTCTCCTCCTAGGGATGTGTGCTAAGGCAAGCAGATGCTCTCTTCTTATCCCTGGTGTGAAATTTCCTGTTGGGAAAGCCTGCAGCTCAGATTCTTTGGAAGATGTGCACTACCCAAGTGTTACCTTCCCACAATGCCTTGAGGCTTGGCCACTTTCCTTGATGATTGGCAGGTTCTGCCTGCACAGGTGCCAAAAGTAACTTTTAACAGCAATCCCTGCCTCGCTCAGCCTCATACCCCTCCTCCTTCCTTCTCTTAGCTGCTGTCACAGTTGGCACTCTGCTGGCCTTGTGAAGCTGATAATTAGATCTCCAGACAGTTTGTGAACCACTTCGGGGTTCATAAACCTCTAGTCTGAGACGATAGCTCGATGTGTGATCACTGGTGGTGTAAACACAGACACATGCCAGCTATGTGGTAACAACAGAATGTTGGCCTTTCTGCGTTTGGCTTATCCACCTCAGTTTTTACCTGACTCCTCAGCTGGGTTAAGAGAATTCTAACTCCAATCAAACTTTCTCATCATGGTTTGATTGTGGGCCTGGAGGGAGTTGGGCAGTGGAGTTCCTCACTAACCTTTAGAGCAGGCACATCAGGAGAAAGGTTTATGTAACCCAGGAAGGCTAAGGGAAGGGGGAGATCCACCAATCTGGTCATGAAGTAGGGGCTATGAAATTAGGTACACTGCTAGAAACGGTGGACTGTGAGTCAGGGATTATAATAGCTACTATGTAGTGTTTATAAAAATAAAGTTGCTACTGATGCTTTGGGTGAAAAATGTGAGGTCTATGCTGAGAATGACAAACAAGGCTTTCCCATGAAGCAACAGGTCTTGACTCATGCCTTACGCACCTACTATTGAGTAAGGGAATTCTTGTAATAGACCCAGGAGACCTGAAGGGAGGAAGTACAAGCCAGTTCAGGAATGAATTGTGGGTCCCAGTCTGAATTGTCTCAACTTGGTTGTTGAGCACAAAATAAAGAAGGTATTCCTGGACTGATAGATACTACTGTGATCTAGCAGTTGGGTCTCAAAAGAGCTAGCAGAATCTGAAAGCTTTTCCTTCTCTCTAAAGAAGACGATGTCCATTAATACTCACTGGAAAGCTGTTAAACAAAGAAGGCAAGCCAAGAACCAAAGTACCAAAGATTCAGCAACTCGCTATTCCACTTGTCCTGCAACAGAAATGTTGATGTATTATGCTGAGGAAATAATGTAGTAGTTAGCAAAACGAGTAGGCTGTGGAATATGATAAACATTTGGTAAAGAGAATGAAGGAAACATAAACACACACACACACACACACACACACACACACACACACACACACGGAATAGGATGTCAGCTGTCCTAGCTGAGAGCTTCTACTATGTCTGAGTCCAGTCAAAAATAAGACTTTGAGAGGAGAAAATACATGATCAGAGTTTAAAGAAAAAAAAAAAAGTCAAGTACCTCTTGCAGAGCCTTTAGGGACAAAATCTAACACAATGTAGGCCTTCAACAAGTGGCACTTTAAATGATGGTGCTGATACCTGTCTTCTCTTATCTGACATATGCTCTTCATGAAATACCCAGATTTCTCTGAGAAGCAAGGACTGTTCATCTTGTCTCTGTGTATCCATCTTAGGATCCTGTTTAAAGATATACAATCTAACTAGCCCCGAGAGTGCTTTAACAAAGAAGAATGTCAGCAACTCTCCTCTCCTCCATGTCTCACAGAGTTGATGCATGACTTCACTATGAAGTACTCTACCCTTTCCACCCAGTTTTTCCTCGGTTGAGATGAGAGCTCTAAGCAGCCCAAAAGCCTAGCACTGAGCAAGCATGTAGAAGTGCCTTCATGTTCCCTCCCCAGAGTCCCCAGGATTCTAATTCAGAGACTGTTTACTTTTATCCCTGGTTGTGTCAAGCTTGGATTTCCTCTTTTCTCATACACAGCACATTGTTACTGAAGGATGAGCAGAGCCTGGTAGAGCTTGGCACATGTTTGACATCAAGAATAACTGTTTCCGTCTATCAGAGAGGAAGGGAATAGGCAAGTCATTAGAAAAGAAGCAAGATTTCTGTTCTCCACTATGCTGTGTGAGTGTAGATGTTTCAGTCCATGCAAAGCCAGACAACTGGAAGGTAACAGCTCTACTCTGATTCTTTGTGGGGAGGGAAGTTAGAGGACCATCTGCTGCCCCTCAGGTAGAAGATAAGACAGCAAAGTCCAGACAGTCACAGGCACAAGAAGGAACATCTGGAAAGCAAGGAAAATGTTATATTTATAGGACAATCTCAAAAAATTATTGAAAAAAGCAGAAACTTATAAACTTATAAACTTATAAACTTATAAATGTTGTACCAGAGCCTTTCCTCTAGTCATATCATATGTCATACATCATATATCATGTGTCATACATCACATGTCATATGTCATCATACATTATACATCAATCATATCATAGACTACCCTACTAGGAAAAAGATAAATTCTCACCCTAGTCTCCTCCAGTCACCTTGACCCATCTAAGGGAAGAATAGACTCCAGAAAGATCCTGTGAAATTCACAGTGTAGGGGAAGACCCACATATTGACAGAAGTCCTTTTATTCAGTACAGGCATACTGACAGAGTTATTTTTATTCAGTACAACGTATCTGCTCTCCAGTAAAAAAATATATATATATATATATATATATATATATATATATATATATATATATATTCACAAAGGCAAACACAATTTTAAGAGACTGAGCATATAGCAGGATTGGAGCTGATATAATAGAGGTGTTAGAATAATCAAATCATGACTTTATAACAATAATATAATTACTATACTAAAGGTTTAAATGGAAAAAATAGACATGCAATAACAGATAATGAAACACTAACATAAAAGCCACTATAACAAGATGAAGAATGTCCTCGCTGGGCTTCTTTGTGACCTCAGTGTTCAGGAAAGCAGTTCTGACACTCAGAATATGAAAATGCAGACTCCCAAAGCCAAAGCAAAGAGAAGAAATGAGAAGGAGATTATAAACCAGAAGACCATGGGACCACAGGAGTGTAACATGCATGTAAGAGGGAGCCAGAAGAAGAGGAAAGCAAGGGACAGGAGTAATATTTCAACAATAAGCGAGAATTTCCCCAAATGGATTTTTGACTCCAAGCCACATAACCAGGACTCTAAGAGAACACCAAGGTGATCGGTGTCAATAAGAACAAAATTAGGCAACAAGAACCAAACTAAATGAAACGAAACCAACAGAACTCTAATCCTTACAACATGTATTAAAGTCAAGCTTCAGAAAATAAGAATTAGAGAAACAGTCCTCCCAAGAATCCAGAAGTACAGCTGATCTGCACAGAGCTGAGGAGCGCGTTCTCCTTATACGGAACTGAGTAAGAGAGTGGAGCGATATACTGTAATTACCAAGGGAAACAATCCCTCTGAGATAAATTCTCTACACATTTGTAATCCCAGTGTTCAGGAACAGAGGCAGGAGGACCTCTCTAAGCTTGAAGCCAGGCTGCATAGTGATTCCAGGCCACTGAGTGGATCAATAAAAGAACCAATGCTTTAAGAAGACACACAGTGTTTTCTTAAAAGCTTGTGTGGAAGTTTATTAAAACTAGACAACTTACCAGGGCTACACCACTGAGAAGTGTGGCTCCCCTTTGCCCAGCAACCATTAGCTGCCTATAGTTTCTCGTGGGAAAAAGGGGCTTTGTGAATGTTGATGGGCCCTGTCTAGTGCAGGCTGTGTCCAGGCACTCCTGCTGTGGGTTCCTGGGTCCAAATGCCACAGTGCAAAGATAGAGGTTCTTAACGTGTCTGCAAGTAAGAGCAGAGCACAGTGAAAAGAAATTCCAAGATAAAGTTTAAAAAACTTTTTAGCTGAATATACTTGAAACTTACAGAACTGAAAAGACAGATGGTGTTAACATTCTAAATAGCTGTCTCGTCGATATTCTATCAGAAATGGCCATACCTTGCAGATAGAAAAAGACTAGGAAGGACACAGATGAATTCAACAGAACCATCAATTATCTGCATGTAGCTAGAGTTTCTATATCACCACAGCTAGGAATGAGAGAAAGGACACTTCCTTCGTGTTCACACTGAACCTTTACCAAGATAGTTCACATTCTGGACTATAACACAAATAAAAATTAATAGCAATTACACAATGTCTGTTTGGGGACTAAACTGTGGTTAACCTAGAACCAATGACAGAAAGAGAGCTGGAAAACATCAAAGGTACTTTCTGTGAGAATAAGCAACACACTTCCAAATAACACGTGGGGCAAAAAAGAAATCCCCAAGGAAATTTAAAAATATTTTGAATTGAATAAAATTGAAAATGTATTTTGTCAAATTGCTTAGAGGGAAATTTATATCAAAGAATGTAAATAGAAGAGGAAAAAAATTCTAAAAATCAATAATGGAGGATTACACCTTAGGAAAATAAAAAAAGAGCAAATTAAATCTAAAAGAAGCAGAAGAAACCATATTTACAGGAGAAATTGATGAAATTGAAACCAGGAATTCCATAGAGAAAAATCAACAAAGCAAAATCTAGTTATTAAAAAAAAATCAGTGAAAGAAATAAGCCTTGAGTCAGACTATCTAAGGGGCAAATGCAGATTACTCATATGAAAATGAAGGAAAAACAACTGATGATGGAATAATAAACATTACATGGATAATAATGGAGACTTAGGACAAATCTCTAGACCATTCCCATCATGGCTGCCTCCTAGAAAGCAGGGTCATGTGTAACCTCTTGCCTTCAGCAGTGGGAATTCCAGAAGAGGAATAGTCCACTCAGGTAGAATATTAGGTACCATTTCTGTCATACCTTCAGCCTTCATGATCCTAACAATACGACCTCGGCTTCAACAATTTCTCTTAGTCTTTGTGTCATAGCTTTTGGTTCTGCCCCCGGTGGAGCTGTAACCAATCTCATTGTGGGCATTTATGCTTGATGGAGATGTATGCATAAAAACATAAAAGACCATGGCTTTGAAGGCTCTTCTGCATCAGACTTCACCTTAACTTAAAATCTTTTGTAAACATTGAGTCTGAATCTCAGGTTTGAGCGCTCAGTTCCCAATAAACAGTAAATAGAATGACTCGGTAAACGGTGCTCTCTATAAAATGAAAACGAATCTCGTTAAATGGAAACAATGTTCTCTTCAGAACAAACGATGTACTAATAATGTAGCACTTTCCTGACAAGGAAATGAAAGGAATGAGTTACTTTTGCAAGTGTCATTTCACAGTTTCTCAAAGTACACACCACAGAACTGGCCGTGCTCAGCTGCATCCTTCCTGATGGCTCTGTCTGCAGGATTTGTTTCTTAGGAGTAGAGTTGCCATCTCCACTGAAAGCAATTTTCCCTGCACTTCTCTGTTTCATTTTGTTCAGTTTAAAAACACTTAAAATCTTACCTTGCAATATTTTTCTTCTGATGCCTTACTGTTATCTACATACATATTAAGGCTTTTTAAGTTTTGATTTGGGGGTGGGGTTTTGAGACAGGATCTCTCTGTGTAGCCCTGGCTGTCCTGATATGCACTATACAGACCAGGCTGCCCTTAAACTCACAGAGATCTGTCTGCCTTTGCCACTGGGTGCTGAGATTAAAGCATGCACCACTACCACCAACTTCCAGATAAAGGGTTTTTATGTCTTCTTAACTGGGCTATTGTGCCTATGACATCAAATTTGTCTTTTGACTTGTAGTGATTCTCCTGCCTCTGCTTCCTAAGCACTGAGGTCACGTGTGTACATCACTGTGTTTCTTTCTTCTGTTTAACTTTTAAATATGAGTCTCAAAGCTTACAGAATTCTAAGTCAGTAGAATTTCTCTCTCTTGGTGTTTTGAGTATTTTATCCAGTTATCTTCTTGCTTGCCTTATAAAACAGAGAACATGGGAGGGTGTGGACAGAAAAGTCAGCCTCCAGAGACTCTGAGTGAGTGACTCATTATACATCACAATAATTTAGGGCCTAAATATACCAATGAATTATCAAGGAAGATGATCCAAGTGGTAATAGGTTGCAACACTGGTTGTCTGGAAAAAGTTGCTTATATAATATATGTCCTTCCTCAAGAAGGTCAGGTGAGCTGTATGCAAATTCTTCTTGCTTCTAGAAAGTCTTAGAATGCAACCTCGTTACTCCATCCCCAAGAGGAAAGCTGGAAAGAGATATTAAGTGCTCATTCTCCCTGTCTAAGCACAGAGAAGGGCATGATGGGAGAGGGTGTGTGCGTCTGGAATAGACAGAACAGGTCTGGTTTGCAAGGACACAGCTGAGTTGCCAGAGGGCTCTGCACACAGAGCTATGTGGGGTATGAACTAGCAAGGGTTTCTCTTGCTCATAGTTACATGTTCTCAAAGGACACACCCTCAACCACCAAGACCTTCTAAGAGCTTTTTCCAGGCACAGGTAGAGGGTGTTGGCTCTTCCTTGGAGAAAGGCCAGCATAAAAAGTTGTCTCTCCTGACTCATACACAGAAGGGCAGCCTGACCCCAGCTTACTCCATGATGACCCAGTACCCTAGAAAACTGAGTCTCCCACATTTTTTCTTAAAATTAACTTCATGATTTTGGAGTGTCTCCTGCCTTCTTGAGTTGAGTCTGGCGGGTGGATGGACACGCATTTAACCACCATGTGCTGCATCAGTTGAGGGATGGATCAATCTCTTCTTATGTGTGCTTGGTCACAGATCTCCTGAGAGGTATTAGCAAGCGCTTCCCCGTAAGTGAGGGGTGACCCATGCTCTTTCTCAGGAGCACAGTCACAGTGAGGAGTGGAGGGTGTAGCTGTCTGGGGGAATGCATAGTGAGTACTAGAGGCCATTGTGCACACTGGCTGGATGCATCTTTAAGATCCATGCTGATGCAGGACATCCATGACAAAGACCCCAGCTGCAAAGACTCCCAGCGAAACTTCATAAATCTCAGCTGGTCTAAAAGTAGCACACGTTTAGTTTTGTGAGAAGTGGTAAGAATTTTTCTCCTAGGGCTTCCTAAGAAGTCAACAGTGAAGAAGGAAAGCAGGTATAAATATACATTGTGAGAAAGTAGAGTCTAGCCTTTGTGGAGAAATTTTCTTGGAAATCAAATTTCCCTGTTGCCCCAAAGACTTCCTTAGTGAGGTGAGCACATAGCCGGGACCTTGGCTCTCTGAGTGGAGACAGACTGAATGAGATGCAGCACTCCTCCTGTTGATGCAGACTGGGATTAGCAGACCTGGGCCTCAGTAGATAAGAGTAGTGGACTTAGCGTCTGTGAAACTGGAAAAATCCTTATAGTGAATGTGTGTCATCTCCTCAGGATGGTGGGTGCTGCGGAGGAAGTGGAAACAACCCAAACTGCTGCATGAACCAGACAAAAGACCAGACGGTAACAGGATTTCTGCTCGGGAAGCCTAGTGGGGCAGTCTTAGACCTCGGATGGGTGGTAGGGGTCACTATGTTCTTTCCGCGTCTCTGGAAGTGGTGCTGGAAAAAGGATCGGAGGGGCGTGGTGCTCAGATGATGAAGGCGATAATGAGATGATGAAGATGTTTATTACCTCTGTGCTCTCGCAGAGAAGCCACACTCCTTCTCTCAGGACAAGACAGCCCTCTACCTGAGAAAGAAAGAGCTCACCTGGAGGAAGAGCTGGGTTAGTCGGCCCAAGCGAGCATCTGATACTTACTGTTCCCTTTCCTTGCAGGTTGCTCTCTCACCTTCTTTATTCAATCCAGAGGATTTCAAACCTTTAGATCCTACCCAAGAGCCCATCTTTCCCCCAGAGTTGCTGGTAGGTGATACTGGGGAGATGTCTAGCCAAATATCTCTTCCACAAGCCCCTGAATTCAGTTTCATGTACACAGCTGCTGAGAACTTTTTACATTTTTTGTCTTAGATTTTGGTCTTACATTTAAACGTAGTTCTTCTTTTTCCTGCCATTACTAGGAGGTAAAGCCCTTTCTATCCCATGTTCCTTTTCTCCTCCTTACCTGTGTCATACACACAGTTACAGATTCCATGTCCATGTTCTTGATGGACTTTAAGCCCCACAGGAATAGAGATTGGTCTTTATAGTAACACACTATGTACCCACTGTGTATCAGATTGGACCTCCTGCCTATCTCTATGCCCATCTACCTATTTCCCTCTCTACAGGTAGCTTACTTCCTTAAAGGGGACATTAAACAGAGCTACATTCAAAGGGCATGAACATGGCTTGAGGTTCTATCTTAAAGACACAGCCTCATGCCTACTTTACCATTTTCATTTATCTTGATTGCATGGAAAGATTCAAGCCTCCTCTCTGGTTCATGCTTCTTGGGGATGTAGGCTCTTGAACCCTGCCTCAAAAGTTCAATAGGTCAGGGGATAGATTATCAGAATCACTGGTATATCTTCCTCTGGACTGTGAACCCTTGAAGACACCATCAGTTTGATAGCTGGAATTTCTTTTTACCACACACTATCATCCATATTTACTAGATCCAGCCCAATGATCTCTTTGGATGTCTGTCTTCCTGACCTCTAACTTTTCTCATTCCTTGTCCTCTGTGCCTCCTGGAGACAGTGTAGGGATAGTGTCAGGAACCTGAGATTTCTGGTTTGGGCTCTTCATAGCAGGTGACTTTTGGCAGGTTCCATAACCTCCTTGATCTTCAGCCTTAACAGTGATGCTCAGAGTGCATCTCTCGCCAAGGTCCTCTCAAGAGTGCCATGGCGGACTGAATAGAGAACAGAGCTCCTTAGTGCATGAAATTTCCCCCTCACTTTTGCTCTTGGCATATGCAGCTCCTTCTGAGTTCAGTATTAGACAAGTCACTAAACAGGTTGACCCCATTGCAGACTTACTAGTGACTCCTTGGGTGAATGGTGGTAGGGAGGAGACATACAGTAAGCTAACTACACTTCCCAGAGGCTGAAAGACACACCCCGGAAGAAGCTGCATTTTGAAGGGGAACGTGTGACCTGGATCCAGGCTTCAACCATGGGGGAACTGCTTGACCTCAAAGCTCAGCACCCTGATGCCAAGCTGGTGGTGGGAAACACAGAGATAGGTAAGACTCTATGGAGACGTTGGCATATTGCTGGGATACTGTCCCTTTTCTCTCTCCCTGAGCTTCCCCTCTGCTCTCAGTGTTTTATTGGGTATTTAGGGAATACAATGAGAAGCTCGGTACACTTGGACTCCTAAGACACTGGCTTTGGAGTTAGTGAGGCCTAGTTCAGCCCCTGCCTAAGCATCCTAAGAAAGGTTCCTTGCCTTCCAATACTGTGTATGGAGTGATGTAACTTCTCAGAGGGCTACTTGGATACCAGGTGTGATCCTTATACTTGCTGATTTTCTCCATGAACATCCATTGAGTGCCAACTGTGATGCTCCCCAGCTCTGGGAAGAGCTAGGGACACAAAGATCTAAGAGAAAAAGTTCCTTTCCTCACAGCTCTCTTGGTCTAAGAGGGATGAAAAAATGCTAAATGTTGAGGCTGATTGATGCTAGAGGTCTGTAGATATTTGTGTGTGTGTGTGTGTGTGTGTGTGTGTGTGTGTGTGTGTGTGTTTTATCCATGTGTACATGTGGTGGCCAAATGAAGATGGTAAATGTCCTACTCTTTTATGTGATACCTTATATCCCTGAAACAGGATCCTTAATAAACCTGGAGCTTAGCTGAGAAACCCCTATACCACACTAGGGACGTGGCTGTGTGTGTAGCCACCACTAGTCTTTTACATGGGTGTTGGGGATTTGAAACTAGGGACTTAGGCTTGCATGTGATGTAATATGGCAGTGGAGAGATGTCCAAGGGAGACTAGGTTGACTGGACCATGCCACCATCTGGGTCTGGAACTCACAATAGCTGAGAAGGCCAAGGAGACTCAGGTCATATATTCTGAGCCCTGGTGTTACAGTAGTGGCAGAGGGCCCCGGACCTCGGTTTTCTCTATCTACTTCTAAATGTAGCTTGCCTGGTATTTGTTCTGCTGCATCCTCAAGCCTAGTGAGATCCAGAAATTCATAGCACTGTGAAGGGTGGCTCAGAGGGTCTCTGTTTAGTCTATTCGTGCTGAGAGGCGATTGACACACCTGCTTGAAGTTAAAGCAGCTGTTGGGAGTCTGGCTCTGGTTTCTGAAGGAGCTCAACTCCTTAGATTCTGGTTGGACCCTCAGCCCAGAGAGGAGAACCTGGTTTGGACCAGTGATAGAGCACAGCACTGGCCCTCAGAAGCACAAATGTGGCACAGAAGCCTCTATCTGTAGTGTTGTGACACATTGTGTTTAGGGTATGAGACATGCCTCTGTGGTGTGACTTTGAAGTCTGTAGCTTAGTAGCATTCATGGTAGTTGGTGCTCTTGTTTTCCATATGGCTATAGCTCTCAGGCCTTCTGTCTATATAACCAGAGCCTTAGGGACCAAGGGTAGCATAGCTAGAAGGACATTTGAAGATGCTTTGACCCTGGATGTGTTCTTCTCCATGAGTCAGGTAGCTCTCTTGAGAGCTACATAATTGAAAATAATTTCTCAAGACTGCTTTCATCTGCTCTCCTTCCTCCTGATACACGTACCATGCAGAATAAATACCACCTCCAGTCAGGGCAGGTTGTGAAGGAGTGAGTATAGAAAAAAGACTTACTAAGATGAAATTCACTGCACCAGTCTGTATCTTGTCTTGGGAATGGACTCCTCAAATGGAATTTGAAGCCCTAAGCTATACCAAGATGGAAAGTCTGGTATTTCTATTCCAACGTTCCTTATCTGCAACACTATTGGCTAGATGGAGAGAGAGTGTGTTGTATGGGTCCAAGGCATAGAGGTGCAGTATCAGCATCAGCATCAGCATCAGACATCAGAGGCTTCTTTTTTTTTTTTTTTTTTGAGTTTTAGCTCAAAGTTTAATGGAACTTTTTTTTATTGGATATTTTATTTACATTTCAGATGTCATCCCCTTTCCCCACTTCCCCTCCCTAGAAAACCCCTACCCCATGCCCCCTTTTCCTTTATGCTTTTATACAATTTTTTAAAAATGTTAATCAAAGGCTTTATAAGTTTGGTAATGCTCAATTAGAAGTGTAACCTAATACCCAACCTAGATATATCAATTATCTTTGACTAGTGGAGACACGTGAACATCTGCCTCCATGTCCTTCCCCCCTCTCTCTCTTTCTCTCTCATCACCTAGCTTCTCCTCACCTTCTTCTCCTCCTCTCTTTACTCCTTCTCTTCCTCTTCATGCTCCTCCCACCTTAGCTCCTCCTACATATCACTCTTCCTGTTAAAATAAAACTTTTCTCTCAAAATACAATTAGAGCATAATTATGCCAATTTGTACCAGTGAGATACAAGATAGTCCTAATACCCAGTCCATCATTTTGTTGACTAATCAGAACCTTTGTCATCTCTCCTAACTAAAACACTTAGTTCTGAACCTGGATTTTTTTCTTGGCTTTAGAATGAATGTCAGCTGAAAACCATTCACTTAAATCTTTTTTCTCAAAGTAAATAGCCAGGATTGGCTATGAGACTATAAGTTTTCAACCCTGTCAGAAAATCAGAATGACTGAGTTAATTGAAATTATGGGAAGCACAAAGCATAGCTTCTAAAACTTAGCCAATTTATAGAGACCACTGAACACCTGGACAGTCCCTATACTTCAAAATGTTGGAGCATCTGATCTTCAGCCTTCTGGCCCAGGATCATCTGACCAACCTTAGTGATGCAGAATTATTAAGGGCTGATTACTCTGTCTAGGCAGATATAATCAGTCAACTATTCTGCATGTGCGTCCTTTTCTGGACAGTAATTTGTCTTTAGATGGGAAGAGGCAATTCTTGCCCCATGGCTGTCTCACCACAACTGGAGTAACTCCGAAGATGCTCAATTTCTTCTTAGAATCCAAGACAGGAAGCTGTCAGGAGCAGATAGGTCTCTAATCAAAATGAACATTAATACAGAAATGTTTGTAAAGTCAATTCTGTGGACTGCATCAGAGGCTTCTAACTTGATTAGTTGGGTGGAGACAAACTGGACAAAGATGCAGCCCTGTAAGGATTCCTCACCTTGAGGAACTCAGACAGTGATACTGGAGGTTGAAAGACAGATTTGAAGTTTTATATCTCATTGTCTTCTTTTGCTTGAATTTAAGGATTTGATGTTTTTATTATTATACCCTACCCCTAACTATGGGTCCAAGACTAAAATATGCCTTTTTCAAGCTGTGGATTTGAGCAAATACAGTTGTATCTAGTGAGAAAGTTTAGTGGGGGAAAAGATGCTAGACACACTGGCCTGATGACCTGTGTTCTATCCCCAGGACCCATGGGGGAAGGAGAGAACCAACTTCTGAAAGTTTCCCTCTGGTACTACATGCTCACCATGGTGTGCACACGCTCGCACTGTGCACGTGCACATATACACACAAATGATCTTTTTTTTTTTTAAAGTTGGATGTTTCCACACCTCGGGTTTCACATCTATAAACAGAAACCTACAGTCCCCTCACAGGGCTATTAGGAATATCAAGTAAACTAAAATATAAAGTGCTTGGAAGAATTTCAGACATCCCTTAATGTCTTGTGATTTCTTAATGTCTCTATTGCCATCACACAATACTAATGCATTTCAGCGACTCCGAGTTCATTTTTTTTTTTACTTGTTTTTGAGTGAGAAAGACATAGATTATGACTGGCCTAATTCCTCGTCACCTGTGCTGTTTCCTAATCCAGAGCCCTGTCCTGGTGCTCAGTGTGATACTAAACAAGCCATGTGTTCATGTGTGATGTGGGGAAACCACTAAGGTCTCTAACCCCAAGTTTCCTATTTCCCAAAGGCATTGAAATGAAGTTTAAGAATATGCTATTTCCTCTGATTGTCTGCCCAGCCTGGATCCCTGAACTGAATTCAGTGGCGCATGGGCCTGAGGGTAAGGCTGCCATCTGCTTCTCCTGGAGCTCACCTGGTACAGGGCAGGGGTGATTTGGGAAGGAGATTTCCCTCCACTGAACATGTACAGTCATCCCTGGCAGGAGGATGTGAGAATCTTGGTGTTGGCCGGTCCTGATGACACACTGAATCATTTGACAGTGGAACCAGAGAGATGGGATGATAGTGTTTGCGTGCCCCGCCCCCTTTAAGCCAGAACTTCACTTCCAGAGGTTTTGATTTTTGTTGAGTTGAGAGTTACTGGATTCTAGGAAGTGTGTTGATTATGGAATCCAAAGGTATAGGCATAGTCCCGGCTCATGTAGCATCAGTTAAGTAGCTTCTCTGGGCCTTATAAAGATGAAAGCTTCAGCCTGGCTCCATTTTACAGGAGCAGCCTATGAAAGGTCTTTCCAGCTAGGAGTGACTATATTTCTGGCATGTATCCACAGGAATCTCCTTTGGAGCTGCTTGCCCCCTTAGCTTGGTGGAAAGTGTCCTGGCGGATGCAATTGCTAAACTTCCAGAACAAAAGACAGAGGTGTTCAGAGGCGTGATGGAGCAGCTGCGCTGGTTTGCTGGCAAGCAGGTCAAGTCTGTGGCGGTGAGTCCTTGGGTCAGAGGCAGAGCAGAGGGATGAAAATCCAGGTTTGCGATAAGTCCCTGGGAACTTCTCATGAAGGTGGCCTGTGGACAACTGAGAAACACACACTTTTCTCTCATGGTTGGAGAGACAGTGTCCTATCTCTCTCTTTCTCAAGTTAGCCCAGTTCTCAGGATGTGAATGAGAGATATCTTAGTAAGAAGCCAGACCTGGGAGAAAATGGACCCCCTCAGAGTTTAGGGGAGAACCAGAAGCACAGAGGCCCCTGGAGAGGAGGGAAGGGTCCATTTGTTAACCATCCTGTCAGCCTTCAGAGCAGTCCTGACACTTGTAGTTTATAGAGAATAATATTTATGTTGCTCCTTTTGGGATTCACGAAGTTCTCGGTATTGGGAGACAACCTATCTCTCCCATTCTACTTTATGAAATTCGTATTAAGGTTAAAATGGAACAGAACAGCACATTTTCAATGCCCTACCCTGTCCAAGAGGAACATGCTGCTTCTGGTTTTAGATGGAGAGACATAAATGCAGAGAGAGACACCTTGTTTCCAGTTTCCCTAAGCCTGCTTCCAAGAAGGTGTTTTGTTCTTAGCTTAAGCTGACTTTCCTCTTCTGTTCCTTAACACAACCGGCTATCTGATTCTTATCAAATTGCCAGGAAGTTCAGATCCAAAAAGAGCCAACTATTCATCTAGAAGTTGTCCTCTTTTTCCTTGATCTTTATCTTGGATTTCATTTTATTGACTCTACATCCCCTGTGATAACTCACCTCAATCCTTCCAGAAAAAAAAAAAAAAAGGTTGGAGGAGGGGAAACGGTTTGCAAGAACAAACCTCAGTTGACTGATGCATGCATATGTGTACTTTGCAGAGCTGAGAACCCAAGTGTTTTTACTTGGTTTCCTTGAGGCTATGTCACCCTGGGGCTGCTGAGGAGTCAGGTCCTCAGGGGGTGCCTACCTACACCTGCCCTGCAGGAGTCTGAGCAGCTCACTCACTCACTCACTCACTCACTCACTCACTCACTCTTCACTCACTCACTCACTCACTCACTCACTCACTCACTCACTCACTCATCTCTGCTTGTCCTCACTAGTCCATCGGAGGGAACATCATCACTGCCAGCCCCATCTCTGACCTCAACCCTGTGTTCATGGCCAGCGGAGCCAAGCTGACCCTCGTGTCTAGAGGTGAGCTGCCTGAGAAGGAAATCCAGAAAGAAAGACTTGGGGGAGGAAAGTCTTACTGCATGGCTGCTTTTCTAGAGAAACAAAGCCCCCAATTCAGTGATCCCCAGTACTTTAAAGTTTTTATTCATGGAAGAATTTCAGGGAGATCAATCCAGGTTTCGGGGCTGAGAGAGTTAAGCATTGTCTCCCTTTTGGTTTCTTCTTTCTTTCTCAAATTTAATTTTTTAGACCAGCATACAAAATAACATGTTTCCCAATAACATTTTCATACACTCTAGGTTTGGTTGGGCCTCCCTGTGTCTTCCTGTCCCCTATTCTGTCCTCACTGTATCCCTTTGTCCCCAATATTTCCCCTCTTTATACCACTTTAACTTTATGTAATTATCTTCCCTTCCTCTTCTTACCCATGTCTTTAAAGCCTCTTTACCCCCCATCATGGGTCTCTTCCTAGTTTCCTGGTCTCCACTCACACTCACCCCTTCAAAGTACATATAGAAAACATTAGAAGCTAGGAGCTTCAGATGGGAGAGAAATGGCAGGGTTTGTCTTTCTGAGCCTGGATTACCTCACTCGATAGGATATTTTCCAACTCTGTCCATTTTCTGGCACATTTTATAATTTCATTTTTCTTTTTGGTCAGTTAGAATTGCATTTTCTCCATGGGTCACAGTTTTGTGAACCCCGCATCTGTTGATGCTCATCCGGGCTGATTCCTCTTCCTTTCTGTGTGAATAGAGCAACATTAAACATGGGCATCCTGGGATGTAGGCTCCTGTGGGCTTTTGTCCAGAAGGGACAGTCCTGGGGCATATGGTAGTGTTATTCTTTTGAAACCTCCACATTTATTTCTGTAGTCTTAGTAGGGGATTCACAGTTGGACTGGCCGCCTGGATATGTCACCCAAGAGGTGCTAGGGCCAGAATACATGACAATCCCCCCTGCAGTGAGTTGTGACATGGGAGAATTATTGTCTGCCAGAGAAACTTGTTAGAGATTCACCACCCAAGATTTCTTGTTACATATGCCATACTACCCGAATCATATGACTCCTTCTGAAGTACCCAGGTGCCAGCTAGGTCAGGACAATCCTTGTCAGCTCTTCTGAAAGAAGACAGTGATGAAAGCAGTGATACAAATCTCTCTCACCTTCATTCTGACTTCACACTCAGGGACTTTGCATGGCGAATTGACCTTGGCTATGGCAGGTCTATTATATATACCATAAGAGGACATACTACAGACTGGAGCTTTCTTCCCTCCAAATAGACAGTTGTTAGACATTGACCAACATACACTTTTGAAGGCCCTCAGAAGGCGTACGCATCCTCTGACTGTGGTATTAGAGAACATGAAGGGGAACATGTCCCACTGATGGACTGTGCTCTGCTCCTAGTATATCCCCAACCTCGCTTGTATGTGACCATCATCTTGTCTGCATACAGGTACCAAGAGAACTGTTCGGATGGACCATACCTTCTTCCCTGGCTACAGAAGGACTCTGCTCAGTCCAGAGGAGATATTGCTGTCCATTGAGATCCCCTATAGCAGGGAGGTAAGGCAGCAGAGGTTGCTCTAGGCTCTGTCCAAACTGTACCAGTGTTAGGCTCCAGATAAGGAGCCTAAAGACAGTCTCAGAACCATATCAACATCTTTCAACTTTAATATGGATTCATTATCACTGACTTTGCTTTTGATGAGTCAAACCAACCTTTCTGGACAAAAAATTGCAGGGCATGAACTGTGGAACTCAACAGTCAGGCAGGGGGTCTAGAGTGACTTGTCTCACCTTTCTGAGCCCCCATGTCCTCTCTGGAAAGTTGGCACAGTATAACCCGCCATACAGACTACAAGGAAGACTGAAAGACAGAGCTCGTGAGGTTCCTGGTAGATGCAGGAAGCCAATGGTGATTATCAACCGGCAGTTCAGCACAGTCCCAAGAACATCTCTTTTTGCTATTCCTGTCCCATGCCATCGATATAATCTTCCCAAGGTGAAGTGTCTAGGTCCTGCATGCAGAGTGAAGAGGCTGCTGTAAGAGACTCATGTGCCGACCTTGGACTTGCTGAGGTGTTGGCTCACTGACCTTACACTGGCCTGACACTGCAGGATTTTAGCTTCATGAGCATCTTTTCCGATTCGTTTGGGCAGATGTGGCGCCTTGGGTGGATTGGCCCAGTGTAGTTCTCTCAGCAGCCACCAACTGAGAATAGTCACAGCAGACATATTACAAAAATGTTCTGGGCGAGACCAACGAAGCAGCTGCCAGGATAACCACGGGTTACAGTAAGCTAGTAGCCAATGTTTGCTCTTAGGATTTTGACCTCCTTAATGAGAATGCTAATTCAATCTGAGCAATTATGCCCCTGAGGCGGCCTCCTAATGATCTTCCAGATTGTGTTTATAGACTATTTTGAGCAACGAGACTCAGAATTTTGAATTTCACGAATCACTAATTCTTTTTTTAATTGAGTGGGGAAAGGGATTAGAGCCGGGCTTCATATGGCTCAGGTTTTGTTTTTCAGGTATGGTCTTTAACAAAAGCTGTTATGTGATAAAAGGAGACTTTATGCTGTGAGCTAGACAGTTTTATCAGGAAAGGACACCATTACCCTGACAGCTGGTGATACCAGTGTGGCCCTGGGGGTAGCACAGGGAATACTGCCTGCTTCAGAACAGTTCAAATTCCAAGAAAGCTGCTCCAGGCCATGTCAGCACCAAGAATCATGCCTGGTGCGGTCTCCGTGGCTCCTTCAGAACAAAGGGCCTTTAGCATTAATAAAAATATGCAGAGCCAGGTTGGCTACAAACCCGAGGTTCAACACAATTCAGAAGGCAGATGTCACATGGCTCTTTCCTGGAAAGTGACTCATCTTATCTTCCTCTCCATAGAGACAGACCTGGTTCAGGTCCAGGAGAGAAGTGTGCTTCTAACACAAAGCAGCAGTTGCTTCACAGAGGGACACAGGTTTACAGGAAATAGGATGTCTCAATCTGCAGTGTACTGGCCGGAGGGACGTGTTACCCCATCTGGGGAGCCACAGGCCAGGGTGTGTCACAGCCTATAACTGCATCTCCCTATCCCAGTTGGAGAGGCAGCGTGCAAGTTTTCATGGAAGCCCCTGGAGGGGTCATGGATTCTGATACTGGCACAAGAATGGGTCTTTGGGAGCTTTTGTGGGGGGTATCTTCCTCCTTCCAGCTGTTTGCTCTGTAAAGATCACCTACCCCCAAATTGCCTGACTGGGGGAGGAAGTCTTGACCCTTTCTGCTTTGTGACCAGGAACTTCTAACAATGTAGTGTAAGGATGTGTCCTGTCTTCACTACCTGAGACTAGCTCCTCACTGATTTTTAAGGCACAGTCACATCTTCCCTCTTCTTCCCCCTGCTGTCTGGTCACAGCCTCATGTTTTATGCTGCCATTTTTTTGTTTTGTTTTGTTTTAGGGTGAGTTTTTCTCAGCTTTCAAGCAGGCCTCCAGGAGAGAAGATGACATTGCCAAGGTGACTAGTGGCATGAGAGTCCTGTTCAAGCCGGGGACCACCGAGGTGCAAGAACTGTCCCTTTGCTTTGGAGGGATGGCCGACAGAACTATTTCAGCCCTCAAGACCACTCCGAAGCAGCTGTCCAAGTGAGCATGGGCCGTACCCAGGAAGCTGGCTGTACCGCTGCACTGGCTCCTGGGGTGTTATTATTTCTGCAGCTGCTTCTGCTACTTTTTTGTTATTGATTGCTCCTTCCGGTGATGTTTCTAATACTGCGATCATGACTACTGTCACTGCTGGCTCACAGCTATGGTTATTCATTCTAATATCACTGCACGGCTAGCATCTCTGCTGTGGTAGTATCTCCTACTACTATTGCTGCTACTGTTGCTAGCCCCTCTTGTCTCAACCTGTTACTGTGAACATGGCCATTGGTAACCCTGCTTTTATGAATTATCTTGTTAGTGTTATTGCCACTACTGCTCTTACTACTGCCAGCGCAGCTAGCACCATTACAAGCCATGAGCACTGTTAATGCTATTGCTGCTAGCAGCATACTGCTACTGTTACTATGTTACTATGGCTACTTCCTGCCATCGTGGTCACTCCTACTACACTGTTGTCACAGATGCTGCTGCTGTTCCTATTGGTAGGCAGTAGTAGTATTGCCACTGCTACTACCAACTCTATAGTAGCAGCATTTCTGGTGTCATTCCTGCTGATGCCACTGCTTCCATGCCTAGTGTTACTGTTACTATGGTTACCACCATACCTCTCACCAACATTAGAAGTCATACTGCTGTTGGTGGTGGTATCACCACTATATCTACTACCACTATTACTATTTATACTATTATTATTGCAAATACCACTGATATCTATACTCTTAAGATTAATCCTATTACTACTAGAACCACGGCTACCACAAGGTAGCAGCTGTGCCAAGTGATTCACTGATTTTATCCGATGTGATCCTTACAACAGTCACGTACAAGAGATGGAGCTGAACTTGAAACATGGCTCCTTGGCTCCGCTACTAACCAGATGAGCAGTAGAAGTCACTTGACCTAGTCTTTATTCCCAAGTTTCTCAGTGGTAAAATGGGCATCAGACTTCTCCCTATGATAATGTTTAATTAAATGAAAACTAACAACTCATATAAAGTACTTAGGACATTGACTAGTATTTTATAAAAATCTAGAGTTACTAATTTGGGGGGAGGATTTTAAAAATATATACAAGTAGCACTATACAAACTAAACAGGTTATATTTGGGAATACACATGTATATACATATGTGCATGCAATAACAATTAAAAAGGGGACAGTGACTTGCAGAGATCTCTGTATCCTCTCATATAGATCCTCTCAAGGTCTATATGAGAGGATCTGGAGAGAGAAAAAGGAAAGGAAGAAATATAATTCTATTATAATCTCAAAAATTAAAAAAGAAAAATTTAATCTATTACCTATCTATCATCTATCTATCTATCTATCTATCTATCTATCTATCTATCTATCTATCTGTCTATCTACCTACCTACCTATCTATCATCTATAGGTAGATAGAGAAAATTGTGTGTGCTTTTAAAAATGAAGGGACTAAGGCACCAGAAGATCAAGTAGCTTGCCTGCGGCTGTGCAGTTTGTGGCATGTGAGCCAAAGCCTGAACCCAGGCCTCTTAGACAGGGAGTTTGGTGTGATGCTCCACACTGAGTGATGGAGATGACCAGAGGAAGCAAGCCCACATTCTGCCTTCTCCAGGTCCTGGAATGAGGAGTTGCTGCAGGATGTGTGCGCTGGCTTGGCAGAGGAGCTGCACCTGGCCCCCGATGCCCCTGGTGGGATGGTGGAATTCCGGCGCACCCTCACCCTCAGCTTCTTCTTCAAATTCTA
>JANHMN010000010.1:58239729-58259473 GCA_030674055.1 Rhabdomys pumilio | reverse complement strand
TCTATCTATCTATCTATCTATCTATCTATCTATCTATCTATCTATCTTCTGTCACATATCTATAATCTATCTATATTGATTTATCATCTATCTACCATCTATCAATCTATTATCTACTCATCTCTATCCATCTGTCTATCTATCTATCTATCTATCTATCTATCTATCTATCTATCTATCTATTCAGCTATCTATCATCTTAATGATACTGGTTGGGCTGGGCTAGGTCCTCATACTGTATATTAATGCTGAGTATCTGTCAGGATAAAATTTTGAGTAATGTCAGACATGGTCCTTGGGTATTTCTGTATTTAGCTCCCGCTGAGGCTCCTTGAGCCATAAATGGCAAGGATAAGCCCAGCAGCTGTGTGCATTGCTCACTTTGCCACAGCTTTGGCAGATGAGCTTGGAATAATTTAAGTGTTAAAAAAATAGCTAGTAAGTTCAGAAAGATGGTTTTCAGTGGGCAAAGGTGCTTGGCACCAAGGCTGGTGAACTGAGTGTGATCCTGGCATTTACTTGGTGGAGGGAAGTTATTCTTGACAGTTGTCCTTTAACCTATACTTGTATGCTGTGACACACCCACTCAAGTAAACCAATAAGTACAGTTTAAAATGAAGTGGAAAAAAAAGAAAGTAAGTAGAGATAATGGATGAAATAAATCAATTTTGAGAATTGTCGAATTTACGTTTATGGTGGTACTTTTTAAAAGCTATTATCCTAATTTTATGACCAAACTAGTTTTACATGTTTAGATTTCTATTTTTAAAGTAACAGTTTAGAAAAAGCAGGTTTCCCGTTATGCCTTTTGGATCCCCCTCTATGCTAGGGTCTAATTAGTTCAGTTAGAAAACTTTACACTCCAGACCTACTATTACAAATGTTCAAAAAGGGGAAGTATTTCTAGTGTTTTCACCATGAGTAACATGTTTTGGTGTTTTAAAGTAAATCAGGTTGACAAGCAGGCAGTAGTTACTCCCAAAGATCGTAAAATCTTGTAATTCAATTCCATAAATATGTTTTGAGTACCTAGCCCTAGGTGGTAGCACAAAGAGGCTATAAACACAATGGATGAGAGAAACAGAGGAAGAAGAGAGAGAAAGAAAGAAAGAAAGAAAGAAAGAGAGAAAGAGGGGGAGGGGAAGGAGGGAGAGAAGGAGGGAGGGGAGGGGTTGGTAGGATTGTAAAAGCAAGCAAAAATGGACTTGAGACAGAGGGACAGGAAAAGCAATTTACTTCTGGGAAAGTGAAACTACATTTGGGGAAGGAAATTCAAACCCGAGTGAAAGGAGCAAACACAAGCAAGGAAGGCAGCATCTGGTTTTCAGGAGGGTTCAACACCATTCAGGAGGATTGGGCAGAGAGAGGAGAGAGGAGAGAAGAAGGGAGGGAGGGAGGGAGGGAGGGACGGAGGGAGGGAGGGAGGGAGGAGAGGAAGGGAGTGGGAAGGGAGGGAGGGAGGGAGAGAGAGAGAGAGGGAGAGAGAGAGAGAGAGAGAGAGAGAGAGAGAGAGAGAGAGAGAGGCATGCTGTAACACTAGACCAGTCCAGGAATGAAATGAGCTCTTATGAATTCAAACTACAAGAGAGGGTGAAAGGAACTCAATGGCTCTCCCCCAGAGAGAAAAGACTGTGCAGACGGAAAACAAAATTAAAAAAAAAAAATTGAGAACCAGCCCAGGAGGTCCAAATAATTGACATCTCAGGAAAAAAAATAAAAACAGTGGCATAGGCTATCAACAAACAAAATAAACTGCATACACACCTATACACCATCTAATGGACATCAGTTTTAAGATTTAAAAAAGGCAATTTACAATAAGCATGAATACAGGAAAATAGACTGTGAAATTTAGAAAGCTGGAGACTGAGTTTTAGAAGGTGAAACACAGTTCTTTGCAGGCCTGAAAAGCTCTTTTGCTCCTCAGTGTTGGGGAACTGGAACATATCAGTAAAATGCTTTCAGAATATAGCAGGAAATTAGTAAATTTCCAGTGCAGAATTTTATTCAGTCAGTTAAGGGGGAGAACACAGTAAATACAACCACTATTTAAAACAAAAATTAAAATATAGTTAAATCATTTCCTTTTCTTCCCTCCAACCCTCCACCCCCATTTAAACCCCTTTCACTCTCCCAAATTCATGGCCATTTTAAAAATGTTGATTTACACACACACACACACACACACACACACACACACACACACACACACACACAAACTGTTTTAAAGGAAGATAAATTTACAGTGGGTCAAACAAAATCAACTTGTTTTTGAAAGAGGCCATCAGTGAGAAGCTGGGTTGGCACCTACATAGGAGGGTTAGTTGTTCTAGGAGAGAAACAACACAGCCCTGAGGTAGAGCTGTTGACGGCCGGCCTAGGGAAGACAGGCTTGTGCGCAGGTCCTTAGCTGATGCTTGAATCAATGGATTTGCCTGTGCTATGCTTTTTGGTTTTTTCTGCCTCAGATAATGGAACGAGCTCTCTTCCACATGGACAACGCCTACAAGATCCCCCACATTCGCGGCACCGGGAGGATTTGTAAAACTAATCTGCCCTCCAACACAGCCTTCCGAGGCTTTGGGGGTCCTCAGGGGATGCTAATCGCAGAACACTGGATGAGTGAGGTCGCTGTAACCTGTGGGCTGCCTGCAGAGGAGGTGAGCTGCTCTCACTAATGGTGGGTAAGCCCTTTTGGGGCAAAGGGCGACTCTTACATGGGGCATTCCCTGGGGCAGGCACCGCAGAGGGACCAGAAGGTGGCAAGACCTAATCTCTCTCTCTCTTGTACAGGTACGAAGGAAGAACATGTACAAAGAAGGGGACCTGACTCACTTCAACCAGAAGCTGGAGGGGTTCACCCTGCCCAGGTGCTGGGATGAATGCATTGCAAGCTCCCAGTATTTTGCTCGAAAGATGGAAGTGGAGAAATTCAACAGGTAAGCCTAGGGCGGGGAGTGTGCCGTTCTGATGCTCTGTCGCTTTGCTGTGGTCCAGCCTTTCCACTGTCCCCAAATAACAAGCTGATGGTTTAATGGTCAACTTCTGAGACTGCTGAACCTGCCGGCTCATTGACAGTTTTCTCTTTAATATCTGGATGAGCTTAGGCCAGGAACAAGGAACCCTGCCTTCACTCAGCATCAGAGAAATCCTTTGAGGTTCATCTGTATCCATTTTTGTGCCTCCTGAGAGAATCACATTACTGAGAGCATTGGTTGGGGGCCAAGAACACCACAGCTATGAGCCGACCTTTGAAACTGGCAAATGCATTTAACCTTGGCAGTCACCCAGTTTCTCTGAAGTGGGCCTCAGTTTACTCATCTATAAAGTGGGAATGACTATATTGGTTCTGTCTTCTCCACAGTTATTTATTTGAACAAATATATAGAGAAAACATTGTTATCTTCCTCCTCAGGACAAGGGCAGTCAAGGGTCATTAGGACATACTGTCTAAATGTGAATTTTACTTAGGGAGGAAATTTGATAATACCTTGATGTCTGGGTCACCTGCAATGAAAGACCAGAAATCTAGATTCACACCAGTCTCACTTTTGTCTGCTCTATGACAGTGACTGTGCAAGTGGCTTCAAGGATGTCCTGTTCTGACTTAAAACAAGGGTGATAATGGAAATATACTCAACTAGACGTAAATATATATTCTATAAGAAGGCTCTTTTCAGACCAGGTTGGGAAGCACACACTTTTAATGCCAGCACTTGGGAGGCCCAGACAGGCAGTTATCTGTGAGTTCTAGGCCAGAAGCGTCCACAGAGTGAAACTTTGAATGTTTTTTTTTTCTTTCCAGGGAGAATTGTTGGAAAAAGAGAGGGCTGTGTATAATACCGACTAAGTTTGGAATAAGCTTCACACTTCCTTTTCTGAACCAGGTAATTGCTTTGGGTAACTTAGCCATGCCCTCTGGATTGGGACACCATTCCATTATGATTTTTTTTTTTTTTTTTTTTGGATAAAAGAAATCTCTCATCACTGGCTTGACTAGGAGGCTCTCTCTTCTGCTGAAATAAAATGAAATTTGCATATCCTTACTAGAGTAGTGTGTGGAGGAGAGGTTTAGATGGGGATCTGGGGTCAGCCTTCTAGTTTTTGCCCTTCATGGTTATAAGACTATGCACAGATACTCAGCTTCTTCATTCTCTTTCTTCAGGCATAGCATGGGGACAGAGGGAAGTGACCTATTTCCTATGACTCCTGAAGGGTTACTTAATTAAATAATGAGGTTCGCATTGCATAATTTTTGCCTGTGTCTTTAAAAAAAAAAAAAAGCTAAACCGTGGGGGATGGTCTTCTTCCTGGGCTCCGTATCTTCAGTTTCAAAGCTTGAGCTGAGTCAGGAGTTACCAAGTGTGTGGCTTGCCTTCTCCTTCCTTAGGGAGGTGCTCTGGTCCACGTGTACACTGATGGGTCGGTGCTGTTGACACATGGAGGTACTGAGATGGGTCAAGGCCTCCACACCAAGATGGTTCAGGTAAGAAACCTGGGGACCGCATCTGGGATATCTGGTGTCCAGAAAGTTGCTGGGTGAAGCTGAGCAGTGTGATGTGCCAGGGGAAGCAACAGGCCTGAGAGCACAATGACAAATGGCCGTGACCAGTCTTCTTCCCTCTTATCTGTGCTAAAGGATTGACTAGTCAACCCCCCACGATATATCCATCACCAAGAGATCCTTGCATGTATGAAAACAGCTCATTTTTTCAACTCGGTGAGACCTCACAGGGGAGTTGGGTTAATGGTGCTGGATTGCAGTTGGAACGTCTGCTTGGCTCTTGAGGTTTATCCAGACTTAAAAAGAAATTCCAGTATTTGCTTAAAACAAGCTTATAGATGTCTTAGCCAACCTGACCCTGCAAAAAGTGTTCCTTCAAACCCAGCCAGGTGTGACAACATTCCAGAATCAACAGGATGCAGCTTACAAGATTGAGAAGAGGGCAGCCAAGTTCCACGATAACCTCTTTCCTAGAGAGTGATGTCTCCTTTGTTGCAGGTGGCCAGCCGAGCTCTGAAAATCCCCACTTCCAAGATCCATATAACAGAGACAAGCACTAACACTGTCCCCAACACCTCTCCCACGGCTGCCTCTGCCAGCGCTGACATCAATGGCCAGGCCATTTATGTAAGTGAGGAGCCTAGGGGAGCCTGAACAGCTGGGGATGGGCTCTGGGTTGGGGTCTCAAGAGGTCCCCTTGATGGTCTGTAGTTGGATCTTTGGCTATGGTCATGACTTCATTCTGCTAAGAGGAGGATGCCCTTCTTCCATATGCATAGCTAATAGAGAAACTCCAACCTAATCATGTCTATCAAAGCCAGGAGAATTGGGTCCAGGGTAGGAAGGGGATTGGAATGAAAGCAGAGGCTTCTGGGAAGGAATACTAGCCACAAGATAGTGGGTTAAAACTGATATTTGCCTGTTGGGTTGGCTGGATCCTAGATACTTGCTTCTTTCTCCTATGAGAGATATCCTCAAACAAGGAGCATGCTAGGGGAAGGGATACCCACTCCCTGGGTGTCCATCAGAAGTTCCCTCTCTGTCAGCCTAGACATGGCATCAGGAGGGCTCTCTAGACAAGGGCCAATGGTGGCCTACTGTGCAGGCCATTGAGCTGTGCAGGTGACTTGGGTGTCACGTGGTACAGAGGGCAGAGCACTGATGTGTCTGATGTCTGGTGGGGTTTCTCTAGGAAGTGTGTCAGACCATACTGAAAAGGCTGGAACCCTTCAAGAAGAAGAAACCCAAAGGCTCCTGGGAGGAGTGGGTAAGTCTGAGCTGGTCCAAGCTGCTTTTTGCAAAGGAGAAGTCCATCAGGTATAGCAGGGCTTCTGTCCCTACCTAACACATGTAGGAGATAATGACCTAGTCACTTACATGTAGATGGTGAGCTCTGTCTGAATCACAGGGCAGAAGTAAGCTCATGCTTGTGGAGATTTGGGCCCTGGCCCCTCTCAGCCTTGAAGGATGGATTGTCTGCCTTAAGCACCTTCATATGATGGCTTGGCTCACTCAGGTGTGAATCTACAAATATGTCAGCAGGCCCAAGGAGGTGCATCTTCTTAAAACTTCATGTCTCTGAGGGCCTCCCTGGCAGTCCCCCCTCACTCAATTTTTGAGTCTAGGGCAACCGAAATGTCATCCATGAGAGATCTAGATGTCCCATTTGATGCTAGGAATCATAGAACAGAAAGTCCCAATAGGAATGAGCCTATTTGTCAGAATTCTTTCTACACTAGATGCCAGCATGCAAAGAATTCTCAGAGGTATTGCGTGCCTGTCATCCTAGGTAGAGGGATCATGAATTAGAGGTCAGCCTGAGCAATGTAGAAAGACACTGTCTCAAGAAGTCAAGGGGTGGGGATATAGCTCGGTGTAGAACCTAAGATATGCAAGGTCCTAGGTTCAACTTCTAGTAGTGCAAAACACACCCCCCCCACACACATACATATATACACACGAACATACAGGCACACATGCACACATGCACGTGTATGCATACACACATACGTACACACATACATGTACACACACATGCACACACAGGCACACTTGCACATGTATGCACACACACATGCACACACAGGCACACTTGTACATGTATGCACACACACACATGCACACACACAAGGAGAGGGAAGTATCAAAATGGGACTGTACATGAACCAAATAACAGTACAACCCATCTCACCTGATTCAGAGAAAACAAGCTGCCATGTCACGTCTGCTCTTTTCCAAGGCCTGTCTAATCTTAACTTCCCTTTCCACACTCCTGTCCTTACATGCCATATGCATGAAGACTGCTCAACTGTAATTTAATTCTGGTGGTTTGTGCACAGGTTTGTCAGGCAATTGGAATATTTTTCACTATAGCCTTGACGATTATTTTCTTTCACTCAACCCGTGAAACTCTTTGTCCTGTGCTATCAGCAATGTAGTCCAGTATCCATTATGAGCAAATAACACAGATAAGTAACCCACAGTCACCAGTGTATGTGTTATATTACATGCCTAGGATAGATGCTAGGTCAAAAATTGTTTTCTCTCAGCCTTTAGTTTTCTCATCTGCAATATGGGAATAACAATAGCTTAGTAGTGGGCCGGGTCTTTAGAAACCACAGTTGTCCCTTCCTGATGGCCATTGTCTTTCTCAGGTCATGGATGCCTACACGAGTGCAGTGAGCTTGTCTGCTACTGGATTTTATAAGTAAGTATGATCCTTGTCCTGCCCATTCCCGAGTGCTGACAACTCTGAGTGCTGGTTAGCCCATGGCCAGATGAAATCAGTGCCCCTAAAACCTTCATCGCGTCAGTGGGACTCACGCTGGTCTCATTCAGCCTAAAGATGCTTTGTTATGTACAATTAGCAAGTACGAGGGAACAAACACAGGAACCGCTGTATTAGAAGACTTCAGTTCCAGACCTTTGAGTGCGCTATTTCCTAGAAGAAGGATGAGTCTGTCCCGCATTCTACAGGATATGGCACTAAGCTGCACCATGACAGGTGTTCGGGCAACCTGTGTGTTTCTTTGTGCAGAACACTGGATTTCTTCCTAGTGACTTTCCCTCAGGAGAACAGGAGGATTTAGTCTGTGATCTTACCACATACAGAGTATGGCGGGACTTTATTAGTGCAGTGAGGGATGGAAGGAAACATACATAATAACATTTTTCTCAATACTCTTAAAATTGTGTCACTGTGTGATTAGCTAGAGACCTCTCCCATTCAGATTTGGAGTTATAAAAAGATACAATTATAGCTACTGTCCTATTGCTATGGGAAAAAGTGCTGACAAGAATAACGTATGGGAGAAAGGGGTTAGCTCATAAGTCTAGGTTATAATCCATCGTAGCAGTAGCAGGAGCTTGTGTGACTGGGTCAGAGCATATCCACCGTCAGGAGCAGAGAAGAAGCATCCTTGCTTGATTACACTCAGCTCACCTCCTTCCCTCACACATGGTCCAGGGCTCAGCCCATGACATGATGATGCTCATTCAGGATGGTTTTTCCACTCCAATTAACCAAACCAAGAACATCCCTCATAGATAGGTCCACAGGCCAGACCAATCTAAACAGTCCCTCACTCTATCCAGATGATTCCGGATGGTATCAAGCTGACAATTAAAATTAGCCATCACCATGTTTCTGGGAAATTTAACTTAAAGCTTTCCAAGTTTGATTTAAAATGTCTTGAATGAATACATGGTTATCACGAGCTACATGCTACATCTCACACACACACACACACACACACACACACACACACACACACACACTCTCCAGTAAGGCCACACCTCCTAGTAGTGAACGAGCATCCAAGCTATTATATACATACATTACATATAGTCACATAAACATACATTATATTCTAAGTGTATGTACAATATATAATTACATAGTTATGCTGTATTTTAACCTCTGGGTGTGTGAGTATGAGTTTATATGGTTCATATATTATGGCAGTTGTACAGGGCACTCAGACACAGAAAATGAGACACACACACACACAACATAACATTTGCATCTCTTAATAACATTTTTCTCAAATCACTTGTTGAAGTTCCAAAGGGGCCGGGAGATGGGAGGACCTCGGGGATGCTCCCAGGTTGGTATGAGACCCTGCTCTTGTGACCTTTCACCTGGACAGGCAGGTGAGCTTGTGAGAACAGTCCAGTCCAGTTCCATGCAGAGCCTCAGTGCTGAGACCTTGGATTCTGGCTCACTCACTTACTCTTTTAAGGAGTGATTTCCACATTCCCCCATGAGTCCTAGCATATCTGTCTCTGTCATCAGTAACATGCAGAAAGCAACATGCTTCTGCTAAATGCTGCCAGGTTGTACAGAACGCTTATACTGTGGCTTTGGAGAAATGAAACAGAAGCAGAATACTCTGGAATATCTCATTTTCATGAAAAGTTCAAATTATTAGAAATGCATGGGCTTTGGAGGAGGATGGCTGAGTGGAAAAAAATAAGACCTTTAGGACTTATAGATTTATGGGGCAAAACGTGTATGAAAAGGGTTGGGTTTGTCTAACACACATAAACCTTTTTCTCTTTTCTCTTCCAGGACACCCAACCTTGGCTACAGCTTTGAGACAAACTCCGGGAATCCCTTCCACTATTTCAGTTATGGGGTGGCTTGCTCTGAAGTAGAAATTGACTGCCTAACAGGGGATCATAAGGTAAGACATCTGCAACATGTCAGCCTAAGAAAGAAGAGAAGAAAAACAATTGAATTGCAATCTGAATGGCTGGCCCAGGCCTGCTCTCTGGTTAGGAAATAAGCCTTACACCGATGGCAGGGGATTGCTCCGTGAGGGCCAGAGAGCACATACTGTAGACCTGAGCCCTGTAGTTTCTGCCTCCGCCATTTGACTGTTGCTGTAGTGAAAGCTGCAAAGTGGAACTGTGTGGGACTGTGCACTGCTGTGCGGGACTGTGTGGGACTGTGCGGGGATGTGCAGGGCTGTGTGGAACTGTGAGGGACTGTGTGGGACTGTGAGGGACTATGAGGGACTGTGCAGGACTGTCAGGGACTGTGTGGGACTGTGCAGGCCTGTGGAGGGGGGCAGACTGTGTGTGTGTGTGACTGTGTGGGACTATGAGAGAGACTGTACGGGGCTGTGCATGGCTGTGTGGGACTGTGTGGGACTGTGAGGGACTGTGCAGGACTGTGAGAGACTGTGTGGGACTATGCGGGGCTGTGGAGGGGAGCAGACTGTGTATGTGTGGGACTGTGTGGGACTATGAGAGAGACTGTACGGGGCTGTGCAGGGCTGTGTGGGACTGTGCTCCAGAAAGGATTACTTCTGCCCACTGAAGTTTAAACTGAAGATAATTTTTCTGTGGCACAAATATCTTCTTCCTGTATTTTTCAGTCATTTATTTTTAGTTTTTTCTTATTTGGGGGAGGAAACCCAGGGACCCATGCATACAAGGTGTGCAATCTACCAGCTAAATTATGCCCTCAGCCCTTTGGCTATTTAATAATGTAGCTATTATCATAGAGACTATAAAACCAGCATGCTTTGGATTCAGCCACAATATACTTTGTTGACTGCTTTCTCACAGATCTGCCCAGACTCAGATTCAAAGCCCCAATCCCTGGAGACTTTCTCTTACCACTCATGTATAGATGTGTAGCAAGATCGGCTCTGACCCGCCTTTTACTTAGCTGCTAAGATCTCAAATGTCAGCTTCGATAGTGACAGTCCAGGTGTGGTGGGAAGCCCTGTTTCAGCCTGCTCAGGGCTCCGTGCTTGAGAATGTGGTATTTGGATTGAGATTTACAGTAGAAGAGTTATCAAAACACATGGTGGGATTTCAGGTATTCTGTTCTTCTCAAACTGTTCTCCATCCACAGAATCTCCGTACAGATATCGTCATGGATGTTGGTACCAGCTTGAATCCTGCCATTGATATTGGACAAGTAAGGTCTATGGGAGATCAGGGTGGTAACAGAGTAAATAGGCCAGCAGTGCCCACCCCACCCTGCTAACCGAAGGTCAGCAGCTACACAGCATGGCATCATTTTTAAGCAGGCAGAGCATAGTACTTCGGGGACCTTCTGAGTAAGAGTTAGATTGATGATCATTCATCCGACTCTAAAAGCAGAAAACAAATAAATATACATTAACCTGGAAAGGGAAGCCACACCCCCCAGACACCAATATGGTGCGTGAGGAAACATTAAATGCTCACATGTCACACATGCATACATACACACACACACACACACACTCATACACACATAGATATACACATACACACGTACACACATAGATCAACACATACACTTTCCCACACACACAGGAGACAAAAAAGGAGAGAGCAAGGGAGGAGGGGTAGAAGGAAGGAGGAAGGAAGGGAGGGAGGGAGAGAGGGGTAGAGAGAGAGTTTGAGTGCCTGGGAGTGAACACAATGGGAGGGGCAATAGAGACTGGTGTTGATTCCTAGGCAGTAGGGTTTGAGGTCAGAAAAACTGGCTGCCTCCCCATTGCCCACTGACCCAGCACATTAGATAAATTACTTTCTAGGAAGTAAATGGTACTAAGACTGGGGTGGTAGAGGGATCTGCCAAAAGGCATCAGCTCAATCATGAGTAGGAAAAAAGAATCTCTCAAATGAAAACCATTTTTGGAAAATATGAGATTCATAGAATAGGTCAAGCTGGAGAAGACAAGAGGGAGGGATTGTAATTTGAGATAGATGCATCTGGTGGAAAAATATGAGTACATTTCTAAAAAAATATAAAAGGCTAATTTACTCTTTAGTCATCATATGTACACACACACACACACACACACACACACACACACACACACACACACACGGTCTGCTTGGGAAGTGCCCTCTGTAGGCAGGCGTTGCATCAAGTACTATGGATACTATGGATACAGTGCCCTCTTGTGTTTGCTCATCTCTGGCAGTGCCACATATCATTCTTCTGACTAGGGATGGGGTGGGGGTGGGGGGCAGATGAGGACAAGCATAGTGTAGAGGATGCCCTAGATCTATAAGCCTTAGTGGGGACACTGCCTCTCAGAAGACAGGCAGGGGTGGGAGCCCAACAAGACCGGAGATAAATTTCAAAGGATTTACTACTCCAGACATCCCCCTATGAGCTTGGTTCCTGGTGTTGGATCACCAGTGGTAAGATGGAGACAGCACCTCGATCCACAGTGGTAGGTTTTAGAGAGAAATGGTACCTACCACTCTGCCAACACGTTCTGAGCAGAGGCATATTCTGCTTGAGACCAAGTTCAGAGACCAACCAATAGGTATGCCTTGGTACCATGATAAGAGCCAGGCAGGAATTTGAAGGCTGCTTTAGCCCCCTTCCGGGCCCCAATTATGTAGGTCAGGTTTTGCATCCACTGTAGTCATCAGTATCTGTCCTGGGACTGGAGGGAGGTTGTAACCATGGTCGCCTTCTGTCCTGCAGGTGGAAGGGGCATTTGTCCAGGGCCTTGGTCTCTTCACTATGGAGGAGCTGCATTACTCCCCTGAGGGGAGCCTGCATACTCGTGGCCCCAGTACCTACAAGATTCCTGCATTTGGCAGCATCCCCATTGAGTTCAGAGTATCCCTGCTCCGGGACTGCCCCAACAAGAGGGCCATTTATGCATCCAAGGTACTGTGGCTATGTGCTGCCTTCTAACCTCCAGGATGGGAGACCACTGCAGCGGTGGGAGTTTGTGGGGGAGGATAAAGAATTTCAGTCACCTGCCTGGTGGGTCTGCAAAGGATCCCTTTGAAAGAAGGGAGAGGATTGGCATTGGCCTTGGTAAGGTAGCAGAGCTGAGAACGGAAGGAACTGTGCTAAGAAGGACACATCCTGATCATGTTGACTGAAGCTGGCGCCTTTAGCAAATCTTATGGATCAAAGTCTGATCTATGCTGCTCTCCATGATACATCATGGTCCTTGATCCTCGGAGATGATTTCATAGATACAGCATCTCCGTGTTCTTGTGAGAATATGCAAATTCACTGCAGAGAAGGGGAGCATCTTCCAACACATTCTGTCATCCCCACTAGTTGTTGAGATCCAACCTTAAAATGGCACTAACAAGGCTGGGGAATTATGCACAGAGCTTCCTTTATTCCTATCCATAAAAAACACAGACCACGGATGAGAATCAACCTAGCTTATCAATGTAGTCCTGTGTCTCTTGAAAACAGAAAAACCATGGCTTGTAGCTGATGAAGTATTTTCTCATGCCATGTTGAGCGTAGGTAGGGTCTGGGACACATTGTCACTTTGGCCATGGGTTCTTACAAAGTACCATGTGTTAGGGTCACTAGATGCATGAGAAAAATGTATCTCTGGGGATTATAACCCCAGAAATTTTGATTCTGTAGTTCAAGGAGGCAGAACCTCAAAACATACATTTTAGTAAGTATCCTTGGTGATTCTGATGCAGGTGGCTTTCCATCTATGCCTCATGGGGAAGAAAAGTTAACCTCTATCAGGAGGTACATGTAATCCTGGCAGATTTGTACATGTAATTACAGTGCATATTTAACATTGCTGTCAAGGATGCAGATAGACTATTCCCCTGGGCCAGTAACTGAGGGAGAGGCTAAAACTCATGCCAAGTTTTTGATCTATAAAACAGTAGCCATGCTTGGTGCTGCACACTTGTAATCTGAATGGTTTGTCCTTTCAGAGGCTGAGATAGGACAATTTCCAAAAGTTCAAGGACAGCCTGGGTTACATAGGGAGTACCAAGGCCAGGCAGGGCTTCATAGCCAAACCCTGTCTCAGTAATAAAAATGATTATTTAATATAACTTTCAAAGATATATCATATAATCATTTAATGTGCATTTTATGGTATTATCAGAGAAAATCACATAGTATGAGCTAAAAAAAACTCTTATGAAGATCAGTCATTTAAGAAATAGTTTCTCAGGCCTTTATTAGTTTTGGTTGCCTCTTTTTCGCTTATTTGCTGTGGTCCCATCAGTACCAGGTGGAGTTGTTCATGGGTATCTATCTCAGTCCAGGGCTCATAGCCTGGCCTCCCGGGTCTGTGTGATGATGTAGTCTGGAGCCACTCCAGTTGATTCTCTGTTTTCTGTTCCGTCCATTCAGGCTGTCGGGGAGCCGCCTCTTTTCCTGGCTTCTTCTATCTTCTTTGCCATCAAAGACGCCATTCGAGCAGCCCGAGCTCAGCACGGAGACAATAATGCAAAACAACTTTTCCAGCTAGACAGCCCTGCCACTCCGGAGAAGATCCGAAATGCTTGTGTGGACCAGTTCACCACCCTGGTAGGATACTTCAACAAATTCCCATTTTACCCTGGGGTAGACAGGCGCTAACTGGCAGACCTGAGGGGAAGGCACTACAGGGAAAAGAAATGTCAGCCTCTGTTTCACCCGGGTAGGCTTGGGTCAAGGATTACCTTCCCTGAGCCATGTGTGACACTTAGTTAAACTTGCAAGAGAATAATGAAGACCCCCTTTGAAGTTGCTGCTTACACATGGGCTTCTTTCTCGGTGGGAGGGATGAGGGACATACAGCCATTTATTACCTGGAAATTTCATCATTTCCAGCTGGCTTCAGGTAACAGATAAATTTGCAGAATAGCCCAGTCTTTGCTGCTAATCACTATCATCTGGGTGACTCCTCTGTTAAAACACCATGTGAGGCTCGCTGTGGAGAGGGAAGGGGAAGGAAATAACATAAATGATTAATGACGTTTCTTTCAACATTACCATTTGTGCTCCTGATACTGGGGACATAGGTATGCTCAAGGACTTTGCAGGCTTTTGGGAAACCAGATGACCACATTATGTGGTGACTGATTCCCACCCTGGTGGGGCACGTAGTAGAGCGATGGTCCTCAACCTTCCTAACGCCACACCCTTTAATACAGTTGTGATGACTCCCAACCATAAAATTATTTTCACTGCTACTGTAATGTTGCTACTGCTATGAATTTTAATGTAAATATCTCATATGCAGGATATCTAATATGCAGCCCCCTAAGGGGCCATAACCCGTAGGTCGAGAACTGCAGTAGTAGAGGAATTCTATGGTCCTCAAAATTCCTTTGGGATGTCCCTCTGTTTTACTTTTGGTGGATGATGCCAGGCAAAAGGAGAATACACTAGGAGCACTTTTTCCTCCATGGGATCTCAGTACTAGCTTAGCCCACAGTGTATGATACAGTAGCTATGCACAGAAAACTCTCATTATACTTAAAACCTCTGTTGGATTGGCAGATGGGTGGATTTTGACATTTCATAGTCTTTGGGTTTATAGGTAAATTGAGTACTTATTGCCTCTAATATGACAGGCATGAGGAATGGCTAGGAGAGGCCTCATGGCAAGAAAATCTGCCACCCAGACCTCTATGCTGAGAGTGAAGGAGACAGGTAGATTCCCTGGTAGGCCATTCTCATGCCTGCTGATAGCTTTCCCTCGGAGGTGAGAACTGGAGTGCATGTCTTATGCAGTGAAGCTCTCATGGCTGTGGTACTTTATTCCTATGACCCAGAACCCACCGTGATAACATTACTGATGGTTACCCAAGCCCTGTATCTTTAACAAGAGTGGTACCTATGGGCAGATTGCAAAGTTAGCTTTTTGCAAAAAAATGGGATGCAAAATTCAATCATTTAGAGACTGGCAGATGCCTCCAGCCTAGAACAAAGACTCTTTTCTCTATAACATCACTCCAGTGATTATAAAGCCCCTTGGTGGGCTTGCATGGACAGCTGATTCCACATGACAGTTGTGCTTTCTAAGGACCTCGAGTGCCATGCATAAAGGGACCACTAGTCTGGCTGCAACATGGAAAGTGCTCAGTTAAAAATATAGGAAGGACTAAGAACTTAAGGGGTCCTTGCTGGGGGTGTCCCCCATAGCTGAGACTATAAAATGGAGATTTGGTCTTGGCATGGCGTTGGTTGTGGTGTGTATGGGACAGAGTGAAAGGGACACCATAGCAAAGACATGGCAATGAGAACTCTTTCATTTCTTCCTAGTGTATCACGGGAACACCAGAAAACTGTAAATCCTGGTCTGTGAGGGTCTGAAGAGAAGGTCCCAGCAGCGTTTTATACTACAGCGACGATTCCTTGGAGCCAGAAGTACATACTGCAGTGTCCAGATTTCCACATGCCACCTGGGACTCAGCGGGATGGCATTTTCAAGAAAATGGAATGCGTTGAGACAATTTCAATCCAATTAAGAGTTGCAAGCAAAACAATAAGCAGATGGAGAACTACTGGCCTAAGTGGCTGATGAGCAGCCCGGGTAATGCTGAGTCCATTCTGATCACGTGTTTGAAAGGAGTTTAGGAAGTATCTGTGCTATGTTCCCACTCAAGGAATGGTCTGTGTAACCGAGGTTCTCATACACCTCCTAAAGCTCAATCCAAAGTTTCTCTAGCTCTGCGTGCCTTCTTCAGAAAGCTTGTATCTGTCAAGCCAACTAGTGCTGTTGTAACCCCAGATCCACACATAATTTTCATTGAGACAACAGAGGGAGATTAAAACCTCCGACTACCTTTGCATCATGGAAGACAATAAAAAGAATGAAGTGAAATTGAGGTCAATCCAGTATTGTTGAGCTATTAAGGTTAGCTTATTCTCTGGTGCAAAACTCCAACCAGTCCAATCACTGAGTACCTGCAGTGTGCTGGGTCTCCCCTCCCCACATCTATGTACGTATAAGATTCTGTTTAAGAAGTTCCCTTAGGATAATTTTCACCTAGGAGTTGTGGTACAGAAATCAATATCAGCCAGAGGGGAAAGCCCAAGTTTGACTTCAAATGTGTGTCCTTCAAATGCCTTCTCTTCCTGTGATGCATTTTATTGGGAAATGAAAGAGTTTAGACTACAATAATCACTAGGATCTTCCCCTGCTCTAAGTCTATAAATACATGACCCGAAAACTTCCCGTTACATAAGGGAGCTGTAGTGATCAAAGACTTGGCCCCTTTTGCTCTTATGCAATGTCTGGGCCTAATGAACCCTGCGTAGATTCTTCCATTTGCTCGCAGTTGGTAAGGAGAGCAGGAAAAGACAAGCCTCCCCCCTCACTGCCCAGGCAGGAGGTTTTAGCACAGCACAGTACTGAATGGACAGTGTGATGGGGTCAGGTGCTTCCTCTCAAGCCCCCAGACTGCTAGACACAGCCTGCACATCTGGCCATGGAAGAAGTATAGGCAGAAACGATGCAGTTGGTTATGTCTGATGTCCTGATAAATGTGTCTGTTAGCTGTTTGCCATATGAGAGTTGTTACAGGCTCTCCCATCAAATGCTGGCATCTTCCATAGCCAGTCATTATTTCTAAAATGAGTGAGCATGTGCATGTACACACACACACACACACACACACACACACACACACACACCATATTCTCTTTTTACTTCTCAATTTCCTTTCCTCCCTCGCTCCTCGCCTAATCTTTTGGAGCTAAGATCCCAGGCTAGCTTCAAACTTGTATAGCTGAACATAACTTTCAACTTATAATGCCCCTACCTCTGCCTCCCAATTGCTAGGATTGCAGTTATCTGCCACCTTGTCCCAGTTATGGCATGCTGGCATGGAACCTGGGACTTTCTGGGCATTAGCGCTTTATTATGGAACAACCTCCCACCTACAAACACCTTTCAATGTAGTCTAGATATGTTATTCTTACAGCATTGCTGGGGTTGACAATGCTTTAAACACAGAGCTGGTATTTACACTGTGGTACACAGACCCGGTTCAGATGATTTCTGGAAGACTGTGAGATAAGACCTGAGATTTACCATTCATTGATGAGGTTCTACTGAGTGAACAATGAATACTGGGACTCCCATGTGTGTCGAGCCTGAAGCAGAAACAGAGTGTTCTCAGGAACTCACCCAGTAAGTGTTTTGTGGACTAGAAATCTCCATGCTACTATGAAGTGTTGACTTCCTAGGATATCTTGCCTTGCCTACTGTCTTATCTTAACAGGGCCTCAAGTCCATGGAACAAAAAGTCCCTTCGCCTTTCTAGGGCGAGGCAACATTGACTGCAGTGTGGCATTGCAGCCTCTAGAGGGCGGTAGAAGCCCGAGGATAAGATAGGCGTCTCCAGATGGCCCAACAGCATGGCATCTGTGGTTATTACTAGGATACTGATTTAGGATCTAGGAGTAGATCAGATATCCTCAAGGGCCTCCCCAGGAACTGGATTTGAACCTGACAGGCTGACAAAATCTTCTCAAAGGAGTTTTTTCAAGACGTGGGTCAGCCGTGAGAGGATGAGAGCCAGATGGAAGGCTAGCAGGGGAAGGCAATTCTTGGTTTTTAAACATCTGCAACATGCCAAGTGCCAAATTTAATGCTTTGTCTACAGAGCCTCATTTAATCCTCCAAGTGGCCCTCAGGGGTAGGTACTCTAATCCCTGTAAGCACACGAGTGACAAGCCTTACTCTCACTATGCTGGTGGTGAGGGGGTTAGTAAGACTAGAAACCCACCAGAACCAGGGGTAGGGCTGAGAGACCTGACACACCATGGAGGGAATCAATCTGATTATAAGAATGGACCCCTGCTGTGCAGGATGTTGGAGGCTAACATGGCATCAAAATCTCTACCCGCTCACTTGCAGGTGGGGTAAGGACTCCCATATTAGCGTGGATGAGATAGTGACTTGTAAGGGAAGCTGAGAATTGTCATCCTACTCCAGTGGTAAGGTGGCTGGGTGCAGCGTGGAGAGGACAGGATGGCGGTCTTAAGGAGGAACCCTGGGCAAAAGATAAGGACAGAAATAGTTCTGGCTGATTGATTTATGACTGGGAACATCCCCGAGGAGCCCGTGATATTTTTATCTGTAGCTGATGGAGCACTTGGAAGGCCAGTACTGCCTGTTTTGGATCTTGCAGCTTCCTTGAACGGCTGAGGCCTGAGATCAGCCTGATGGCCCCAGACCCAGGAAGTTGCTTTTTTGTTTTTTTCTCTATCCTGAGGTAGAGAAGGACATGTTCCTAAGTTGGAAGACATACCCTGTGACTGTCCTGTCACCTGAAACAAAGCAGCCATTGACACTGATGGAAGTGACAGACTCTGCCCAAAGGGATTCTGGCGTCATCTCTGCCCTTGAACTTCCAAGACCTTGGACTTGCTTGCAATCCCCCAGACCAACTCAGCATCCTAAAGCCGGAAGGAACGTGGGAATCACAGGGGAAGCGGGAGTGGAGGTGGGGTAGCCAGCTTGTCTAGATCCCCATAGACACTTAATGTCAGAGCCAGGCTTACAACACAGCCTCTCAGCTCCAAGTTCCTGCTTTTGCAGATAAATCATGAATCTGCTACTTAGGTGGGCTTTCTCTTCTGCAGCCTTCACTCTGAGAGCTGGGAGGTGGCCGGAACCTGGTTTACCCTGCTTGGAGAGGAGGTGAAGGCCCAAGCTGAGCCCTGTGATAAACGGGAATGTTTGATTTCTGTGCCTCTATAAGGAGATCCTAACTCTTCCTTAAGTCACAAGTGGAGAGGAAAGCATTAAATACAGGAATGCTATCTCATTCCAAAAGCAAGGTGCCAGCCACATTGTCACATAAAAGGAACTGTGCAAGGTTGTGGTGGGAAACTGGTTTTGCCTCCTGTAGCTTTATCATCCACATCAGAAGAACACAGCAGTCCAGGATTACATTTGAGAGGTTGTGCAGAGGTTTCCTTTGAAGCTAAAAGGCTGTATATTGTCCTTGACAAAGAGAGGAGAATGAGCATAGGTATGTATATATGTATGTGGAGGCTGGGGGTGGCGGGGTATCTCTCCAACCAGGGAAGAAAGGAAGTAGATTCACGAAGGCCATTTGGAGATCCAGACCAAAAGATCTGCTTGGGCAGCTGTGGTCAAGTCAACCTGAGGCCTGAGGACAGTGAGAAGCATACAAGGCCAGGGTCAGGAGCACTCCTACAGTGGTACATCAAGGGTACCAGTAGACCATGGTAGGGCGGGGCCACCCAGGGTGACCATCTGGAGGGTTTAGTATCACCCCAATGGGAGAAGGATCTAACACTGTAGAAGGTCACATAGTCCAGTGTGGCTCCCGAGGGAGAGGAATGCCCTGAGTCCCCTGTTCCAGCTTGACATCTTCCCTTCCTGTTCCAGCCCCCTTTCAGTATGGAGGAAAGTAGCAGTCCTTTTTATCTCCTGGGGCTCTGTGAATAGGAGCAAGACCAAGAGTTCTCATCTTCGGATTGTTCTTGTTCAGACATGTTCCTCCATCAATCCGGGATCCTGGAGT
>JANHMN010000010.1:58202926-58239719 GCA_030674055.1 Rhabdomys pumilio | reverse complement strand
CCATTAGCATAGCTCCAATGATACAGGACCACCTACTATGACCTACTTCCTTAAAAAGACATTGGATGTGACTCTATCACTCTCTCCATCTTTTCCGTTGAGGCAGCATCTCCCCCAGAACCTGTGTTTTCACAGCTAGGCTGGAAGCCAGCAAGTCCCAGTGATCTTCCCATCTCCCACATTCTCCTTAGAACTGAGCTTACAGATGTGCCAGGCATGTCTAGTTTGCTATATAGGTGTTGGGTTCCTGTGATGGTTTGTATGTTTGATCCAGGGAGGTGTGGCCTTGGAGTAGGTATGACCTTGTTGGAGTAGGTGCGTCACTGTGAGCATGTGCCTTAATACCCTTGTCCTAGCTGCCTGGATGTCAGTATTCTGCTAGGAGCCTTTAGATGAAGATGTAGAACTCTCAGCTCCTCCTGCACCATGCCTGCCTGGATGCTGCTATATTCCCAACTTGATGATAATAGATTGAACCTCTGAACCTGTAAGCCAGCCCCAATTAAATGTTGTTATAAGAGTTGCCTTAGTCATGGTGTCTGTTCATAGTAGAAAAACCCCAACTAAGAAAGATCCGAATTTGGATCCTCACAATTGTGCGTCAAGGGCCTTTGACTGATGAACTATCTCTTCAGCCTCCAGGACACACCTTTTAAGGATCCGTAGAACTTCTAATAGCATTACCCTGCGACCAAGCTTTCACACACCTCCTGGGGAGACTGACCTAAACCATCACAGTGCATTGACTTTTCTTTATTATTAACATAACAAATTGCTGCAAGTTTTACAGATGAACACAATACCTACTTTATCCACAGTGGGAACACAGCGGGCTCTACTGGGTCCGGGTCCTCCTCTTAGAACTACAGATGGTTGAAATCAAGGTGCTTCGGGATGGGCTCCTTTGTGGAGACTGCATCCGCTCCTGAGCACCATTCAGGCTGTTGGTTGCATCTTTGTGGTTTCAGGACCGAGGGCCCCACTTCTAGTCATCAAGGGCTCCCTACAATCCTCATGCTTTCCGGTTCCCCTCTAGCAATGGAGACAGCCTCTCTCATGCTTCCCTGACCACTTCTGTTGACTCTTTCCTGACCCCAGATAGACAAAGTTCTGTGCTTTCATGTGCTCATCTGACTAGATCTCAGAGACCCATCTGCATAATCCAAGACTCTCAAGGTTGGTCACCTTAATAACACTTGCAAAGTCACTTTGGTGATACTGTATAATGTACTTCCTCAGATACAGAGAACTAGGGTCAGAATATCTCTGAGGAGCTTTTGACCTGCCTGCTACGTATGGGTGGATTACATCTTCTGAGTCATGAGGAATAGCTCTTTGGGAAAGGAGTGAAGGATGAGAAATAAAACCACGGAGCACAAAGAAAGCAACCCCCTGTCCTCTAGATACAAACCAGTATCTAGCAGTCCCTCCAAATAATGAGCTGTGCATGCAAGATCTTGAACAGAGAAAGACATTCCGAAGGAGACACGGGCAACCACCAGCTAAATGGACACTGGGGTCAGTGCTACAAGGGACTGCTGTCATAATACTTTATACCCCCTGTGCGTGCTCTTCCCCCACGCTGTGACAAGTGTCAAGCTGGGCACTGTCAGTAGATAACTTTCATTTAATAGTGTTCATGCCTCACATAAAGCGAGAGCCTATCATATGAATGAGATGATGTCCGGCAATGCTCACCTTCAATGAGGAAACCTGTTAACACTTGGATGTTTTGCAAGATGCCTTTTAAACTTGGCAGTATATCTCCCCAGCTATCCATGTCTATTTATATGCTTCCTTGATGTTATTTTTAATGGGTATGTAATTTTCCATTGTATAGATTGAACCATAGTTTACTTAATGAATGCTCCCAGTGTTGACATTTGGCTTGCTCCCAAGTTGTTTTAATATCATCAACAAGGCTGAGATGAACATAACAAAGTTGTTTTTTAACAGACCTGTGAGGCAGGATGTTATCAGACCCTCAGCAGGAATGTGGGAAGAAGTGTCTGGATGTAGTCATAGCTGGGAAGTGTATTGCCTCGTGCCTTCACAGGGAAGAGGGCTTTTGGTGGAACCACCATGTTCTTTTCCTAACTCAATGGTTCCTGAGGGCTGTAGGTGGGACCCTTGGCATGCAAAAGAAAGGAGGAGGTGCTGAGGCTGTGACATTCCGGGAGGGCTCCTCGGAGGAAGCAGCATCATTGTACCAGATGTTGAGTACAATGGGCTCAGGTTGGGGATGGCCCAAGGTGTGACATTGACAGGCTGATGAGCTGGTGAAAGGAGTGACCAGGAGATATCTCTGGAAGCTGTTGGAGACATCTCTGGAAGCTGTTTCCTTTGGGATGAAAGGGTATGGCAATAGGTGTGTCAAGGAGCTGGGGGTCAGTGGTGAAGCACTTGTTTAGGATATGCAAGTGCAAGTCCCAGCACTTGGGAGGCAGAGGCAGGCGGATTTCTGAGTTCGAGGCCAGCCTGGTCTACAGAGTGAGTTCCAGGACAGCCAGGGTTACACAGAAAAACCCTGTCTCAAAAAAACCAAAAAAAAAAAAAAAAAAAAAAAAAAAAAGAAAAAAAAGAAAAAAAAAAGATATGCAAGGATATGGTTTTGATCCTCAGACTCACAAAATTAATAAATAATAAAGGTTGGTTTTATTTTTTTTGCTTCCATGTTGTAGAGGAAGTGGACACAGTATCTCTTTCACTTTCCCAGCTTCTACCTCTGTTCCCTCCATCCAGCTTCATGAACAAACTAGAACACCTTAGAACTGAATCTCCTCCTCAGAGTTCTCCTTTGGCGGATGGGTAGTGAGTAGGAAGGACACAGGGGCAGTGGAAACATTCTGAGTGTTGGTTGGGCTACAGGTTCTGCATCTACCAGAAGTCATGGTGCCCTTTAAGAGGCAGCCACACATTTTGCTATAGGTGAATAACCTTTCATGTTTAAAAATGTAGACATTTTCTGTAGGCTTCCAAGTCAAGAAGATAATTTGCAAACTATCAAGATCTTGATGTATTTGTGTGTGTTAACACGAATGGAGTAGAGAGAGGAAACCAAAGGCCCAGGATGGGATACTCAGAGAGGCCCAGCACCTACGTGGATTGGGACTGTACAATGAGTCCCTCTGGAGGCATACTCATGTGTGTGGTGATGGGGATGGAGGAACACTGTTCCTCTCCTCATCATTCTCATCTGAGTGAATCCCCACCACACAGGCCTGAGCCACGTCTGGGTTAGGATCCCGTGTACTAAAGCCCACTGTGGTACCCGATACGAGACGAGGAGTCCACATGCCGCAGCTATTCCGGATCTGCAGGAAGTTTCCAGGAGTTTTGCAGCCAGTGGTTGGCTACCACTGTGCTCTGTGGTTTCCCCAGCAGGGATGCAGTGAGTCAACTGCACCCTGGCAAGAAGGGAAAGGAGATAGGGGCTGGGGGTGCTACTAACTGTTTATTTCTGAGGACCAGAGAAACCTCAACCAGTTCAGAAGGCTGAGTCTGAGGGTGCCTGAGGGTGGAGTTGATAGAACACTCTGAGAGACAGGACAGGGTAGAGGAGTTGGCTATCCTGAAGGAAGAGGTTTGGACTAAGGTACTAGGGAAAGTGCTTTTGTTTTTTTCTCTCCAGGACAATAAAAGCAAGAAGTGACAATTACTATACTCAGAACCTGACTCAGGGTCACTTAAATGTCTTTATCTACTTCCTCCATTCCCTACTTTATATTTCCCTGTGGAAAATGGGCTGATCCCTTTAATGAGCTCTGAATATTAAGCCCAATTTGGAATGATGGTGTACACACTCATTTCCTCTAGCTTTGATATCATTTGTCTTTGAGCAGTGTGCTGGCTAGTTTTATGTCAACTTGATAGAAGCTAGTCACTGGAAAAGAGGAAACCACATTGAGAAAATGCTTCCATAAGATCAGGCTGTAGGCAAGCCTGTAGGCCATTTTTAAATTAGTGATTGATGCAGAAAGGTCTAGTCCATGATGATTGGTGCTATCATTGGGCTGGTGGTCCTGGGTTCTACAAGAAAGCAGGCTGAGCAAGCCATAAGGAGCAAGCCAGTAAGCAGCACCCCACCCTCAACCCCGATGGCCTCTGCATAAGCTCCTGCCTTCTAGTAAGCAGCACTCCTTCATGGCTTCTGCATCAGCTTCGGCCTCTGTGTTCCTGCCCTGCTGGAGTTCCTGTGTTGACTTCCTTCTGTGATGTGCTATGGTATGGTTCCTTTCCTCTTCCAACTTGCTTTTGTTCATGATGTTTCATGACAGCAATAGAGACCCTAATTAAGACAAGAAGTAAGCTATCCTTCTTTAGGTCTACCTACTGTGTTTGTGTTAGTATTACATTTTATTTCTGCACTGTGAATCCATAGTGAAGGGATTATAGATTATAATAATGGCCATAGATTATCAGAGCCTATTGGAGAAGAGCAGCAATATGAAGGAATGAGGGTCCGAGACAAGATGAATGGGGATTTGCAGTGAATCTCGTAGACACAGGCTTCCATGAATGTTCACAGAATGTTCACTACATGGCTGCCTTCTCTCCTAGCAGTAAGCTCAAGTCCACTGCAAACCTGGCTACATTCCTTATGTGGAATGTTGTCAGTGTCCATTGTTGGGATGAAAAAGCTGAGGTTTTTAATTTAAAAGGTGAAGGGTTAATTTTGGCTCTTAATTTCAGTACATAGTAGCTTTGACCTGTGGCTACAAAGTATCTGTGTGTGTTGGGGCATGAGGTAGAGAAAGTCTCCTCATCAGGATCTCAACTTCTCCTTCCAGGATAAAGACCAACTCTCTTCAACTAGGCTCCGCCCCTTAAAAGATTCCACCATCTTCCCATAATACCACTGCTTCAGAGTCAAACCTTTGGAGGATGTTTGAGATAAGACTATATACCACATGTGAGCTTGTGAATTCTGAGTAATAAGATAATCTTGAATATACACTAGAGGTATTTTGCAAATGATCTTTTAATGGAAATTAAGAAAGAATCAGTAGTCTATTAAAGGAATATTCACAGTGTTTCGTGGGTCTACATATATTCTGGAAAGCTTTGATGAGAGCAAGTGAATCATTGGAACTTATGGTTGAAAGCACTGCTCCAGGGTCTTGTTACAGAGATTATGATCCAATGAGTCTACATTCTAGGAACATTGGTGGAGATGCTGATGCAGGGGGTTCACAGGTACAAACTGCCTAAGGAAAATGGGGCCAGGTTTGCAGGCACTGGCTAATCCAAGAAGAATCCCACAGCTGAAGTTTGCCTCTGCCTCTTCTGAGTAAGGAAATGGGTTAGGCTGCTTCCTAGAGAGACAGGGAGGACACAGATTAAGAGTCTAGACAGAGAGAGTGGGCTGTCTATATTGGGAATATTTTTGGTTTGACCTTCCAGTTGTGGCAACTCACAAGGAAGTGATGATCTCTTACAGGTAGGCAGGGATGAGGATTTAGTAGTCAGGACTAGAGAGGCAGAGAGGATGGAAGGGATCTTGGGGTTGGATAGAAGGGCATAGGAAACAATCAAGACATGAGGTGGGGTGGGGGTGGGGGTGGGTGGGTGATGCACATACCTGTGGCACTTATTCCATGCCTTAGGCTGTATATATGCCATCCCATCCACTCCCACATAGCACTCCAGGATAGGCATGAACGTTCTCTCTCTATATAGGAGACACTGGCTCCTGAAGGGTAACAGGCAAACTTGGAGATCAGAGTTACATTCCAGGAGCGTGTGGCCCCCCAAGCTTTTATGCCTTAATCAAGTCACTGATGTAATCACTCATCCATATGTACAAGTATTCACTATCCCACTTACCCACCACATGGTCAGCTCTTGCTAAATGTGCTGAGGCAGGGGCTGAGCCTGATGGGCCACTGGAAGGACTATGTTCTGGATGTGGACAGGAAATGATCAGAGGCTCAGCCATCACTTAGCAGATAGTTGTAAGATCTCAAGAGAAAACTTGCTGGCTGTGTGAGAAAGAAAGCAGAGAAACTTAGTTTAGACTAGAGGGTCAGAGAAGGACTCTGGGAATGTGATGTTTCAGCCGAGACTTGAAGGTTGGATAAGAAATCAGGAGGAAGAATGTTTCAGAATTTTGCTGTACAAAAGAATTTTCTGTGATGATGGAAACATCCTGAATTTAACCCTATGGTCATAGCACATGTGGCTAAAAAAAAATAATAACTCTTTCTGTCCCAAGTTGGATATTTTAATCACAGCAACAGAAATGAAACTGGGACAGAGCCACATGTACTACACAGCTCAGCCATGTCTCCATCAAGCCAAGCTATAGAAGAAACAGCTTTGCCTTTCGTGCACGCTTGGAATCCAGGCTGCTTAAGTGCAAGGCACTGGGCTAAGAGCTTCATGGGCGTTGCATTACCTAAGTCAACTCCAAACTGTCCTATGGAGTTATCATCATTCCTGAAAATGGAGGTCAGGAAAAGTATCGTAAAAGTAATACAGAAAGTGTGCTATCTGCTGTTTGACCAATCAAGAAGACGTCTTGGGTCCACACAGAAGCCTGCAATAGGATATTTACAGAAGCATCAATTGCCACACTTGGCAGTAAATCAAGTTGCCGTTCAGTAAGTGAATGAATAAAGAAACCAAGATGCATGTAGACCACTGGTTCTCAACCTTCCTAATGCTGCAACCCTTTAATACAGTTTCTTATGCTGTGCTGAGCCCCAAACTTCTACATCACAACTGTAATCTTGCTACTGTTATAAACTGTAATGTAAATATCTGACATGTAGGATAGCTGATACATAACTTGTCCACAAAAGGGGTCGAGACCCACAGGTTGAGAACCACTGATCTAGGCAATGGGATATTACATAGCACTGTAAAGAAGGGAACTATGAGTTCATTAAAGACTCAGAGAAACCTTAAATGAGGGTCATTAAATGAACAAAACTCACCTGAGAAGGCTACGTATGGTATAAGCCCAGTTATATGGCATTCTAGAAAAGGCAAAGTTGTGAGACAACATGAAGACTGGCAATTAGCAGAGGCCTGGGGACGGCAAAGGACAAACGTGTGAAGGGGGAAGGGGTATGGATTTTCAGGACAGAAAACCCCTATATAATCCTGTACTATTGAGTGTGTGTCATTAGATACTTAACTAAACTCATGGACTATACAACTACAAGAACCTTGGTATAAACTATGGACTTTGGCCAATAGTGAAGCATAGCTTTAAGTGCATCAGTTGTGAAAACAAACAAACAAACAAACAAACAACATCTAAGATGCTGAGCCAGACTGGTCTGAAATATTGAGAGAGCAGCGGGTGACTGAGAGAGTAGGGGCTGGATGACTGCAGCATCCGCCTGGATTCAGGGTACCGGGTCTAGGGTTTCCCCTGTGCCTCCAGTCATAACATGGAGCTTGCTCAGGAAGTGGATGTGACTTTAGAGGAAGAGGCAACTCTCCTCTATCAAAGCCATTCTGAAGGGGCTACCATTAGTTGCACCTACAGAGGCCTGGGAGAGTTAGTCCTTCAGTACTAGAGGTTGGAGTGGATCTGGGCATCTCGATGTTGTATCTCTAGTGCTCCATCTTAAGTACCACTCAGAGCCACTGCGTCTTAGTGGTTCTGCTCCGTGACTGCTTCCTTTCCCATGTACTATTAGAAGACAACACAAGACTGTGGAGAGATACCCACTTGACTTACCCAGTACCAAGTGTGACCCTCTCTCAGCTCACTCCTCCCAGACCCTACTGACGACCTCTGCAAGGATGACATGCATTACTTTTGTTCTGACTCCATGGCACAAAACCCCAAAATATTCAAGCAACTGGTCATCGATCAGTTCAATGAAGTCTTCCTATGACCCCCAAATAGTAACTATCTTTTGAGAAATGGGGGTACATAATTCATAGATCCCAGAGTTCTAGAGATGGGAAAACAGACAGCACTGTGGTAGGACATCTTCCTTTTTCTTTCTCAGGCATCTTACCTGGAAGATACAGATCCTCAGAGGCACACCTAAGAGAAAAGATCAGACACAACTCAAAACTGAAGCAGTGAGTGCTTCAACCAATAGCATGCCACATTTACCTCCATGTTTGGGGAAGAGGCTACTCTGGGAGAAGAAAGGTGTGTTTCAAGTAAGACTGTGAAGTTAGCTTGGATTCAAGAGAAGAGCCCAGGGGTGTCCTCCTGGTCAGTGAACATTTAGCTGTAACATTGTCTGTGGAGAAGTCCTGCCTTCTTTCACATACCTTTCACCTTAGGTCTGAAATTCTCCTTCAGCCTCAGCTTTACTCCAGAGGCCCCTCTACCCTAAGTTAGCTCGGACCATTCCTTGGGATGCTGATAGATCAGAAAGAGTCCAGCTGCTTAGCAGGTAGAGTCTGGGGGAGTGTTTAGAGAAGATAACAGAGCTTGCTTTCCCTCTTGGTGATAGCACCAGGCCCTTTTCTGTGAGTTCTTTGATTCCATGTCTGAGCTACAAGGAGAAATAGCAGGCCTTGGATGGGTTTAATTCTAGCTAGGCATTCCTAGGCCTTGGATATAATTTTCTTCCAGGTTTTCCAAGTTGTGGAGGTACCTTTGCTTCCAGAATCATCTACCAAGGCTGGTGGCAGACCCTTTGAGGCTATCACCTCAGTGGGCTTCTCTCACCTGCCTGAGACTAGGAAGCTCCAGGGATTGAGCTGTCCTCAAAGGAGACAGGAGACATAGTAAGGATTGTGGGAGCACAGTGAGGGGGTGGTTGTGGTGGTGGGGTTGGGTTGTGATGGTGGGGGGTTGGGTTGTGGGGTTTTTATGGTTATTGTTTTTTTTTTTCCTGACAGCTGGTCAGGAATTCCAAGCTGTGTGTATTTACAGAAAGCTGCAGGGGGTCTTGTGAAAGGAAAGTGACCCACTGACCTCCATTCAGAGGAGCCAGGAAAAGTGACCCACTGACCTTCATTCTGAGAAGCCAGGGAAAGTGACACACTGACCTCCATTCTGAGGAGCCGGGGAAAACTTCTTCCTGCCTCTTTTCAGCCTGTTACCTAAGGCAGGATGCTGAAGAGATCGGCAGTTTGCACCAGGAAGAAGGGACCTCAGCAGCAGAGCCTCTCAGAAACTCTGAGCTGTCACCCCCACTCCTACAAGACTTTTAGAAGGTTAGCTTTGAGTGCAACCCAAAACCAAGTTGTAAACTGACTTAAAACATTGGTATATACACACACATGTGCATACATACATACATACATACATACATACATACATACAAAGATAAAAGGTAAGTAGCCAGTAGAAAGTTCCAGATGCCAGGGACCTAAGAGGTTTCCAGGACCCAACAGGAAGAACATTAACTGAAATACCCAACAAAGGAGAGATAGAACCTGTAGAGACCATACCCACAGGATAGGCATGGGCCCCAGTGGAGAGATGGGGCCATTCATTCACCTCAAAAATATTAATCCAGAATTCCTCCTATCAAAAGAAAATGCACGGACAAAAAATGGAGCAAAGACTGAAGGGAAGGCTATTGAGAAACTCCCCCACCTAGGGATCCATCCCATCTGCAGACACCAAACCCAGACACTATTGTTGATGTCAAGAAGCGCTTGCTGACAGGAGCCTGGTGTAGCTGTCTCCTGAGAGGTTCTATCAGAACCTGACTAATACAGATGCAGATACTCACAGCCAACCATCGGACCCCAATGGAGAAGTTACAGCAAGGCCTGAAGGAGCTGAAGGGGTTTGCAACCCCATAGGAAGAATAACAATATCAACCAACCAGATGCCTCAAAATCCCCAGGAACTAAGCCACCAACCAAACAGTACATGGAAGGGCCCATGACTCCAGCTGCATATGTTGTGGAGGACTGCCTTATCTGGCATCAATGGGAGGGGAGCTCCTTGCTTCTCTGGAGGCTCGATGAGCCAGGGTAGGGGAACGCTAGGGCAGTGAGGAGGGAGTGGTTGGGTGGGTGGAGGAACACCCACACAGAGGCAGGGGAGAGGGGGCAGGGAATATGGGGTTTGTGGAGGGGAAACTGGGAAGGGGCATAACATTTGAAATGTAAATAAATAACCAGTAAAAAAATAAAAATAAAAAAGCAAATAAAAAGAAAACAGTATGAGAGGCTTATGTTTTGAGAAGTATTTTTATTTTACAACTTGACTGCACAGTCCTTGAAGGAGAACTCATTTGTTTCTCTGTGTAGTCTTGGATGTCCCAGAACTCACTATCTAGACCAGGCTGGTCTCAGATTCACAGCAGTTAGCCTGCCTCTGTCTGTGCTGAGAAGAAAGGTGTGTGCCACTGCTACCCAGGCAAGAATTTTGTAGATGACAGCATTGAGTCAGGATGTCGAAAGGCTGGACACGCTGTCCACATGAGGAGGGACTGAGACAATGGCTAAAGTCTCTGTCATAAAGGAGCACCTAACAGGTGCTATGTAAATGCTACCTAGAGCTACTTATAGTCTATTAACGACTGTGTGCACACCACTTTTCTCTGCAGTCTAACTGCATCCCAGTGCCTTCCCATCCTCAGTGCCTGTTCCCTCAGCACATGACTGCCCTGAAGGAATATCAGCAAGCCGCTGTGCAGTTCTTAGGAGGCCCGCATGTGACTGACCACCACCTCCCTCCCCACTGGCAGACCTGGATATTTTTGTAGAATGCTTACCAGTCCTGGCACAGACGAGAGCTCTTCTGCAGTAATTCTGCTCTTGGCAGACAGGTGTGAAGAGAGCAGAAAGCATGCATCATGGTCTGCTGACTTAGTTACTGCTCTTTGGAGCAGCTGGTTTGGGTCTGAAAAGCTCCTAATGGGGGGTTCTGTCTGTGGAACAAGAACAGGCATTCTGAGCTGTAAATAGGGAGATGCCAGACCATATCCAAAAGTAGCCAGTCAAGGCAGAGAGTGCTCCGACTTGGGTTCCATTCTCCCTCCTGTCTCCAGGGTGGGACATGGTATTCAGAGGAGCTCCATGGGTGACCAGGAGGAGTCTGATGCTAGACTGGGGTAGGACAAGTCAGGTGTGCCCCTCACAGGAAGTGAAGCCAAGCATGGATTTGTCCATAAGGTATGTGTCTTTTGTATTTATTTTGCTCACAAATGTTGAGTAAGGATTAATATTGTTCACCAAACATCTTTCTTGAAGATACAATGGCAAATCAGTCCAATATGCCATCTTTTGCGGGTCTTTTCTTTTCTGTTCCGTTTAGTTGTTATTTGGGGCTGGCCCTGCATTTATAGAGCTTATAAAGGCTTCACAGACATGGTGACCCCATGTGCGGCACATATAATTTGAAGGTCTAAAACAGTCCTAAGGATGATCCTGGAGAATTCAGTGAAGACGTGTGTCTCCTGCCATCTGAAGCTCATCTTGGCTACCCAAGATGGCTTTTCTGGACACCATAGACAGTTACTTTAGATCATGTCAGTAGTGTGGGGAAAAATCCCAGGCAGCTAGTCATTCCCTGAGAATTTGGGCAGAATGAAGTCCACTGAAACAGTACATCTTTGTTCATTGTCTCATCTGATTAGTAGAGGGATTTCTATAGGTGACTTAGTCCTGGGTGAGAAAATCTTTAAGAACCATCTCAGTTCCCTGGTTGCAGTAATGGGTGATAGACTCACCATCGCCTTTTGTCCTGTCTTGCTAGGCCAGGCTGGCACAGAGGGAGCAGAACAGCTGTGCTCCCTCAAGTAATCTGTGTTGTTGGTAAAGATTCAAGAAATTCCAACTTGAAAGAAGTAGTGACACGTTAGATCAGACCAGCTAAGGATAGAATGCATTAGAAGAGCATGAAGTCAGTTTTCAAGTGACTTTCAAGATGGCAGCACCATGGGCATTTAGAAAAGAGACTCCAAGTGTCATGGAGGCAATGTAAGGCCAAGTAACTCCGCAGGAATGAATGAGAAAAGAGAGAAGAGGGAGACTGGAGAGATGGCTCCCTTAGAAAAGTGCGTGCTTTACAGGCATGAGGACCTGAGTTTGGTTCTGGGAACTGTGTAAATAAGAAGCTGAGCATAGTGGTGTGCTTCTGAAATTCCAGTGCTGGACACACAGACAGGGGGTACTTGGGGTACAATAGTGGGCAGTCTCTCCAACCTACTTAGCAAGGTCCCTGCTAATGAGAGACCCTATCTTCAAACAAACGAAAAACCAAACAAGCAAACCAAAAACCATCCCCTGATGTTCTCTGACCTCTATGTGCATGCACACACGTGTTCTTCTCTATACTCATGTGTGTGTGCGCGCACACACACACACACACACACACACACACACACACACCAATGGAAGGAGAGAAGAGAAGCTGAGGATGGAGTGGAGGAGAAAACAGGACTTTGGAATTCCATTTTAATTCCTTATTTACTTGACATACAACTTGGATTACTTTGTTAAATCTTCTAAACTTCAATCTCCCCACTTAAAGTGTATTTATTTTTATTTTATGTGTACGAATGTTTTGCCAACGAGTATGTATGCACATCATATGTGTTCCTGGTGCTAGAAAAGGTCAGGAAATCTCCTGGAGCTGGAGTTACAGACAGTTGTTAACTGTTGTGTGGGTGCGGAGAGCTGAACCCACGACCTCTGCAAAAGCAGCCAGTGTGTTTTACCACCGAGCACCTCTCCAGCCTCTCATTTCCTTATCTCTATTATGGAGATGGTTATGTTACCTAGCAACTCATGATTACTCTAATTTATTTATGTATTTTTGGTAGCCATAATCCTTGGAAAGCTGGCTGTAGAATCTCAATCTTCACTGAGTCCACAAAGAGAAAAAACAAACAACAGCCATTTAAAACATCCTCCCAAACACACAAAAATCCCTTAACTCATGGCACCATAAGAAAACCTTTTTTTCCTCAGCCCCTTCTATAACTCTACTAGGCTATGACCTCAGACCAGCAATGGATAATGAAGCCAGGCAACTCCTGGGAATTTTATCTTCAAGTCAGAGGTTTGTTTTGGGAAGAACTCACTTTATCTTTTCTTAGGGCATTTGACTTCCATACCACACAGTGAGCACTATCCCTGGCTAGGCTCTTGTGGTAGGTAATTATCCTTGTATTTTGATTTCCATTTCATTATCCTGTCTTAGCAGGTCACACAGATAACCAAACTGCATGAGTCCTACATATCTACTAGGGCAGAGGTGAAAGGGAAATAAAAATCAAAAGGATATCCCTAGCAGACATGCAGAGTAAAGGAGACTAAACACAGAAGGAAAAGTGGAAGATATTTCCAGAACAGAATTAGTACTAAAACCTTCCCTACAAATGACGAGTTCAGAACTCCTTGATTCTCACAGTTCTTAGAGAAGGTGAGAAAATGTTCATAGGAAGAAGAAGAAAAAAACTCTAACACTGCCATGTCTTTCCTGGTCCAGAGGGCTCTGCTGGACTCCTCACCTCATCCAAGTATGACCAGGTTCATCCACTGAGAAGTCAGCATCCTTATTAGAATGGACAGTCTTGGCCCCTCCTCCTCATTAGAATGTACAGTCTTGGCCCCTCCTCCTCATTAGAATGTACAGTCTTGGCCCCTCTTCCTCATTAGAATGGACAGTCTTGGTCCCTCCTCCTCGCTCACCTCCATCACCTAGGCACTGGGCCTTCTGATGTGGACCTGGGATACCCTAGTTCTTCCCTGATGCCCCTTCAGCTTTTCCTTTCAGCCCATCTTCAGAAGTCAACAATCCTTGCAATAGACCCCAAGAAAAGCAATTTAGTCAAAGTACAAGACAATGACTCCAAAACAACAGCAGTTATGAATATGGTCAAAGACCTTAAAGAGGATATGAATGAATGTCTTAGTGAAAATCATGAAAAGGCAAACAGTTGAATGACGTGATGAAAACAATTCAAGGCATGAAAACAGACTTTAACAAAGGAACAGATTCCCTAAAGGAAACCCAAACTGAAAAATAAACCTTGAAATGGAAAACTTGAGCTATCAAACAAAAACCTCAGAGGTAAGCCTTGCCAACAGATTAAAAGATGGAAGGGAGAATTTCAGGTGTTGAAGATAAGGTAGAAGAAATGGATAACTTAGTCAGAGAAAACGTTAAATCTAAAAGACAAACCAAATCAAAACAATACAAAACAAAAAAAACCTTGGAAATAGGAACACCAAGAAAAGACAGAATGTAAGAATAATAAGTAAAAAGGAAGGAGAAGAAACCCAGATCAAAGACACAGAACCTATTTTTAAGAAAATCATAGGAGAAAAGTTCTCCAACCTAAATAAAGAGATGTCCATCAACATCAAGTAGACAGGACCAGAAAAGAAATTCTGTATGGTACACAGCACTCAAAATACTAAATATATAAAACAAAGTATATTCAGAGCTGCAGGGGAAAAAGGCCAACTCATCTATTGTCTTAGGGTTTTATTGCTGTGAAGAGACACCAAGACCAAGGCAACTGTTATAAAGTAAATAAAATTTCATTAGGGATAGCTTACAGTCTCAGAGGTTTAGTCCATTATCATCACAGTGGGAAGCATGGCAGCTTGCAGGCAGACCTAGTGCTAGAGGAGCTGAGAGCTCTGTATCATGATCCACAGGCAGCAGAAGGAAACTGTGTGCTACCCCAGGTGTAGCTTGAGCGTGGGAGACCTCAAAGTCTGTCCCCACAATGATACTTCCTCCAATAAGGCCACACTTCCTAATAGTGCCACTCCCTATGGGCCAAGCATTCCAATCACAGGAGACTATGGGGGCCAAACCTATTCAAACCACCACAACTATAAAGGCAGGGTCATTAGAATAACACCTGGTCTACTAACAAAGACCCAGAGAGCCACAAGTAACTGGGCAGATGTTCTATACATTCTTAAGGGATAGATATTGGGGGCATCTTGTTTTGTTTAACTTTGTCTTATGATTTATTGACTTAAATTTCACACATAATTTGAAGTGAAATTCATAGAACATAAAATCAGTCCATTCGACGTGAACAATTCAATGCTGTTTAGTATTTCTCCAGTGTTGGGTGACCATATCTACTATCTAGTTCCCAAACATTACCATCCAGGAAAACTCTGTCCTTACACACTTTCTCTCTATACTTCCCTCCAGGCTCTGGGAGTCACCAATTTATCTTTGATCTCTATGAATTTATTCTGAACATTGCATATACATGGCTTAGACAGTACATGCACCTTTCTGACTCCGGCTTCCTTGGCACAGCATGGCATTGCTGAGGAAGAGTTACAGTATGCGTCCCGTGCTCTGCTCCTTCCTGGCTGAGACTACTTTGTTGTATAGACACACCTCATTTTGATTATGGAATCTACCTCTTGATGGGCATTTGAGCCATTTCTACTCTTGGCTATTTAAATAGTACCGTTGTGGGCAGATACAAAGAACTTGTCTTAAGCCCTGCCATTTTGGCTTCAGACTCCATTTTAACTAAGTTGACCAACTCCCTCTCTAAGCAATAAGAGTTCTTCAAAACATACTTGTTACCAACCCTCTAAGCAACAATAGTTACCCAAAACGTAATGTCTGTTCCTAACAATGGAAAGGACAAACAATTCGATTGGTCAGGCAAAAACACATTTGATGTCGGCTGACAATGATGGAATGCTGGAGAAAGTCCCTAATCCCCGAGTTCTGATTGGTAGGAATTATAACTGTAACTTGGCTCAGATGCTTGAGGGGTTTGTGGTTATAAGCCCTGCTTTGGCCCTGTACTTGGGGTTGCCCAGAAGAAACAAGGCTCCTGAGTCCCTATCTGGAGCCCTCATTGATTATTGACTCTGCTTATGTGGTGGGAATAGTAAAAGCCTTTGTTGTTTCATGAGCCCACTGGTATGTTCTCTCTGCTTGCTCATGGTGTACAATGGACACAGCGTGATCATACATGTCTATATGTACCATCCTGGTGACATCTTAAAAATGAATTTAAATGTTGTCACAAGGCTTTGTATGTTCCTTCCTTGGATGCTACGGCAAGTCAAACTTTCTGAAATATATATGAGAAGTCAGGATTCTACTTTAAATAATTGGTGAGCCATAAGTCTCCATAAGCAGCATAGGCTAAAGACTACATAGCTTGCAAGCCAGTGAATTCAGTCCAGCACTGCTCCAAGCTCTAGTAGCCAAAAAGGCAATGTGGTCTAGTGGTGAGCCTTCTGGTTTGGAGTCAGTAGATACCCTAGAGTTGATGGAAGTGTGTTACAGCTCTCAGGCTGCAGAGTTGGTCTCTAGACCTCAGCTACCTCCTTCCTCTGATGGAACTGGATGCTTGCCTTTCTCACAGAGAAAAGGGGCAAGGAGCAGTCACATGTGTGGGTGTTTCTCAAGCAGCCATGAGATCACGCTTTTGTGCTGTGGCTATTAATTCCATTAGGAGTGACACAGGTGGCACTTCTGACTCATGGTGACAGTCTGTCTTGTTAGTCACCTAGTGTCAGTAAATGGGGATCTGTCAGAAGGCCATGGAGCCTACAGAAATTAGTGGGGCTATGAATAATTGATTGCTGGGGTGGATAACCTGTGGTTTTTTTTTTTTTTTTTTTGGCTTTATGTTACTCAATCAAAGCTCAAAATTATGGAAGAAGAGAGGATTGGCTTAACTGAAACCAGGGCACTGTGTTTCAGAAAGAACAGATGCTAGAGGCTCCCAAAGCCTCAGTGACCCACTGAAGATGCACTCTCTGAACTCTCTTCCACAGAAGCAAACGCAGGCCGAGGCTAAGGCACCAGGACTACTTACTCAGAAGAGAAGAGTCCAAGTTGGAGCGACAAGTGACTTGGGAGGAAGTTTGAGGGTCCATATCTGTATGTCCCTGTAAGATGCGTCTCATTCAACACACCATGCTTTAGGTCCAGCAGCCCAGACCTCAGAAGTCTGAAGCCAGCTGTACCTAGCATCTAAAAATATCCAGGCGCCAGGGAACCAGCGGTGGAGTGAGCTTTTCTGAAGCCAGCAGAGTTCTCAGTGTAACATAAGTAGGAAATTATTCATCACACCCTGTGTTATGCGCTGTCTTAGCACTTCAAAAATAAATAAATGTGAACCAGGGCCCACCGGACCTCTGCTCTCGTTAACTCTTCATCTCGGAAATAGTTGGTAACTCCCGCTGTTCGTGCCTGCCAACGGAGGTTGCCCTGCTCCCTGGAAAAACAGGAATTTCTTATCTGATCAACAGGAAATTCTATTTTTGCTTGATGTTCAAATTAAAAATATCATGCACGGAGAGAAGCTCTCCTATATGGAAGCCACACACTAAATTTGTCCCTTATTGGAGATACTCTGTGTCCATACGACTGCTATGAGGGTTTCCTCCCTCTGCACATGGCTGCTGATGGCACTGGGGACAGAGCACTTTGGTGCCTCATCTTTGTTCCTTACTAACTCCAGGTAGCAGTGCTGCTGAGCTTAGGACTGGAATCAAAGCTGATGGCACCCAGGAGTAAGGCAGGGTTGGGCTTGGAAAGCGAGTCCAGAATTGCCCTTGAAGAAAAGCACACCATACAAATGGCAACACTTAAATTCTCAGTAATTCCCTGGACAAAGCTGACCTTCATTCCAAGCCATCAGGAGGAAGTGAAGGCAGTGTTTACTGAGCCCTGACAGTGTGTCAGATGCTGGCTAACATGGGCTAGGCCACTGTATTGTTATAGCAGACACCCAGGAGAAGTTGTGACTGATGACTTCAGCATCTTTCTTAATCTGCAGAATTAGGTGCAGGGGTTTCTCATCAAGGTTGAAAGCCAGGATGACCTTGAACTTCTGGTCCTCATGCCTCTCTACCTTCTGAGAGCTCAGATTAACCACTTCCTGCAGTGCTGGGCACTGAACCCAGGATTTTGTTCTTGCCTAAAGAGCACTTTATCAACTGAACTGCCCCCCCGCACCCCCCGCATCCCCACATCCCCGCATCCCCACATCCCTATCCCTCACCTGGCCCCAGTCATCTTGATTCTAGACTCATTCATTCTCTCTCTCCCCCCGCCCACCTCTCTCTTGCATCTTACAGGTCAAAAGCAAAGCTAATAGGTCCAGAGTCTTCTAGTAGTATGGACACTACCAATTCAACAACTGACAATCTGCTATGAACCCTTTCTCTCTCAAAGAGCACGTATGTGCTTACACGTTCAGCTGCCTTCGCAAGACTTTAACCATAGCACAAGGGACTACTGCATTTAGACAGAAGTTAAGAAATCCCCTCATTGCCCAGCTGGCTTCAACTTGTAAGTCACATGACTTCTTGCAAATCTGCTAAAATATCTTTAAGCTTTGGTCTTAAGATTTGTGTAAATTAATGCCTTACTTGCTGAGTTTTCTGCCTATTTGTGTTTGGTGGTGAAACAAACAAAAACCCACTGTAGGGGCTAGAGAGATGGTTCTTAAGAAAACTTAGGGGATGTGGGTGAACAAAGAAAGGGAAGGTGGGCTCCCTGAGGTAGTGTCTTCTAGATTTAAGGAGACATTGCAAGGAGAAATGGCGGGAAGGCAGGGATATAGGTTTCTAAATTGGACCAAAAGGGGGAAGGGAGAACCAGTAAGTCCCATAAACCCCCCAAGCAGCTGGTGTCTGTTTTTAGCAGACTCCCAGCCTTAATACCTGCTATTTCTGCCCAATGTCTCCAAACTGTTTTTGTCTGTTCTTTACCCTTTTGTTTCTGGCCCCTCATGCCTGGGCACCTGCTTCTGTTCACATTTCAGTTTCTGTGACAAAGACAGTCAAAGGTCAAAGAGCACCCCATATTCTCTAAATTATGGGTAAGTTACCCCCTCTGAAGGCATTAAAAAAGAGTCAAAGGGACGGTTTTAACCCTGGAAGATTTTTTTAAAATGGTAGGTATGATGTACAGGTAAGATACGGTTATCACAGTGTATTAAAGAGTCACATTGAGCCCGGCAGTGGTGGCGCACGCCTTTCATCCCAGCACTTGGGAGGCAGAGGCAGGTGGATTTCTGAGTTCGAGGCCAGCTTGGTCTACAGAGTGAGTTCCAGGACAGCCAGGACTACATAGAGAAACCCTGTCTCGAAAAAACAAAAACAAAAACAAAAACAAAAACAAAAACAAAAACAAAAACAAGAGTCACATTGATAAGAATAGGTTTTTTCTTCTTTTGAGGTCACTATGAGGAAGGAGAGGATACAAGTACCCCTGTCCACATCTGTAAATCTCTAGAGGGTGCTCAGGAGAGAGAGAGGAGTCGGGGGAGACAAGGAAAGTCTGGAAAGCATCCCAAAATATGTTACTTAGTCTTACAGCTGAGTAGTCATCAGCCAAGTGTCCCCATGGCCAGGGCATCTCCATGGGTCTGAGGACAGTATCATCCCAGTGGCCAAGAGTGTCCTTGCTCATGCCTACTAATTGTGGACTCTTTCTATTCTGACTGTTACCTTACCCATTGGGACCTCTTTAATCCATGGGCCTTAAGAAGTGCCTGATATTGTTTTCTGGCCTGATCTGGCCTAAAATGGTCTTTAGTGGAAAATATCTACCAGATTATGTGGAAAACAGCAGGGTAGAAAGTCTCCATGGCCGTGGGGTGAGAGCTAGATGAATAAGTTTCTCGATGGTGGAGCCTGATAGGCTGTTACAGGCTCCTGTCTCTCCTAAGTGTGACAGAAACACTTTCAGAAAAGCCCCAAAGCAATGGAAGGGAGCATTAGGTAAAGAGGAAACCATTCACCACCAGAGGGCCAGGACAATGAGAAGGAGATGAGCTCTGGGGTTCTAGAGCAGACTGTCCTGTTCTGAACACCTGGCGTGAGTCTCCTAAGCTCTGGCGTTCCATGGTAAAGATGGTCTGCCACCAAACCCAGTAACCTGAGTTTGATTCCTGAGACCTGTGTGATGGAAGGAGAGAGCACAGTCTGCTGCTGCCCTCTATTATCTGCAGTGTGCTATGGGGAAAAATACATAAAACCATCTAACGCCAAGCTTTGCATATACTTCTTAATAAAAATACCCTTGTCTTTCTTTGAAAAAAAAAAGGCAGGGGTGTCTAGGTTCACTGCTCCTGTTGCTACATTTTTGTCTTGGTCTAATTCTGGACCTGTTTGTTATGGCCAGGGCATCTCCAGGGGTCAGAGGATACTATTATCCTTGTGGACAAGAGTGTCATTGCTAACGGATACTAGTTGTGCCATGGGACCCTTTCTATTCTGATGATCTTTAGGACTATGGACATTTTTTCTCTCAATTAGCTAGTCTCTTCCCAAACAGAAATGGCTTTATACCTCTTGCCATGGAGGTGCTACTCTCTGTGACTGATTTATATGATACAGGTTTTTTTCTGACTAGTTTTATGTCAACACAACACAAGCTAGAGTCATCTAAAGGAGAAAAGCCTCTACTGAGAAAATGCTTCCATAACATCCAATTGTAAGGCATTTTCTTAATTAGTGATTGATGGGATGGGGGATCTGCCTATTGTGGGTGGTGCCAACCTAGGCTGGTGGTTCCTGGTTCTATAAGAAAGTAGACTGAGCAAGGCAAGAGGGGCAAGCCAGTAAGCAGACTCTTCTATGGCCTCTGCATCAGCTCCTGCCTCCACATTCCTGCCCTGTTTGAATTCCTGCCTGGACTCCCCTCAGTGATGTACTGTTGCTATCTGGAAATGTAAGCTGAAATAAGCTCTTTATTCCTCAGGTTGCATTGGTCACAGTGTTTCAGCACAGCAACAGGAACTTTAACTGGGACAGGATTCCACTTGTTGCAACCTGGAACCTTTGGTCTCATTGTTGTTTGATGAGATGTAATACAAAAGGTGGGTGTGAATAGCCAGCTCCTATTGGACAATGGCCAGAGTAACCGTGACCTCAGTGGAGGCCCAGCATACTGCCTGAAACCTTACTGGTTGAGTCTAAAAGAACCCATGAGTGACACATAACCTGTTTTAGTTGGGTGACACTAGCCTCAGAGTCACGTCACAGGTCCCCACAGAGAACATGAAAACAGCCAACGAGTAAAGGCACCATGACTATTATTTATTGTCTGATATAAAGCTCTGTCTATATCCGCTACTTAACACTCACACAAAACCCAAAGTCTGGCTATGGTAGATCACTCTGTGTACTGACTGAAGTCTGTCTTGTATTTTACAAGGCTTCTCAGGCCCCAAAGTTTAACAGCGTCTACACAGGTAATCGTGATTTATTTTGTATGCAGTTTGGAGTCAACTTTCTTTTATTAAGGTGGTCTTATCTACAATTATTTTCCAAGCTAAACAATGGCCATGATATCGACTGTACGGACTTGCAAAAGATCACAACAGCTAAACTTGTTGAGTTGTTAATTTTACTATATCGAATCAAATTTTATTCCTTTGGTTTTTATCCAAACTTTAAATAATGCACAGCAGTTATACATTCCAGACTTGCATAATTAATTGACATTCTGGGTATTCAATAACTATACTTGGAGGTTATACTAATGTGGTCAGAGAGAGAGACCACATTATTTTGTCCTTTGTCCTCTGAAGACAACTAGCTTCCAGAGGAACTGTGGGAACATGTTTCAATGTTCTACAAATATGGGGAGTCATCTGTTTTCTTCTTAAAGGAGGCTATAAAAATCCTACCTGGTGATCTCTAACCAGTGTCCCATCTACAAACGGAAGTGTCAATACAGAAGAAAATGTTCCTCCATGCTTCCAAGTGAAAGCCTTGACTTATCTTGATACAGGAGGAACACCCAGAGAAAAAAGACTAAAGGAACCACAGTTTCCTTCCAAGCCAAGTGACCCTCAAAGACCAGATCTTCAAATGGCCTTGATAGTGAGGGAGAGGTGGTTAATTTTGTCCACCTCCATGGTCTTAAATACCTAACAGGAAAGTATAACCAAAGACTAAAATGGTCGGCTTTTCTCTATAAGTTTAAGGTATTACACTCCCTAGATATGAGGCTCAAAAGCACATGTTACTTAGACAACTGTTTCTCATTAATGATAGTTCTTCTTGATAAGTGAAACACTGCCCAGATATATGACATCAAGACCTTGGCTCAATTCAGGGCTGTAGCACCTACACTCAGCCAAGAGAGACAAGCCTACTATTATTTTAACCTTAAAATCAAATTATGGTTAAACTTCTCTCTCTAGAAGCCTATGAGAGTGGTCTCACACTGTGATATCTGACTGCTATAAAGTGGCTCAGAGGAAAATCCTTGGATCATTACTCTTTAAGACTAGTCTTGTATTGATTGCTACGATGTGGGCCTTTCCTAGAAATGGTGACCCTACTCTGGGCCTTACTGTGGCAGCTTGGGACATTCTCTTCTGCATTCCTTCAGTCCCTCTGCTTCTGTGGAAGTTTCTGCAGATGGAGCACTAAATGCACTGCCCACATGAAATCCCACAGAGGATCTCACCATCAATTCTCTGAACTGATCCCATGAGCCTGCCTCTTAAAAACCTTTTCTCTCTTGGACTGAAACCCTGTCCCCGTCTTGGCATTAAGCAGCTAGAATGGTCATGCTTCCCTCCCGTCTCAGAGATGGACACCAACTGCTTTGAAGCCATAGGAAGGTAATAGTGGGTTCCTCAAGATCACAGCTTCTTGTTCTCTGAACACATTCTGAAGACAGAGAAACAGTGGGAAAGCATGGGGGTGAGTTTCTAATCAGGATCAACAGCAAAGAGGAGACCCAGAGTCTCATAAAACACCCAAGCCGGTGTCCATTTGGTAGACTCTAAACCTGAGGCCCCTCCTATCCCAAAGGGATAAAGCTGTTACTTTTCTTTCTCTCTGGCTCATCCTTTCACTTTCCTGGACATTAAATTCTTTAATTGTACCAGGAGATAAACTTTGACATCTAGACAACCACCAGCAGCGCATTATATTTCAGCAAGAAATGGTCTTGCTGCTAAGCCTGATGACCTGGGTTCGATCCCTGGGATAGGTGGAAAGGGAGAATTGACTCCTAAACTCTTTCTTTTCACTTCTACATGTAAACCATAGTGTAGGTGTGTCACAAACAAATGTAATTTTAATTCTTTTAAAAGAGAAAAAGAGTGATGCAGGGAGCCTGGGCTTAGACCTTGGCTCTAAAACTGGGGTCTTTATAAAATTTATCGAATATATGGTGTTTCTTTATCCATATTGTTAATAGGCTGTGTTCTCACATAGCAGACAGAGAGCTAGAGAGTTCTTTGGGATCCTTTTAACTAGTCTCTTTCATAAAGACTATCCCCTTGTGATCCACTTACCTCTCAGAGGTCCCATCTTTGGCTTAGGATGTTAACGTATAAATTTTACTGGGACATGTACAAGCAGTTCATAACAGTCCCAGCTCTAAATATCATAGGCTCCTCTCTTATCTGCTACCAATATAAAGGTGGAATCATGAATGCTCTGAGATTATTCCTGCTGTGGGGCTGACCATTTTAAAAGAAGTCAGGCCTTTGACTACCTGTTGAATGGGATGGGATTCAGTGGGATGGGAATCCTGAATAGACTTCATAGAAAAGCTGTGTTAGGCTGTACTTGGAGGTAGATATTAACAGGCTTGGGGAACATGAGCAAGGTATGAGAAAGAACAAGGATTAATGGGGGACACCTATATGGATTGACACATAGAAAAACAGGAAGATTAGGAAGAGAGAAACTGGGGAGCAGACCCTGCAGGGCCTTAAAGATGAGTCAAATCAGGGTCTCAAAGACTTTGAAGAAGGAAGGGGCCAGTCCTTCCTTCTTGTTCTCTTGGCCCTGGAATTTCAACCTTGGCAGGTTTGAAGGCTTATCAACCATTGTTTGGGCACTATTAGTAAACCATTTGTTTGGACCTTTGTAGACGGTCCCCACCCTTCTTTTGGCAAATAAAATGGGTTTCTGAGGAGTAGACACTTTATTCTAGAACATAGCAGAAGAAATTGGACAAATGCAGAGGTTTCTTAACAAACCTAGCAAGGCTTTCGCATCATCACCATAGTTTGGATTAGCTGATAGATGGGTACCAGGTGAGGAAGGAGGCCTGGAGATAAGAGGATGAGTCAGTCAAAAGGCATGACGCCCACAGTAAGATGCAGTTCATGTGTCACAACAGCAAGATGGAGCTGATGGCTGGTCCAGAGTGAGGCGGTAAGGGAGAGTGCCTGTCCTGGAATCCAGGAGTTAGTTTCTTAGCTGCCTTCACTGAGCATGGGAATGTGGGGAGAGGGAAGCCATTGCTAGAGTGTTCAATGGGGTTGAAGTACTCTTTCTAGGTATGAAATTTCAAGTCAGCAATTCCCCAGGAAATCCAGGAGAAAACATCCCAAGTTTCCCAAAAAGGGGCCTTGTATCCAGTGGTTTTGTTATCCCAAAAGAGTATTGTCTGAAGTTGCCCTGACAGATGCAGTTTTTCAGAGGCATGAAATATAAAGAGGATAACTCTGTTCACTGTATTGGCTATGGGAGCTCCTTCCTGAATCCCCAGTGCAAACCAGGATGAGAGACACAGAGGACACTAACCAGTACTGATTCACAGTCAAATCAACATCATTCCCAGGCAACATCAAGTGTCAAATCAAGATGGGGACCAGGGGTGTTAGTCATTCATGTCTTTAAGAATTGTGTGTGGGCATTCTACCCTCCACAGTGAGACGATGAGTGTTCCTCAAAGATAAGAGAAAAAGAGTTGATGAGTTAATCTACCAAGTCCCACCATGAGTGGCTGGCAGAACATGTGTCACCACTGGACAAAATGGTAAGCCCCAGAAACCATGTGCTCAGAGCTTGCAGGACAGCTGTACTGGATACCAGACAGTCTCTCCAGCAAGGGCCCGTGTCCCAGCTGGGACATCTTGTGCATTTTGATCATTTCTAAAGCTACTGTTATCACTCTGAATTAATCTAGAAAAGATGCTGACATGCCCTCTTAGCCCTTGCTGCTTATGATTTTCCTTTAGGACTCAGACTATGATTATTTAAAGTAATAATGAAAAGCAAAACAGGAAATTCTTATCCTTTCTGGCCGGAAATTCTTGAGCTGCATGGAAGGTACTGTCCTGAGGGTTTGCACCCTCCAGGAACTGTTTAGAAATGATTTATGGTCCAAGATGGCGCCAGTCCTTCCTCACCCTATTGGCACAGAAGAGGGAGGAACACAGCAGATCCTGGGAAGCTGGGTCTGCATTATCTTGGAATGTACATTTCTGTTGATAACATGCTCACTGGCTCCATTAGTAACATATGAGCTTGTTTTTGTCTTGCTCTGGGGTAGGAAGTGCTAAATACAGAAGCAAAGATGTTCCACTTGAGACTGAAAAATTTCACTCTTGAGTATCTACTTTTGAATGTGAAATCCTATGTAACAGGTCTGAGGGGGATTTATATTTTTTCAAGATATGAATTTCATCTATTGTGACCCTACCTTTGTGCTGAGTTCTCTTTGTGCAGGTATTATTTTCTTCATCTCAAAGTTATGGAAACTGGGACTCACTGGGGGTAAGCACACTGGCTAAAGTCACACGAGTAGAGATAGAACCAGGAGAACCATGATTTCAGTAGATGCTGTTGATGATATCTGAGATGTCGGCAGGTGCTTGCTTGTTGCTCTACCCTCCAGGGCGAGCCAACTGCTTGGACAGCAGGAGGAACTGGACAAATAGTTCTTAACTGAAAATTTTAAGTTGTGAGAGTGGAGGAAGGCAGGCTGATATTCTGCTGTACATTGAGAAATTCCTAGAGCGGGTTCATGGAGACTTTCAGTAATTTCTAGGATTATGAAACCAAAGATGACATGTCTAGCTAAAGTACTGAGGGATGGTTAGGTGTCACCAAAGTCTCCCTGAGTAGCTATTTCTCTTTTTTTGTCTTATTACCTTTCTGGTATAATACCTTATTTTGACTCTTTGGCTATCACCTCTAATTACGATATGATTCTTTGTCTCAGATCCTTCATTAGCACAAGGCCATTCATGCCAAGTGAGGCTCTGGGTTTATGTCCTCATTATTCATTATTCTTTTTATCTTTCTCACTGTCCTGATCAGATGTTTTGGAGTGTGTATTCAGGGTAACAGGACTGTCATTGACTGACAGTCACTTTCAGTCACTTAGTTGTCTCTCACATGTATCTTATTGTGCTGAGAAAAGATGTTGTTTATACATAACTTTAAAATGTTTTATCTAAGAGGACTCATGAACTCTATTTGATCAGTCGTCTAGCCCTTATGACTGGCTTAAACTGGTCTGGTTTATTCATCTACATTTGAATTTGAATCTTCGAACAAGATGGCTCTTCAGTGTCAATAGCCCTTAAATATGTGATTTTAACACAGTCTATCATGTGCACTCACCTGGATCAGCATCCTTATTTAAAGGATTTCTAGCCAACACTACTTTCCTCCACAGTAAGGCTTCATCTAGTGGTGCTCCGTACCTGAGATCCAGCACCTTGCTTGTCTTCATGCATACAGACTCTTTACATTTTTACATCCAAGGTTTCTCAAACTACTATCAAGTGAGTCTGATTTTCAGACCTGAATTAGTTAATATTGACTAGGTTTTAGGTTTATTATAGGGGTGACTAATCTAAGCCATCCCCATCCACCCATTCATTCATTCAACCAATATTTATTGATCACAGTCTGTTACATCTTTTCAGCTCACTGTGATCTTTGGTGCACCTGACAATTAGTGAACTTTTTTGTTTTCCCTTCTAGCCTAACCTTTGGGCTAGTGTTTTGCAGTAGGCATTATATGGTCACCTTAGTTTGTTTACGTGGCTTATATACAATGAAAATTTATTTACTATAGTTCTGTGAGCTGGAAGGCCAAGAATAAGATACTGACATATCCAGTACCTTGTTAAGATCTGTTTTCCACGTTCAGTGTCCTTGCATTGTGGACGAGAGAAAGCAGATCTCTGCAGTCCCTTTTACAGGGACACAAACTCCATTCATGTAGGCTCTGCCCTCGTGACTTACTTTCATTAAGGACACGCTTCCTAATACTATACTTTGGGGCTTAGATTTCAACATGTGACTTTTGGAAGGACACTGACACTCTGACCCCTGCAATGAGAAGAAGTCTCAAAATTCTTTGCCCAGTCATATGGGCAGCTGGCAGTGACTCCCTGGTCATTTGGTTCTACTTTTCTGGCCTTATGTTTGTTTCTGAGTCTTAATAAAAAGGGGAATGTTTGGCAGCTTTGTGAAATTCCTGAACTCTAAGGAAAGAGTCTGGGTACCTCAACTTCCATGAAGCATCATGGATAGTGGGCACACAATGGAAAAGGTTAATAGAGATGCAATATCAGAGGGGTTTGAGGATGTGGATCCAAGAGGACGTAGCTGGTGGGGGTGGGTAAAGTATGAAGAGGACTTTAGAAGCTGGTATATAGCCCTCAGATTCAAGGGTTTCCTCCTGTGAAAGGAGTTCCAGCCTGTGGGCACCTGGTGAAAACTCAGGGTTCACAAAAGGGCTGCATGAGGCCACAGAATTATGAGTACTCTTAGCTGCTTGGGAGGGCAAGAAATTCATTTAGAAGAGAAAGCTTTGGAAGCCTTCCAAAAAAAGGCATAATCTGAAAATTTAGGGCTTTAGGCTTTGGGGACTTAGGGACATGCTTTGATATGAAGCGGGTTGTGAGCTTATGGGACAGCTTACAGTGATAGCCTGACCTTTGTTTGATAGACAGAGAACTGAAGGTTAGTGACCAGAAGGTTCTAGACAACTAGAATAAGCTGACCATGAACATGAAATATGTACTAGTAGAGACTCTTCCTGAGCCAAGCTAACAGAGCAATTGAGAGTGTTTCTATAATTTATCAAGCCATCTGTCATTCTCAGTGTAATGAAAAGTGGGTTAGAACAATTTGTCTTTCTTGCCTGGTTAACCTCTCTACTCCTCCAGAATCCAGTAGTTTATGGTGTTCTATCCCTGACCCGTTCTCTTTGTATTTGGTAGGATGCCTTGCTCATTCTGGTTTGCCTGAGACTGTACTAGTTTTAGCACTGAGGGTCCCATGTCCCAACACTCTTAGGCTGAGAACAAACAAGGACAATGGGTCATCCCAAAGGTCTTTTCCTTTCTTAGCTCTCAACCATGTCCTTGTCTACTAATTGTTTATTAAACAAGTCTGCTTTCCCTGAGCTCCTTTCCATTTTTTTTTAATGTATGGATCACTAAACTTCTGGTCATAGGCCATGTTGTCACTGTGTCCCTTGCTTTCCGGATGGTTCTTGACCCTTTCCCTATCACACATCCGTCTTGGAAACTGCCCAATTGTATTTAGCAGTTTCTGAGATCACATTCTTTCCTCTCAGGATAGGTCTAGAGAATGAGCTGTCCCATTTCTTATGCTGCTCATGTGGGACACTATTAAAGGCTCAAATCTTTGTCCCATGTTTTCACTGATGTCCATAAAAGCCTTCAAGAGTTGGGGTAGAAAATACAGTTTGTTAGGCAGAGACTGTGCTTCATCTAAAGAACTTTTTATGTCTACAGGCTTTGAAAGAAGTTGCCCCCACTAGCTTTGAATGTACATCTGAATTGCAAACTTAAGTAAACTTGTAACAGGTCACATGATCCTTGTAGGGAGTGATGCATTTCCATCCAAAGGTGTGATGGCAAATTTGGATCTTAAGCAAGAAATCACTTCTCAGAGCCTTGGGGACTATCACATCTATGACCTGGGAGAAGAGTTCTTAGTCTCACATTGGAAGAAGAAGGCTCTTTCCTTCCAATGATTTTGTTAGAATCGTCCCACAATTTTTAGCAAATAATTATCAAGTTTCTGTTCACACAGGTCCTCTTTGAGCAATCATGACCTTGATGGAAATATTCAAGAATCAGCAGGTCAAGTCTTAGAAGCATTTTAAGGTGGAAAAAAGACAATCCTCATAGGCAATGGAGGTTGTGGGGCCATGTAGGGTGTCTTGGTTTTTGATGTGGCATAGGCCTCAAACCCCAACCCCAATGGGGCAACTTCAGGTGTTTGGCCACATACCCAGAACCCAGGGTCCTGACATGAGGTCTAAGACCTCCATTTGATCTGTGCCATTCAGTCATGTAGGTTATGCAGCTCCTCCCAAAGAGGTGTCACCTACATAGGTAGAGGCGTGACTACAGGTCTCAGCCGCAAGAGATTTCCATATTAATGAGTTACCTAAAGGCCAGAGGGCATAGCCAATTCCTTACCCTCCTTCCTCCCTATTTAAGTCAGGCTCCCACTGACCTAAGTAGGGGCTGCACATCTCGACCATCTATCATCTGTCATGTCAATAAAACTCTTGGAACCAGACTTCTTGTGTTATTGGGGCCTGCTGTCTTGTGGCCATCATGAAGGACTTCCCTGCATCCCAGCCACCGGGACTCTCAGGAGGTTATATCATTCAACACAAATTCATTCATCTTTCTGTTGTAATTAAAGGTCAGAGTGTAGGTCTCACTGAGCCCATGATCAACAGCTAATGAACAGACAGATAACAGGTAGTTTCAGACACGAACAAGGTCAGCAACTTTAATCCCTTAGCTATGTTTAGTATTAACTATCACAAGTTTAGAAAGGAGTTATTATTTATAAAGTTATAATATATAAATTTATAAAGTTATAATATATAAAGGGTAATTTCTTCTCCTGGTTTTGCATATGTAAACAACATCCTTGTCCTTATACCTCAGTTCTTATCATTTCCCTAAAGACTATTCCCTTGGCTCTCTAAAAAAAGTCCTTCATTCCTTCTTTACTCCTTATGTGATTGTGTGTGTGTGTGTGTGTGTGTGTGTGTGTGTGTGTGTATTTAAGTTTATGTAGCTAGGTATAAAGGCAGTAGCAGTGTGTCTTTTTTTAAGTCTTTGTTAGAGCTGGGAAGACAAGATATACCTAAGAACAATAGAAATGTTTTCCTATTGTTAACCCCAAATCTGTGCTTCGTGGATAACAACCTCAGGCAAGTAATTTATTTCTCTTATCTCATCTAAGCTGTCTCCTCAAGATTTCAGATGCACCATGGGAACATAATGACAGTACTTGCCTTAGAGGATTGTTTCAAAGGTTTGAATACGAGCACTTAGGAAAAGAAATTGAAGGTCATCCGCTCACATCAGACAAACTCTTGCCTTCCACTTAGCTGCCTCATTGTCAGAGAGCAGATGCTTAGGGATGGGAAGGTTGTGAGCCGATGCTCCTGTTGCTAGGCTGAGTCTTAGGTTCACCAGCAGTCAGCAATAGCTACACAGTCATTTGAGTCTGGAATCATCTCCAACAGATGCCTTATGAGCTGTCGCTCACTGGATCCATGCAAGCTTGTCCACCACCAAGCTGTAGATCACTGGGGATTGGTCTAAGTGGTTGGGAGGAAACATCAACAACAGGAAAGACTGGCCTGACTTCCCTAGCTTACACCTGTTTGGCAGGCAAAGACACTTGGGACCCTTAGCAAGTGATTCAGTCCCACACCATTGGGTGTTAAATTTGTAGGAGCTACCAAGTTCAGAAAATTAGCTGCTTACCTTAGACTTTTGAATAAAACTGAAAAAGTAAAACGGTAATAGTCATATTAAGTTCATCCCTACCTGCCTTCTATAGGAGGCTGTTGACAGGTGACATTAGGACAGAGGGTAGAGGCAGGCTTTGTACCTCAGAGACGGGAGGGAGAGGAGGACAAGTGTTATTTTCCCACTCTGAGTCCCTTATAGGTATTGTCTCATTGCATTCTCATTGGAACCTTGTAATGGTGGGTTTAATTACCTTTGTGTCATAGACATGGCTCATAAAAGGGCCCAGCAGTGTGCTCAGGATACAGGATGAAGTTGTACCTACCGATGGGCTTTGTGATCTTGAGAAAGAGTTGTTCGATGACACTTGGACAGCACAGTATTCTGGTTCTTTCAGTCATTCAATGCTTTGCTCAATGCCCCCTTCAAATCTGGGGTTACACACTAAGCAGGGTGGGAAGCAGGTGGTAAGATCCTTTTCAAAGTTGTTCACAGGCACTGTCCCAAACTAGTACATTTCTAAAGAAATCAACAAGCACGCGCACGCGCGCGCGCGCACACACACACACACACACACACACACACACACACACACACACAGGGGAAGAGAGAGAGAGAGAGAGAGAGAGAGAGAGAGAGAGAGAGAGAGAACTTCTGCAGACACTGCAGTGTTCTCAATATTATTTTTTCAAAGTTGGAGTAAGGCCAGGAACTGTCATAACAGAATAACTCTGTGTGAAACCATGGCAGGCAGCAGGAAGGCAGAGGAAGGACACTGGAAGATTTATTTCACTCTTTAATTAATCCATGTTTAATTAATGTTCACAGAGAAGGGGGTGGGCTGAAACCAGTCATCTTTCCCCCATTGCAAAGCAGCCTTTTCCTAAGTTTTTGGTTTGGAACAAACAAACAAACAAACAAACAACAGCAACAACAAGACCCCAGTGACCTGTGGTTTAGGATACATGATTGGGATACAATGCATTAAACTTCAAGGAAAAAAAAAATTTTTTTTTTTGCATTGGAAGAAGGTTAAAGAGTTTGCTATTCAAAAACTTATCTGCAAAAGAAAAAAGTCTCTTTCCCCGCTTTGTGACTTATCTCCTGTTGCTTCAACAATAAGTTGTCCTGGGCTATGTTTTTTTCCACACAAGGATTGAATAAGACCAACAGAAGGAGGTAGATGTTAGGACATGATGATCTCAGGGCTAAGCGAGAAGGTAGGCTCTCAGCAGGAGCTGAGTGGGGTGCTGAGAAGGGGGCTGGACATACAGAAATCTAATTAGCTACAGTTGTATAGATGAATCCATTTCAGGTAATTAACTGATCAGGCCTTGGAGCCCAACTCACAGCAGAAACAATCTCTCAGTGTTCAGCACTGACCTGTTCTTTTTTTCTTTTCTGAGATTGGAAAGAGGCAAGAAAGAACCCAACACCAGTGGCTCCCAGGCTCAAAGGGGCCACCAGTCCCTCTTCTTACACAGACAAGGCTCTAATTTCCTTGTTTTAATTAGCGAACTTAAATTTTTCAGAGCAGTTTTAGATTCACAGAGAATTTCCATATAACTCCTCTTCCTGCTACCCACAACCCTTTTCACAGTCAGCCTCTTAACCTGTGGGGCTGTTTGCTATAGTCAGAGAGCCAGTATAGACAGAGTGAAGTCTGTCGTTTGCACCAGGGCTCATGGGTCCTGGCAGATGTCTAAAGACCCCTGATTCCTTCTCAGATACAGATGTGTATGTTTCAAAGGTAAAGTGTACTAATTATTAGTGAGTCACTGGTCTGAGGAGACTAGTAGGTAGAAGTGATGATTTCCAAAGTTCTGTTTAACCTCAAGTCCCCAGGGTTCTATAACCCAATGGGTGTCAGTCATGAGCAGACTTATGAGGCAGAAAGGATGATTCCTGCTTGCTCTCCCACTAGGGTCCTTGTCACAAAGAGCAGTTGGGATTCACTGTAGCCAGATTGCTGTTTTAAAATAGCCAAGGAGAATTCTTCTAAGACGTTGGCCAAAGACTGAGGCTATGAGATAAGCTCTGCATGGGTCATTAACGTGTTAGCTGTGTGCTGCAGCTGCTTGTTTGAACAACAAGCTACACAGAACCTTCTACCCTGTGCTGGCATTAAACGTGATTCTCCTTCATTGAGGAACTGATAAAACTCTCAGATGGACATGCTATGGTTCTGAACCCCAAAAGACAGAACTGACCATGGAGCTACTGTGCACCTCAGATCTACACCAGAGCGGTATTCTGTGGATGTGTTACTAATCCACGGTCATCTGGACTTTGAAGGCAGCTGTAAGTGTCCTAGCTCACATCCAGTTTCTTTGTTTGCCCCATCTGGTGGTCTCCGTGGCTAAGAATGTAGAGGTCCTCAGAGGGAGATTAGGCAAAGGCTCTGTGAGTTGAGGTCTGCTCCACTGTTCCCCACAGTGGACCCTAAAGAAGAAAAACAGTCCATGGTCTTAAGATATTTATTGTCATGACAGAAAATGGATGAAAACTATACCCCTGTATTTTCAGGGTGGGCCTGAGGTTAAATACCTTTTGCAAGGAGGAGGGGCTGGGAAGAAATATTTAATTGGTTACGTCCTTCTGGCCTTTAGGTACCTCATTAATATGGAGGTCTGTCTTGAGGCTCTGTGGCCTGTAGTCACACCCTCTACCTGTGGAGGAGCTAGTGGGTGTTGTCCTATGTGACTGAAAGGTGCAGTTCAATGGAGGTCTGTGACCTTGGTCAGGAGCCTGGAGTCTGGGAGCATGGCGAAATGCATGCCATCCCTTAGGATTACCTGGGGTCTCCGGCGAGTTCTAGCCAGTGCTCAACCAGAAACCATGTTGTCCTTTCACAGTCCTACACTCTCCCATACATATACACATCATATACACATATACACATATACACATCATATACACATTATATACACATATACACATATACACAAACACATATACATAGGCTTTTCCCTTTATCTGTTCATGTTTCAGAAGTGAGAACTCTTGATTTTCTAGGAAAAGAAGAAACTAGACTTTGAGACATCTGAAAAAAGTATACAAGTCCTATGGCTCTTTGCATCAATCACTGATAACAACTCAAAGTTGGTTGAGGCTGCCTGAAGTAAAACTCTCTGACTCCCTTCTCCTATGTGTTCCGGGATTCTAGACTCTCCTCTGGTGCCAGGTAACACTTACCTTCTGGCAAGGCTCTTGTATCTGTTTGTATCATCAGCTAACTAATTCCCAAAAGGTCATCTTAGAGTGGCTTCATTACCAAGCAGTTGGCTTTTCAATTATGCAAACACATATTTACCGAGCATCTCCAGTTTGCCAGACACTTTCGGCAGACTGGGCTGCCTGGAAGTAGATTCTGAGCTATATTCTGGGGAACTTTCCTAGAAAGTGTACCCTTGGAAAACAAAGGGGAAGATAGCAAGATGAGGCAGAGGGACAGTTAGGTTGCAGTGCAGTCACAAAGGCTCATGTTGACCCCATGGAGAGTAATGAAGTTTGGCAGAGCATCCCATGATGAGGCAAAATGCTAGTTCTTCTGTGCTTACATTAACTCATCGCTGACTATAACTACTCCAGACAATGAGCCCAGGAGGCAGATTTCTGTCTCTGCAGGAAATTTCTGGAGACGGTTTGAAGTCCAGGGCTAGCTGCTGGCAATACAGGCACCATCCTGGGAATGAAGTTTTTGAGCCTCAAAGGGGAACCTGGTGGCACAGCAGGATGCCTGCTGGCCTAAGCAACACAGTCTGTGTGCTCACAGGCATTTGCGATGAGCATGGGTGGAATTACACAAGCACTCTGGTAATGCTAGTTTGAGTGGCATCTAGGAGGTGGAGGGATCGCCTCATCCTTTAGGCATTTGTCAAGGATAACGGCAGTGAAGAAAATCAGATTTGGGAAGCATTTGTATTGGGTATTAAGATTCTGAGCTTGAGGGTCTTCGTTATTCTTAAGTTAAAGGATGAAGGCTTAAAGTCTGTGGTGGGTAAAGGGGCTTTTGTACAGACCTCTAGATTAGGACATTGGACAAGAAGCCAACTGACTCCCTGTGGCTAAGGAATGATATCTGGCTGAGAGTTGAGGCTCAGAATCAGTTTGCTTGTTTTTCTTTTCATCTCTAGAAGTTCCAGGAAACACCACCAAAGAGATCATGACCATTGATATCTCCTGCCTCAGTTCCTGTGGCTCTGGACCTACTTGGGTATCAGGAGGACAAGCTGCAGCTGCTCCAGGGAGGGAGTGGTCACTGTGCTCAAGGCACTGGAGTGCCCTGCTGACTTCCCTGGAGGGGGCTGTGACTTTCCATTCCATAACACATTGCTCAAGACTTTTTTGGAATGAGAGGAATTGCTTCCTCCAGCCAAAGAAAGCTAAGGAGGCATTTAGCGACTAGGTGAAGACCTAAAGGGAATTCTGCACCTAAGTGCTGCTCTGGGAGGGGGTTCCTAAATGGCTACTTAAAGCTGCATCTCTCAACTTCTCTGCCAGATTGACAGGGGTTTTATACCCCTGGCTCTTAAGGTTACAGAGTCATGGCAGCAGTGGCTGTTCTTATGGTTTCACCTGCAGTCTCCTGCCTACCCAAGTCAGACAGTAGGCTCATGGCAACACCTTTCACTTGGGGATGGAGCAGATACAGAGGACAGGAATGGGTTACTGACCTAGTAAGGGACAAAAGGTCCAGATGGTAGATGATTGGTGCATGCTAGGATAACATAGGCAGTAGAAGGGGGTAAGGAAAGGGAGTGTCCTTATGATCAAGGACACTTAGACCAAAGTCAGACTTCACTAGCATCTTCTTGAGGCCAACAAGTCTGTTTACTTGTTCAATGGTGAACCAAACCCTAGTTCCACCCTGTGATAGGACTGGGAAGCAAGGAAGGTCACCTCCTCTCCTCAGTGACCTATTTGTCACTGCTATAGTTTTACAGGACCTCAATAGGCAATCCTAACTAGCCTGGAATGCATGTAGAGCAGGCTGGCCTTGAACTCACAGAGACCATCTTGCCTCTGCCTTCCTAGTGCTGGCATTTGAGATGTATACTATAATGACTGGCTTTACTGCTTATTGTCTTAAACAAGGTTGTAGAAATGTTTTGAAGACAGATACATAAACAGAAACCCAGATGCTTTTATGAAGGTAGATGCTTGCTTCTGGAGCCCTGCTTATAGCACTGGAGGCTCTGCCATGAGTGACCTCTGAATTTCTCGGGTGGTCTGCATTGAAACCACTACTCCTACAAACTGACTGACCTACAGCCCAGTCAGTACCAGTGTTTTCCAGAGTGGCAGTGGGCTCAAGAGGCCACAGGTGCCACCCAGGTCATGTATAGGCTCCTAAACACTTTTCAGGTATAAATACCTGGACACAGCTGTCCATCCACTCTCCAACTCTTGTCCCCCCTATGTCTTTCCTGGGATTAGTTGGTTTTCTTCCTTGACATAGAATTCTCTTCTGTTCTCTGATGCCTGTCTCTTCTAGTAAATGACAATAAAACTAACCCATGGAGAGTGTTGATATTAGTTGTAAGTTTTCTGTTTCCTCATAATGGCTCCAAAAGACTTACCTAACCTCTTCTTAGGGGGAACAATGAATGGAGGCAAAGAGAGCCACATGGCTGGTCCCATGCTGAAACCCAGGTCACCTGATATTCCAGCACCTGCTTTTCCCAACTCTACCTATGCAGCTGTGTGACTGTGTGATGACTTGCCATCCAGCTGTGGCTGCTACCATGAAGCTTCAATGATACTTTCTGGCTGAGGGGAAGGGGCTTGTCTCATGGATCCTAATGGCAATATAGAATCTGTTTCTAACATGTCTTATTTTATAGAATTGAGTGTCCTAAGTGTACTCTGTCTCAGTTAATTCTTAGGAAAGAATTATTATGTGTTCATGTTGTGCACATGTGTATGAGGCTGTACATGTGTGTGAAGGCCAGAGGTCAACATCAGATATTTTCCTTAGTTCCTCTCTGCCTTATCTGAGACAAGTTCTCTCACTGAACCTGGAAATTACCAGTTAGCTAGATTGGTTGGCTAGTGAGCTACTTGTCTGTCACTTTGCCTCCCAGCACTGGGTCAGGGGTGCACACTACTGCACTTTCATTTTTATGTGGGTTCTGGGGATCCAAACTCAGGTCCTCATGCTTGTGTAGCCAGCACCTTAGCTATTGAACCACCTTCCCAATCCTCTGAGAAGGATTATTGCTTCCTGTGCCATTCTCTCTGGAAAGCTTTGCCATGCTTTTCCTCTTCACTTTTCTGAGAAGCACCACTTCAGAGTAACCTCCCAAGTTGATCCAATCACACACACACACACACACACACACACACACACACACACACACACACGCACACATTTACACAAGACACACTGATTCACACAGACACACATATAC
>JANHMN010000010.1:58168269-58202916 GCA_030674055.1 Rhabdomys pumilio | reverse complement strand
AGACACACATATACACACATACACACACTCAAACACAGACATATACACAGACACACAGATACACAGACACACACACACACACAAACACAGACACACACACACATCATCATCATCATCATCATCATCACCCCCCACACTGCCTGCAGGGTCCCCCAGCGTTAGGTAGGCAAACACACGGTGGCTGGTGGCCTTTCACAGCTTCGTTTCTACTAGCTGGTTGGCCATTGGGCCATTCAACCTTACAAAAACCTCCAGCTTGCTTCTTCACGATGGTTATGAAGCTGCAAAGCCGGGAAGTCAATGTTACGGTTACAAGGCTCACCTCCAGCAATCTATTTAAGCAATTTCCTGTAAGCATCACTGGTGTGCAGGACCGAAGACCATCTCTGGAATCTGGCTGCAAGAAAGCCTTGGAATTGAAGTTTTTCTCTTTTCAACTGATGTGTTCGTTCCTGTGTACTCTTAGCAGACAAGTTCTCAACACTTACACTCCTGTACAGGCCAGGACTACCAGTTTCATGCTGTAAATGTAGTTGTGTGTGTGCATGTGTGTGTGTGTGTGTGTGTGTGTGTGTGTGTGTGTGTGTGTATTGGAAGAAGTTGTAGCTTTTCGATGGTCCCTGTTCAATGCTTTCCATCCAATTAATACCACACTTCCTCTCATGGGCATTAGTGACAAGTTACGAGTACACAATGTGGCAACACTCACACTTGTTACTCTAAGTCAGCGACGGTCTGTTCACACTCTCATCTCACTAGCTAAAGCCCTCACACAGCCCACCAACCTTTAAAGGGAAAGGATGAGGTTCAATTAGGAGGGTGCATGCACCCTTGTTGTTCAGCTGGGATGGCTGACACTCCTCCATGACCATATTTTTCTTCCATGTGCTGAAGACACTGATAAAAATTTCACTACAATGTCTTCTGGGGAAAATAAAGCTAGCACAGTTCCCAGAGGCAAAATTCTAATCATGCTTTGCAGTCTTTCTAAGTCTGCTATGATTTGCTGGGCTGGAAACACTGTCTGAGTTTGTATAAAAATTTTGTCTATTATTCTTGCATTTAGGAGGGAAGGAGAGGCCCAAGAGTCTCAGTTTTTTTTTCCTGCATTCTTGGTAAGCATTTCCAAAGAAGGACTGAGTTCCTGGATTTCATTAGAATACTGCATGAGCAGGACCTAAAGTTATTGCCTGAACCTGACCGCAAGGAAACCTGGGAATTGTAGTTTCTCTTTTCAATGATACATCTGCCCCTGGGTAAGTCTAGGGACCCATGCTGATGCCCAATTCAGTATACTCCTCAGGTGTCCTACCCTCTCTGGATATTTCCTGTGACTTCCACTTTTGTTCTGCTTGAAGTTATTTCTGACTCTTTTGAGTCCTCATGTTGTCTGTATCTGACCCCAACACTCCTTCTTTGTATTGTCAGTGTTTATGAATACCTCATTCTCCACCAGGATGTGAGCTTTCTGACACTTTAGGAAGTTGGTTTGATACATCTAAAACTAGAGTAGACTTTATTAAGTATTTCTGAATGGTTCAAAGAATAAATCTCCATGGTTTTCCTAAGAGTCTTTCTGTGGGACATGCTTAAAATCTCTTAAGTGAAAGATAGTACACGGATGGATGGTCAGACTGTGGAATAGTTTGGATGCGTACAGAGGCCAGTTAGCGTCTCATAGGGAGAATAAAAAAAACTTATTCTCCCCTAGAGAAATCTTGATGGACAAATTCTCACATCCTAGATCTTAGAACAGAGGGAGCCAAATGGGAGTGGGGATGACTCAGAGAAATGCTAGTCTGCAAACAGGAGCCCACACCCTGCTGTGGTGCGCAGTTCACCTAGATGTACGTATACAAAGATATATTTTGGTCAGGATTTAACTCTTTGGTACAGGGGTAAGCTTCACAGGGTCAGGGGTGTGAGATGTTTCTGCTTCATTGATGACCTTCATGGTCTAGGCTGATCACGAGGAAGAAAGGGACAGTAGAGTATTTTGTAAATGCAATGGCCACCGTGTGTCTTTGCTTTGCATGGGAGATGTGTCCTTGGTTGAGGCGTGGGATCACTGCAAGTCCTCAGGTCCTGCAAGGGATCAGCAAGCCATGATAGCTAGAGCCAGAGGAGCACTACCCATGTTAGAATAACTTAGTTTTCATCCCCCAAACACATACACACTGAGATGAGCCCCAAGCACAACCTCCTCTTTCCAGATGGTAGAAGAAGAAATGTAGAATTCTTATACCTTCTGGATCCTTCTGGGATCTATCTTGAAGACAAGATGGGGAGACAAGGAGATAGAGAAGGGCAGGAATGTGGTATGAGCATCATACACTACCACTTGACACACACACATCCCCCTTTCATATGAACTAAAGGAGACACGATCTACTATTTTATTTTACCTCTGGCTCAACACAAGGTACAGGGGAATGGGTCCTCTGTTGGGTTACTTTGGGGCTGTCTCCTGAGTTCAGATCTCTCTGTCTTTGTCTTCCTCTACTATTGACTCAAGAGAAATGTAAGTTTGATGAAATGAACATCTCCACTCCAGCAAAGCAGGAAACAGTGGCCATTGTAGCTTCAATATAAGCTGGCCACTAGATAGGATCACTAGTCCAGCAGAAGGTGCTGAGTTCATGATCTTAGAGTGAGCCACTGTCCTCCAAAGTTGCCACTAGGCATGCTGTGTCAGAACCTAGTGCCACGCAATGATGCTCAGTCGCCAAAAGAGTACCAAAGGGTAAATATGTTGTATTAACATGAATCCTAATGACAAACACACTGCAGTTATAAGCACATTGTAGATACACAGAACAGTTGATATAGTCTGAACACAGATACAAAATAAGTTATACTTGCTTTGTCTTCCATCACAGTAGGAGTGTAGCTGACAGCCACTGCATCAGTGGCCATGGAGCAAGCCAGGGGGAGACCGGGAAGGAGGACGGAGGGCACTGAGAATGATGGGAATTTTTGCCAAGGACACCAGAGTCCCTGGAATGCTATAGAGAATAAGGTCCCAGTCCTCTCAAGATGGCTTTCCATGAATTAGCATGAAGACCTGTTTTATAAAAGCCTGTGGCTGAATTTGAGCTGGGATGCTTTAGGTTAATGAATGGGGGGCTGAGCAGGAACAGGCACAGACAGTATCCAGCAGGCCAGCCCACTCTCCTGATGGCTTGGTTGGACTTTTGTGATGTGAACACGAGGCACAGGCCAGAAGGCACAGTTTGCTTCTACAAGGTGACAGATGGCCAGATTGATGGCCCAGCAAAGGCTGGCAAGCCTTCTTCCTTTGCCTGGATGCTCTGGGAGGCTGTGTGAGGGGTTGTGTGATCAGACTGTCTTGGGCTTTGTCACCACGTAGTAATACTGGGATCTTTCATCTATCACAGAACTGAGACAAACAGAGGGGTCTCAAATTCTGGATTTGAAGTCTCCTTGTGACTTCCAGGAGTTTGGGAAGGTACCTACCCCAAACTACTCTGAGTCTTTGGTTCCTCACCTGAAAAATGCAGTAACAGGAGGGAAGCATACTTGCTTAGGGCATTCATGAAGGCCACAGGGATTAAAATATATAAAGTGCCTAACCTGCTCCTGACTCACAGGAATGGCTTGGTATGTATAAAGAAACTGAGTATCCAGAGACACTAGGCCAGGGGCCGGGCAATAAACCCATGAACCACAAATGCCCTGTTCAAGACCTCAGGGCAGCTTTCTTGTGCTTTCCTACTCAGTTGTTCTTTTTCTCTTCCCATCAGGGAGTCTTTGACACACACGGCAGGCAGAATTCAAGGTCCAAGTTTACTGAGGAAGACAGTCTTAGGTTTAAAAAAACAGAGAACGTAGGCCAGTGTCTTTTCAAGTGTGGGGTACAGTGTCCTATGAAGGTTTCTCAGTTTGATCATCCTCTCTCAGCTTCTCCTTTCCCTCACAGCTCCCAGCCCCTGAGTAAATTTCTACTTAGGAAGCCACAGAGGAAAAATAAAAGCATAGAAAAATGAAGCAAATTGTTCATTTCACTAAAAGCCTTTCCCATCTGCTCAGAGCCTAGATGTGGAGGCACTGGGGATAGGGTGGGTGGCCATCTGAGTTAACTGCCTTGTGTCTTTGGGGGAATGGGAGATGGAGGGAAAGTTTGGACACAGGCCTATGTCCTAAGACAGAGGAGGTAAAGCTGCCCTTCTACCAACCCTGGGAATTTGGAGAGGTGCTCAAAGAGAGATGAATCCTTCTCATTCATAGTTTGTGTGTGTGTGTGTATGTGTGTGTGTGTGTGTGTGTGTGTGTGTGTGTGTGTGTGTGTGGTCATTATGTCTATCCTCTCTTCTGACACTGTCTGAAGTTACCTGGCTCTCTTACTCAGATACTTTCCTCTTAGATGGAGGGAGGAGGTGGGCAGGCAGCTCATTGGGCAGCTCGTGCCCCTCTAGCTTGACTTTGATAAGGTGGTTGGCCAGGGCAAACTCCTCATCATCCAACATGCCATCTTTGTCAATGTCGGCTAGCTTCCAGATCTTGCCCAGCACGCTGTTGGGCAACTTGGAGCGCACCATCTCTTTCTTGGCATTGGCACCTGTGATCTTGCCATCCACTGGGGATAAGGTGTAGAAGATCTCATCATACATAGGCTTGTCCCGGGCCACCACCCACTCGGCATCATCAATGCCCTCCCCAGCTCCTTCTCCATAGCCATGCCCAAAGGGGCCTTGCAGAGTTCCCTCAAATGCTCCTCCCTTCACCATCTGGACAGGCCGCTGGGTTTCTTCCTGGCGCACCAGCACCATGAGCTGGGCAATATCATGGGCTAGCATGTCATCTACCACTTCCAGCAGCTTGCTCTTCAGTGGTTGGAATTTGCTGAAGTCCTGGGCCTGCAGCTGGTCCTGGGAAGAGAAAGGAAAAGGATAAAGCAGAATACAGTGGAAGGAGGCACTCTCATCAGAGAAAGTGCCTCCTATTAAAGATAGAAGCCTTGCCCAATTATCTTTCTAGTGAAAGCAGTTAGGCCAACAGGTTGTGGCAAGAGAGGGGAGCAAGGACCGGGTGGGCTAAGGATAGGTCTTTTATGAAAGAACAGAACAAGAGCTGGGGCCAGGGAACAAAGAAAACTAGTGTTGGTTTGTTTATTGACATCTCTTTAAATATTGTTACAACCTGGAACTCAGACATTTCTTCCAAAATTAGGTTTGTCTGTTAAATGGTGAGCCTTGAAGGTGATGGATCTCTCACATGGAGTCTTGAGGGTCTCCAGGAAAGCTTATGCTTGAAAAACACACAGCAAAGTGCTTTTGATGCCTCCCTACCTACTGTTCTTGGTGCTCTTGGAGATAGAAAAGTCATACACTAGTCACAGTTAGTGAGAGGGCCAGAGTCATGGGGATGAGAAATAAAGGCAACTAAAACCACCACAAAAGCCAAAGGTCATTCCTAATCTTATAGCTCTCAATCAGGATTCTCACTGGAATTGCTTGGCTATCCAAAGACTAGACCCCTATCAAGAATTCAGACCTAGTAGGCACCGGCAGGTATGTAGACTTTATGAAAGCTGTCCCCTTTGCCCTCACATGACCACCCACCCACATCATAAAAGAAAGATTCTCTACTTTGAAAATCTTTGCAGTCTTGAAAGACCCTCTGTTGCAGGACCTTTCCTGCCCACTGTATTTGCAGTGGAGCTTTGTGATTGGGCAGTAGAAGAGGTAGGTGGAGCTAGGAGTTGGGAGGAGGAAGGAAGGAGAAAGGAAGAAGGAGAAGGAGGAGGAGAAGCAAGATGGAGGTAGATGTACGTGTCTCTAGGTGTCTCGGGTAGTTATTCATGTCAAAAGGTTAGATATTGGGTTAAGAATTCTAATTGTGTGGGCATCTTGCGTATTGAACATTTGCTAATATATAAATCCATTTGATAATCTTAAGAATTAAGAGTCTTATTTCTACTGGGTACCGTGAGGATGGCAGATATTGTCTGGGGTTGAGCTGAGCATTATGAGGGTGGCAGAGTTGGCCCAAGAGCCATGCTTAGAGCCAAGGACTCCATGGAGCTGACTGGCAGAGGCAACAGCCATGCCAATGCCTCAAGGGTCCTGGGCCAGCATTCCTGGCTAGCCAGTGCCATTTAGTGTAAGAACTTATAGCGGGAACATGGCCAGGCCAGGAGGTAGCCAAGCCACTCGCCCCTTCTAACACCTCCCACTACAATCCTCAACCTAGAACATCCAATTTCTCCTTGTTTCTAGAACAGTGGTTCTCAACCTTCCTAATGCTGTGTCCCTTTAATACAGTTCCTGGTATTGTTGTGACCCCCAACCATAAAGTTATTTTTGTTGCTATTCAAAACTATAATTTTGCTACTGTTATGAATCATAAGGTAAATAACTATGTTTTTCAATGGTCTTAGTCAACCCCTGTGAAACCTCAAGGGGGTCACAACCCATAGGTTGAGAACCACTGTTCTCGAAGGCCATAGATGACAACTGCTGTCCTGGTCTGGCCACAGTAATCTCATTATGTGGGAAAGAGGTCTCTAAACAGGGATGGGCACAGCTGAAAATTTAAAGGTTATTTAGAGCTACAATTCAGAGGCAAGTGCTGGCAGGAAACTTCTCACCTCTCTACAGATGGGCCATGGAGAATGTTGTGGAGAGCGGAGCAAGATTCTAGACTAAGGGCCTTGCAGACAAGATAGTTCAGTTGGTTCCCAGCAGTTGTGTACAAGAACCTTTTGCAGCTCCTGTTTATTGATGCCAGGAAGGCTCTACATGTATCTAGTGTCTAATGACATGGTGGCTTCTTGCTTGGATTCTGAAAACAGTTCCTATGTGAGGCTTCTGTGAATGTGTTTCTGGGAAAATGCTAAGACCTCAGCGAAGTCTTGTATAAAAGTCAGATGAAAATACTCTCTCTGAGAATGACTTTGGGGAAGAACACATTCCCCTCCCACCTACCCCCAAACACACAATCCCAGTGGTTGCCCTAGGTTTAAGGGCTTGCAACATACTCCAAAGATGCTGTGTGCAACAGACTGTTCCCAGGGAGTTCAGAGGTAAACCTAAGCACTTAAGGGTCTCCAGCATTATCCTGGAGATGGAGATGTTGAACATGTAGCCTTCACTAGGTAAGGTCTTCAGTGTCACCAAACACACCTGTGCCCTTGGGGACAACTGGGCTGTTTCTCTCCAGGCTTGGCTATGGCATTTGCTGTGAGTGATCATGTCTTAATGCCACCTCCTTGCCTTATGACTCTGGCTTCTCTCAGGAGCTCTGTCAGCCCCTTCATTCCCTGGCAGCCAGTTAGTAAGATGTGTCTCCCAACTGTAGGGTCCCTGACCTCATTACCTGCATCCTCTTCAGGTTGGGGAAGTCCCCAGGGGAGATCTGGTGTTCTCGCTCAATCCGGCCATAGATCTCAGCCAGGTTGTTCACCAGTTCTTTCTTTTTGGTGTCTTTCCCAAACACTGAGGGCATCTCCTTCTTCAGGGAGCTGATGATATAGGCATGGACCTGGCAAAGAGGGGCAGAGGACAAGCTTAGCAGGAGCCTGAACTGGTCCTTCGAGTCCCGCCTTCTGAAACCATTTCTTTCATCCCCCACAGTACCAGGCTAGCACGGTGAGAATGTGGAGAGGGAAGTTCACAGTGGAGGGCTGAGAACACTGCTGTTATAGACACTGAGAATGGCAGCTTCTGAACACTAAGGGATCTGGTACAGTGACAAGGGCTTTCATACTCTGTTCCTCTCCATCCTGCACCAGCCCATTCAGTTTACAAACGTAGAAAACAACACAGAGAAAGTACAACACAGCATAGCCTTCCTGGAGATCACTGAGGTGATCATGGAGCCAAGCTCTAACCTGGCTATCTAATCCAGAGCCAGCAACCATAACTCTCCTATCTAAGGAACCTCAGTTCTTGCAACTGATCTCTACTTTTGAACCTGTCTCCATTGCATTAACTTGCAGCAACCTTACCTTGGCCAGCCGGGCTCTCTTGATGAGATCATTGAGCTTTCGAAGAGCAGCATTCCGGGGTAGACTCTGAATGTCTCTGAACAAGTCTTGCTCTTCAGCTTCAAAGAGCTTCCGGTTGTCAGGAATGAGAAGAGGGTGGGACCAGAAGGAGCCAATGTAGACCCGGATCACCTCTGGTGTGTTCACGATCTTCCCCAGGGACCACATGAGGGCCCCGTATACCCGCATCAGCTGTTGGGTCTCAATCTGGTCGGCCTTGTTCAACACCACTCGCATCTTGTCCTCATGGTTCTTGAGAGCCTTGATGACTTCTGAGAACTCATCAGAGATGTCCAGCTTGTGGGCATCAAAGAGCAGGATAATTCGGTCCACCCGCTCAGCAAACCACTCAAGGACAGCAGCAAAGTCATACCCTGTGGTGGAGTGACAAGTCAGTGGGAGGAGCTTTGGGGCATGGCAGTATAGTGAAGGGTCCAATGTAAGATAACACAGTCTTAGAAATTGTCTCTGGGTTCACATCCTGGCTTCTCCCATTTGACTGTTTGACCTTGAGCAAATTACTGTGGTGTGTGTGTGTGTGTGTGTGTGTATGTGTTTTCAGTAGTAGGAATCAAACACAGGGCCTTATGCATGCTATCCAATTGTTCTTCCACTGAGTTATACCCCCAGGCCTCCTTACCATTTTCCATCTATGAAATGATCATTAGGAAGTATCTGGCTTGTAGGATGACGGAGATGCTCAGGAAATGTTAGACTCTATTATAAGCATTGCTACTCCCATAAAGGCTGGCCCTTATCCATTCGCCTTATTTATTAAAGTTAGGGGTCAGGGATCCCGATGGGAAAAGAACTCTAGACATTATTTTCATGCTGATATTTTGAGTATCCCACATTAACCTTGAGCTTTCTCTACAGGCAAATTTAGCCTTGAACTTGAGATCCTCCTGCCTCAGCCTCCAAAGTGCTGAGGTTCCAGGTATGTATTATCATGACCCATTTGGATACTTGTTTTGAATCTGGATAAAGACTCAGAAATTCTTCACAAGGTATAAGCAACAAAACAGAAGATGCAGGTTACTGATGCATGTTCAGACTATGCCCATCTCTGGTTGGGAAGAAGTCTCAGTTCTTGATACAGACTCAAGTGACTTACTCTCCTATAGCTCCCAAGATCACTTCCTTCCTCAACTGCTGCAGCCCCACCCAAATTCCCAACTCCTGTTCTGTATGGGAGTCCTTCCTGAGGATGTGACTGGACCTCTGGCACCTGGTTATCCAGAACTGAGCTACTCCAAATACAGCTTGTTCTGGGAACTCTGGAACTCCCGTCCCACTCAGTGCCAAGCAACTGCAGATCTGGGAGAGGGAGAAATTATCCTGGTTTGGTTATGCAGTGGTCTCCAAAAGGCTCATAGTGGGGGCTTTATTGTCAGCTGGTGGGCTTTTGGGAAGTGAATGGATTATGAGGGCTCTGAGATAACCTCTGGATTAACTCCTTGGTGAATTTGTAATACCAAGGGTATTATTGGGAGACAGGGGCTATGTGAAGGAATGGGTTACTGAGGTGGGTGAGCTGGGGGCAACTTTGGAAAAACAGACTTTTATTCCAAGCCCTTCTTTTTGTGCTTTCTCATCTCTTAAAGTTTAGCAACATCACTCTACCACGCTCCGATACCTTGATGTTCTATTCTTACCAAAGCCCAGAAACAGAGAAGCCAAGAGACCATGGACCACGAGACAGACTTGACCTTTCCACATTTTAAGTTATTAGCCTTAGATGCTTGTTGCAGTGATGAAAAGCCAACCACAGAAGGAGAGGTTATCCCTGGAACTCACCAAATAAACTATGCTGGCAGCCCAGAAAGCCACAGGAATCTACCTGTCTCAGCTTCCTCAGCACCAGAATTATAAATATAAGGAACACAAGAGCTTCTAAGTCCAGCTTTTTATTAAACGGGCTGTGGGGCTCAGACTCAGGTCCTCATGTTTGCATGACAAACACGTTACAAACGGAGCTCGATCTCCTTAACAGTGGGTACTCATTACCCTCATATAATTAAGGAATCTCCCCATAGCCAACCTGAACAAACCTGCCTTATGCTTCTCCATCTCTCCTGTACCCAGGGTACACATGGCAGGTACTCCATCAGCATATGCTGCACACAGTTGACATAGAATCCTGTTCTGCCTTTCACATCCAGGAAACACTGAACAGGTCACCTCTGGACCTTTAGTTTTCCAGTCTCTAAATTAGGACCCACCAATGCCTTGACCACAGGGTTGTAAAGATCAAATCTAAGATGAGAGGCTGACAAGTCTCTCATCATTTACTAAGGATCTTGGCCAAATGCCCAGCCCTTTCATAAAGAACCCCTCAGTGTGTTCCCAGAGGATGAAGCTTGCTTGGCACGTCTGTGTCTCTGTAGGATCGCTGGCCTGGGTAGGTTCCCTGTAGTTTCTGCTTAGTTTATTAACTTGATATGCTGGGCAACAGAATCCCCTTGCTTATCCTTGGTCTCTGCTTCTGGGATGGATGACCTTTGAACTCCCTTTTTTTGGTTTACAGTTCTCTGCTTCCAGGCCCAGAGGTGTGAGGACATAGAGTGCAGTAACATGGAGATGAGACACAAGGAGAGAGAATTGCTGGAGACTGCTTCCTTTGGGACCCTGGGCATGCCTATAGGAAGCCTGCTGGTGTCTGCTGATAAATGGATGGCTTCCAGGAACCTTTCACATGATGCAATAAACACAGAGGCCTCCTATTAATCCTCCTACTTTTGCAAACTCTGGTAAGCTGCTATCAAATGACAAGCAGTGAGGAGCCTCCTCTGAGGTGTGTGGTGGGGAAGACTTGAGGGTGAAGCCCTGGCTCTGCAAGCTCCTCTGAGGCCCACCGTCCTAGCTCTTGGCTACTCCAGGGCTACCTCAGGGCCTGGACTTATGTGTATGCCCAAAAATAAAGGGTGGGGAAGGCAAAGACTGGGCATAGTCAGGAGAGGAGCACGAGACTACTTTCTCATTTGTCTGAGACTGGCTAAATGCAGAGCCCACGATGTTGCCATGGAAAGCATACCTGACATTAGGAGGAGAGAGCTCAATCTGAATGGAGACTGCAGAATATATATAGCCTGACCAAGGTGACTACCAGATGGCCATATCCCTTTATCTCAGAAATGGCTCTGAGATTCTCGGTAACTATGCCTGAATACATGCAATAGCTCATAGTCTCTGAATTGTAGATCAGTGGGTGAAGAATACAGAAGTGGTCCTTCCTGGATTCTTCTGGGAATGTCTGCTGGTACCTAGGGATCCAATGGATAGGCTCCAAGGCCAGTGTCTGGGAAGCCTGCAGGGATCTGTAGTCCCCACCCTCAGGCTCCAGGGGCTGGGAAGAAAGCATTTCTAATTAAGGCCAGGCAGGAGGAAATCAATGAGACAAACTCAATAAGGCAGGGCCACTCCTTAATCACCCAGCGCTCCCCTCGCTGTCTGACAGTGTGTCATTCTTTGCATTTTCAGTTTCGAAACCAACCTCAGTGGATTCTTCCTGCTCCCCATCACCCAGAGTGAACAGGATGCTTGTGGTGGCCATATAGCATACTTTGTGAAAAATCTGTTACGGTCTTGAGATGTTTTTAAAAAGAGAGAGATACAGAGGCATGAAGTACCAAGAGTTGGGGAAGGGTTCAGCTGACAATGGGGAGCAATGCAGCAGACTCATCGCAGCGATGCACAGACTCCAGATGGTCCCAGTAAGGCAATACGACCTTTGGAGGGCATCAGGGTTCAGTCACTCCTCACCAACCTCACCAGTACATGAATGCCCACACATACATGGGTTTACCAGCTGGTCATCTGAGGAACTGCAGGGGCCCTTAAGTGCTCAGGGGTAGCTATAAGAAATGACACACACCCTCAAAGTCTCAAGAGGGAACTTGGAGTTGAGAGGCTTGTCCCCCATTCCTTCCTGGTCTTCCCAACAGGTTATGTATGATAACATGCCAAAAGCCAAGAACTGGGACTTGGGAGACCAGGGTTCTCATTCTAATTGTGTCATCTGCCCTGAGCTGGCTGAGTACTTGGACCAAGAGTTTTCATTTATATACAGTCTGGGATGAGAGCATGAAGCCCTGAGGTGACTTTTCCAGAGTGGAATTGCACAGGGATTCAGACTGAGGCACAGTGGGGAAATGTGGCTTCCAGGTGAAAAGGTATGAAGTCTTCTGGGTCCCTCTGAACTCCTCATTACTGCATCCTTCCAGTAATGAACCAGGGCCAGCCACATCCTGCCCCTTCCAGGAACAGCTTCTGTCTGCCTTTCCTGCTTACTCCAGAGCCTTTTCTTTCAGCCCTGAGTGCCAGCCCCAAAATGTCATGCACATGGCTTCTCCACAGCCATACACTGCTACCCCCACTCCTCCCCGAGCCTGGACAGTAGGCTTCCTGGAAGCAAGAATCACATTTTGTTGGGCATTAGCCTGGAGCGAAGGCCCAGCTCTATGCTATCTGAGGTTTTTCCTGGGAGCCCCAGGAGCAGCTTCCTTTTCAGGACTGCCAGGGGTTGGGCAGCCTAGAGCAAGGTCTTTGTGCTGACTTGACTCCAATCCTTGTGCTGAGCCACAAGCCCTAAGCCGGCAGTGGTGTGGTGAGGGGACTTAATTTCAGGCTCTGCAAACCCTTCAGCTAGAGCCTTCATGCAAGGCTTGGTCAGCAAGAATATCTGAGGAGGCCTGGCCCACCTGGGCTTGAGGAAGGTAGGAAGTGCCAAATCTACTGTGGCCAGTCCCAGGGGTGAAGGAAGTCTGAGCAGTCAACTTTAGATCTGTGTATTATATGCTTGTGTTGTGTGGCGGTGTCAGGAGGTGTACAGGCATGCATGTGGGGGAGGGGAGGATAGGGGTATATGTATGAAGAATGTGTGAGTAACGGGGTCTGGAGTGGGATGAACTGAGCCTCTGGCTTTATGGTAACCATGGAGAAGGATGGGAGAGGCTTGTGTACCCAGGCAACGTTCCTGATTCAAGTCCCACCACCATCACCACCACCTTAATCACTAGGGTATTTGATGTCCTCCCTGAGTCTGGTCTTCTCAGGGTGCTAAAGTCAGCATCACTGGAGGCTGGTGGCTGCCCCACTCAGTTCCTGTTTGTTTGGAAGGCTGCTTTTGCCAGCAGCTTCATCAGTCAGGGACTCAGGACCACAGAGAACACCCTGGCATAGTCATTGTTTTGCTCAGAGACAAGAAGAGCCTGGCATCTTATCAGTTTTCCGAGGGAGGGTATGGAAATGAAGCCAGGAACACTAGTGCCCAGTATGTGCAGAGCAGCCACTGAGGTTTGCGGTTTGCAGACAAAGGCGGGAGAGAATGAAGAGGAGTGGGAGAGGAATGGAAGAAGACAGGTGTCCCTGGAGACAAGGATGCTTTATGTATCTGCACAGGCGTAAACACAAGAGTGATGAATCACATAGCTGATCCTGGAGCCGCATAACACGTAGCTCTGAAGAGTAGCTAAGGAGGAAAGAAGGGAGCCCATTGTGATCCAGTCTCAGAACTAAGGTCTGTGGACCTTATAGGAAGGCCCTAAGATGCATTTCCCTGTGACCTCCAGGGCTTTGTCTGTCTACAACCCAGAACTACAGTGTGGCAATCTTGGTCCCCTACAGGCCATTCTCTCCAGACCTGCTTGCAAGCCAGGCTGTGCTGGCCTAGCAGGTGCATGAGATGTACTCTCCCCTCCCCCACAGCCTGAGGTATGACTTCTCCTGGTGTTCCTGAGCAAGCTGCATAACCTGTGAGCCTATAAATCCCTTTAGGTCTAAACTCAGATCCAGGGTGAGTGCAGACTGATTGGTCCTCATTCCATCAGTGCCCAGAGTCCAAGGCTTCCTGGACGCTGTCTCAACTTACCAATTACAGGAACTGGAAATCTGTGAGGAGGAATCTGTGAGCATGGGAGGTGCCCTCTCAATCCAAATGCTTCCTTCCTCTCTGCTTCCCAGGTTTTCCCTCCCAGGACAGAGGGAGGTTTTGCTCAGATACTTCGTGGTACTCTACTTCCAACACTGCTTTAGAATGGGGGGCTCTAGGAAGGCCTGCCTGGGGCTCCCCTAGAGAAGGTTATTTCCCAGCAGGCCTTGCCAGCACCCTCTCTGATTGTTTGTGATCACACACAGCCATTGTGTGATCCCAAAGATCTGAACAGAGGAAGCAGGGCAGCTCAGAGGGGGGTGAGAGAGAAGCCCAGAGCCTTCCCTGGGCCAAAGGCCTGCACTGCTAACCTTCAAGGGTCTAGATCCATGGGTCGTATAGACAGTTAGTCCATGTCTGAGGACACTGAGGTGTGGGAGTGAGTGGGTGTTGACCTGTACAGGCCACGCCCTTGCAGAAAGACTTCCTGGGCCCTGCTGTGATGATAAGATAGACGGATAGACCTTTGTCAGTTAGGGGTCACGAAGCACACGAGGTAAAGCACATGCTACGGGGAGCATGTGTCACCTGAGGTCAACGCTCAGAGAGCCCTGGCCACTTCCCAGAGAAAATAGCTAGTCCAAGGCTGACCCTTCCCGGAGGCTGACTTCTGAGTGCTAATCTGGCCCCAGTCCAGACTGCCAGCATCACGTTTGGGGAAAGTTCATCTTGTCTAATCTTGTTGCTAAAGATACAAAGCATAGCACAGAAAGGACAGGGCAGCTGGATGCTGGGGCACGGATTTGTGAACTCAGTACTTTAGAGGTAGAGATAGGAAGATCAGCAGTTCAAGGCCAGCCCTGGCTATCTAAGACTCTGTCTCAAAAATCTGAAATCTAGGTAAAGCTGGAAGGTACATGGCAGCTAAGGCAGGAGAAGCCAGGAGTGGGAGGCTAGAAGGGTAGAGTTAACGCCCCTGCGAGGAATGCCACTTACCTCGGCTAATCCTCTGCTTCTCACCAGAGAGGATCCCCGGTGTGTCGATGACACTGATACTTTCCAGCACAGCGTTGGGCAGCTGGGCACACACAAACCTGCACAGATGGTGAGAAGAAAGCTGTGGTAAGCCACTGAGACATCACTGGCTCAGCCTCATAGGTTCCATCATCTGACTTTCCTATGGGCTACAGGGTCCCAAGCCCCATGATGTGGGCCTGCTAAGTATGATAGCTGACCCCGGGAGTGAGTTATGGTTTCCTTGCTACCTGCTACATTCTGTTTTGGAGTGCTTTGTATCCACGGTGCTTGGTAAAATGTTGGCTGGCCACTAGGGCTATTCCATAGTGATATCCCATCCCCCATGTCTGTCCAAAGCCTTGGCTTAATGCTTGTGTCCCCAAGTCATTAATGATCCCTGGCCAGCCTGGGGAAGCCTTACTTAGCTTGGGCAGCTCCTGATGATCAATCAGAACTCTACCTCTGCTGCACAGTGCTTTCAAATCTCGAGGTCTGCATATAGTTAGCGCATGGGAAGCCCCCTCTGACTTGACGCGTGGTAGACATCCCTGTGTATCTTGCATGTGTTGTTATCTGCAAGCCTACATGAGACAAAGCTGAAATCGACTGCAATATGTCTGGAAATCTGCTTTTTTCAGGAATTCCCAAGGTGATCCTGAGGCAGTCTGGGCTCATACTCTGAACCCCTAGTGTCAAGATCCCCATGAAATACCATTTTTTATCCTTGCCCCTGGCGGAGGCAAAGATGCTATCTGTACAGCAATGAAAATAGGGTGCAGAGGGGCCAGCACCTCAGAGTCAGAGAAGAGTTTGTTAGAATCCAGGCAGAAAGATGGCTTTGAGGGAGGGCTTGCTCGGGGAGGCAGCATTGAGGCTGGCCTTGAGAGATGGGCAATGCCTCCCAGGAGTGTGTTATCTGGACATCTAACAGTGCAAGCTTAGCCAGACAGTGCTCTAGGATGACTGTCCAGCCCTACTCAGGAGGAACAGGGATGTGTGTTGACAACGTGTGAAACAGATTCTTCTTGGCACAGGAAGGTAACCAAGAATCTATGGCCAGCACCAGACAGATGAGCGGTCACCACTGGCAGGCCCCAGGTGACCCTATCAGTCACTGTCTTAGTGGTGAGTGCACAGTACCTGCTCCTCCCTATGCTCTACTTAGAGATCCCTACACTGAGCCACTTTCTTTCATCCCTCTCTGCTTATATTCTTTCTCTTCAGTTTCCTCTTCCTGGAATGCTCTTTGTTCACCCTTCCAGGGTCATTCCACCCATTACTTTGTGCCCACGTCAAATGCCAGCTTTTCCACACAGCCCCTGGGGACTACTCTTCCCTACGGGGAGGCGTCTTCCAGCAGGTGCCTGTGGACTAGACTCAGTCCTCTTGCTGAGCTCACCCAAGCTGCTGCCTCCAAGGCCTGGAGCTCCCTGCAATAAAACATGCACTCCACCCTTTGGCAGTGGCATTGTGCCTGGGGGATGGGGCAGCCCTTAAGACAGCTACCCTGTTTTCTTCCTTCCAACCTTGCTTCACCAGAGCAGCACCATACAGGTCACTGTGGTTATGAATCTCAAAGCAGGACCTCACCTGGGTTTGCTTCCTCAGGCTAAACACTTTACTCACCATAAGCACAGATTAAAAGAAAGAAGGCGGGCACTTTAGAGGCACTGCTTCCTGTGTACTTCCCCCCAACCCCAAACAACAGCTTCACACACATGCTCATTATAAATTGCTTTCAGAACCTTTTAGTCGATATTCTACGGCTTAAAAAATGAAAACATTACAATGAGACAGACACTGAAACAATGTCTTCCCTCATCCTTCTCCCCCCTCAATTCCTACTGAGAAATTCACACATGTACAGGTACCTGCTCTCTGTATGCTTTTCCTCTCTCAGGTTCCTTTACACATTTGCAGGAAGACAGCAGGGCCCACAGTTTTTGCAACTTGCATTTTGTCATCTTATGGATGAAGACAGCAATACTGAAGGAGTCTGTGCATTGTTACACAGACTTCACCCCCCGACACACACACACACTCCAAGGGTTTCAAAAAGTCTAATCATAGAGTTAGTGGGACCTGCTGGGTTTGGTTAATGACATAAAGGCACTCCTCTGTCAGGAATGTGCTGGCTACTATGGTAATTACACAAATCTGTTATCATAACTGACCATATGCCATTACATATAGATACTACTATCATTGTAAGCAGTTATCCTGAAGGGAGGCTAACCACTAGCCTTGCCCTCTATCTCTTTTGATGACTGACTCTGTGTACCCCCGGTTTTTCTCCCCCCCTTACCTGGAAGCCAGCTTCTCTTTGACTCAGAAGAATGAGGCAGCTTAGCTGACTCACAGTCACTACTGCAAACTGAGGCATACAAAATGGAGTGCATCGTGCCTCCCAGCCCAGATGCCTCAGTCACACCTCCTGACTCATCCTTTTACATCATGTTCCCTCAACACACAACTATTTTGTTTTTCGTATCCCATGTGCCTCTCTTCGCCTTTATCTGGATCTGGCCTTCCTCACTCAGCTCCAGGCAGTAGGAACTTGTGGTCTCAAAGACCCCAACCCAATGCACCTCAGTACTGACCACCTCCACCTCCATTCATTTTTGCTGACTCAACCTTCTTTTCTAGGAAGCCACACCCACCTGAGGTTCCCTCACCACCAGACTAACTCCCCAGTGATTTTTCATGTCCCCCTGGCCCTGTTTTGGAAACATGTCCTGCCAGTTGGCATTCCACACTGTTTACCAGGCCACCTGTCCCTTCTTGTCTCAGAGTATTACAAGTTGCATATCACTATAGGAAAGTTTACAGGACAGAAGACACTGAAAATGTCTCTGGATAATAAGCCTCAATTTCTAAAGATGAATATGGCACCAGTAGTATCCATTTCTCTCACTGTATAATTAGGGAATCAGTTTAAAGAGTTTTTAAATTTAAATATGTGTTGATATGTGTGTCTATGTTGGGGTATGTGTACATGAATACAATGTCTATGGAGGGCAGAAGGCAGTGCTGGATACCCTCCAGTGAGCAGTCAGAGGTCGGTGCTATGAAGAGAACTCAGGTCCTCTGCTCTTAAATGCTGAGCCATCTCTCCAGCCCAGGAATCAAATTTAAAAACATAAAAGTGAAAACTCCACACAGTAACTAACCATTCTACCACAATCTAACAGTTCTGTTAGTTTCTAAGCACTAGGCATGAAGTGTTCAGCGTCCTGCTCACCTCTGCACTGGCTCCTCAGAGATATTATTACTACTCTAGATTAAACCCAAGCAAAGCGAGGTACAGAGAAGGGTGGAAACTCATCCAAGAGCCACAGTTCAAAGTGGGATCTGGTTCCAGGATCATCTGAAGCCAAACCTCATAGTCTCTACTTTCATTTGAAATATCTCCAATGAGAAAAAGTAGCCTTGAAATTGAGAGTAATGTACATGTAAATTGGATTAATCATATTAACAAGTACATCCAGGGGACCTGTCCGAATTCCAGTTGAGTACAGTTTAATTAGCTTGTCCAGTACTCTCCAGAGCAGCGGCTCTCAACTTGTGGGTCCCGACCACCTTGAGGGTCAAACCACCCTTTCACAGGGGTCGGCTAAGACCATCACATTACAATTCATAACAGTAGCACAGTTACAGTTATGAAGTAACAACAAAAATAATTTTATGGTTTCAGTCAGCACACCATGAGGAACTGTCTTAAAGGGTCGCAGCATCAGGAAGGTTGAGAAGCAGTGCTCTGGGCTTTCCCTACTCAAAGCCTCATGATAACCTTGGTATTTTCAGGCTTTAATTTTTCCTAGGAGAAGGGAGGTGACCTTTCAAAGTCACACAGGAGCTTAAGAGAACTACGTCTCAAACTCAAGGCCTCTTCTTTAAGACCAGTATCCTTTCCAAGTAGAACACTCAGGAACAAGAAGGAACCTTCTATTGCCCCCTTCTGCTTGGACAAATAATCCCAGGCATGGTGTAAGCAAATGCTGGGAAGCATGTAACTTTCCTTTAATGCTTTTATTAGGGTAGGGAGGGTAGGTCCATCTGATCCAGGACTGTCAAGTCCTTCCTTGGTCCTTAATCAGGTGGTATCAGCCCAGCATTTACTACTGTCAAGTCCCATACCATGATGGCTGACTCAGTTACACTCAGGCAGCAGTCAAGAAACTGGTACAGAAAAGACACAGAATCGCCCAGGACCACAATCCTCTCCTTTTACCCCCTGTGCCCCCAAAAGAAGCAAAGAGACCACTCAGCAGTGCACCCCCACCCCACCCCGACTCACCTGTTGAGGAAGGCATTGCCAAAGGCATTGAGTTTTCGGAAGGGTTTCTTTGGATCCACCACCAGGGCATTCCCAGGGATGATTCCCTCCACATCTCCCTGCATCACTGCTATGAAGGAATCAGTGGTTGGCTCAGGTCCAATCCTCATGCCTGGAAAATCCTGTTCCAGCAGGTACCTGTGGGAAGGAGTGCAGTCATTAGGTATGGTGCTCGTAGAGAGCCCCTGTTTGTCTACTACACAGTTGGTCATACGTGGGTCATGGAAGAAGGGCAGTTCCAGAGAAACCACTGAGCAGAGGAAGTAGGATTTTAGCTGAACTTCACATACTCTGTTTTCTTGGCCCTCTCCCTGCCCCGACTCAGCAGGGGGTGAATGAAAGAAAGGTTTGGGCCATGAAGTAACCCACGGTCTGAAGATGATTCCTGACTCCAGTAGGACTTGCAGACTCTACAAATCAAAGCAACCAGCTGAGATTTCCACATACGGGCACATAATTAGACAATCCCAGGGATCTTCTGGCTTCTTAGAAATCATTTGTTATATACATATATGTAATAATAAAGAATAAACTATGGAAAATGAATCCCAACTCACCCTAGAGTTTGGTTCCTCTTTATTCTTTGCATTCTGGATCTTCTAGATATTCTAGAAATATTCCATGTATACACGTGCTATCGCCTTACGCATAAATGACTGGAGGTTTTTCATACTATATTTGTATTTATTTATTATGTGTTATAGTTTTATTTAGTGTGTGTTGTGAGTGTGTGCGCACGCGTGCGTGTACATGCTGACATGTGTCACTATGCCTACGTGAAAATCAGAGGATATTTTAATGAGTTGGCTCTCTCCTTCCACTATGAGTCCTGAGGATTGAGCTCAAGCCTTCAGGCTTGGAGGCTGGAGTTCTTACCCACTGAGCCATCTCCCTGGCTCTAAATGAAGTTTCTAAGCAGTTTTCACCTCCCTTTTTGTCATTACCCAATTGATGCAAGCTTCTGGCATAAGACTATATTCAAGACACCTTGTGTGGTACTTGCACAAGGCACATTGTCTCTCTTGCATCCTTAAACATCCGGCAATTTTATCCCCAATATTTCAGTTCATGGTGGTTGCTGGGTTGAGATTTTAACTGTGCTTTTTAAGTGTTTGGTTTTTATCTCTGTACCTGAAGTGGAGTAAATCAAAATTTAACTTTTATCTACTGATGCTTTTCTATTGCACCTGACACCTTCACACACACACACATACACACACACACACACACACACACACACACACACACACACTGCCCTGCCCCCAGCTTGAGAGTTAGTAACCACAGAGGATGTTGTGCAGCCCATGGGTAGGAATTTACATACTCTGCAGTGGTTATGCAGATAACAGTCACCATGGGTTTCGTTTTATGCTCAACACATTTGACAGACAACAATCCAGATTTACTTTATCCTTGTTAATAACTATGTAGAATTCCATTATATGAATTATTACATTTTTAAGTGAAAATTTTAACGATATCTGGTAGCAGCTTCTATTGTCTAGAAGGGAGAAAAACGGTGGCACAGGAATTGACACATTATCTCAGTGAAAGAAGGGAAGGAGGGGAAGAGGGGTTGCCTATTTTTATGGGGTGGTTTTTAACGTGCTCACTCTCTACTTCCGGTACCTGAGTCTGCTCATGCCGGGCCCAGGCAGGCCTCTTCCCTGCTCTGAACCTCATGATCCAGAAGGCTGGCCAAAGTGATCTTCAGAGTTTCTCCTGTTTCCTGGGCTACTGTGCCAGGAATGGACTTCTGAACCATTTAATTTCATCCCTGGTGATGGCACTCCAGAGGGAGCAGAAGGATGGTTGCTTCTGAAACTCTGACAGTATCATAGCATGACAGGTACCTCTCTGCTCTTCTTGCCTGGACAGCAAGAGCTTAAGGTCACCTGCCTCCCCAACTCTGTTGCCCCGTGAAGAGGCCAAGAGAAAGGGTGTATGCTTAGTCAGAGAGTAGTCATTAAGGCTCATGGACAACAGAGTCCTTTAAGATCCTGGGACAAGTTTGAACACAGACAGTGGGGGTCTGGACTAAATAATGGTGCATGGATCTACCCTGAGGTAGGGCTAGCCAGACAGAGGACAGTCCCAGAGCATCTTTGCTGGGCACTAATGGATGCTGCCTGAGAAACACAAACCTACAAAGTGAGGGCTCAGAAACAATGAGAAGCACAGAGGCTCAGCTTCCTGGTCTTTAGAACTAGTTACATATTCAAGATCCTCGAGGAGCATCAGCTGATGGATTTGGGGCTCTACTCTGATGGTTCTAAACTGCTTGGCCAGGGACAAGACTTTAGCAATGCTACTCTTTATAAAGTTCCCACCTGATTCGAACACAGCCAGGGTATTAGAGTAGGCTCCATATTAACCCTGCCATTTTCTTAATATTAACCGCTGACATATAATAGCAATTCTGAGTGTTACATTTTATTCTGAAAGTCTGGTAATGCTGTCTTTTGTTCCTCACAGGCTCCAAGGAAGCTGAAAAGGGTTACATGGTTTTCTCAAGTAATGGGGCAGGAACCCACGCCCCCAGCTTGGAGACATTGGTGCTGCTCTTCTCCCATTTTTGACTCTTCTGAGAAATCACCTCCCAGAAAGCTGACCAAGGCCCAGGCAAAGACAGGACAGCTCTGGGGCTAGAAGCCCAGTCTCCCTGGCTCAAGTTTGAGCTCCTTGCCATCTTTTGCCTTTCAAGGGTGGGCAGGATTCAAAGAAACCTGCTGGGTTTCCTCTGGGTCCCAGCAGGCTATCTGTGCCTTCAGGAAGCGTTTGGAGCTGTACTCTATCCCATGTTTCCTGGGCTGGGTTGCTATGGACTCTGTCCCCAAGGAGCCTGTGGAGCAGCTGCAGTAGCCTCAACCCCAGAGGAAGCTGCTGATGTGCGCAGAGACTAATTCTACAGCAGCAGCGAGGGGGAGCCTTTTAAGTCTTGGGTTGCCTTGGGGATCCCCTCAAACCTCTCCCATCCTGCCTAGCAACTGGGAGTATCAAGGAAGGATTTCTCCCAGTCAGAACATCATTTTGAGAGCTTGTGCTGGAGCTGTGATCAGAAAAAAACAAAGCCACATAGAAAGTACATAGGACTGTGCTTTCTGCTTTCTTGGTGATCTTTTCTCTTGGGGACTTCCTGAGTGAGACAGGACCAAAAGATCTCTGACTATGAGGCATATGCCCTTTAGAAGGTACTTATTGTAAACACCATGGCCTCAGCACCTCCCTCTATCACACAGGGAATCATAGTTCAGGCTTATGTCTTGCCTGTCATATGCCAGACACCATTCTAAATGTTCCATGGTCATCTCATCTCATATTCATATCCACTGGGCTGTTAGTGTGATGATCTCCTTGTCAAATGCACCTAGGATGGTGGTTCTCAGCCTTCCTATTGCTGTGACCCTTTAATTCGTGTTGTCTATGACATGTACATATATGATACCCTTCATGTTGTGGTGACCTCCCAACCATAAAACTATTTTTGTTGCTACTTCATAACTGTCATTTTGCTACGGTTATGAATTATAATGTAAATATCTGTGTTTTCTGATGGTCTTAGGTGACCCCTGTGAAAAGGGCTGCTCAATCCCCAAAGGGGTCTCGACCCACAGATTGAGAACTGCTCACCTAGGGAGTAAATCCACCTTGTAGACTGTTCTGGGAGTTAAGTTAGTTACGTGTGCTACATATTTAACTGGTACCCTTTATGGAGCATCTTTTCTCATTTTAAAGGGGAAGAGACCAAAGTTAATTTGCTCAATGTGCATATCAGTTAACAGATAGCCTAGGGTTTGAGCCTGGTAATTGGATTTAAGAACCCATGCCTTTCATCACCATAGCCACTGTCTCCTTTCAAGACCTAAGCCTCCTCCAGGAAATGCAGCCACCTCTGGGGACTGGCCAACAATGATGCTCCCCACCCCCATGTGGAACTAGAAGAAAAAAAAGCGAAATAAGCTCCAAAAGTATCAAGCAGCTGGTTAAAGCCAGGGCCTGGGGCAAAAAGGAGGCACTGGGACCCACAAATTCGAGAACACATGTCTCCAGAAACTCAGCCTCAGTGACCGCAGGTGTATGCATCATATACATACATATGCATATGTATATGATATATATGCATATGCTCTTGCTATCAGATGGCAAAAGCAGGTCCTGACCCTGTGGTTTTCAAAAGGACACTGAAAAACAGTAAGGCTAAATTCCCTTTAGAAATGTGTGTGCTGATTTGGGACAGTTGACGTTGGCTACTCTGTCCTATGCAGACCCATAGAGGAGGTGTAGTGGAGTGTGGATGGGGACAGCTGAACTAGAGGGAGGGAAAGAACCATTCTGAGGCAGCCTCAAAAATGCCCAGAATGAATGAGGCCACAGAGCAATGAGCTAATGTTCTTTAGAAGGCGTCTCAGATTCCAATTCTGGAAGACATGCTGTACTCAGCAGATGAACAAAGGGTGACACTGCCCAGCCTAACAGGACAGCTTCCTGGGGAGTTGTGGAGCCATTGCCCGAGGTGGCTGGGCAAAGGGCTCTGGGCTGGGTCTGCTGGCTTCTTACCCTCACAAGACCCAAAACTTGCTGACCTCGTATGAGTCTGGGGAAACCCAGAGACTACGGAAGCCAAGAGCATGCCCAGAGGCTACAGTCAGGCCAAGCAGGGAACTGGACGGGATAAATTCTCAGAGACATTTGGGTATGGCTTGTGGCACTGGGTGCCCCTCAAACAAAGCCACCACTGTGTCCAGAAAGGAAAATCTATTGAGGAATCTTCTGCACTACTTCTTTACAGGGTGTGGGACAGATCGCCTCTGTTCCTGGGCGAAAACATTCCCACAGCTGTGTAAAAAAAGAAAAGTTAATTCAAGCCTGGGTGGGACCAGCTGACATGGGGACACATGAAATAAGGAGGGACAGAACACTCCTTATATTGTGTTTATGCTTATTCTGTGATTTGAACTTTCTCCCACATAATCAACCTTACCTGCACTATGACATGACAACATTAATTCAGTTTTGCAACAGAGTCAGCTGAAAAAGAGCATGTTCAAGTTCAGGGTCAAATTTGAGGTCCCAAACACTGAAAGGATTTCGGTGTCTCCCCTCCCTTGCCATCCAATGTAAAATAAATAAAGGCTAAACCATAAAATATGTGTGGGGAAATTCAACACAAATCTGATTTTTTCCCATGAGGGCGATTTTTCTTCATATGCTTCTTAACTAGAAATTATTTCATAACATTTTCCTCATTTTTTTATGCCCTGCTTAGTTGGCAATCTAAGCATGTGGTCTGCTTTCCTGATGACCTAAGTATGCAGGGTATGGCATAGAGCCCAAGAGTCTCATCCAGGCCTGTCTTTCAGGCACCCGTCTCCCCAGCAAGGAGGCCCAGGCTTTGAGCAGCTTCTGGGTTTAACCTCAGGCAGGGAAGGAACTACAAAGGCTAAAGACCTGCAAATACTGTTGCTGGAGCTCTGGGTTAGGTGCACCAAGTGGTCTGAAGAATCTGTTGTTCTCTTAAGTGGCTTGGGGACCCACACAACTCTACCACCGAAATGACCCTGAACAAGTTGCTCAAAAGAACATTGGGACCAGCAAGATGGCTCAGTGGATAAGGGCACCTGCTGCCAAGCCTGACAGTCTGAGTTTGATCTTTAGCATGGTGGAAAGAGAGAACTGACTCTGGTAAATTATGTCCTGTATGGCCTCCACATACAGGACAGACACATACATACAGGCAGGCAAGCATGGACACACTAATTAAATACCTAAGTAACTCAACATTTTAAAAGAATAGCCTCCACCTCCCAGGCTGGTAAAACAGGGAAACACCTGGTTTCTAACTATGACAGCTAAAAAGTTAAACCGTTTGAGGTAATTCACAAGAGTTTTGGGAAAGCAAGGCCTGTAGCAGACTTTTCCCACAGTGACACAAACAATAATTAGAGAAAATGAACCTTTCAGGGTTGCCTGCAGGTACTCGGCCCATTCCCACCCATCTCTAAACCCAGCTCACATGTGTCCTCCGTGAAGCCGTGAAGCCGTAACAGATTCATCCCTCACCTCACCCACAAAGCACAAACACTCTTCCTTCTCTCCGGTAACAGCGGTAACAGCGGATCTTACAGCTCTTCCTCTGCAGGTGGTTTAAGCGCATTCGAAAAGCACAGTTGTCCTGTATTATGGGCCTTTGTGTACTGTATCTATATCTTTGAGTCCTTCAGCCATGGGTCCTTCTACTTTAAAATAAAAGTCAGGATAACTCTTGCCCCATCAGCCTGACTTAGTTTTATGGAGATAGTAACATACACACAGAGACACAACGTAGATGGAAGACTGTAGTTAGGTTAAGAAGTCAGCTCATGCCCCAGGAAAACTTGCCACAGTGCCACGTTCAAGGACCCTCTGCTATGGCAAGAAATGCTTGCAGTAGAACAGTTTAGAACAGGGATTGGCTGGCCTTAGCATTCCCTTGCTGGCTCGACCCCATGACAAGCCTGCTCATCTGGGACACTAGTTACCCCAGCATCAGTTCCTCCTCTGCCCTCACCTTCACCAAGCTATAGTGGTACAGGAAGAAGGCTCCTCTACCTCCTTTCTAGCATCATCCTTAAGCTAGAAAGAAGGAAGGGATTGATACCCACCACCCCACTGGTACCTGGAACAAAATGGAGCAGAATTGGTTCTGAACGCTCCTATTCCAAGAAAGTGGTTACTAGGATTCACATGGTATGGATAAGGAAACAAGATCAGAGAGAAATGGATGTGTAACCTCCCTTATCCTTCCTTGTCAGCCTCTTGGCTAAAAAGTAGGGGAGCCAGGTTCTACTGACCTAGCCTGGGTTACAACCTTTGTCCCACAGCCAATGGGAGTGGTATGCAAATCTGTCTCCACTGTTGTCTCTACTGATTTCCAGATGCCTGGCTTCCAGAGGATTCCTCAACTGGATCCGAGGGAGGCAGATATAGCTCCTCTAGCCTGAAACTTGTTTCTCCCTTCAGTAACCAATGAGCCCTGGATAAAAGCAACTGAATATTTACCCAGCTCCACTTTGAACCCAACAGACTAGGGCCCTAGACAATAAAAGAACATCCTTTGACTCCTGATAGCAGAGCCCTGAAGTAGGCTAGGTACTGTTGCAGGCAGAGTTAAGTCCACAGAGGAGTGTGTTTTCCCAGGATGGTGAACTTTCTGCCTTTGGTTTCCATGAAAATCATCTTTCATGAGGCAATCACATACTGAAGGCCAGGGTAAGATCTGGGTTTCCATCCCTGGGACTACATCCTATCTGCCCTGAGAATGATAACAGATGCAGCAAACACAGGAAACACTACATCAGTCACCTTTGGTGGAGGCTGCAGTGTCCTAGAAGAAATGCGAACAGTTCAAAGAGCCAGCTAAGTTGGGCTCACTCTGGAACACCCAGCATCCCAGTGGTACATGGCTTACTACAGAAGAGGCTCAGGATCAACCCAGACATTCCAGTGGGGGCTCTGAACCTCAGACCTCTCCTCTTCAGCCCAAGCAAAGTCCAAGGAGACCATAGTAAGAGCTGGTACCTGGGCTAGCTCCTGCATAGCTCTACCTCCTTTCTCCTGTCTGCCAGCACACAGAGGAGACCCAGAAAATAAATAGCAAGAAAAGGTGGCCAGGAGTTCAGCAGGTCCAAAGAAGAAGGGGCTTAAAGCTTCAGGCCAGCAGGAGAAATAGCAGAGGCGGAAGAAGACCGCCGGGGACACAGAGCTACTGTGCTCCAAAAAGACAGACTGTGTTGGAGGGAGCAGCCCACAAACCAATTTATTGTTTATTTTATTACTCTGGGTTGCTGGGCCTTAGGCCAGGGAAGTTATTTCAGGCAGAGATCATAGCATGTCAATTAGTTATTACAAGAATGTCCTTTCTGTGTGTTCTTCCCAAGACAAGAAATAGATTTCATGGCAAACACGCAGAGCAGAAAGTGGATGGACATTCAGGAGACAAAAAGTCGATAATGAGGGACTCAAGGGGCGAGCTCTGGAGGGGAAAGGTTCTTCACAGGCTCAGGCCTCAGACAGAGATGAGAAGGCTCCTAAGAGCCAGACAAGGGTGCACACACTCAGAGGAAAGTGATAGTTGTGTGTACTACCATCTTGGAAGACAATTCCAGAATGCGACTCAATAGAGAAACTTTTTTAAAAAATTAACTATTTATGAAAAATGCTGCATAACCTTTGGCTTTTTTTTTTCTCAGCTTCTTGTAGTCTCTGAAAAAAGAAGACCAATCTGTGGAGAATATGCTATTCAGAGTAATCTTGCAGCAGCAAACAAATCAGGAACAACCAGAAACACTCACAAGTAGCAGCTAATTAAGGAACAGACCGTATCTATCTCAAGTGAAATATTATATAGCTGATAAAAATGATGGTTATGTGGGGCGTATTCACACTATAACTAAAACTAAAAACTCTGCTTATGAAATTACATTCATGGTATGACCTCACCAGAGTGTAAGACAGCTATAAGGACAGAAAAGATAAATGTACTATTTTAAATGTTTTTTTTTCCTGAGTTGTAGGTTATGGACAGTTTTGTTTCTTTTTCAAGCTTATTCTATTCTTCACTTTCTAACAATAAATGAAACTGTTGGATTTAATGAGGAAAGAAAAATGTGCAGTTTGGTTTGGGGAAACCTTGTGTTATCGTCTTCCTTGTTTTAGATGTTTCTCTTCACTCTTGCCCTCTTGATAGAAGGGAAACTGCTTTGGGTGCATGAGCTAAATTCAGTTATTGTTATGAGCAGGAAGGGGCCCCCTCAGACTAGGAGGATAAGAAAGAAGAGGGATCTGCCTCCCTCAGATAAGGAATAATGTGGGGCACCTCATTCGGCCACTTTCTTAGATCTAGTAACAGTCTGTGGTGACTCAGGCAAAATCCAGAGGGCATCCCATACAGAGGCACTTAAACGTTTCTGCTGCTCGGGGACCCTGCTCTTAAAACACACTTGCCTTTCTTCCCTCCCATTTTGAAAGATGGCTGCTGGGAACTCCCCAGAGCTTAGTCCCTGGAGATGCTCAGGGACAGAACTACTAAAGTGCCTTTGCTGCGGGAAGGAGATGTTCCAATAGTTTAATGTCCTCAGGGTCATGACCAAGGATGATCAGAGGGCCAGGGCAGGCTGTGCGAAGCCAAGAACAATTTGCAGATTGCCTACACTTCCCATGAGGCATAAACCCAACAGGGTGGAGAACAGCAATACAAAGGGACTTGTGTTCACAACCCAGGTATCTCTGGAGCACGTTTGGCATCAATTGGTGTTTAATAAAATTAAGGGCTGGTTTTGAATCCAAGATTCTTCCTCTGTGTTCCCAGTTAAATCCACTCAATACTACAGGTAAACTTAGGGTATACATGTAGTTTTCTAAAGAGAGCTTTATAGCTTTCATTATTTTTTTTTGAAGAAAAGTGATTTATATTTTAAAAAATAAAGTGAAAAAAAAACCAACAGATTTATCTCTCATGTTTAAAATATATTAACGTCAATAAGCCATTACCTCAAGGTTCCCACTTCAGAAATCATTTGACCTTGCAAAGATGCAGGTCAAGTTGACACCCCAAGATTGTCTACTCCACAAAGACAAATGACTTGGTGCTGTGTTCAGACAGGACAGGTTAGCACGGTATACACACAGTCCCCAGAAGCTGAGCACTAGAGACATGGGAAACTGGAAAATGAGTCACCAGGCTGTCAACTTCGATGCTCTCCTTACCAAGCAAAGCACATGGCTTTGTATGTCACAGATGCCAATCCAGAAATATGAGGACTGCTGCTTTCAAGGGTACCCTCTGCAGATGGGTACCCTTGACTCTGGGAGGATATGGCACCTGTAAGAGTGTGAGTCTCAGCCCAAGGGGCCATAAGCAGTCCCCAACTTTTGGAATATGTAACTCCTTAACCTTTAAAAGAGGCAGCCTGGCCTGGCAGACTGTACACACTGAAGATGGGGAGAGGCCTGTTCTTCAGAGATAGAGATGTTTCTGACTCTCCCTGAATGCTTACACCTCTTAAATTCTATCATTCAATGGAATGGAAGATTCCTTGTTAAAGTTACAGGCACTTAGCTAACATTTTTCACACACACCTAGGGCTGCTTCCATCTCGTGAGGCTCTAAACCATCACTTAACCTCCCATCACCTCTGCTATCTCACCTGCAAAGTCAAGGGCCAGATGAGGCATCTCAGCATCTCCTCTACTTCTGTGAGCTTTAATATTATTATTGAACTATTAAGATCAAAGAAGGAAACCTATTAAAAGTATCCTGCTTCTCCTCTTTAAGAGACAGACCTAAAAGCGCTGTCAGAGAGAAGGAAAAATGATAAAAGAGCAAGAGACCCCAGAGTCTCCAGTTCACCTCCATTCCCAAGCCTGCGACCAGGAGAAGAACTCAGCTGCAAAGGTAAGGATCCCCTGGGTAATCCTGAGCCCTTCCCAAGACTAGAGGTCCTAGTCAAGGGGGGGTTATAATACCCCCACCTTCATAAAGTGTCTGGTTCCTTCTGTGTCTCAGTTTCACAGTGCCCAAATCAGACAACAGGGATGACTCTTAATTTGAATGCTTCAAAATGACCAGGGCTAAGAACTGAGGAGAGACATCATGTAGGATTCAATGGGGGACTTGGCAGCAGTGTCAACTTTTGAAGCCTCCCACTGAGATTTCTTCAGAGCCCTTCATGGAAGACTTTCCATGTCACCCGGAAGGCTCAGCACCCAGATGTAGCTCACCTGATGAAGGTAGTCTTGCCGGTAGAGTACTGGCCCACCAACAAGACCATGGGCTTGTTGTCGAAATCAGCATCCTCCAGGGCGGGCGAGTGGAACTCATGGAAGCGGTAATACTCTTCCAGAGGCAGCAGTTTGGTCTTGTAGAGTTTCTTGAGCCCCTCGCTCACTGTCTGGAAGACCTCAGGGTCTTTTTTGCGGCGATCATCGTTACCCAGCCAGCTGAACATTGTGGCAGCTGGGAGAAGGTTCCCCGGGAGTGGCACCCGCCTAGCTCGAACAACGCCGCCACTGCTGCCTTACCAGAGCTCAGGGCTCAGACGCACCATGGCCCGGGCTGTCCCAGCTTCTGGAACCAGTCCAGCCCCAGGTTCATCCACAGCAGGTTTGGAGACGAGGATGCTGCGGATTGTGTCAAGAGAACTGCAACCTTGGAAATTAAAGATGAACCTGCCGGGAGGGAAGCCGAAGCGTGAGTTCTGGGTCTTCCCAGACAGGTTGCTAAAGGATGCTCGAGCTCCACTGCTGCGGTGCTTAGGCTGCTCGGAGTAGGCAGCGGCGCACAGAGCTCCGCATCCGCAGCAGCATCCCGCCGCCCCCGGCGCGCGTTTAAATGCCAGACGTGCAGGAAGTCCCCGAGAACTGGCAAAGCCCGGCCGGCCCCACGGTCAGGGCGACACGAAGCCAAACAGGGCGCCGCCATGTCTGTGGGCAGGCGTTCTGCGGCCGCGCAGACTCTAGCTGCAAAATGCTGCTGCAAGAGTCCTGTGGGAAAGCGGAGGCATTTCTTTCCCAGCCCTGGGGATTTGACTTGGGAGCAGCGCCCTCTCAAGGACGGCGACTAAGAGAGCCTTGACCTACTCTACGGTTTTGAGACTCAGTTCCTTTGGTTACTGAGGTCAGTTCCTTGGGGACACTAGCATTGGGAACCATTTGGGGAAAATTATACTGTATTTTCCTTGAGGGATGGAAAGGAGGTGCCCCTGACGAGTGACATAACATAACCAAAAATAGCAGTAACTAAACTTTTCACTAGGCCTGAGGTGAAGTAAAAAACAAACAACAAACAAAACCGGTTTCCCTCTTTCTCTCCTTCCTCCTCTCCCCCTCCCTGTCAATAAGGTAGGTAAACCCAGCAAAAAATACACAGGCAGGGAGTGCTAAGGGGCAGCAACCTATTTTGCACACAACTACATACAAAGCTGAGTCTTTTAGGAGATGCAGCAGGGTAGAGTTACAGCAGACACGAGAAGACGGACATGGCAAGGGAAACCATCTTTTGCTTTTTCGTGGTCAGTTTGAAGGCGTCACAGGAAACACGGTGAGATGGCTCTTCAAGGATGAGCTGAGGGAAGACCGGGAGGCATTTGAGACCAAGTAAAAAGCCTTTGTAAAGAGAATCCAGAACACTGCAAAGAGTTTGGCAAAGCTGCATTCAAGAAGGTAGAAGGGGAGATGGTGAAATGGATGATGGGGAAAGGCATGGAATGATACGCACACCAATATAGGAGCCAAACAAGAAATGGGAAACCCATGAAAATATCATTACCAATAATTGCTATACTAACCAAATGCTCACCAAGTGCAGGGGCTGCTGAATATCTCAGGAAGCAGTGTTTCATTGCAACAGTGTAGCGCCCCTCTGGGGATGATCCTGTCATCTCATTTCCACTGATGCCAAGAACAGTGGTGGGACATTGGCCAAGTGTGGCAAAGAGTAGGCCAGCAACAATGAACAACGTCAATGACAGTCCTAGCACTATTCTAACCAGTAAGGCGGCAAGTCTTTCCTCTCTCCAAAGACAGAGGGCTCCCACTGCTCTCCCTTCTGCCAACGAGATAAGGAGCTAATAATAATAAGGGGGCAGAATGAGTAGGAAGAGGATCTGTTTGAGCTATGATGGGTTACCTTTAGAACAAGCTTGAGGGCGTGGCAGGTAGAGGAGGGGTTTGCTGACACTGGGATTTCTGTGAGGACCATTAGAGATGACGCTGAGTAGAATTTTCTTAGTTCAGGTCTCCTGACACTCTTGTTGAACTCAAGAGTGTACTGACTATCTTCTTCTGAGCACTGAAATCAGCACTGAGAAACCATTCAGACTCACGTTTTATATTACTACCAAATGTGAAGCCAAGAGGCAATATCACAGGAATGGAAATCCAAGCAGAGTTGTCTATGAAAATTAATGAGGTGGAGCTAAACTGTATATTGAGCCATGGTGTATAAACAACTTCCATATCCCATCCACAAGAGGGATAAAAAGAAAGGGGAGGGGAGGGGCAGGGGCAGGGGCAGGGGTAGGGGGAGAGGGAGAGGGAGGGGAGGAAACTAATAGCTGAACATACATTGTAGGACCTGTCCCGGTGGATGCATTTTTGCAGTTGTAGTGGGTGACATGATGTAGTTTTAGCACAGAGATAGACCAATACAATCATGACACAGTCAAAATGCCAGCAAACTCAGAAACCTCATATACACAGAAGTTGCATGGATGTCACCACAAGTCAAGAAACCCTTAAACAAGACACCAAAAACACACACACAAAAAAAGAATAGTAAGTTTGGATTTAGTAAAAATTAAGAAACCTGAAGCAGGAGAATCACAAGTTCAAGGACTAGGGCTGGAGAGATGGATCTGTGGGTAAAGCCCTTACCATGAAGCTGGAAGATGGGAATTTGCATCCCCAGATCTCACATAAGAGCAGGATGGGTGTGGTGGACTGTCTGTAATTCCAGCACTCAGGCAGAAACAAGACTCTTTGGGTAAGATGTCTTGTTCAATTTAGCCTAAACTGCAAGCTCTGGCTTCAACAGGAAATCCTGCCTCAAAGTACAAGGCTGGGAATAAAGGAGGAAGGCAGTCAGTGGGGACCAGACCTCACAGGGACACACACATACACTCACACTCAATGCTCTCCATGTGTGCCTGCAAATAAGCAAGCACACACATGCACATTAGTATGTATACCTGATATAAACAGATATATGAAAGAAAGCTCAAAGCCTGTGCTATAGAATAAGTTCCAGGTCAACCCTGTCTCAAAGACTTCAATGGAGTGGGGGATATAGCTCAGTGGGAAAGCACTTATCTAGAATGTACCAGGCCCTAGGTTCACTATCCAGTAGCGCACACACACACACACACACACACACACACACACACACACACACACTCCATTAGAAAAAAGAAAACTCAAAAACATGAGAGTCTTACAGATGCTAGAAAAGATGATGTGTCTCATTCATGACTGGAGAAATGCCAAGACCCAAAATCAAAATGGCAGAAAGCTATATAGTTCTGAGCACTGGGGAGGAGGCAGGGGAGGCAGCTCTCACACCTACTGCTCTGGGGATAATCTGGCATGGTCTAGTGAAGCTGAACATGGGTATGATCAGCCACCTACCTGTGTCCTGAAGTGTCATTGCACATGGAATTTAAGGGTAAGAATATTCATGCTCTCTCTCTCTCTCTCTCTCTCTCTCTCTCTCTCTCTCTCTCTCTCTGTGCATGCGTGCGTGCGTGCGTGCACGTGCAGGTACCTGCTGAAGCCAGAAGACGGAGTGATACTCCCAGTAGCTGGACTTACAGACAGTCATGATCCACTTGTCATTGGTACTGGGAAATGAACTGTGGTTCTCTGGAACAGCAACAAGTGCTCTTAATCCCTGAGCCATCTCTCCAGCCCCATTCTTTAAAGTCTTAGTTATGCATGCAAACCTTACCATCTCTTTCATGTGAGTCACATGTATGGATGCAGGTTATTAAAGAGAAAAACAAGGAAACAGGCTCCACTCTGAAGAGTATTGACCTTTAGTGACAGAAACCTTAAATGGAATTAGGGACGAGTAGTGAGGGCTTCTGCTTCTTCTTCTGTCTTATTTCTTACATTGGATTGTGGTTAATTGATGGTTGATTTATTATTCTCTCTGTCCTTAATTTTAAAACATTTGGTCCTTGGATGCACAAAATTGGAAATTTTTGAAAATTGTGGGCACAAACAAACAAGAACTGACTTTTGTGACTTTAAAAAAAAACATGTTTTAACACTGTAACAAATCCCTGGGGAATGCATCAGCTAGTCCAGAAATTAAGAAAAATAGCAATTATAAAATTGATGAATCTGCCCCTTCTCCTCTCTCTCTCTCTCTTTCTCTCTCTCTCTCCCCTCCTCCCCTTCCAATCCTTCTCTCCCTCCCCCTCGCTCCCTTTTCCCCTCCCTTTCTACCCCTCTCTCCCTTCGCGTCTGTCTCTGTCTCTCTCTGTCTCTCTCTCTCTGTCACACACACACACACACAGCACACACACACACACACACACACACACACACACACACACACACACACGAAGGGCATCTTAGCTCAGTTTTCACTCAGAGACTTTTTATAAAGCATCCTTTTTCCTGGAGTTACCCTAGAACTCAACTTGTGTTCGACCCAACATTTCACAGTGTTTCTTTTCTGAATATTTTTGCTCCAACCCAGCAAGCAATCCCTATGCTGATCATGTATCTGTGTGTACATGCATGTGTACACGCATTGCTGATCATGTGTCTGTGTGTACATGTATGTGTATACACATGTGCTGATTATGTGTCTGTGTGTACATGTATGTGTACACGCATGTGCTGATCATGTGTCTGGGTGTACATGTATGTGTACAC
>JANHMN010000010.1:58111573-58168259 GCA_030674055.1 Rhabdomys pumilio | reverse complement strand
ACACGCATGTGCTGATCATGTGTCTGGGTGTACATGTATGTGTACACACATGGGGGGTGCTCACCTGTAACAGAGTCCAGATTCCATGCCCCCTTGGTCTTTGATATGCAGGTTTGAAGGCAAGCAGCTTTGTGTTCAGGCCTCAGCTCTCTAGTTTGTAAAGGAGACAGTGGCAGTGTTGTTTGTCTGAATTAAAGGAGAGAACACTTAAAGCATGCTTAGCTCAGGGCCTGATCTACTATAAGTGTCTCTGTATCATTAGCTCTTTAGTATAATCACTGTAACTTTTCTTCACTTCATGGTACTGCCCCGTATCATGTTTAATAAGCTACTTAATAAGCTACTGATAAGGTTAATATGCAATAACTTTAATATTTAATAAGTTACTGAATAAGCTAGCACCTAATAAGCTATGAGCAGCTCCCTCTGGTTCGTTTGTGTTCTAACTGAGGGTGGCTCATTGGCTCCAAGGACTGTAATTACTAATAGTGGAAGCCGTAGCGTTTGTGCAATCCTTTAGGAGTGCCACCATGAAATGAGACTTTCTGTACTACTCACTTTTCTCCTTGGTGCCAAGACCACCGACTCTGCGCAGGGCTAAACGGGGAGACGGAAAGTGCAGTGGCAATCAGAAATGGAGACTTGAGCCATGCCAAGGGAAGTTAGAGGGATGAAGAACCAATCACCAACCAATCAGGCAATTAATTATAGGTCCCACTCATTTTGTTGCCACCCCACCCCTGCAATCCAATGAGTCTTCCAAAGCCTCACTCCTGTAGCCCAGTGAGCCTTCCAAAGCCCCATCCCTGTAGCCCAGTGAGCCTTCTGGAGCCTCATGTGCATAAACAAGGGTCTTGATACTAAGATTGCTTCTACCGTGCATGTGCATAGATCCTTAGAAACCCTGCCCTCAGTACCTCAGTCCTCTGTTCCCCATCTCTTTGATGGGATGCCTACATTGGACTCCATTTCACTCTTCAGTGTCTGTTCTGAAGAATCAAGCTGAAGGCTTTCCCAGAGGAGTAAGTGGTCCTCCTCTTCCTCCTCCTCCTCCTCCTCTTCTTCCTCTTCTTTCTCCTCCTCCTCTTTCTCCTCTTCCCCCTCCTCCTCTACATGACACCTCACATGATCTTCATGACTTCTCATCCCACGTCATTGTATATACATGTATGTTACAGCCACTTATCTTCCAAGTTGACAGTGTATGTCTCCCACCTGGTCCTGTATTTTACCCACCCCCCCAACCCCCAAGTAAAACATCAATTACTGGAGATAATGGCCCTGGCTAGCCGGTTGCTCCTACTTGAGAATCATGTAAGTTGTATTATTCTGAGTAGTGCTGCTGTAATACCCCAGGCAAGATGACTTGTAATGAATATAAACATAGATGCTTATAGTTCTGGTTTCTGCAAAGTCTAAAATCCAGAGGCAGCCAGTTGGCAAGGTCCTTTCTGCTACATCTTCCCATGGAGGAAGGTCAAAGAGAAATCAAAAGAGATTAAACTGCAGCCTCAAGCCTTTTTATCATCAGCACCAATTCATTCATGAGGTTCAGAGTACCAAGGACCCAGCCACCTGCCATTATGCTCCTAGTGCCCACTGTGCCCTGACCCCTGACAGTTTTTCATTGGCCATTAGGTTTTCAATTCGTTGGGAGGCAGGCAGAACATACCCAAACAATGGCAGCTGTGTCACCTCTGTTATGAAAACATCCTCATGTGTAACCAGGCCTAATATTGATAATTCATTACTTTGTTATGAGAATAAAGTAAATGTGCTAGATCGATACAATTTCCTACATCCACAGTGGCTCCTCAACAAACAGTAATTCATTTCCCTTCCAATGAGGGAACACTGAATGCTACAGAGAGAGAGAAGCCTGGGAGAAAAATAGGGAAATGGAGAACTGTACCCTCGTGTTGGCTAGTTTTATGTCAACCAGACACAAGTTAAAATCATCTGAAAGGAAACCTCAGTTGAGAAAATGCCTCCACAAGATCCAACTGTAGGGCATTTTCTTATTTAGTGATTAATGTGAGGGAGCCCAGCCACTGTTCGTGGTGTCATCCTTGGGGTGGTGGGCTTAGGTTCTATAATATAACAGTGGCTCTCAACCTAAGGGTCGTGACCCCTTTGGAAGATTGTATATTATTAGATACCCTGTATATTAGGTATATTACAATTCATAACAGTAGCAAAATTAGTTATGAAAGTAGCAGCAGAATAATTTTATGGTGGGGGGTCATCATGACAAGAACTGTATTAAAGGGTCACAACATTAGGAAGGTTGAGAACCACTGCTCTATAAGAAAGCAGGCTGAGCAAGCCAGGAAACAGCAATCATACCCTCTGCATCAACTCTTGCCTCCAGATTCCTACCCTGTGTGAGTTCCTGTCATGACTTCCTTCAGTGATGGACTGAAATGTGAGAGTGTAAGCCAAATCAAATCAACCCTTTCCTCCTCAACTTGCTTTTGGCCATTGTGTTTCATCAGAGCAATAAAAACCCTGACTAAGACAGTCTTATAAATCTGAAGTTTACAAACCCAAGAGCCTATCAAGGAAGCTCAGATTGAGTCCGACTGCCCTGTTGACCAGGAAAGATATTTCCCATAATAGTCATTATCTCCTTAACATCCTGCTTTATCAGCTGTTGGGGGCAGCAAGATGACGTCATGCTATTATCTGCGGCCTAACAGAGCAACGCTCACCTGAGAAAGTCACCCTCTCAAGAAGGAAAGCTCATCCCCGGGAGCCTGTGGAGTGTATCTAGTTTTATGAAAGTGCTTGCTGAGTGAGCTCAGTTTTCTCTCTGAGAAGCTCAGCTTCCAAAGGCAGGACATTTGTAACTGATAAGACTTAGGAGCCCTAATTACAGAACCCCTTCCTCACCTCCAGCATCACGCTCTGCTTTTGTGACATACTTGTTTACAGAGATAAGTGGAGCCTTTACAGTACCATGTCCTCACAGAAATCGCAAAGTGGAAGAGAGGGATGCTACAGAGGGAGAGTCAAGCCTGGGGAAGCTGAAAGCTTTGCCTCCCCAGATACCCTTTGTTGAGCAGTTTTTCATCTTGGTTACTTTCCCCTTCTCCTTTATTTTTAACAAAAGCTCCAGCATTCCAAGAAGTTAATTAACTCTCGAGGCAGCTATGAGAGAATAAGAAGGTAGGTGGCATAGTACAGTGTCAGTAGAGAGGGCTTGTGTATCCAAAAGCTTAACAGAGTTCCTCCCTCCTTCCCCCTTCTCCCGCTCCTCATCCCCTCTCCTCCTCCTCCTCTTTCTTCTTAAGATAGGGTCTCTCTATGTAGCCCTGGCTGATTTAGAGCTTGCTATGTAGACCAGGCTGGCCTTGAACCCACCTCCCAAGTGCTGAGATTAAAGGCATCTGCCATGATACCAAGCCTCAGAATTCTTGATCAAGGCAAAATGAGGAACAGGCCAGTGGTTCCAATCCCAGATGTGCTAGTCTGTCCCTGCAGAAAAGATGTTGACTGTTAAAGAAACACTCAGAACATCAAAATCTGGGTCAACAGTCAGTGAACCAGAGCAGATTCCAGAGCCCCTTTCTTGGGTTGTCAGTAAGGTTTCAGTGTCTCCCTCTGGAGGGACCTAGAGAAAGTTCCAGGGGAAGGACACTAGCTTGTAACTGTTGGTGCTGGGCCAGTGCTGGCTGCATACTTTACTCATTGCTGATGGGGCTCTTGTTAAACAAACAGGAAGCTTGGAAATGTGAATTGCCTGTAGTTGGCTAATGATCATAAAACAGCAAGGCTATGGCTATCGTAAAAATGTCTACACGCGCACAAAATCTGATAAAGGCCAGAGATAAAAGCATGGATTACTCAGAAACATGAAAGGAGACGGGAGGGGACTCACAGCCTGTTCTTGAGAACCTGTCCATGTCTATACTGACTTACTAACGCTTCTTTCTCTGTTTTAATCTTGTCTATTCTGTACATTTTTTACTGCTGAAATTTGTGTGTTTTACTTGGGTAACTTTTAAAATGTTCTGTTGCAAAGGCTATTCATTTTATTCCTTGAGGTTTCTTATTACACTCAACTTAGAAAATGTTCCTCTATCCAAAATTCAAAATGATTTTGTCATTTTTAAAAACAGTTCTGTTTTTGCATGTCTTTTACAATCATGGTCTTCCTTGTCAGATAGCAATCTACTTGAAAGGATTTCCAGCTTCCTAGTTTCTTTCAGCTGAGTCATGTTCCGTTCTCCATTGATTTGTCAAGACTTCTTGAAGATAACTTGTCGTTTCCGTGTGGTAACTCCTTTCTCAGGCTGTCTGCTTTGTTTCAGGGAGCCATGTATCCACTTTAGTATCATGACATTTAACTCGTCGAAACCTTATGATTCTGCAATGTCATGGCAGCTGTCACCCTCTCTAACATGGCTTCCACAGCCCCACTTTCTTCCTGCCATCCTTACCTCCTCCTCTTCATTGCCCCTTTCCAGTCTTTCGTTCTCCCCAACTGAAAAGTAATTGTGAAAATTTGTGATAATTTTATTTCAGTTTGTTTTTTATGCAGATGTATTCAGTTATTCCTTTGGTCTGGTGAATTAGTTGCTTGTGAGTAGCTGTGACCAAAGTGCCTGACATAAACCACTTAGGGGAGGAGGGATTTATTTTGGCTCATGATTTCATGGGGTTCGATCTTCATGAGTTTGTGTATCAAAGTATCAGGAGCCTGTGGCTGAGGTACTTCTCTCCGACCTGCAGAGAAGAAAAAAGAAGGAGCTGGGGGATGTGGGATAATGTATTCTCCAAAGTCATACCTACTACCCTCTTTCCTCAAGTTAGACCCTATCTCTCAGAGTTTACACAACCTCTTAAAATAATGCCACCAGCTATGGACACCCCATTCAAAATATGAGCCTGGAGGTGGTACATATCAGATTCAAACTATAAAATCTACAAATGAGAGGAGGGTAAAGATGGCAGGAAGAAAGTGGGGCTGTGGAAACCATGTTTAGGGAGAATGACAGCTGCCATGACACTGTAGAATCTTTACTGTAGTCTAACCTCAAATTTAACAACCATATATTTGTAAGTATACAGTCAGTATGGCGTATGCAGTGTCTCCTGGGTGTTCTTGGATTCTCTGGGCAAATGGTAACAGCATTCTGAGAACTTGGGACTACAGTTGGGCAGGAGACTGGAGAGATTGCCATCAAGGGTCTCTGTAAGATGGAAACCCTGTCCTGGCATCTCCTCACAGGGTTCTTCCTTTACAGGCTGGAACAGAACCCACATGTTAAAGATACATGAGATTTAATTGACAGAAAATTCAATGTGCATAGGCACTAAATGGAGCTGCCAAAATGATCATGTAGTTCTTACTGCCTCCAATAAACGTAGGGAACAATGGCTGTCAGCGTTGACAGATGGCCTGGGCATATGGTGCTCTCAGATGAAGCATTTTGTTTCTTGTTCACAATGTTATCTCCAAGGGTCATTGTTCTCCCAGATTAAAAGAAAATAAAAACAAAACAAAACCTAATCACAGGACCAAGACCTCAGCAGGGCAGGACAGGAGCCCATTTTCTTGACTATTCCCTTATGGTCAAATATGCTATCGTCTTAACTGTCTGGTACACTCCAGGTGGGGTCTGCAATGCCACATTTGACCACTAGAAAACAGGTCACTAAACTACACCTTTTAAGAAGGGCTACTTGAAATGAATGAATTCAAAGCAGTCCATGCCTCTAGTGTGGCATTAGGGCTTTCTGATTCTCAGTGACCACCCAAATGCTGATAGTTTTGAACATTTCTGTACCCACTCGTGTCTTCCCCGTTGTCTTCACCTCTCTGGGCTGCTGTGATCAAGCACCCCAGCCTGGGTACCTTATAAACAGACCTCACAGTCTGGTGGCATGAAGCCGAGATCAGAACATCAGAACAGTCGAGGTCTCCTTAGAGCCTCTTTCTGATTGCAGACTGATGGCTTCTGTTTCCAAATGGCAGAAGGATGGCAGAAAATTTTCTGAGTCCATTTTGTTAGGGCACCAACTTATTCATAAGGGCTTCACCTTCCTGACCAAACACCCTCTCAGAGATTCCACATCTGTATCCCTAGAGATGTATCCACATCTGTAACACTGTGCAGGTTAGGGTTTCCATCTATAAATGGAGATGGCGTACTAAGACTCAGTTCATAGCACTGAGATCTGCTTTTTACACATTCACTTGTCTGTACCACAGGCAAGTCACATTCAGTGCCTGGAGTACAGTTAACACAAACCTCCCACTAAGCGCCAAACTCTATCATGAAGGAATACTTACATCTCCAGGATATTCATTCTCAGGATATTTATCCAGGATAAATAAAAATGATTATTTGAATTTTTTCAACTAAAGTATACAAATTATTTATTATTCTCACTTGGAGATGATGACAATGAGACCATCTGTGATGATTTAGAGGCTGGTGGCCACCACTGCTCTTCTATGCTTTGACAGGCACAGGACAACCTGTTAATGAAACTTTGAGAAGAGAATAACTCAGTATAAATCCATGCTATGTTCCTTTGGGTGGCGGCACACACCTGTAATCCTAGTACTCAGGACACAGAGGCAGGTGGATCTGAGTTTGTGGCCAGCCTGGTCAACAGAGTGGGTTCCAGGGCAGCCAAGGCTACATAGAGAAATTATATATCAACAAATAAACAAACGAACCAAAAAAGCCAAACTTTTTGTTTTGTTGCAAGTTTTAGGGTGGCTCAGTAAGGTAGCTGTTAAAGTGAAGAATTTCTTTGAGAGATCTAGAAGCTTCCATACTGGAGACGTCTCTTTGGAGATGAGTAGGGTTGCCAGGCTGCTACCTCTATTGGACATATCACTCCAGGATGCTGAGCACCTGGGGCTTCTCAAATCTCCTCTCACTGCTTGTTCTTGGTTGGCATCAGGCCTGGTGCCTTACTCACCTTCTCACCCTTGAGTCTTGTCATGGTTTCTTGACCACCAGGTCTTCTTTCTCACTGGTGCATTTCCACTGACACGAAGCAGATGCCCCTCCCCCACATGGAAGGAAGCACAGAAACCACTCTGTTCTCAGCAGCCATCACTCTTCCCTGTCACAGGCCTTATAATGCCAGATGAGTTTCCTGCCGAGGAAGATAGGTCAGGTCACAAGTCAAATAAAAATAAAATAAAATTAAAAAAAAAAAAAAACAGTGAGCCAAAGCAGCCGAGTAAGCAGAAGCAAAACCTAGAGCCACTGGGGAAAAATGACATGAAGAACAGACGCAGGGATAGTCTGAGGTGTCCTTTAGGTGAATACTGATTTAGACATGTTCAACAATGCCACAGTGCATGAATCATAGGCAGAAAATGAGAGGTTAGACTGAAAGAGGAAATTGCTAGACATTTTCATCTTTGGGCAGAACGAGTTGCTAAAAAGGAATTGGAAAGGTGGATCATACCTCAAGGGCTTTTCTGGTGTCTCCTTTTGAGCAGCTGCTGTTCTGAGGAGCAGGCCGTTGCTTCACTCTGGCATTCCAGGAAGACTCACCAGGCTGAGAGAGCTCTTTGCTGCCTCATTGTTACGGGTAGACTCCTGTGTCTCCACATCAATAATTTTTAATGGAATCCTTGGCCCTTGACAGTCCATTATCAGCTATACACACCTTTTGGTGAATAAGGTTATCACAATTTTTCCAATGGTTGTGGGAGAAACCTTTTTTTAAATGAAGAAGAAGAAGGAAGGAGGGGGAAGTAAAGGGGGGGAGGGGGGGGAGGAGGGAGGAAAAGGAGAGGAGGATGAGCATGCTGGACTCATGCATGTTGCAAAACTTGCTAGGGAAATGCAAATGTGCACGACTTGTCTACTGAAATGTTACAGACCTGTCCTATGTGAGTGTGTGACAAGCTGCCTCCAAGTGCTGTGCAAACCTGCTGCCCTGCTGATGGTAGATCAGAAGAGACAGTAATCAAAGAGGGAGGTCTCTGCCTTCCCTTCTGTTTAACCTCAGTCTGGACAAGATTCCTCTGACCCAAGACCAGGTAAGTACCTACTTCCAATTTAGATATTCTGAGGGCCTTTGGGGAATTGTTTTTACAACTTTTCTCTTGTTTAACTTTATACAGTCAAGCAATTACCTAGCATAGCAACATAGCACCAGAGCACCCTGTCTCAAGTCCTCTTTCTTGTGAGATCAAGGAGTTCAATTTCCAGTAAGAGCAAGGCCAGTTTCTGCCACTTTTTCCAAAATCCATCTATGCCTGTGGCCAGTAGACCACAGATGATTTAGAAACTGTTGGACGGCAGCCTGTCCACCTCAAGCTGGACATTAGTATATGTTTGCATTTTCTTGTCCCCATGACCCTCAGATGGCCTTGACTTTGCCTCGTGTTCTGGTGTTTGGCTCATGCTCTCTTGCCCACCCCAGTCCCTGCTCAGTGTCCCTCACGGTACTGTCCCCACACCCTTCCTGTACCGAGGACACTTGCTTTATTTGAGTTCACCGGGGTTATGGGTTTCAAACAAATGCCCTTGGAATTCTAATTAGTTTTTGGGCGATTTAGGAAAACAGGCCTCTGATATGAAAAACAGCTCATCTGTTGTTTGTTTGTTTCCAAACTTTACAAAGAATCCCTTAAAGAAGATTTTCTCTATGACATTCTCCAGTGACTCTGAACGTGAGGGAATTAATAAAGTAGATGCTGGAACTTACTTTGGAACCTAAGAGCTGACTTTAATTTATGAGTTAGACCGCAAAGCCTCTTTTTATTATCTTGGTGTTTTTGGATAAATTTCTAATTCTTGAAGGTATATATGTGGAGCCACTGGTTTCTCCTCTCATTCTTCTGAGCTTAGTGTTTATTGTTCTTTCCACCATATGTCAAGACCCTTCTTGGCTTGTTAAATCCCAGTTTTGAAAACATATAACCAAGTGAGCAACAACAACGACAAAAATTGAGTAGAGAAAAATGTCAAGGAATAACAGACCCTGCAAGCTGATTTTTCTCGGGCTTTGATGTGGAACTCACCAGAACCTTAGGTCCCATCCATAGCTCACCAGAACCTTAGGTCCCATCCATAGCACACCAGAAGGGATCCTATGCAAGGCAACGGTAGCACGCAATTGTCTGGTTTTGTTCTTATCTCTGCACAAAAAGGGAATCAATGTTTACAGCATAGCTGTAAGTACATCAGTGGTTTTCCTGTGTTTAGCTGTACTGTGCCCAAGCGTTTCCATTGATTTTCAATGTGAGGTTAATCAAGTAGCATACGTGATCTGTATGAGCACGGACCAATACGTCAGGTAACTATTGTCTTCCATACCAGGCACCATAACTTATTCTTCAACTGGATTTTTTTTTTACTTTTATTTTACTGCCTGAAATTCCAGAAAATGAAGGATTCACTTATCTAAAAATGAATTTATCTGTCTTCAAAAATGAAAATTCATAATGAGAGAAATGTAAGAAATCTCCTCACAGTAGTGAGAACTGTTTTTATCAGAATGGTTTCTAGTGCTACAAAGAAATAGAGGTTATGTCTGGAGGAACCAAAGGGAAGGAGAAATGTTGGAGCATGTATTTCAGTTGATGGGAAGGGAGTTTGGCAGAGACCTTTGGGCTCTCCTAGAGGAGAGTGTCAGGAGGTGGGAAATACGCCCTTAGTTCTCAACGTGTGGGTCACAAACCCTCTGGGGGTTGCATATCAGGTATTCTGCATATGAAAGATGGAGACTAAGACTCACAACAGCAGCAAAATTAAAGGTATGAAGTAGCAAAGAAATAATGTTATCATTGGGGTTGCCACAACATGAGAAACTGTATTAAAGGGCCGCAGCCTTAGGAAGGTCACAGCATTGAGAACCACTGCCTTACAAGGTACAGTAGACAGATTTGACTCCTAGCAATGTTTGCTCAGTGCAGTCCTAAGCAGTCGCAGAATGTCAAAACAGAAACTTGAGAGATGGTAGCAAGAACATCCCTGTTGTGTGTAACTGAGTGGGATTTAGAGAGAGGAGGTGAATTGCTTAGTTTCTCAGTTAATGAACTGTATCCCACGTCCATCTCCCTTTCCCTACTCTTTTCTTCTTCCATACCTTTCTTCCTTCCTCTCCTTTCTCTACCCTTCCCCTCCTCTATCTCTGTCTTTTTAATTCCTACAAAAAAAGACACAGCTCTTGCCTCAAAGGAAGTGAGAAGTAGTTTATTCTGGAGTCAGATACGAGTGACTAAGGCCTGGGAACCCACATTCACTCCCCCCCCCATACAGTGTTCCAATGTGCTAACAGGTCCTCGAGGTGTTTACCATAACAATAAAGAAAAATCCTAGATCAAAACACTTTTAAAATGTGCTATGGTCTTTAGACACTTCCTCTGTGGCGTTCTTAGTTTTTGTGTTGGTAGAGACGAGGCATCTGTTCCTACTATGCACAAAGATGTGAAGTCACACACAGTGGGGGGCAATAAGTGGCCATCTATGGGGCTAATATAAACTAAAATAATCACTGTGAACCTGCAGCTTTCTAACTCTGCACAATAATGGAGGTTCTTACCAGTAAAGCAGAATGTTTCATGTGGACATGGCTTCTCCCCTCCTGCCCCCTAGGAACCTCAACTCATATTTGTTCTCTCTTTTACTCATCTTCATCCCTCTCACCCAGTTTCTCCCTTTCTCTGTCTCTGTGTCTGTTTCTTTCTGGACAGATTCTTGCTAGGTAGATTATGCCCTTGAGTACTCTATCCTGCCTCAGCCTCCTGAACATTGAGGTATAGGGGTCCAGCACCACTCCTGGCTTGATTTCCTGTTTTATGACTGAACCCCTCTTTCTCAGAGGAGCCACTTGCTTTCTCTCTTTTGTCTCCGAGGTGCAAACACCAAGCATGTGCTCAGACTCATTGCCACAGTCCTCCTGGGAACTTTATTCTCCTAAGGAATTGTTTCCGTAGGAAATGAATTCTTGGCTATAAACCAGCTAACCCACAGTCCACTGCTGGGTTAAACTTCTCATGCCACAAAGATTCCAAAGGTTTGTCATGGACTCAATTGCCTTTGTCTCAGGTATAGTTTGACCTGATGAGAAATCAGGCCATGTGACCTTGGAAATGCCCGAAGTTCCCAGGGCTGGGGTGAGAGGCGGATGAACTTCCCGGTCATCTGTTTCCTGTCAATAATTTCAAGGGCTGTCATGGGAGGAAATGACTCTTGGGCTCCTCTAATCTTTGACACAGCTCATGATAAGCCCAATTACGAGCATAGTGTAAACAATTCATAGTGGCTTCCAGCTCCAGGCTGTGAGTGAGGTGATGTCTTAAGACATGAGATATGGCCCAGCCTAAGTGTCCTGAGGTGATGAACACAAGAGGTGTAGCTGAGGGCCAGGAGAGATGAGATTACAAATGAGATGTACAGATAGGCACAGGATAGTGTGATGGTGATCCGACACCCAGGTGTCAGCAGAACTCTGTGGGGGATTTTATACAGTGTTTTTTACACTTCTAACTCGCTGCATGCCCTGAGTTAGGGATGGTATTTTTCTTGTTTCTTAGAAGAGAAAATTGAAGCATGGTTTAACCACTACTCTTCCTTTCCTAACCCCATGGTTCTTGTGTTTAAAATACCTTCAGACCAGAAAGTGCGAGGGCACAGTGGGAACAAGAACAAGAGATTCCAAACTCAGGGTTTGACCTAGGGACACATCTTTCCTGTCCAAGATGATGGAAACTTGGTAAAACATAGCATCCCTGTGGCTTAGTCCCCTCTTTGCTAGCCATGGTTATCTTAGACAAGCTACCATTCTGTGCCTTGGCTATTACTTTATAACATAGGGATGACAAGGACCACTAGCTTTGAGACTTTTGATGACATTGTATGTGTAATGTGCTCATTGCTTTATCTTGCATGTAATCCATACTCAGTAGATGCTGGCTATTATCACTGATATAGTCGAGATGTCTTCTTTATCAGACCAGAAAATAAGAAGGGTTTCAGAACTTGCACCTGGGCTAAACCTTAAAGACCATATACATACATGTAGGCTAACATTCATATACAAATTAAAAATAAATGAATCTTAAAAAATAATAAAGGAAAGCCTATAGTCATTGTTATTACTTTTCTCCCTTCAGCCAATGTATAGTTTGAACACAGAGCTGTCTGGCAATCTCAGCCTGTGTGAATGAAGATGTAAGTAGGCAGTCTCAAGTGCTCCCCAGTGGAATTCTACTCTAAGCTACATCCCCAGGGAGTCCACCAAGGCTTGGAAGTAAGATGACTGTCTGTCAATGTATTTGTACTGGTTAATTTTGTGTCAGCTTAGTAGAGTCCTCTGGGAGGAAGAAATCACAGTTGAGAAAATGTCTCCATAAGATTGGGCTATAAGCAAGTCAGTAGAGTGTTTTCTTAATTAGTGATCAATGAGACAGGGCCCAGCACATTATGGGTGGGGCCATCCCTGGGCTAGTGATCCTGGGTTCTATAAGAAAGCAGGCTGAGTAAGCCACAGAATGCAAGCCAGTAAGCAGCACCCCTCTATGGCCTCTGCATCAGCTCCTGCCTTCAGGTTCTTGAGTTCCTGTCTTGACTTCCTTCAGTGATAGACTATGAATATGGAAACATAAGCTGAATAAATCCTTTCCTCCCCATGCTTTTGGTCGTGATGTTTCATCACAGCCATGGTAGCCCTAATGAAGACAGTATTACTGGAATAAGTTTTATCAGTAGGGTGTTTTAAGAAAACATTGGCTTTGTATAAAACTTGCACAAAACTTTGGGTGCCTCTCTCCCTTCTAGAGAACTCATGATGGGGGAGGAGTCACAGGCATGGGAGGTGGCATCTCAACCAAGCACTTGTAGAAGGAAGGGCCCACGTGTAAGAGGAAGTCTCATACTACAGGCTTTCAACTACATCAGAGTAAGGTCAAGGTCTCTTGTGAGTCCAAATTTCTTTAGTTCTAAGAATAGGTCTTATTTGGCATGGAGTCCCTTGGGTTCGCCACAGAGCCTGGTTTTAGAATGCAGAAGGGAGGCATTTGCTTCATCTAGCTTGAGTGTTGTAAGTTCAAGGGCATATGGAGGCTCTGGAGATCCAATTCCTCCTATCCCCAGTTTGACTTACGTTAACAGTGTGAACTTGAAAAATAGACTTTAGCCCTTTGGCCCCAGTCTCTTCATCAAAGCTGGGGAAAGATCAGTACTGTCTTTGGGCCTGGGTGATCTCTGCAGTTGCATCTAGTTCTACTTTCTCTAGATCTTGATCTGGCAGAGTTGCTGATACTTCTAGAGGCTGTTATTTCCCAGAATGCAGACCATCTCAGGGGCTTCTTCGTGTTTTCACATGGGAGGGTCAGGAGGCAGCTAGCTTCTGCCCAAGGTCTTGTGTGCCCAAAGATCAAGGCTAGCTTGGGGTTGGGAGTTGGGGGGCAGGGGAGGCTTCTCTGGTTTATTATGTCAGGTGACAAGCCTGGTTTGAGTTCCATGAAGTGAGATGTAAGAGTACTGATGACATCCGTATTCTGTGAGAATGAAATAGTTCTTGACATGTCAGTTGCCCGTGTGGTGAGAGGAAGATTCCTACAAAGATTAGACATCTAAAAACCTCTATTACCTAAGCCATTTACTAGTCTCTAGATGCTGGAGGTCACTAATCAGTGCTCTAAAGGGAGACAGAGCAAGTCATCTGGCTCTCAGATCAGCTTTCAACCCTCTTCTAGAAAGGCAGGAAGTGGTACTCAGTGTATGGGAGGCAGCTTGGATATGATTAATTATTTTGCTCCAAAAATGCCAACTGTAACCTTTAGGAGCTTGTTGCTATAAACTGAATGTCACCTTGGGCTAGATTTTTAATGTGGAGGCCATCTTCAGGCCCAACAGGGTGAAATTATCTTTGAATGAAGTTTTCCTGGACAGGTTAGGTACCAGCAATACACAGACATGAAGTAAAAGAAAGGGGACTGTCTAAATGTGACTTCCATCTACGGGCTATGAGATCCTGGGTTGCGGAAATTTTATCTAATTCTTTCTATGCCCTCTGATTTACTGCAACCTCCATCTATAGGGAGGTACTCAATAAAGCCTTGTTTAAAAATGAATTGAATTTATTACATTTCAAACTCTTTTTGTAAACCTCTCTTCTGACCATCAAAACAATCAATAGGAAAAGACTAGAATTGATTTAACTATTAGGAGTGCAATTGGTTTAGTGATAAATCACTCCACCTCCAGGGTAAACCACTAAGCTGATTTCTCACATGTAGATTGTTTTTCTGCCATTTTTGAAAGTCTTGTAAATGTAGTAATAGTCTCTGTGTCTGAATCCTTTCACTCGGCTCTTGGTTTGTGAATCCCATTGGTATTGTAGCACATAGTATTTGCTTGTCCATTCTCAGTGAAACATACCATTCTACCATAAGAATGTGCTTTCATTATATTTATGCATTTGGGTAGTTTTTGACTGTGGACTATTTTGAATAGTTATGCTATGAACGTTATTCCACATATCTTTTGTACATAAAGTTAAGTGCAATGTATTATGTAGTACCAAGGACTAGAATTATTTTGTCATAAGCACATAGATGGCCGGCTTTGGTATTTATCATCACATGATTTTCCTAAAAGATATTTCTGATTAACTTTGAGTTTTACCTGTGTGTCTGCCCATGGAGTTTGATCTTCTGGTTTACCTAAGGAACTAGAAATTCCTTTAGCAAGGAAGGAGACAGCTTCAGGGAAGCGTGCCTTTACCCAGCAGCCTTTGCTGTGAGTTATAACCTCGAAGAAGGGGCAGTCATTTTCTTCATGGAAGAACTCTCTTGCACTAAGCCTTCATTCTTTATGTAAGCTCACAAGCCCTTGTGGTATGTCCTTTAAGGTGAGATGAGGCAATTTTGCCAGGAAGAGAAGACAAGTGATTGAAGAAATCTCCCTGGAGGTGGGGCAATCTGTGCTGGGCTTTGAATATGATACGAATCTTATACAAAGCCTGGAGGGTAAACTCTTTCCTGTCCAAATGTGTTTTTAAAGAGATTCTGTCGAGGCAGGCATGCTCTGGGGGTATTTATATCCTGACAGCTTGGCATGTGAATTTGAAGGCATGGGCTAGGGGAGCACTTCATGAAGTGGCCAGTCAGATGGAGAATGCAGAATAAGGAGAAAAATCTACCTCGGTGAGCATTTAATGAAGCTTATATTCTGTGACTCATTTCAGATGCAAATATCACAGAAACATTAGAGGATCAGACTTATATTTATTTTAAGACCCTTTCCTACCCAGATGGGCTTTTAAATGCACACAGTGGTAAGAAACTAAAGAGCTGCCTCTAAAGCATGGGAAGGAATGGAGAAGTTTGGATTGGGGACAGACTCTGGACTCTGAACTTGAGGCTGCCATCTACCCTGATGGGAAGTGTTAGGGCAGAACAGGCTAGAGGAGAATGGTCATTTTTACTGAAGTCATGGTTGTCAGAGGCTTTAAGAAAGGATATGTAGAAAGAATGACTCAGGACTCATCTGAAACAGACTTAATAGGTTAAGAACCCCTGGAGCTACTTGGGCATTTTACTGTACACAGGGTCTCTGACCAGCGTGCACACTAATTCCTTCTAGCCTGATATTTGGAATCTGACATCAGAATCTAGATTCTACATGGAGGGATGTCCTCATAACTGGCACCTCATGGTGAATACCCACATCCTGTACTTCTACACATTAGGGGCAGTGCAGTGGCCCCTGGGGTCAGAAAGCAGGTAAGGCCATTGGAAATAGGTCAAGAAGTCCACTCCACTGAGGTGGGCAGTCGACCCACGGGAGCTCACCTCCAGTTTAAGGATCACCAGTTAAGGTAGTGGGTCTTAACCTGTGAGTTGCTACCTTTGAGGGTTAATAGAACCTCTCACAAGTGTCACATATCAGACATCCTGCATATCATATATTTACATTATGATTCATAACAATAGTAAAATTACAGTTATGAAATAATGATAAAAATAATTTTACGATTGGGGGGTCACCACAACACGAGGAACTGTAGTAAAGCAGCACAGGATTAGGAAAGTTGAGAACCACTGAGTTAAGGGGTTCGTGTTTTTACTGGAACTACTCTCATGGTGGATGGCTTCTTTAGAGAGTTCTTTTCTCTTTCATGGCCAACCTTGATTTTACTTCCTTGGGGCTCTTTGCCTTGGGTCTCCTCACTCACCTAAAAGGTCCTTAAGGCAAGCCAGGAAGTTAATGGAGCATGGAGTGGGAAGGGTGAAAGGGGCCTCTTGACCCATCATTTCTTAGAGATATGGTCAAAACACAGAGTAAGAGATAGAGAGTTCCTTTTGACATCCTTTGTCTCATTTCAGCTACTCAACAGGAGGGGAAGCAGGCTTTCTTTCTTTCTTTCTCTCTCTCTTTCTTTCTTTCTCTCTTTCTCTCTCTATTGCTACACATCTTACAAGTGAAGAATCATCCATGAATTCATCCATTCAGTCAATGAACATTAATCAAGCATCTGTTTGTTCATGACGCAATGCCTCATGGCTCTGCACACCCAGGGGAAGAATAGAAGCTGTCCTTGTCTTCAAGAGCTAGAAGTTGGGTCATCTCTCACTGCTTTCCTAAAGACAGATAGATGTCTGAACTAATGAGGATGAGTGCTTAGAATCGTCTGTGTGAATGCACACATCTCAGAGAATGTAAACAGATGTTTAGAGAGCAAAAAAACCTAAAGCTGTTTAAGCCACTGATTTGACACAACCATTCCCATACCTGCAAACTGGTTCTAATGGTCATATAAAGAGATGGGTTTTCCTAGTCAAACCAAGTAACTGCAGAACTACCTGAAACTGCCCAGAAATGTGTCCTAGCATCACAGCTAATACTGAATATGGATCAAGCTTTACTAAGGAAATTAGCAGACCACATTTGTTTAGAGACATGACTGTAAACTGAAAGTGTCAAAAGTCTACTAAAAATCAATGTATCCATTAGAGATTAAGAAGAAAAACCCTCGGTTAAGATAAAGTCTTAATGATGGATTTGGTCAACCATGTCTTATTCTGTGAGGTCCTGCTTGAAGTCTGCCCACAGACACAGAAAGAGCTTTGTCATAACCCACATGTGAGGTCACATAATTGACTAGTGGGGTCATGAGGAATTAGGCAGCCAAAATTGTTTCTTAATGTTTAATAACCAAAAATTAATCAAAATAAATGTGCGACACACCCAAGGTGTTCTGGCCATTCTGCATTCGCATGTTGCATTGTGTAGCCTTGGCTTTGAACACACATGTGTGCTTTGCCATCACATGGTACATGCCATCATAAGGTGCTGCACCAACAAACACTGCCTAGAATATCTAGGCTCAAATTCCAGACTGCTGCATGCTATGGTTATGGTGTTTTACTGCACACACAAGGCTTTCTGCTCTTACAGAGGCATAATGGTTTAAAATTATGAACAACAAAGACTTTAATATTTCCCCCATTATTTCTCAGCCTTAACTACCAGATTCATGTATCTTTGTACTGTGTTGTATTACAATATTCTATCTTAAAAGCTGCTGTTTAGTTTCTGACTTGTGTCTTACAAAATTAATCTTGGCTCAAGATTAAAACAGAATTTCCAACAATTTCTGAACTGGTTCTGGACATATTTCTGCTATTTTGTATTATGTATTTATAGAAAACAGCATTCTAGGGACTGGAGGAATGGTTCAGAAGTTAAGAACATGCACTGTTCTTACAAAGGACCCGAGTTCAATTTCTAGCACCTATCCTGGGTAGTTCATATGTACGTGTAACTCCAGCTCCAGGAGGACCCAGTACTTCTGATCTATGCAAGCACCTACACACACACACACACACACACACACACAGAGAGAGAGAGAGAGAGAGAGAGAGAGAGAGAGAGAGAGAGAGACAGAGAGACAGAGAGAGAGACAGAGAGAGAGACAGAGAGAGACAGAGACAGAGAGAGATACACATACACACAGAGACAGCCATAGACTCAGAGATACTCATATTTTCTCTCTCACACACAGAGACATAGAGACACAGACAGACACATATAGATACACACAGACACATACACAGTCACACACAGACATACACAGAAAAACACAAGAGACATAAACACAAAGACACACACAAAGACACATACGAAGACACACACACAGAGTTAAAAATAAAATAAATCTTTTGAAGAAAAGAAAATCAGCATTGTCAGCTTTATGGGTTATAAAATCAAAGTACCATTTAACTCTGAGAAATGCTGGGGGCATTCACCACTCGACAGCATCAGATATTCAACTAACAAGTGTGTCTGTCTTTCCAATGCAACTTTGCCTTCACCCTTAACAAATGATAAAATACATGCATATCAAAAACTTTTAAAGTAAATTGCTCTATGGTAGGTGGTAAGTATCTGATTTTATTCAGGGTCACATAGAATTTCCCAGATGAAAAGGTATTCCCAGCACCAAAACAAGAAGCCTTGCCTTGCAGGAGGCTCAGTGGACCTCATACTGGATAAAACATACGGATAAAACATAGTTTCAGCTTGTGAGTTACAGGGTCTCCATGGTATCTATTCACTCCTTCAGTTGCCTTGCCAAGGCAACTGTGGACAAGAGTAAACAGGCACATGTAGCTGTGTTTTGTTAAAGTAGAGCAGAGACTCGGCCAGATTTGGCCCACAGTCTATATTTTGTCAAATCTTACATGAAGGTTTTTTTGTTTTGTTTTGTTTTGTTTTGTTTTGTTTTGTTTTTGAGACCTTTAGCATGGTCTTAAGAGTAGGTATCCTGGTTAGCGTTTATTTTGTCAGATTGACACAGCTAGATGACCCTTTAAAGGGAACCTCAACTGAGAAAAAGCCTCCATCAGGTTGCCTTCTAAGGGGAGGATTGAAGGATCCACACTTTGGTCTTCCTTCTTGTTAAGGTTCATGTGGTCTGTGAGTTGTATCTTGGGTATTTTGAGCTTTTGGGCTGATATCCACTTATCAGTGAGTGCATATCATGTGTGTTCTTTTGTGATTGGGTTACCTCACTCAGGATGATATTTTCTTTCTTTTCTTTTTTTTTCTTCTTTTTTTTTTTGTTTTTTTGTTTTTTGAGACAGGGTTTCTCTGTGTGGTCCTGGCTGTCCTGGAACTCACTCTGTAGACCAGGCTGGCCTCGAACTCAGAATTCAGAAATCTGCCTGCCTCTGCCTCCCAAGTGCTGGGATTAAAGGCATGCGCCACCACCGCCCGGGTAGGATGATATTTTCTAGTTCCATCCATTTGCCTGTGAATTTCATCTCAATTCATAAAGTCATTGTTTTTAATAGCTGAGTAGTACTCCATTATGTAAATGTATCACATTTTCTGTGTCCATTCTTCTGTTGAGGGACATCTGGGTTCTTTCTACCTTCAGTCAATTATAAATAAGGCTGCTATGAACATAGTGGAGCATGTGTCCTTGTTATATGTTGGAGCATCTTTTGGGTATATACCCAGGAGTGGTATAGCTGGGTCCTTAGGTAGTACTATGTCCAATTTTCTGAGGAACTGTCAGACTGATTTCTAAAATGGTTTTACCAGCTTGCAATCCCACCTGCAACCTCTTTCTCCACATCTTTGCCAGCATCTGCTGTTGCCTGAGTTTTTGATCATAGCCATTCTGATTGGTGTGAGGTTGAATCTCAGAGTTGTTTTGATTTGCGTTTCCCTGAAGAGTAGGGATGTTGAACATTTCTTTAGGTGCTTCTCAGCCATTCAAGATTCCTCAGTTGAGAGGTTTTTGTTTAGCACTGTACCCCATTTTAAATAGGGTTATTTGATTCTCTGGAGTCTAACTTTTTGAGTTCTTTGTATATTTTGGATATTAGCCCTCTATCAGACGTAGGGTTAGTAAAAATCTTTTCCCAATCTGGGGATTGCTGCTTTGTCCTATTGACAGTGTCCTTTGCCTTACAGAAGCTTTTCAATTTTATGATGTCCCATTTGTCAATTGTTGATGTTAGGGCCTGAGCCATTGGTGTTCTATTCAGGAAATTTTGCCCTATGCCAATGTGTTCAAGGCTCCCCCCGCCCCACTTTATCTTCTATTAGATTCAGCATATCTGAATTTTTTATGTGGAGTTTTATGTGGAGGTCCTTGAGCCACTTGGACTTGAGCTTTGTACAAGGAAATAAAAATGGATCAATTTGCATTCTTCTACATGCCAAACACCAGTTGAACCAGCATCATTTGTTATAATGCTGTCTTTTTTTCTACTGGATGTTTCTGACTTCTTGGTCAAAGACCAAGTGACCATAGGTGTGTGGGTTTATATCTGGGTCTTCAATTCTAGTCCATTGATCTACCTGTCTGTCTCTGTACCAATAACTGTGTGGTCCAGTAGATGGGCATGGCCCCAGTTGAGGGTCAGGGCCACCCACCCATCTCAAAAATTTTAAACCAGAATTGTTCCTGTCTAAAGGAAATGGACGGACAAAAAAAATGGAGCAGAGACTGAAGGAAAGGCCATTGAGAAACTCTCCCACCTAGGGATTCATCCCATCTGCCGACACCAAACCCAGACACTATTGCTGATGCCAAGAAGTGCTTGCTGACAGGAGCCTGGTATAGCTGTCTCCTGAGAGGTTCTGCCAGCACCTGACTAAAACAGATGCAAATACTAACAGCCAACTATCGGACTGAGCATGGGGAACCCAATGGAAGAGACAGGGAAGGACTGAAGGTTAAAATCCCATTGGAAGAACAATATCAACTTACTGGACCCCCTCAGAGCTCCCAGGGACTAAACAAACAACCAAATAATATACATGGGTGAGTCAGTTGCTCCAGCTGCATATGTAGAAGAGGACTGCCTTTTCTGGTTTCAATGGGAGTGGAGGCCATTGGTCCTGTGGAGGCTCGATGACCCAGGGTAGGGGGATGATAAAGCTGTGAGTGGGTGGTGGGTGGTGGGTGGAGGAGCACCCTCTTTGAGTCAAAGGGGAGGGAGAATGGGATGTTGTGGAGAGGAGACCAGGAAGGGGGACAACATTTAAAATGCAAATAAATAAAATAACCAATAGTTTTAAAAAGTGGCATGAGTAAGTGATGGAAAGTGAGCCAGGATGCAGTGTTCCCTACATAGTCGCATCTTCAGGTCCTGCCTTCTGGTTCCCTCCTCGGAGCCCCTTGATGTTGGATATGAGGACAGTCCCTTGGAAGTGTTATTGAAACAAACTGTACTTCCTCCAGTTGGTTTTGGTCAGTGTTTTATCACAGTCCCAAGAAAATTACTAAAACAGTAAGTAAGGTATACACTGGCCCCTATTTTTGTGAGAGAACCAGCTCAGACTGAGAGATTGCTTACTCTCTTATCATGAGAGGGTATGATCGGACAGTCCTGGGGTTTTCACGGTCCAAGTCTCACACTCTGTGACCACTGTACATAGCTTATATGAGAGAAACAAGATAGATCAGGCAGCACTGACAATCAGTCTTTGTGTTTTGTGTCAAGAGCAGGGAATTGATCATGTTCCCAATGTAGAGTATCGTGTCGTACAGACAGACCCATTTCACAAGGAGGCTGGGTTTCTACTCCAGTTCCACCCTGGACAATGTAGTAGCTGTGGCAAGACGCCAGGTGCCTCTGGAAATCCATCATCCCAAGGAGGCTTCTGCATGACTACAGCAGCAGGAAGGAAGGAGGTGGGACTTCCTTCCCTTCCTTCCTTTCCAGAGACTCGACTTTTTACCCTTGCAGGTGCATCAAGCCAGTGTAAATGCCCAACCCAGGCACAGTTTCTGGCATGTTGGTAGGATGTTAGAGAAACTATAACTGAGCTGAACACTGAGACAGGTGTTACGTCTCCTGAAGTTAGTTTTTGTTTTTGTATTCTGTTGAGATCCAGAAATTCATTTCTACTTTGCAACGTCTTTATCTTTCCGGCTTTAAAGTGAAGCCCACAGTTTCCAACTGTTTCAGAGGAGGTGGTTGAGGAAAGAGCTCCCATCACACAGGAAATCCAGTAGCTTTGCTGTTATTGTAATTCAAAACAGGATAATGCCCAAGGATAAGAGTTGGAATGGTTCCTTGCTTTTACTAAATTGACTTTAAGAATTCAGTGTGAATCAGCTTCATTGAGTATGATTTTGTATAACAGAAGTCAGTGTGTTTGTTAGGGTGTTGTGCACAGTTTATTGAATTTTGACATATGCATATGCCCACGTGTCCTGGTTAGCTTTGACTGTCAACTTGCGTAGGTACAGTCATCAGAGAAGAAAGCCTCAATTGTTGGCCTGTGGGCTTGTGTTTCTGATTGCCTAATTCTAATTTAAATTAATAAATTTAATTGACATAGGAAGGCCCAGCTCACTGTTGGCAGCACCGTCTTTTGGCATGTGATAATGGGCTGTACTAGAAAGCCACTAACCCTGTGAGTGATCTAGTGGGAAGACCAAAAAGTAGTGTCCCTTTGTGATTGCTGCCTCCAGGATCCTGCCTTGGCTTCCACACAGTGGTGGACTGTGACCTGGGATTGTAAGGTGAAACAAACCCTGTTCTCCCCTAAGTTGCTTTTGGTCATAGTGATTTTTTTTTGTCTTTTTTTTTTCCTTGTATTTTTTTGAGACAGGTTCCTGGCTGTCTTGGAATTCACTATGCAGGTGAGACCGGCCTCAAACTCTCAGAGATCTGCCTGCTTCAGCCTCCCAAGTGTGCCACTTTGCTTGGCTTGGTCAAAGTGTTTTTTGTCACAACAACAGAATGAAACTAGAACCATTGCAACCACACCATAAAAAGAGCACATTGTAATGACTCTAAATGTCCCTGAACCTTGCCAGTCAGTTGTCCATCCTGGCCTCACATAAATGCTGGCTGGCTTTATCAGTACTGTATTTTATAAAACATTTTTTTTTCATGATAGAAGATGTATACTAGAGAATTCAGAAAATATAGAAAAGTATAAAAATATTATTTAAATGTATTTTCTTTTTAGTGTGTGTGTGTGTGTGTGTGTGTGTGTGTGTGTTCCCATGTGCACATGCCCACAAGCATGCTAATGACAGGGGTGTGGAGCAGACACAGCTTCCCCAGTGATTGTTTAATGTATCTTTAATGATTGCATTTGAAATAATTATTTTGTTCATAGACTTTCTGATTCCTTTATCTTAATTAATGATGCAAATTATGCCTACCAGTAACCTGCATTATTATTAATAGTTCTTTAAATTACAGTTTATTTAGTTGTTGCTATTATGAAGAACACCATTGAGTTCTACTGAGTCTAGGGTAATTGCCTTGTACTCGCTGACTTTTAAAAATTGTCTTATTTCCTATAGATGTTCTACACGTAGAATAATCTTTTTTTGTGAAGAATAGATTCTTTGCTTTCTTATTTGTGTGCTTATTTATTCTCTCTTATTGATTTGGCTAATATTTACAACTGAAGCTATGAATGGTAGTAATTGCTATTCTTAAAATATCTACATGCTTCCATATGTGTATGTGTGTTGTGGGGGGAGTGGAGGCATGTATGTACCTGTATGCATGAGTGTGTTTATGGAGGTCAGAAGTCAATGTCTGTTATCTTCCTCTTTTCTTATCCACATTGGTATTTGAGACATGGCTTCTCACTGAACCTGGAGTCATCTCTTCAGCAAGTGTGGCTGGCTAGCAAGCTCCTGGATTTATCTCTATCCCAGCACTAAGGTTGCATATATATGTTGGCTTTTATGTGGGTTTTGGAGTTCCCATCTCAGGTCCTCATGCTACCCAGGGAGCACTTTACCCACTGAGCCATCTCTCAAGTGCTAAGGAAATGGTTTTAATCCCTTTCTTACAAAGTAAAATGTTGCTCTATATATTTCAGTACAGCCCAATTTTTAGGTTAACAATTTTAATTCTATACCTAACTTAGAGAAACAATTCCTAGGATTTATAATGTAGTAATTCTGGCAAAGGTTAGAGTAGTGGAAACCTGAAGAGTTATGAAAATCCAGAAATAGTATTAAAATAGTATAGTATGTTTTACAATAATTAAATATGCTTTTGCATATTCAATTTGTTGACAAAGGAAAGTGTTCATTAGTAATTGTCAAAATGAAAACAGCACTAAAACACATATTGTATCTCACTTTCATAAAAAAATAAAATTAAATGTAGAAAATTTCTTTCTAATAACAAAACATTGAGATAGGAGTCATTTTAGTCATCTTCTCTTTTTCCAATATTCCTATACTAAATATTTGCTTTTGGGAAACAAGTCAATTCATAACTAGGCAAGAAGTCATTCTCCTGTTTCCAAAGTTATTACAGTGAACACACAAAGCCATGCAAATAACCTTTATATTGGCAGAGATATATTTATCTCTGTCTACTTCTACTTTATCAGTGATCAACCCCTTTCTAAATGTGTTGGAACACTGTCACGCTTATTATATCATTGCTGGGACCAGAGGTCTGTGCTGGTGGGGAGGGCATGCCATTATAAGTAGAATATATATATATATATATATATATATATATATATATATATATATATGAATCCATCAATGGCTTAAGCCATTGGTTAGGCTGCAGCCACTGGATCTGATCCTTTCTGCATCAATGTGATAATCAGGATAAAACACTGAGATGATTCTCACCAGAGACTGTGGACTTTGCATTTACAAGAAATAGTTTGGAGTCTTCTACCTGGCAATCTACAGCAACAGTCAATCTGCTTTCTCAGGCTCAACTTGTAGAATGCTAGTAAATGCTTAGCAACTAGCTCTCAAAAAACATTTAAAAAAATAATGTAGCCCTTCCTTTGTCCCGTATGCCGGCTTTGTAGTACAGCCATGATCACCATGGGCAATTACAAGCTCCACCAGTGAACACAGGCTTAGGAATCAAGGTGTTCAGCTTTATGATAATCTCTAATCTATTAAATAAAGCATTGCCAGGAGACGTGAGAAGACCCTGCCTGTAGTTGGTAGGCAGACCTGATTCCCCACCGCACCCCCCTGATGCTCCTTGATCATCAATAGCCAGTTGACACGAAAAAGGCTTCCTTTGGCTTGAGGCACTAGGGCTGAGCACCACAGATACCCTTTCCCATTGTAGTGCACCCACCCTGTAGATAAAGCAGAACACAGCCACTGTGGAGCCAGCGAAGATTAAGCACCCTGAGTGCAAAAGAATTCTGGCCTGAAGAACAATACACAGCAATGTACAGCAGACTGTCAGGAAAGATGCCCCGCCCCCTGCCTGCACAGGAAGGATGCCTTCAGGCTGCATACGCCAGTATCTTATATTCCAGTCAGCTCTTTTCTTCCATTTCCATAAGCTTTGTTTTATAGAGCTGTGTCAACACTGCTGGGTTTCAGTAGTCACAGTGAATTTCCAAATATGACCAAGACCCATCTGGCTCTTTTCAAAGAGCAATGCTAGCCTGAGAATGAGCCAATGTCTTCCACAGAAGACATACATTTTTGGTCCTTATTTAAATTTAAGCTATTTGCATATGTGTGGCCTTGTTCTGAAATTTGGAGGGTTAAGAGAATTTTTATTTTTGAGACAGGGTATCACTACATAGCCCTGACTGATCTGGAATTTACTATGTAGACCAAGCTTGTCACACACATCTGGAGATTTGTCCACCTCTGCCTCCGAAATGCTAGGATTAAAAGCATATGCTATGGTAAGAACATCTCCTGATGGGTGTTTCTACTCAGTTCATGGCGCACGTCACATGTCATTAGATGACATGCTTTCAGTCTTAGAGAGGGTCTGAGGGTGACCCAGAATTTGGCAAGGCGGACATGAGCCTGAATCACATCAGAAGCAGTACGGATCATTGTTTAAGCTTGAAGAGACAATGCAGTGAGACCATGCTTTACTGTGACTTTAAGTATGTTTACCAGTGTACACGTGATATGAGGAACTTGAGAAGAAAATGGGGCTAGACCCGGGGAGGCCGTATCTACTCATTCATCCAAAAAGAATGATCCTGGGCAGACACAAGAACAAACAGCTACAACAGGTCTACAACAAGTCTCTTTCAAGGAAGTCTGCCTACACTTGTGACAATAATAGCCAAGAATCAGATGGTACTTACTACACAGAGAGAATGGATTGAGGCAAGCCGTGTCCCACCAGAGTTAATCCTCGGGGATAAAATACCAGCACCAGGCAGGGACATTTTCTGCCACATGAGTGCTTAGGGGAGGGCCAAAAGTCTGAGGACAGGGCCATTTCATGACAGGACACTAGCAGCACATGCTGAGCTGAAGCAAAACCGAGGGTAAATGTTTAGAAACACTTTTATAGCAATTGACCAAAGAGCTCTCTCTATAGAATCCGAAGACGTTTTTTAAAAGTGAGGCTTGACTTTGTATATCTATCAAAAATTCACATTTCTATTGATTCATTTCACTAATTTTCTGTGACAAATTATAAAGAAAAGAATCCAGACCTCCTATTGACAAGCATCAATTAAAAAATTGTAGGTAATCTGCAGGTGTAGGTTGAGGGTCAATAGCTGGAGAAACGGACTCAGGGAGATAGACCAGATTTGACCAGTGGAGAGGACCCTTGAGTTGCTCCTGAAGCCACGAGTGGGTATTCACACTTGGATGAGTTTTTCTGTTGTTTTATGGTATGTATATTCATCCTGCACCAAGATCTGAACTGTGTCAAGCAGATGCGAGCATGGAAGGCTGGGCCTGTGAGGACTCTTGGGAATGGCTCTGGCATACTAGTTCTTTGTTAGTATGCTACTCATTTGCCTACCAGCAGAGTGTAAAAGCCAAGAGGGAAGGGCAGACAGCAAATCTTAAATAACAATTTCAGTGAGTGAATGGATGGGTGGGTTTTACTTTTAACAGATTAGAATGAGAAGTCTGGGTAACTGGTGATATTTCAAACAAACTGAGAAACCTTTCCAAAAGGCATTGTAACCCAACCAACAGACTCAAGATTCTATCCTTGTGTCTCTGTAGGATTTCATTTGGTGAAAGAATTCCACTCTTATTTTTTTTTTAAATACTGTATTAGATTACTTCTAAGGCTTCTCCTAACTTCATTTTTTTTCTATCGTAAGTACACCAGAAGGTAAATAAGAGAGGCTATGAAAACATTGGTTTATTCAACTGCAGCTGTAAAAGAAAAAATAGGTGCAGAAGATTTAGGGCTTTGCTAGAATATTGGAGTTGCTGGGTTCTGCTTGGCTTGTAGAGACCTGGAATGAAGCTCCTGACTAGATTTCAGAAGCGGTATCCATGAGGCATGTTGAATTCTACATGTCATTATGTCTCAGTTGGGAGGGCTACAAAGACTCCAGTTAGGAAATAGTTTGTCCTTACACTTTAAGTCACAGCAGAGGTCTACAGCTGGAACATTTGATCAGGAAAGCCATCAAGATCCAGGTTTCTTCTAACGTGGTTTTTATACTAATGGTCCCAAGACAGCTGCTTCACTGTAAGAGAAAGGAAGGAAAGTCAAGTGGTACCAGTTGGACTTGTCAGAGCTGGTGTGCTCTGTGAAGAGGGACAAGATCACTGTGTGCCCTGTGATGAGGAACAATCTTGTGTGTCCTGTTAGGACAGGCAAGATTATTGGGTGCCCTTGAGCAGCACACTGACTCTGAGCCCCAATGAGTAAGCCTTTGTTTCTGGCTTCTGTTCTCTAACTCCCTGATATGCATAACTGCTCTTGTAACATTGTGTCCTGCAGGTATCTAAGACAAGCCCCCCCCCAGGCAAAAGAATCAAGCCCCCTTCTCTTTTTTAAATATTTTTTAATTGAAAATAGATTACTCTTTCAAACAATACATCTTGACCACAGTTCTCCCCTCCCTCCACTCCTCCCAGCCCCCTCCTACCCCCCACCCCCAGCACCCAGATCCATTACTCCTTCACTCCTATTCAGAAAAGAGCAGGCCTTTAAGAGATGACAGCCAAACAGGACAAAATGAGCCACAATAACACAAAACAGAAGCTCTCACATCCAGGATGTACAAGGCAACCCGATAGAAGGAAGAGTCCCATGAGCAGGCAAAAGAGTCAGAGATGCTCTCACTCCCATTGTTACGAGTTCCTCTAAACCACAATTCTAACTAACGGCCATAACTCAAGCACGAGAGGACTTGGTGCAGACCCGTGCAGGCCCTATGCTTGCCACTTCAGTCTCTGTGAGGCCATAGGAACCCTGCTTAGTTGATTTGGTGGGCCATGTTCTCCTGGTGTCCTCCATCCCCTCTGACTCCTACAATCTTTATCTCTCTTCTCCCACAGGATTCCCAAGTCCCTGAAGGGAAGGGCCTGATGAAGACCTCCAGTTTAGGCTCTCTCTGCATAATGTCTGGCTGTGGAGACCCCTCTCTTTGTATAAGCTTTTGCCATAAGGTCCCACATGCCTCCTAGGGACCCTAGGGTTTAAGTGGGTGTTCAAGAACCTTAGTCTCTGAGACAAGAACCCAGAAAAAGCCCATCTGCTCCTTTTCACATGGAACCTTTATCTTCTCACTTCCTGTCTATTTCCCTCAGAAAGTGGGTGAGCCAGCGCTCCATTCTGTTTAGGAGCGGCAGAGACCATTCAAAGACACTGGGGGCCAAAGCCAACATCTGTTATACGTCTCTGCAGTCACCTTTCTGAAGCAGATGAATGTTCCGGTAGAAAGACTTGATGAGGGGTTTTCTACAGGTCTCCCAAAAGGACACTGAAGTCCTACCAGACGGTTGCTTTTTACATTCTTATGGAGGGAGAAGAGACAGGAGGATTTCTGAGATAGGAACTTCATTGGGTCATCCTTCAGGCAAAAGCTTATTCAGTCTGGCAAGCAGACTGACAGTACAGTATTGTGGGGCTCTAAAATAGCATCAGTCCCACCAGACCAAACAGAATATCTACTATTTTCAAATTTTTAACTTTTTACTGATTCTCTGTACATTTCACCTGATGCACACCAAGCCCACTCATCTTCCCGACTTTTTGTACCAGTCCTCTGCCCTTGAAACTTCTCCCCACCAAACGAAAAAAAGTCTTACTGTGGAAACTGTAGTGTGTCACATTTGTCCCTCAGTGTACACTTTTGTCCACACATCTTCGCTTGCAAGTGTCCACTGTAATGAGCCATTGGTTTGTTTTCCAGGCCGTTGGCTCCTGCTAGACTATCAATACCGTATCCTCACCAGGACTCCTCTCAGATAGCCTGTTGTTGTCCTGTGTCATGGAGATCTTACAGCTTTAGATCTTTTTTTAGGCCCTTCATGGGCTCCAGCAGCTCACTGAAGGGGCAGATGTTGAGGTTGGCCAACACCGTGGCCTCATCATTGGCTACTTATATCAGTCTGTTCCTCACTAGTGTCCAGTTCCCTCTCTCTTCATTCTGTTCGCATTCTTCTGCTTTTCTTTCTCTTCCATCTTTCCACTACTTACTTGCTCATCCTAGTGAGCCCCGGGCCTCTAAGTGTCTGGACTTGTCTCAGGAGTGCTATGCCCTGCCTGTGCCGAGTGGCACTGAGCAGGGGTTGTCTTGGGTGTTGTCTGCCCACCCAGGCCTGCATGGCACTGGGCTGGAAGTCGGCAAAATATTCACTCTTAAAAGTTTCTGAGGGAAGGCGAGGTCCTGCATAGCAAGGAAGCAGGCTTAGTTAATATGTGATCTACATTATAGGACAGAAATAACTTGGCTTCCTCACAGAGGTTACTCTTTTGGTAGGTTGGGAAGTGAAGCTTTGCTAATGTGTGACCCTCAAGTCATGACAACAGTCAGGCTGCCTTGAACCTGTAAGGTGAAGTGTGTGTGTTTGGGGTGTCTAGGTTTTTCTCCAACCTGCTTGCAGCCTTCTTTGCTTAGGCCTGTATATCTAGAGTACTCTAACAGGGCATAAGAGACCATTGCCTCTTGAAATGGCAGCAAGCAGCTCCAGTGGATGCCTGCTGAGTGTCCTCTGGTTCAGTCTAGATCTGGGAGACAGTGACAGATTCCACAGGCTGGGAGCTCAATCCTGGAAGATTAACTCTCATTTAAGATTTTAACTCCAAGTTTTAGTCTGTAATGTGTGTCTCTGACCCACACGGCATTTATTAGGTTCCCTATGACCCTTCCTTGTTCTGTTAATTACCTAGAGCAACTTAGAAAACTCTGGGAAATGCTGTTTTATAAAACAGACCTCTAGGCACATCTGTGAAGCAGTTTTCAGGGCCATCCTAAGTGTGGAGCTGGGTTCCCAGACAGAACGAAAAGGAGAAAATTCATTTCTACTTGCTGACTCTGATTGCTTTGTGATCAGCTCCCTCCTGCTCCTGACACCGTTTCTCTCCTGCCATAATTAGATTCAAGCTAAAATAAATCTTTTCCTCCTTTAAATTGCTTTATCAACTATTTGATTACAGTAATGAAAAAAGTAACGACACACTACCCTTTCCAGATGCACCACCCTCCAGGAACCTCTACATTCAATGGTTCCCAACTTCCCTAATGTCGCAAACCTTGAATACAGCTCCTCATATTGTGGTGACCCAAAATCATACAACTATTTTGTTGCTGTTTCATAGCTGTAATTTTCAACTGTTATAAATTGTGATGTAAATATCTGATATTTCCTATGGTCTTAGGTGACCATAGGAAAGGGTCTTTCAACCCCCAAAGGCATTGCTTATCCACAGGTTGAGAACACTGATGTATACATAACAAAACACACCAAACCCTGACTTTGGGGTTTTTATGAGGCTTATTACAAAGGCATATTGATCATGTCATTGGCCTTTAAAGATCAATTAATCTCCATCCATACTTTACTGGAAAGGGGGGATAGGGTAGAAAGTCTCTATCCTCTCTAATTGCATCTTGGTCTCCCCAGTAACTGATCCCAGTCCTGAAGCTGCCCAGAGGACTATCAACCATGAGTCATCTCGTCAGCATGCAAAGACCATAACCAACCTATGGGTGATTTTAGGGCCTTCAGGAGCTGTGCATGAAGCAACAAGAGGAAGGTCAAGTTTCATAACACTGTACTTGTGTCAGCAATTCTTAAGAGGGGCAAAATGCGCTCCCACACTCCCATCTTCTATATGGTGAAGGCCGCATGTTTAAGAAGCATCTCCCTCAGGCCTTCCCAGAAATACATATGGCAGCTGCAACCAAAATATACTGATGTCTCACTTGGCTCCATCAGACATGGCAAGAAATCCTGAGTCATGGCCAATGCCATCTGCTGGGAACAAATGTTAATGTATCTCTAACACCCCACCCCACACCAACCAGACTCATGAGATGTATACATTAAGAAGCTATTAATCACTGTACCAGTGTATTTGTCATTGTGTAAAATGCACCAACAGTTCCTTATAAGACAATTTCTAACTCAAAATGCAAGCCACCTTTCCAAGTCTGATCCAAGAGATTTTGGGAACATACTTGGGAACAGAGTGGAGTTAATCTGGGTTATAGATTGTTCTCTGTCCCACCTCAGTAATTATTATCACTGTCTGTAGTGAGGAGTTGTAAATCCCAACTTTGTGCAAAATTCACAAGGGGCTCTTCTAAATTACATGGCAGCCAAAAGTCTGATTTTTCTAAAGGTCTTAGAACCTATTGATACAGAAGCTGTCATACACCTAAATCTTAGGGGACTATGTCTATGCAAATATGGGATTATTTACTGTTTTCTGGTACCAAGTCCATCGCTGCTTCCCAGCTCAACCAAGCCCCCACCTAGACATGGAAAACCATGGAGGCATTGTGTCAGAGAAGAGGGGTGGTGAGGAGAAGTACAGGGAATCAAAAAGAGCAAGATAATTAGAAAAAACTCTGAGCTGCTCCCCATAAAAGAGGGTCTTTTAATTTTCATTTGTTTTAAGACAAGATTTCACAGGATAGCCTCTATGTGAGGGAGATAGACATTCTGAGGGAGAGACTTTGGTGATAAGAGATCAGTGGAATGAATATTTTAACTAACTAACTAACTAACTAATTAACTAACTAACTAATTCATTTTGGAAACAAGGTTTCTCTGTGTAGGCCTGGCTATCCTGGAACTCACTCTGTAGACCAGGCTGGCCTTGAACTTGGAGATCTGCCTGCTTTTGCCTCTTAGGTGCTGGGATTAAAGGCATGTGCCATCACTGCCAGCTAGTGGAATGAATCTTAATAGAACCTCTGGCTGTTCCTTGAGTGGCCAACTCCCAAAGTCCCTCATCTACCGCTCCCTGGGCTTCAAATCTCTTGTAGGATCCTCACAGTTAACCTGTGCCTTCTCAGTCTCCAACAAGCATGTTTGCTGTGTGCCGTGAACTTGTAATTTGTTTACTTAACTAACGTCACATGATCCACCATGTTCTGGATGTTCTAATTGCCTTGCTGGGGGTAGTTCCCTTAATCTCAGAGCACTGCCCTGAGTAGGTAAGTGTATTCACTTTGAGGCTGCCACAGCAAATGATGAGTTGAGTGAAACTAAATACAAGTCTTATTTTTGTACTGTCAGAAGGCCAGAAAGCTGAAATCAAGGTGTGTCTGTACCCTCCTCCAGCAGTCTGGGAAGGAGCCTGCCTGCCTCTTGCACTTTCTCATGACTTCAGTCCCTTGGGCTATTCGATGTTAGACTGCCTGTCTTCACACAGTCTTTGGGGGTGGTCTATCCTTCTCTTTTTGTCTAATAGCACTCATCTTTGGATATAAGGTCCGTGCCATAATCTGGGGTGACCTCTCTTATCTAGATTTTAACTTCATTACATTTTTAAAGTTCCCTTGTCTAAACAGGGTCACTGTCATAGGTTCTGGGTAGACCACTGTTTGACTACTACCATATGTTTGAGCATTAGCCTCAGAGAGGTTAGTCTGTGTGTTCTGGGCCTTAATTCTCCTCTACCAAATTACTCCAGTTCTTTGATTATTCTACTGGTCTCATCTACAGGTCTGAGTTTCCCCCCAGATATCTGGCAAATTTATCTTAACCCGGCAATCCAAATCAATTCTTATTTTGAGTACATGGTCTACAAACATAGCAATGCTACGGAACCCCTGGAGGGGACATGGAAAGAAAACTGATGTTCTAGATGAATGTCTGGACCGACTGGGAGGCAGATGGAGGCTACAATGGTGGGGCAGTTTTCACACATAGCTAAACATATGCCTCCTTTTAGACTGATCAGAGAGCTCCCAGAGCAAGGCTCAACCCCTCACGTTCACAAGCAGCCTCATGCTACACAGAATGCTTTCTTTTTATTAGGACAATTAAAGTTAATGTTTATTAAGGGCTTGCCAGTCTTGTGATCTATCCTTTGAACGTTTATCATCTCATGCAATCTCCCAATCAGCACTGTTATGAGGTAGACAATTGTGTCCCCTACTTTGCTAATAGAGGAGTGGATACTTGGATTAAGTGAATGGCTTAAGGTCAGACAGCATGTGGGGCTTGGTTGAGGTCTTTGTAGGTTACTTTAACCCATTGCTCTATCCCTGACACAGTTCAGGGCTTGTAGAGTCAGATATAAATAAATGTGGATTGATTCTTACTCTCTAGTTACATTTAATGGCCTGTAGGCATTCTGATTGGATGCTTATAAATATGTTGTTCCCACTTACAGGCAGTCTGAAAGGTATGTGACTTTTACCCTGGTTATAGACACATAGAAAGGAAGGCACAGTGTGGGGGCCATCTGTACTGTTTTTACAAAGATTCTTTCACTTAACCCCCATGTAACACTTTAGAATATATAAGCATATTCTTATGTGTATTATGACTTGATCATTTTTGAAGGCTTATTTATTCTCATTACATGTGAGTGAGTGTTTTGCCTGCATGTATATATGGGTACCACATGCATGAAGGCTCCACAGAGGCCTTTATAGGACATTGGACCCCCTGGAACGAGAGTTCTAGATAGTTGTGAGCCATCATGTGAGTAATGGGAACTGAATCCAGATCCTCTGCAAGGATAGCCAGTGCTCTTAACTGCTAAGCCATTTCTTTATCCCCAACTTGGTCATTTAAATTTTTTTTTTAATTTTGAGATTATAATTACATCATCTCCTCCTCCCTTTCCTCCCTCCTATGACCCTCCCTAGGTTGTTTTTAATACATAAAAAAATCTGGAGGTTAGAAAAATAGTCTGGGTTTTACTGGTGATGGTGTGTGCTACACTGCAAGTGCTAGGAGTTAACTGAATTTCCAGAGGGACTTTATCTAGATGAAAAATGTCACCAAAAATACCTAATGTGTAAAGTGCTACCAAAATATCATATCATCGTTGGTGGTGACTCATTTAAGAAGAAGACAGCTATTCTTATTAGAGAGAAATGGTATGCCAAATTGTAGTTCTGGTACTTTCAAGATGAAAGAAAATAGCTTTTTCCCACAGGGTTTAATCTGCTATCATTCTCATCTAGTATAATTTTTACTTCAAGAGTATTTTTTAACTCTAGATTTCACTTGGGAATCTCTTCCATGTCTTACCTCATTGCATCGATATTTTCCTAAACATTTTTGAGAATATAAACATATTTGCAGTTGCTATTTTAATATTCAAGTTTGCTTAATGTCACTTTCTCTCCTATTTTTATGTCAGTTCCTACTGACTGGTCTTGTTCCTGGTCGTGGATCACATTTTTGGCTTCTTGGTGTAACTTGCCACTAGTTGTAAGCTACACAGTGTGCTTGTTAGTTCTGAGGTAGGGACCCTCATTACATTCCTCTGAAACAGTGGCTCTCAATCTCAACATGTGGGTCATGACCCCCTTGAGAAACAACAGTAGCAAAATGACAGTTATTAAGTGGAAATAAAGTAGTATTATTTTGGGGGTCACCACAAATGAGGAACTGTACTAAAGGGTGGCATTAGGAAGGTTGAGGACCGCTGTTTTAAGGAATAATGGCACTTTTCTGGTGGGTAGATACGTCACTCAGGGATTCTTTCATTACTTAAAAGTTTTAAGTGACTTTAGGGGAGACTAATAGAAGTCTTTACTTCATTTGACTCCACAGCTGTGACAGACCCCCGAGGGTCTTGAGTAAAGACATCAGGTATTCACTAAATGTGTTTTAACTCCGGCCAGTGGGAATTTATAAAATGTCTAGCTTTGGGTCAGCCATGAGAATTGTTTTGATTGCTGTCCAGTCTTGTGGGGCTTCACTTTTTAAAAGTATAGAAAAAGTTTCAGCTTGAAGGCTCCATGGGACCCCTGAGAAGTTTTCCAGAACATCTTCCTTATGCAGCCCCCACCTTTGGGCATTTTTTCCTAGCATGTTTGAGCTGCCCTGGCTTCCTTGACCTCCAGATGCTGTATCTTCCATTGGGTAAGACTGGCTTGTTTTTTTTTTTTTTTTTTTTAGATTCCACTTCCTTCATCACTAGCTAGGAAATTCATCTCTTCAGGGAGAACCTGAGGTGATTCAAGGGCTCACCTCATTGATTCTAATTCTCTGTATCATGCTCTCATGCTGATCACTGTTCAGTGTTTGACACTTTGTCCTGGGTGTAGCTGTGTATGGCAGCTGGCTAATAGAGCTCAGTCTTTTTCTTTCACAGGCAAAACCAGGATTCTTGGCTTCTGATGTAACTCTGAGCATCCTAATCTCCCTCAAGTTCTGCTATTCTCCTTACATCTTTGATTCAGCTCTCAAGATCATGGCCTCTCATTCTTTTGGACTTCTTCATTGAACTCTAGAACCCTCAAATCCTACCACTCCAGTGATAGTAACAGAACCAAGCTTCTGTTTATCTAACAGGTCTCAGAATATGTAGATCAATGGAGAACTAATTTCATGCATTGTTATGAAAACTCAGTCTAACTGATATTACTGTTTCCAGAGAAACAAGATCACTTTCTTCTATCAGCCCCTGTGTAGCTGGATATTTTACAATAAACTCAGTGATGTGGGAGGAGTAATGAGAGGAAGAGGAGAAGGAAAAGGAGGAGCTAAGAGAGAGAGAGGACCAGAGGGGAGAGGGGAAGATGGCAGCAAATGTGCATGTCTCTAGCAGTCTAAGGTAGTTGTAATATCTAAGTTAGGTATTGGGTAACACCTCTGATTGTGTGAGCATCTTGTTTATTGAGCATTAATAAATATATAAAGCCATTGGATAATCTTTAAGCATTAGAGTCTCATTTCTACTGGGTACTGCATAGATGGCAGGATGGTCTGGGCTCAGCCAAGCATTGTGGTGACTCATGGTGACATTGGCTCTGCCAATCTCCCATGCTGGCATCTCGTGGGTGCCAGGGTCAGTGTTTCTGGCTGGCCGTTTCTAGCTGTGGCACGCCTGTGGCCTCTGGCAGCTTCCAGCTGTGGAGCGCTTGGCTTCAGGCCAGAGAGAACGGCCGGCAGCTGGCCGCTTAAATAGTCAGCCCAAACCTTAGCATTTTAAAATATTATCAGTAACACCCCTGGGCAAGGATGCTTTCAGCCCAATGGTGAGACTTTCCAAAGCTTCACTTCCAGGGCTGGACCATCACATTGACTGGCCAGTTCTACCCCTTGGAGTTCAAGGCCATCACAGTGTTGAGGGCAGGATAGGTCTAGGAGAGGGTCATCTGTGACCTGACCTAAGTCTGTTGAGCCTGACAGCGAGCAGAAAGAGACTAGACACCATGTGAAAGAGACACTGAGAAAGAAGAGTGGGGGATGGTAGCTAGATGAAGGCAGTAGGGTGTGGGCCCAGGGCTAACAGAATGAGCTGTGGGAAACGTGGCCCATGCCCAAAGCAGTGCAGCTTGTGCCTCATACCCTGTGCCATTAGCAGAGGCCAGGGATCTGGCTTTGTGCTGTGTCTACAGTTCATACAGAGGTTTACAAAGCTCTCTCTCAATCTGCCAGCTGTGAGTCCACATCCTTCATGTCACGAGAATTCACGGAGGCAGGGTTGTGAGGCAGCTGGCCTCGTTGCACACACACTCAGGAAGCAGGGAGTGGTGGACGCTAGCACTTTGCTCACATTGCCATTTTATACCATCCAGAATCCCTGGGCAAGGAATGGTGTCACCCACAGTGAGAAGGTCCTCCCATCTCAATTAGCCTAATCAAGATAATCCCCCACAGGTAGTCTCAGTTTCCCAAGTGACATGTCTTTAAGTTGCCAGTCAAGATTAGCCATTCTAGGTGCTTACAGAGTTAAGTTTGTTGTTGTTTTGTTTTTAGAATAAGACACAGATGAACTGAAAAGTAATAATTGCATCCTAAATCCCTGACTTTCTCCACTGAAGCCTGGTAAGGACCTGAAGCAAGACTCTGAAAGTTTGCCAAGAGAAGAGATAGTGTGAGGTTAGGGTCTGGGTCATTTCCTCGATAGCAGAATGAGTGGACTCCCTTTGGAAGAAAGGGCTTGGAATGTATGATCTGAAATAGCTAAAGTGGCCTTGACTCTGGCATCTGTCTCTAGCCACCATATTTTCCCCAGCAGCTGAAGCCATCCTTTAGCTCAAGTTTTGTGCTTTTAAAAACCTGGAGGCCTTTACATCTTAGGCAAGTTCTCTGTAAGTTAACACATTTGCTTATACAGGCAGCAAATGTTCATGCTACATGATGTTTTGGGTGATTTTTGCTGGGCAAAGGGGCTACAGCAGGGGTCAAGCCTTGGTCAGAGTGTAGATAGGATAGCAAGACTGAAAGAGTAAGGGATGAGGTAATAGCTTTATTCTGTTCAGAGAGACAGCTGGCTGGGGTGTTCTTGGAATATGCACCTTTCTCCCTCTTACCCTGTTGTGTTCTGTCCCTAAGATACTTTAGTTCTGTCCCACTGTCCATCCCAGTCCTGAGGTCTGGGTGATGAGTGTATCATGTCAGGGTGTCTTCCTCTGTTTGTTCTTTTGTATTGAGACTACATTTCTTCCTGAGCCTGAAGCATGTTTATTAGCTACACTGACTGTCTATCAAGGCCCTGGATCTGCCTGTCTCCTTCACCAAGGACTGGTTTTATTGGGGTGTACTGCGACACCCATATTATATATGTGCAGTAGATACCTGAATTCACACCCTCATCTTACTCATGTAGGAAGTACTTCACCCATTGAGCCATCTCCCCAGTCCTCCAGGTGATCTCTAAAGTCCAAATCAATAATTAGTCAAAAAGCCAGCCTAGAAGACTTTTGATATATAGATGAAAATTCGTGCATCTTGGCCTCGGGTCCTTCCGTTCTCCCGTTTTTCATCAATGGCTTGGAACATAGGTTTATTGGGTGTCCAGATAATGTAAATATTTGAAGAGAAAATTAAAAAAATTTTTTTGTTGTTGTTTTTTTTGTTTTTTGTTTTTTTTTTTTTTGTTTTTGTTTGTTTGTTTTTCGAGACAGGGTTTCTCTGAGTAGCTCTGGCTGTCCTGGAACTCACTCTGTAGACCAGGCTGGCCTTGAACTCAGAAATCCACCTGCCTCTGCCTCCCAAGTGCTGGGATTAAAGGCATGCACCACCACTGCCTGGCTCTAAAAATGTTTTTAACAAGCTATAGCCCAAACTAAGGAGTCAAAATGGAGCCAAACGGACCAAACTCACTGCCACTATGTTCGTTATTTTAACTTTTTGCACGTGTCCATAACAGACTATGCCCCATTTCTATGGCACTTTACTCAAAAGATATCCAGTTAAGTAGCTGACCTACAGTGTAACATGAACAAATGGTTTCAAATTGCTGCCAGATGAACTAATATACAGTCAGGCTGTATTTAGTCTGAGCACTTAGACTTAGTTTGTGAGATAGTATTTGAGGAGGTTTTAGTAAGTATTCCCTGAAATGGAAAGAGTTGGATTCTATGGTCAACAGTACTTTGGAAATCTGTGCTACACAAAATTTCATTGTTGGTCAAGGCAGTTAGTAGGTAGAGAAAATAGTCTACAAATTATTCTTAAATTTATCGATTGCAAAATCTTTTCTCTGAAGAACTTCTTCCTTTGGAACATGGTCTGGGAGCTGCTGACTGAAAACCTTTTAGATTGTTCCACCAAATTGCATTTTGTGGGTTGTGTCTGAGTCTTGGTGCCATCTCAACCAAGCAAAGACAATGTCTAGATAGGTGTGATAAAGGTTTGGAGGCCAGGTCTTTTGAGGAGAAGCTTGAGACATGTTTAGGTGTTCTGAAGGAAGGTGATCAATACAGGAAGAGACAATGGCCATTTCAGACATTTTTGGAGGCAGAACTAGCCCAGTGGGTGGATAATTCAGGAAGTTCTTTTGGACTTAACAGAAGCCATTTCTTGGTAGTGGCACTGTGTGCCTTGAGTTAAACCTAATGTCATCTCCCCTGGGAAGTGATTGGTTGTGAGGGACTTAAAATGGCAATGTCCCCAACCCATAAATATGTTCTGCTGTGGGTAGAAGTTCCTGAAGTTCTGAACAATCTAGAGGTTTCCCAAGCCCAGATGCGGGCTGCTTGAAGCCCTGCCTAGACATTATCTACTGTCAGCTTGGTTGATATGTTACCAAGACTTATACAACCCTCAAAATGAAATTTGATTAAATAATACAATGTTGTTAACTAGAGAATAAAATTAAATTTTTTTTTAAAGAAAAGACTTTTTTCCCCCTGACTCATTCTCTCCATCCCTGTAAAACTGGAAGCACCTCTTCTAATCTGAGAAAATTGTCAGGAAACCCAAGGTGGAGACTGGAGGTAGGGGATTCCTCTTTGAATGAGTCTGAAACCAGTTGCTTCATATCACTGTTAAGCTGAGAAATATGTCACATGGCATGCATTTGTTTTCCCCCTTTTAAGCAAAGTTCATCCAGAATTGGATGTCCCACAGAGGTTGGCAGCCACCACCAGGGCCAAGAGTCTCCATTGAGCTCTCTTTATTTTTTTATGTCACACATAAGGTGGTGACACCAGGACCTCTGGCTGCCCTGACCTGGGCAGCTCTGCCCCTTCTTAGTAAAAAGATACTTTGGGCTAGTGGCCTGCGTGATACCTTCTACTCTCTTTTGGGTCTGGGAACACATGGCTTTCTTCAGTCTCACAGCATCCAGGGGGAATGGGAGAGTCCTGGCTCCACTTGGTTCATTCTTATGTGAGCCAGTGGAGGTTGTGGGTTGAGAACTTCACTCTGAAATGCCTGTCTGAGTTTGAATCCCAGGCCTAACACTTCCTAGTTATATGATCTGATGCAAAAAATATTCAGCTTCATTGCACCTCCAGCTGCTCATCTGAGGCAGGAAGAGAGGAGACTGAAGTATTAGCTGGAGACATGTGAAAGAATGTACATGGATAACACGGAGACTGATGGTGGGTAACACAGAGTGCTGACTTCCAACCTGTCATATCACAGCGAGGGAGACTGGTACTGATGACAGTACTTATGTTTCCCGAGGGTGAGGATAAGGCAGCCTCAGACTAGGTAGTATCGACTCTCCAGGTTTTTAAGAACTTTAAGACCCCTCTCCTGTTTTTTAGTGACTTTGGTAGCTATAAACCAGAGAAGCAGAGGAAAGCTAAAGGCACGCCAGGACCTCAGCTTCTCTGGTGTTCAGCTCTGGAGTTTTCCTAGCAAATGCTCTGCCTTCTTAAAGGGGCGGTTTAATCAAAGTCTTATTGTCTACACTCTAGAAAGGCTCGGAGGATGAACCATCTGGGAGTTGTAGAAGCCACACTATCTTTGTAGATTCTTGGATACAGTACAAAAGTGCAGTACAGGCTACAAGGTATGCGAGCATCAGGGCAGGTCCTTAGCCTTGTCACTGGCTGTATGAACATAGGTTAGGTCACAGTTTCTTTGAGGTTTCTTAATTTTGTTGTCCTCTAGAACAGTAGTTCTCAACCTGTGGGTCATGACCCCTTTCACAGGGGTCACCTAAGACCATCAGAAAACAGGTATTTTCATTGTGATTCTTAATGGTAGCAAAGTTACAGTTATGAAGTAACAACAAGAAGTAACAACAAAAATAACTGTGGTTGGGGATCATTACAAAGTGAGGAACTGTATTAAAGGGTCATGACATTAGGGAGGTTGAGAACCACTGCTCTAGAACATGGCGGAGCTAATGTTCTACCTTGCCTACTAGGCATCTATGAGGTAATATACATGAAGTTGTTGCCCATATATTGGTTTTAACAACAACAATAATAGTTTTAATTTAAATCATATCAAACCAACATATCAAAATATGTTGCTTCATTAAATAGATGTTACAATTTTTTTTGTGGCCATCTCCATTATTGTCACTTGTCCCGAGCTCATGTGTTCTGGCTTATTCTATTGTTTCCTAGGTAAGGACAAGGGAACCCTTGGCTGGACTAGGCAGCCAGGAGAGGGAGAGCCATATAGGAATATCAGAACTTGACTGGGGCCAGCAGCACATTGCACACTCCTATGCATTGGGTCAGCTGATGCTTTTAGAGGTAAAAGTGGAACTCCTGGCAGCTTTGACATTAACCTCTTCCCAGCTTAATGCATTAGGTGCCATGAGCATTCTTGAATTCAATGGACCTCTTGAAGCAGCTGGTGCTCTATAGTGAGAGTAAGTCTGCCACACTTCGGAGAATAGTGTCCAAATGGTGATTCTGCACAGTTGCGTAAGTTAATTCTCTCCCTGTTGGCTCTTTATAACTGACCACTGGCCATGTCTTCTTGACCCTTCCTCCTTTCAAACTCAGTCTGTTGCAATGGCCTCCTGGATTTCTAAAGCACACATCTGGTCAAAGCACTTCCATATGAAAAGCTTTTAAAAACTTGTCTTCTTTACCACTGGAGGAAGTCTGGACTGCTTAGCATATTGGGCATTTAAAGTTCTTCAGAAGTTGGACTCTCCCTCCTTTTGTGGCCATCACGCTCTCACACTAATCTCCTGAGGCACACGGTTGGATCCGTGTCAGAGGGTGAAGAATGTTTAAACACATTTACCCACTGCTAGACTTTCTATACTCCAGGAGGAGACCCCTCCTCCTTTTTAGAATCTGTAGGAAATGTAAAGAGATAGGATCCTAGATCTGCGTAATTCTTATGCTACGAGCAATCTCTCTATGGTGTGGACTCAGATGTTGATTAGCCATGCCTGACTTCCTTAGTATTTGTTCTCAGCTCTTTGCAGGTCCACATACAGGACCACATCAAGTCAAGGTACCTGAACTGGCTGCACCTGTGGACACCATGACAGAGACAGGTAGTCAAGGATAGCAGCATGCTTCTGGGCATGAATGGGGATGAATGATACACTCTTCAGGCAGGGAGGAGGGAGGCATGTGACCTTCTCACATGACTAATGAGGAATGTTACTGACTGAGTGCAGAGGCCCAGAGGTGTGGATCTGTGAGTAATAAAATCTTCAATTACTATGATTACTATAATTCCACTAACATTTATCAGAGGTTGTCACTTCATGAAGAAAGGAATTGGAGCTCAGAGAAGTTAAGGAACTTGACTGGGGCTTAAATACACTCTGGGTGGATGCTTTTAGCTCCTGACTGACTTCTGCTTTGGAGACAAGTGATCTACTTGATTAAAAAATGCTGATGCTGGGGATACAGTAGGGAAGAGATGGGTAGTGGAGATAAACGTGTATTGATTGAATAATAAAATTGAAATTAACCCTATTTTAAGAAGCTATCAAGATTTAGGTCTCTGAAGTCGAGTGACAACTTAAGGGGCCTCATATAGGTGGATGTGTGAGTGCAAAATTCATGGCACTTGGGGTAGCAGCCTTCAGTCAATGCAGGAGGGTTTATCTGCCAGCCAATGCTCCTCCACTATGCCAGCCCCTGCTTCTGGATTCAGTTTTCAGTTTTGTCCTCTTGACATTGTGCTGTAGTGCCAGGGAAGTGTTTGATTCCCACCCTCACCCCACCCCCCAAAAAAACAGACAGGAGACAATTTGATACAATTCACAGTAGGGTCTTTATTCTATTCAAGCTAGCTTGGATCCTGCCTACAGCACACCCAGTTTTGGTGGTGGGGAAGCCCCACATGAATGAATGTCTATCAGGGCAAGGCTTTATAGTAAGCCCAATCGAGGGTAAGTGTAAGTGTGCAAGCATTTATTTGGAAAATACTGTGCCCTTTAACATAATTGGCTGGTGTTGAGAGTCATATCATAAACTTAATTTCTGCTCCCCTCTGCATTGGTGGTTGTTAGGCAGAGGGTGGCTTGTAAACTGGGAGTGCAGGTTTGTTAGGGGAATAACCTGGAGATGCTGGTCTTGTTAAAGGTGTAGCCTGGAGATGCTGGTTTTGTTGGGGATTAGCCTAGAGACTAGAGCTAGGCTCAGGTATTGTTTGGGGGCAACTTGAGAATTAATGGTAGATATCGGCTTGTTAGTTTGCCTGAGTTCAAACTCAGGTCAGGTTCTCTAAAATGGAGTGTGAACTTAGAGGATTTGGCCTCTCCGTGTGTGGAAATATGAAGAATGAGTGTAGGTAGGAGACACTTCTTTTGTACACCTCAAGAGAGCCTATAAGTCTCCAGTTCAGGATCAACAGGGATAGTTAGTAGTCTAGAAACAACTGACTGAGAGAACTCTGGGGATCACTGGTCACGTGTTTGTGCAACTTGGCTGCCTCTGTCCACACTAATTCATTTCCTGTCTTGCTCTGGAACAGTGGTTCTGAACCTGTGGGTCACAACCCCTTTGGAGCTGAACTACCCTTTCACAGGGGTTGCATATCAGATATTTACATTGAGATTCATGGCAGTAGCAAAATTATAGTTGTAAAGTAGCAACAAAATGGCTGGTGGTTACCACAACTTGAGGAACTGTATTAAAGGGTCCCAGCATTAGGATGATTTCAAGCCACTACTATAGAAGCAAAGGTTTCAGAAATCACTTATACTAAGTGAAATTATGCATGGTTATATATGGGGGAAATTGGTTTTCCTTGCGTGTTTCAACACAGATGTGGTTACTGCAAGGAGATACATAGTTCGTAGTGTTTCCAACACAGATGCCCAAGTTAGCTGTATTCCTTTCAGGTTTATTTTCATTTGTATCTTCCAAAGCTTAACTAAAGATGGCAAAGGGATATATCTCTGGTATGCAGAGATAACACTTTTCCCCAAGGAGTTGGCTCACATGATCTTATGGAGAAGTGTCAATGGCAAGTCCAGGTTTCTGTGAAGTAAAAACGTTCTGGAAGTCTTTCATCCTATTGAATTTAGGATTTACATACACTCATCTTTCATTTATACAATATTTACCGAGCATCACTTTGTACCCAGCACGTATGAAGGAACAGGAGACTGACTCAGTATACCCAATATCACTGATCATAGTGACGCCATGTGACCAAGCCACCAGATTTCAGCAGCATAAGATAAACAGTTTTACACTTCTGAAGCCACACAATGGGGAATCAGTGTGTATCAGCTATCTTGTTCATATATCTGTGGTTTTGGCTGGGTACTCTAATAGAGAAACCTCTGACCATGCTTGCCTTCCTCAGGTCAATGACAGATAGCCAAGAAGGGGAACATAAACATATAGGGTCTCTGAGACCAAGACACTGCTCAGTGGCTGATGCCTTGCAGCCACTGTGCTGTCTAAAGTGAGTTCTCTGGTCAAGGCCATCTCAGCACATTGAAAGAGAGGTTCCCTCCTTCATTTTGCCCTGCAGATAGTCAGACATTGGTAAAAACCTGTGTTCAGTCATGGACTCTAGCACAGGAAGCATCAGAAGAACATGTCTACAGAGTGTTCCACAAAAGGCCTTTTGTGAGTGACCTTAAGACAGAAACTTAAAGAGAAGAATGAGCCGGCCAGGAAGAATCTGGATTAGGAAAGACCCAAAGTGGAACAGCATGTGGTGTCCTGGATAGAGTATAAAGAACAAAGGGAAACTGGCTCAAGATGAGTCTCAGAATCAAGGTCGGAGAAGACAGAATGCACAGGTCAGGAAGAAGCCTCAGTGAAGGGCTGCCTCGCCTCCTCCCATGTGCAAGTGCCAGATCCTCTCTTGTCTTTGTGACCTTTTCCTGAACCATATTCAGTGCTTGGCATGAAGTAGGTGCCTGACACATGTTTGAGAACACATGGTACGATCTGCTTAGAAGACAAACTTGTGTGCAATGCCAGTCCTTTTTCCATGATTGCTCAGACTGTACTAGTTATTGATCGCCTGCTATGTGCCGGATGTGTATGAGGCTGTGTTTCCTGCAAGGATGTTAGATTTTGCAGCTGGATCCCCTGATTTTTCTTTTTCTGTAACATTTCATGTTTAGGTTGTATGCTGGCTAGATTTATGCCAACCAATCTGTAGTCATCTGAGAGGAAGGAACCTCAATTTTTGAGAAAATTCCTCCATAAGATTGGGCTGTGGGCTGTCCTGGAAGGCATTTCTTCATTAATGATTGATGGAAAATGCCCAGATCATTGTGGGCTTGGGTTCCATAAGAAAGAAGAATGAGCAAGCCATGAGGAGCAAGCCAGCAAGCAGCATCCCTCCATGGCCTCTGCATCTGTCCCTGCCTCCAGGTTCCTGCCCTTTGAGTTCCTGTCCTGACTTCTTCCTATGATGAACAGTGATCTGGAAGTGTAAGGCAAATAAACTCTTTCCTCCCCAACTTGCTTTCTGGTCATAGTGTTTCATCACAGCAATAGAAATCCTCACTAAGGCAAGTTGCTTAGAAAGAATCCTTATACTGCTTTTCTGATTCTGGAATGATTATATGTGTTCTTTTATTATCTCAGTATTCACTGTGATGGTAACATTCGGCTATAAAGGCAATGGCTAGACCCTTCTGAGTCCTTCCCAAGGTGCCCAGTTCCACACAACTGCACAGGCATCTTTTGGTCCCAGGAATTCCTACAGTGGTGGTTCTAAGCTAGGAGAAGAGGGTAATGTATATATGACACCTGACAGAAAAGTTCACAACTTGAATAGCCTTCTGCAAAGCAACATGCCATCACATTGAGACCTGGGCTGAGATTTGAGACTCAGACTAAAGCCATAAATATGTTAGTCTTTTTTGTATTAATTAATTCATTCATTCAAGACAGGATTTCTCTGTGTAGCCCTAGCTGTCCTGGAACTCCCTCTGTAGACCAGATTAGCTTCCAACTCAGAGATCTGCCTGCCCCTGCCTTCCCAGTGTTGGGCTTAAAGGTATGCAACACCATAACCTGGCATTAAAGATGGCATCTCTGCTACTCCATATGTAAAATGAGTGGGCTTGGTTTGGTGCTAGCTAAGATCCTCTCCAGCTCTGATCATCTCTAGCTGGATAAGGAGATCATCAGGGCACTCAGAGTCAAAAACAAATGGCAACCACCTTGTTGGAATTCTACTCTGGAAGCTTTCTCTGGCATCATTGGTAGTTTCATCAATATCTTTATCATCAGTATGGTCATTTTGGTAAAATGGCCTACTTTCTCTACAAGTCTCCCATGTAAAGCTATCAGATCGATGGATCCATATTTGCAAACATGTGGAATATGTTTTAATAGCTTTCTGCTACCCAGTTGGTTTGTACAGCTGCACGGAGCCTGTGCGAGCATACCAAATGGACTCCACGGGGGGAGACTCATTGAGAGTTGCATGCAGACCTAGCGATAGCTTGGCTGTCATCATTCATAGGCACTGTGAGAAGTCAATGTTGATTACATTTCAGGTTGATTTATACATACTGCCAGGTGCTGTGGCCCCTCCGGCTACACCATTCATTAGTATCCTGCCTCCATGATTCTCCAGGAGTTTCACAAAGGGCTCCAGTCAGGCAGGTCTAAACTTATTATCCTTTGCTTTCTCTGTGGCTGATGAGTACCCTGGACTGCTGTGAAGGCTGGAATCCTGTCTGCCCTCCTTTAGGACTCTGAATATGGCCTAAGCATAGTCCTTTCTTGAGACCAGCTTTCCTGTTCTGCCATTACTTCTCAGCTAGGAAGATTTCTTTTCTGCATCTCTTCACCTTTGCTTGGTAAAAAAGATTGCCTTGGATTTAAGTCCAGCCACCCATTTCAAGCCATAACCTTGTCATGAGAAGAGCTATAAGCCAGCATGACCTGAGCAAGCTGGCTCCAGAGTGATGTGCTAAGCCTTCCTCCATCACTGTTACGGCTGCCCAACCTGCTAGGGAACCAAGGTCCCCAGGAAACCAGACCCTAAGCAGATAGAGCTACAAGCAGGACAATAATATATCCAGCCCGCTGCCATCTGGGATTTCAGTTAGCCCAAATACTGCCAAGTAATATGAGTCATCAATTAAGCAAGCCCCACTCCTCCACCCAGAGAAAGAGTGGCCTCTATCACATAGCCTGAGCCAAGTGTGTTCTGTTTCCCTCTATCCTGCTTTGTCTTGGTGGGACTGAAATTTTGCTTCAGGCCTCTACTATGTTGGTGTTAATAAATATTTTGCCTAAAGGATGATTTAAGTCTCTCCCTTTCCTACTTCCTCCTCCTCTTTCTCCATTTTCTTCTCTTCCTCTTCCTTCTCTTCTCTCCTCTCTGTTCTTCCCCTAAAACCTAACCCATCCTAAATGACCTTACATATACCGAAAGTCATCACATCACAAATAGATTTGGCTTCAAGGACTGAAGAAGGAATGTTGTATCTCTAGGCAGACATCTCCTTTGGCAGAGGCAGTGACTAAGTATCAGTTACTAGAGGTGAGGCTAGGGACAGAATGGGCTTTAATGAGTGCAGGAAATAAGAACACAGGTGAGATCCTAGTAGAGGAAGTTGGCTCTGGCATCTGAGGTCACGTTGTCTTCTGCTACCAATAAATTAAAAACATTTGACTTCTCTAGTTCTTTGCTCTTTGTGACTTGTGTCTATCTGTTTGCTTGACCTATGAACTACTAGATCCATTTCAAATCTGACCCAAACTTTTTATATCTTCTGAAAATAAAATCAAATCCATGCTAAGTTGTACAATAAGTGGTCAATAGATTCACATTTTTAACTTCAGTGACATGTACTACTTATAACATCCCTGCAAACCCAGGACTCGGGTGCAAAATCACAGGTCATTGTGCAAAGCCCAGGTATTTCTCAGAGATCAGTACTCCTGAGCCATTCAGTACTATACTGCTTAACTCTCAATTCACAAAGGATTCTAATCAATGCAGCTGTCTGCCTTTCAAGTGCACCGCTGACTGAAGAAAGCCAAGAAAATGGGTAGGACGGTGCCCTTTAGCAATAGAAGTAAGAAGATATGATGGCTTAGTAGACGAACACCTGGTGGATGAGCACCTGGTGGAAGAGTATCTGGAGGATGAGTACCTGGAGGATGAGCACCTGGTGAATGAGTCCCTGGTGGGTGAGAACCTGGTGAATGAGCACCTGGTGGATGAGCACCTGGAGGATGAGCATCTGGTGGATGAGTACCTGGTGGAATAGTACCTGGTGGATGAGCACCTGGAGGATGAGCATCTGGTGGATGAGCACCTGGAGGATGAGTACCTGGAGGATGAGCACCTGGAGGATGAGCACCTGGTGGAAGAGTACCTGGAGGATGAGCACCTGGTGGATGAGCACCTGATGGATGAGCACCTGGTGGATGAGCGCCTGGGGAACGAGCACCTGATGGATGAGTGCCTGGTGGATGAGTGCCTGGTGGAAGAGTACCTGGTGGAATAGTACCTGGTGGATGAGCACCTGGTGGAATGGTACCTGGTGGATAAGCACCTGGTTGATGAGCACCTGGTGGAAGAGTACCTGGAGGATGAGCACCTGGAGGATGAGCATCTGGTGGATGAGCCCCTGGTGGGTGAGAACCTGGTGAATGAGCACCTGGTGGATGAGCGCCTGGTGGATGAGCTCCTGGTGAATGAGCACCTGGTAGATGAGTACCCGGTGGATGAGCACCTGGAGGATGAGTACCTGGTGGAATAGTACCTGGTGGATGAGCATCTGGAGGATGAGAACCTGGTGGATGAGCACCTGGTGGATGAGCACCTGGAGGATGAGCATCTGGTGGATAAGCACCTGGTGGATGAGCACCTGGAGGATGAGTACCTGGTGGATGAGCACCTGGTGAATGAGCACCTGGAGGATGAGCACCTGGTGGATGACCACCTGGTGGATGAGCACCTGGAGGATAAGCATCTGGTGGGTGAGCACCTGGTGGATGAGCACCTGGTGGATGAGCACCTGGTAGATGAGCATCTGGTGGATGAGCACCTGGAGGATGAGCACCTGGTGGATGAGTACCAGAAGAGAGGGTCACTTCAAATCATGGTTCAAGGACGGAAGAATATATTTTACTCAAGGGTAGGGGGAACCTCAAAGCAGTGATTCTCAACTTGAGGGTTGTGACCCAGTTGAGGTCACATGCAAGATGTTTTGCATATCAAATATTTACAGTATAACAGTAGTTATGAAGTAATAACACAATAACTTTACAGTTGTTGGTTACCACAACATGAGGAGTTGTATTAAAGGGTCACAGCTTTAGAAAGGTTGAGAACCACTACCTTGAAGTGTGCTAAATGAAAACAGAAAACGATTTATCTTAAAGTGGAAACACATGAGTTATTGCTGATTATTACAAGGGACAATCACATGTTTTTAGGCTTAAAAGTTGTTTATGTCTATAGGTATTTTTCCTGTATGTATGTCTATACATTACATGCATGCCTGGTTTCCAAAGAGGCCAGAAGAAGGCACTAGATCTCCTAGCCCTCTTATGTCTCTCACCGTAACTGGCTGCACAAGGCCTACACTGCCCTCCTATGTCTCTCATGTGTTGCATTTCTCCTCCTTTCCTTAATTTTTCTTCCCTTGCTCCTGTCATTCCAGGACACAAGCAGTGCTGAGACCCAGGCAGGTAGGGTGGACAGAGGTCAGAGTGAAGGTCTGAGAGATGGGTACTCACAGTTCTACAAACTTAAAAGGTTGACTACACACCACAAGCAATGAAAAACAGCTGAGGAAAGGCAAGATTCCAAGCCTCCAGCAGCAAGGCAGGGCGGATCCAGGGACCCAGGGATCAGGTTGCCTTGAGGGGCAGCTTACATAGAGCATGCCAAAGTGAAGCCTGCTGTCTGCTGTCAAGTTCTCAAGGGAAACGAGTAACTCTCACAAAGAAAATAACCCCCCTCTTCTTTTCTTATTTAATGTCGTGTATAAAAATTCAGTCATCAAAAAGAACCTTCTAGATTTCAGATGAGGCTCGGAGCAGGGCCGTCAGCAGCTGAATGTAAATAGTGTGGCTTTCCTGCTGTCACCATGCTGGGCTAGAGAAATGATCTTAGCCTCCAGGATGTTTCTACAGTGGAATGTATGTATTTATAATAGGAAGAAAAAGGAGAAAATGTGCACTGGGCCCAAAGTAGGTAAAAGTGGGCCAGCTCTGCCTGGCTTCAGGGAGGAGCATGCTGGGTACTTAGGTCTATGAGTTCTGCAATCAAAGTCTTCTGGGGTCTTTTGCTTCAGATCCAAAGTTACATCTCTTCTCCAGTGTCCTAAGCAAAGAGGAGCACAAATCTAGCAGGACTGAAAACAAGGAATATTCAGGAAGAGTTATGCTAACTGTCTGAGTGCATCTTGGTTAATTAATCTTTAAAAGAATACATCCCAGAATGCTTACATCACTGGGTCATTACAAAGATTAAATAATGTCAGCATGCTGCAGACACTCAATAAATGAAGCTCCAATTTCCCCCACTAGGCAGTACAAGTATTTTATGACTATTATTCTTTGTTTTTTATTTTTGCCTTGAGAGTGATCACTCTCCTAAAACATCCAAGGTATAGAACTGTATTTTCGTCTTCCACCACATTTCCTCTCTGAGCTTATCAAATCCTCTCTCATGCGTAGCCTTAGGGGGTTACCCCATCTCTATGAAGATACTCTGCTGCAGCAGGGACCTCTGAGAAAGCCTCTGTCTCCAGGTTAAAGTATCTTTTGTGTCAAACAGAGAAAGACTTGACTTTCTGCTTCCTCTGCTTCCTCTGCTTGCTCTGCTTCAGACACAGCAGGTTTTCCATCAGAGCCCTAGGCTGTCAACCAGAGGGTTTCTGAATAATAGACCCAGTAAAAGCTGGAGACTCAGAACTGACAAACAGTTGCTCCAAGAATCCTTTTGGGATCTCAATTGTGACTTAAAACTGGCCTGACGTTAACAGTGGAGAGCCCTGGCAAGAAGAGTGGACTAGAGTCCAACTGATTCTCCTGGGGCTTCTATCGTGATGAGGCTTCTCTGTGTTGATTGGCTGCTTCTGGGCTTGGCTGGTTAGCATGTATTGTCTCTTGGCCCTGGAATGATGATACCATTTTGGAAAGTGACTGTTCATCTCTGGTCCAGCTAGATGACTGTCCACTTGAAGATATTTACTAAGGGTCTCCAATGGGTTAGATACCAGGGTAGGAACCAGGTTAGGCCCTAAGGACACAGAACTCCCTGTCTACAGGTTGAGAGATAAGTAACAAGTGAGATGACCTATGGATACTCAGAGCAGCCACAGAAGGCGTTGTTGGACAAGGACACTGAGTCTTGAGGGAAAGAGACACTGGCTAAGAAGATGGAGGGAAGGTGATGTTCTGGAAAGAAGATGCTGCTTGCAGCAAAGAAGACACAGAAGCAAATAATGGAGGGTGAGTTTGGAAGATTAGCTCATGGCTCAGAGGGGTGGAACATGATTCCTGCTGCTGAGAACCTCCCCTCACCAGCAGCAAAGGAAGGTGTCAGCAGGGTGAACTGGGGCAAATCTTTGCCTTCCTTGTGATTCAAGGCATTTTGGTCAAACGGCTCAGCCATTCTGGAGTTCCCAGCCTTGTCGGTAAAATGGTGACAAGAGTGCTGACCCCGTAGAGCTCCTGTTAAGTCTGGATGACATAACATCTGACAACAGTTCAAGCAAGTGGCACTTAACAACCTTGAGTACTGTCATTTCTCTGCAGGACACCTTCATCCCATTTGAGGCACGAGCCTCGTCCAGTGCTGTCGCTAGATGGCGGGCAATCCACACACAAGAGCTCTTTGATGCATTGGGCTGGCCAGCAGCAGCTTTTGTAGAGCTGGGTGGGGGAAAGCCTGGTTAACTAAGGGTCCTCCCTGGCCTAACTGGATTTGCTCTCCTTGCCCTGACTCTTTTCTTCTATTTAGCTATTACTTGATGGGAGGTGCATTTTTGCTTGTATTTGTTTCTGGAAAAGAGCAAACAGTAAATTAAGCACTCATTCTCCACACATCCACCTTGAGTCCTGGGGTCAGCTTGAGTGCTTAGCTCACATTTAGTATTTATGATTTTAATAAGGCCATTTAAAGACAATCCAGTGAATCTTATCATTTGATTCTTAGTTAATTTTAATTAATAATTAGAGTAACAGATTTCTTTCTAGCATTTTCATAAATGTTTCATTTTCATAAATGTTTCTCGTTTGGGCTGGTCCTCTGAAACCCCCTCATTACCCCAGTCTCCCTGACCATACTCCCCACTTGCACCCTTTCTGCCCCCAATATTCCACTTTACATTTCCATGTCACATAAGTCCTATACCCTCCCTGAATCCTGCCATTTAACAAAGTATACTCAGTATGTGTGTGTGTGTGTGTGTGTGAGAGAGAGAGAGAGAGAGAGAGAGAGAGAGAGAGAGAGAGAGAGACAGAGATAGAGACAGAGACAGAGACAGAGAGACACACAGAGAGAGACAGAGTGAGGCACAGAGAGAGAGAGAGAGAGAGAGAGAGAGAGAGAGCTCATGCGCGGAGATCAGAGGACAACCTTGATTCCCTGCATTCTTTCCTCTCATCACGAGGTTCCTTGAGATGTTGCTCACCCAGGCTGTCATGTCCTGTGGCAAGTGCATCTCCTTCACAGCTATCCTACTATTCCCAATGTTATTTAAAAACCCAGTCTCTTTTCAGGTTACTTACAGAAAAAAAAATATTTAAGGAAACATAAAACCTGTCTAAAATTGACACCCACCCAGTCTTGGTCTTGTTATAGGAGTGAGGCAGGTACCAGACCTTGACTGGGTAGACACACACACCTTCATAGGTTATTTAAGAGCATCCTCTCTTGGGCACCATTCGAGATACTTAGGAATCATTTTTATAAATACATCCTAAATTTCTCCTCCAAAAAGGGTTATCTACGTGGGTGAAGTTCCAGAGCTCCTTGTTTTCAGGTTGCAAGCCACAAAGGAAAATTTGCCTAGCAGGAGATGGGACATCCGGGGACAGACTCAGATTGAGGGGAGGCTTAAATATTGGGCTGTTATCCCATCATCCAGCTATGCAGACTGCTATGTTTATCAGCAGCACTAGCCTGGCAGAGGCGGTGCGGCCAGCAGCAGCCTGAGCATAGTCTGAAAGACTTGGAGTCAGCCCTAGCTCACTGGTTCACTTGGCATTGCATACAACCGGAAAGGTGGGCTTGGGTCACACCATGTGTAAGTGCCCTGTGGACTTACAAGCACTCTAGTTCTGTGTGGTTGCCAGTCTCCCAGGAGATGCTTGCTTGGTTTACTTACAAAGAACACTCCTTTCCTGGCTCTTAGATTAGTTGACAAAGTTAGGTGGGCACACAGATGCTAAGAGTGCCCTGGCCTGAGGGCTCATTCTGAAAGAACTGCAGTGGTCTCTGGGCACAGATACATTTGCTCACTTTGCCACTGTTGCTTAGCTGGACCAGACAAGCTGCTAGAGGGACCAAGGTCAGAAAACCCTCTTGCATTCTCCTACAATGAACAAATGACTATGATGTTGGGCTGGCAAGAGGGGCTGCTTGGACCTGTTCCTGGTATCAAGTGCTTTCTGTGAAGCATGAAGCATTTATGCACATGAGTACTTGTGTTTGTATGTGTACACAGTGTGTGTGTGTGTGTGTGTGTGTGTGTGTGTGTGTGTGTGCGTGTGCGTGTGTGTTTGTGCGTGTGTGTGTTTACAAGGCTGATACTCAGACTTCCAGAGTTGATATTTTTTCGGATATCAGCCAGTTCAGGAGCTATAAGTTCTGAATCCTGAGACTTCTTATGAGACTTTGGGGGTCTTTGGAGAGTGGACATGATCTAGGATTAGTCTGATGAAACAGGAAAGACATTGGCTGGAAGCCAGAAGATTCATGCTTGTCTTTCTCATGCTACCACTGACTTTGTAGCTATGGCCTTAGGGAAATTTCTGAACCTTTGAGTCTTAGGATACATAGATTCATATATACATACATACATACATACATACATACATACATACATACATACATACATAGATGGTATGCTATCTCCTGCTTCACAGGAGTGTGGCAACGGTGCAGTAAGGTAGGGGCTGTGGAGAAGTCTATAATTTCTAAGTGGGGTGGAAGTTGGGTTATAGTTCTGGTGGACTTAGCATAATACATCTTCACAGAAGATACTAGATTCTCCCCGGGAACTAAGATAAGTGAATCAGGAGGCTAGTTATGCAGAGTGTATAAGCAAATGGCTGTGAGATGTGTCAGAACTAGATTAAGAGAGTAAAGCACATATGTGTGGACTTAGATAGGAAAGGATGAAGGAACAGATTAGCCATTGCATATTCATGATTCATGCTAAATATACATGAGGCACAAGGAGCACCAGATATTCAGGACACAGCAACCATGCACAAGATGTGTGAGGCATTCATTCAATTGGCCTCTTAGTGGTGATGCCCCAATGATGCCTCCCATTTGAAGCTCTAGAAATGTAGATGAATACCCAAGGCCATCAGGAACCTACTTGAGAAGCTGAACTTTGGACAGCTGTGATTGGACCTTGTTGTTTTAGTGTAGTGCATGTGCGTGTGTGTGTGCGTGTGCCTGTGCGTGTGCGTGTGTATGATTTACCTCCAGGTACCATCTGTTGTCAGGACCCCCAGGCAAACCTTAATGGTGTACATCATGTCACCAGCAGTTGGAAGGTTTGATATGGCAGATGGACCAGACATGGAAGTATCACATACCCTAGGATCCATGAATGCTTCTACCCTTTCACAGTACTCTAAGTGGGTCTCCCACATCTCTTTACCTCTGCTTTTCATTATGATTTGGATGGATCTGGGTATCCATGCTATCTGAGCCACTCACCAGGCACCTTTTTCTGGGGTGACTGGGACAATGCTCTGGTAGTGAATATAGAAACAAGATAGTTTCCTCCAGATCACTTTGACTAGGACAGGGAAGCCAGAACTGGAACAGTGTAATCTCTGGCTTTAACAGATTAGCTTCACTTCTGAAATATAGTTCTATATCGGTGGAGGAGCTTAAGGGGACAGCCATGCTGATTCTCAGTCCTCTGCTGCTATCCTTCCTCGAGGTAATCCATCTTCCAGGCAAAATTGAGCTTTTGACCATATGGTACAGATAGCTTCTTAGGGACCATACACCCATAACTCTGGTCCTAAAGGCAGAGGGAGGCAAGTTCACAGGCACTCAGTAGACTTATATTCTTTCTTGGCTAGTCTGACTTACAATCTAAAAGCATTCATAGCCTCTTATTCTCTTGATTCTCCAAATGTCATCATTCATGAGAGGCCAGTGTCTCCCAACTAATCTGTACCTTGGTTTCTTAGAATAATGTCAAACACAAGTAAAGGTAGTCTGCTTTTATTTCCAGTCCTCCACCTTCTACATACATACATGTGTATGTGTGCTGTATGCAATTACGCATAATCATAATGTGTACTTATATTATATATTGATATACTTGCTTTATTTTTAAATAGGCACATGGGCATGCACACATCTGGATCCTAGCCTGTAAGGATACAAGTCAAGTTTTTCAGAGAAAGGTAGCCTGGTTAAGGGGAAATGTAAGAAAATCATCCAAGAATAGAGGTTGGAATCCATATGGACTCCATAGATCAGCCTGGGGAGTCTTGAATGACTTTATTTGTGAGCTAAAGGAATGTCCAGAGAAAGAAAGGTGCTCTAGGGTAGAAGGAAGAGTGTGGGGAAGTGAGTTCAGACCGGAGGACTCTTCCGGGCCATGACAAGTGACTGTGATGACAAGTAGCTATGCCAGCGTGCTACATAGTGTTTTGGAGACATTGTGTAATGTTGAAGCAATGTTGGAAGACAAAGAAATGAAAAGTTTGGGGAAGCAAGTGACATCCTGTAGGAAGTGACATGTCCTCCTGATTCACTCCTGTTCTGTCTCTTCAAGCATGTTGGTCTTCAGAGTGCCTTAATGGCCATCTTTTCAAACATTTCTGCAATCTTCCTGTACCCTGTACTCACACATCCCACTCTGTGCACCACCAGAGACTCAGACGTTATAGTTACATGCAATAGGTAATGCATTTAAAGCCATAAGGAAGGAGCTGTCTGAGGATAGTCACGGAGGCAGCTTTCCTCTAGCCCAGCTTTCCTGTCCTGGCTACTCACAATCAGGAGGGGCTCGAGGGAGGGGAATGAGATAAGGAAGAGGAAGCTGACCAATTGACTTATAAATATTTGCTCAGGTCTAGCTTTGCTGGACTCAGCTAGAAAGACATTCTTGCTCTGTCAATCATGTGAGAGGAATGAAGCAAAAACTGGCACAATAGACTCAGCCAATGAAATAAATGGAACATGATGCTTCCACTCTGATTCATCCAGTTCAAAGCCAACACAGAAAATCCCATCTCCTGTGGGTCATGACTCCTTTGGGAGTTGCATGTAAGATAACCTGTGTATCAAATATTTACATTACAATTATAACAATAGTGAAATTATAGTCATGAAGTAGCCATGAAAAGAACTTTATGGTTGGGAGGGGGTCACCACAACATGAGAAACTGTATTAAAGGTTCATAGCATTGGAAAGGTTGAGAACTACTGGGAAGCTGTCGAACACAGGAGAGATTGTCTGGAAGTTCTTTTTTGAGTAAACCATCTTCACTTCAATAGTAAAGATAGAGAGAGAGATAGACATAGACATAGACATAGACATAGACATAGACATAGACATAGA
>JANHMN010000010.1:58087335-58111563 GCA_030674055.1 Rhabdomys pumilio | reverse complement strand
CATAGACATAGACATAGACATAGACATAGACATAGACATAGACATAGCCAGGCACAGGCACAGGCACAGGCACAGGCACAGGCACAGGCACAGGCACAGGCACAGGCACAGGCACAGGCACAGGCACAGGCACAGGCACAGGCACAGGCACAGGCACAGGCACAGAGACAGAGACCATATAGGAAGTTGAATAGGGAGGTTTAACTTAATGGTTTCAATCTATAGCAGGGAGTGTTGAGTAAGAGCAGCACAGTATGACAACATTTTTAGGGGGCATCACTATCCAATGGCCAAGATGGAATGGTCCAGGAGGATTTCCTTCTCTCTCTACACAGAATAGTCCAGACTTAGTGGAGATGTCACTATAATGGTTCCTACATGACAGAGAAGTCATTATGGTACCGTACTGCAGAATTCTCTGGAAATCTACCTAAGTGCACCAAGGGAAAGCTTTTCATGGGACAGTATTCTCTCAGACACCTGTAATATTAAATAGTTCTCTTTATAACATCTGTAATTCCCTCACAGAAAAATATCGAAAGGGTTTGTACCCAAAGGTTGAGATTTAATAAAATTAGCCATTTTTCTGCTTCATCAGAGGCATTTTTAAATGAAATATATATATATATATATATATATATATATATATATATATATATATATATATTGTTCTTCTACTGCACATGTAAAGCAAGCAGGAACACAGCGGCAAGTAGCGGGGTCTAGCACAATTGCCTGGATTTGTACTAAGGCACAAATAGTTTTACCCACCACAGATTTGCATTGTCAACATAAATATCAATGCTAAGAGAAAGAAAACAACACTTTAGACCTGTTATTAAGACAGTTTTGATATGACAGTTTGTCCAGGGTCTCACACACTGGGAAATAAAATAAAAATCCAGATCCTGGACCCCTAGCTTCAAACCCTGGGATATTATTACCAAACCTGTTTCAGTTACCAAAAAATAGCTTACCTCTTTACTGTCTGAATGCTTAATAGGTTGAGAAATAAAGCGTTGAGTCCAAATGTCATTTTTATTTGTGATTGGAACATGTCACATTACGCCTGCTGACAACAGGGTCTTGATAAGGCTAAGCTGAATCTGGTCGCAAAGCACTGAACCTAAGGAGAGGTTGGGAGAGGACAAGGCAAGTGTAATGCCCCAGAGAAGCAGAGCAGAACCAGTATGGATTGCTGCTGCTGACCCTAAAAGGAGGAAGGGCAGAGCCGAACAGAGACACTTAATCCTGTCAAATAAGTGTCTCCACTCTCAAAAAATAGAGGTGAGGATGGAGAGTGGTCATTCAGTTGGTGATGTGATGGTTTGTATGCTTAGCCCTGGGAGTGGCACTGTTGGAGTAGGTATGGCCTTGTTAGAGTAGATGTGTCACAGTGAGTGTGGGCTTTAGACTCTCATCCTAGCTGCCTGGAAGTGAGTATTCTACTAGCAGCCTTCAGATGAAGATATAGAACTCTCAGCTCCTCCTGCACCATGCCTGCCTGGATGCTGCCATGTTCCTGCCTTGATGATAATGGACTGAACCTCTGAACCTGTAAGCCAGCCCCAAATCAATATTGACCTTATAAGAGTTGCCTTGGTCATAGTGTCTGTTCACAGCAGCAAAACCCTAACTGACATACCATACAAGCATGAAGACATGCCTCTGTCTGCCAGAATCTGTGAGAAAATAAGGCTAGGTACCGCCCCACATGCCTGTAGTTGCAGTAATTTGGAGGAGAGACAGAAGGGTCTCTGGGAGACAAAAATAGCTTGCTGAGTCAGCAAGCTCCAGGTTCTATAAGACACCTGGTCTCAAAAAACTAGGTGGATGGTACACACACACACACACACACACACACACACACACACAGAGAGAGAGAGAGAGAGAGAGAGAGAGAGAGAGAGAGAGAGAGAGAGAGATAGATCTAGGATCCAAGTTCCTTACCTGAGATGCTTTTCCTCCACTTCATACCTGGATGTTCATCATAAAAATGGCCTCTATAGCACAAAGGCTCTCAACCTATGAATCAAGATGCCCTTCAGGCTCAAATGACCCTTCCACGGGGATCACATATCAGATACACTATATATCAGGTATTTACGTTATGATTCATAACAGTAGAAAAGTCAGTTTCATGAAGTAGCAGCAAAAATAGTGTTGTGGTTGGGGATCGGCACAACGTGAGGAACGTGAGGAACCGAATTAAAGGGCTGCAGCATTAGGAAGGTTGAGAGCCACTGCTATAGTAGATACCTAGTCATTTCTTTGAGCATCTCTTCTCTTTACAACTTTATGTGACATAAACTAAGGCCATGCATGCTTGGAGAGATAAAGCATACTGGGTTTCCGTAAACACCTCCACCTTTACTAACAGATGAAGCTGAGGTAGAGCAGCAAAGCTGCTAGGGTTTACCTGGGCCTTGGAAGTGTCAAAGTGATGTGAAAACTTCACAGTTCCAGGCTCAGCTGGCCAGAGTACTCAGAAATGACAAGTTCTGCAAACTACATCTGTGCTGGTTGGGTTTTGTCAACCTGATACAAATCTAGACAGAACTAGAAAGGAAGAATCTCGATTGAGGTATTGCCCCCACCAGATTGACCTGTGGGCGTGTCTGTAGGGCTTTTTCTTAAGTGGCTGATGTATTTGGGAACAGCTCACTGTGAAAGGAACCATTCCTGCCAGGGTGGGCTGGAGCTGTGTAAGAAAGATAGCTGAGCAAACCAGGAGAAGCAATCCGAGAAGCAAGGGTTTCTCCGTGGTCTCTGCTTCAGTTCCTGCTTCCAGGTTCCAGCCTTGACCTCCTACTCTGGTTTTCTTTAGTGATGGGCTTTAACCTGGAAGCCAAACAAAATAAACTTATTCCTTCCTCTAATTGGTTTGGCCATGGTGTTTATCATACCAAAAGACAGCAAACTAGAACAAGGTCCCCACCAAAGCCTTTATAATGTGTCCCAAAAATTCAATCAGTCTATAATGGAGGACTCCTCTTGAGAGTGCCTGGATATTTAACATCTACTGGCTAAGAAGAGGTGTGTCTGTGCACCTGGAGAAGTACACAAATCATTAGATGGCTAAGCTAATGTATATAGCCTGGGGACTGAGATCAGACCACAGCAGAATGGACCTTTCTGGTGATTATATGTTTGTGTTGCCAGATGTGCGCCACCCCCATCCCCCCGCCAGCCCTCCACTAGCATCAAAGAGCTGCTTTCTAAGACTCTGCAGTGGCCATCAGCTGTCAGTGGCTCTTCCCATCTGCTGCTGCTTGTCATGACGTCACCTTCCTCATTTTAACACGTGATGCTCTCCTAGCAGCTCCCGCTGTCTGTTCAGGTTTGCAGCTTGTTTTATGTGGACTGGATTTTTGAGTGGCTGTTTCCCAAGGACTCACTCCTAGTCACACTCCTCAGTATGATTTACTCCTGGGAAGATTTCCTCTGAGGCAATTAATCCCTATCTGGAGTAAGGCTTCCCATGAGGCTCGATCAAAGAGTTTTCTACAACCTGTCCTTTTCTGAAAATGCCACATATGTGCATTTCTTTAACTAACAATTACTGCCTGGCATGTTGCTAGAAGCTTGTGGGGCTTTCAAAAGTATTCTTTAAGCTGAAACCAGCAGATAACATGTAGGGGGGCTTAAGCAGGAGAGTATGAGGGTTTGAAATTGAAATCTTTTCCCACTGCTTACAAAAAGTATTTTTTTTAAGTAAGCAAACACTTAAATGGTGTTTAAGACTAATCTTTAGAAAAGAATAACAATTTAAAAATAAATCCAAGTTTTTAATCTTCCAGTTTATCCCTACTAATTTCCCATATTTAGAAATTTTCCTTTCGGAATTGTCTATTTACTCTAGCTTTGTGTGTGATTTACTCACAGAAGCTTCTGCTACAGGAGCTCACCCATAAGTCACATGGCCCACAGAGGAGCCTGTTTGCCTTAAAAATGGAATCTCTTAAGTAAATCAATTAGTTTAAAAGAGTTGGCTCAGTAAGGGGTAGGTGTTTGCAGGATTCCTGGATGCTTACTGTGTTCTTCCGGCGGTGTCCTATGACCAGGATTACCCGCAGTATCTGCAACTGTTGCCTCAACTGTGAGCAACATATCTTAGAGGAAAAGGACTTGAAAGAAGAAAAAAAAATGTAGCTTGGCTCTCAGTCTCAGGACGTTCAGTCTTCGGCTGCTCAGCTCCGTGTGCCTAGGGAGTGTATTGCAGTAGTCAGAGCATGTAAGAGGAAAATTCTTTGCCTCTTGTTGGACAGAAAAGAAATGGGAGGGAGGGAGGGAGAGAGAGAGAGAGAGAGAGAGAGAGAGAGAGAGAGAGAGAGAGAGGCAGGTCTACTTCTTCCAGCTAGGCTCCACCTCCCCCAATTTCAAGAATCTTTTAAAATAGCCCTAGATGTTGGGAACCAAGGGTTCAAAACATGAGCCTGTGAGGGAATATTTCATATTCACTCCACAATGCCTGGGAAGATTCTAACCACAGAAGGTCCTACGGGTCACCTTTTGCATCTGTACACACTACATTTTCACAGCCTGACACATTCCCGAAGTTTGCAGATAAGTTATGGGGTTGTGTGTTGGTTGCATCTGAGAGAGGTTTGCTTCCTGGGTATCCAGAATGGCACTTCACACCACTCCAAGCTCCTTCAGTGAGTCTGATGGATCCAGAAGCCAGTTTTTCAGAACTTACCAGACAGTTTTTCTTTATAAATTCTTGTTTCTAACACCTTTCTCTGGGTTAGGCCCCCATCATAGTTCCCTGGACATGCCAGACTTTTGTGAGACACTTAAACAGATGGCTGTCTACCTTGACCTTTTGGAATAATGAGAAACAGCAAATAATTTCTACCCTTGTGCATGATTTCACCCATTCTGTCCTTCAGGCTCCCAGTTTCTCCAAGGCTTTCCGAAAATGAGATAGGATCTGAAGATGCTCAGTTTGATAATGGGCCAACATGTGGGCAGTACGGAGCTCTGAGTGAAAGGGTGTTTGCCTTATGGTACTTGCATACACGTAATTTTAGGTTCTTCATCTGCTTTGGTAGACAAATCACAAACATTCCCATGAATAACCATGTCTGTTATGCAAATCGGTCTCCCTCTGCTGGTCTGCTGAGAATAATCGTCCATCATTACAACAGTTATTTACTTTGGGCAAATCAGCTTAGTTAGTTACCTTCTCTGTCCCGGGGAGGACTCCATTTGCTGCGGAAGCCTCAGTGTCTGGTGAACCTGTGGGTTCTGGCTGGATGAGCAGTGACCTAAACTGATTAAGTCCCAGGACAGGAGGATCTACAATACTTTTAGGTAATGAGTGGAGACTAGGCTTCCTTTATGCTCCTCCATGCTGAGGTGTCTAGGATAGAGCCCTCAAGGGTTTCACAGCTAGTTGAGAAAAGAAGTCACATGGAACAAATGGAAGATAATTAAACCCTCAGATGTACAATTCTGCTTAGAGTTGTCTCGGTGAGTATTCAGCAAGGAGGACATGTATGTGACTAGAAGGATTCTTAGCTGTCTTTCTAGAAAACTTGCCCTAGACTTATGACAATGGGAGGGATTCTTGCTGAGAATTCAGGGAAGGCCCTGAATGAGGAAAGCAGGGAAGCCAAGGCAAGGAGGATTGTGTAAGGTAAGAAAAACAGGGAAGAGGCTGCTATTCCATGTTGGAAATAACATCAGAATCTGAGGGTGATGGAAATATGGGAAGCTGGGGAGAATATGGTACATTCCCTCTGCACCCACAGGTTTCATATATGTGGATCCCACAGACAGAAGACTAAAGATGCTAAATAATAATCACCTATACTAAATATATTTAGACTTTATCTTACCATCATCCCAAAAGCAAAACAACAGCATTCATAGTATATTGGAGATTATGAACAATCTACATGTTATTTTAAATATATGGGAGCATCTATTTAGATTATACGCCATGCCTCGCTAGTCTACATAAGGGACTTGAACATCTTTGGATTTTGGTATCTGTGTGTATTCAGAATCCAGTTCTCATAGATGGTGAAAGACTACTGTTACTGATCTGGCTCTGCTGAATGTTGGTCTGTGGGAAATTAACCATCCTGGAAATACAGGCCAGACAAGAGGTGCAGACTGGGGGAGGAGCCGTGCTTCTTCTGGACCTTCTCTCTTTTCTCCCCTTCATGTTTTCTGCTTTGGTTTTACAAATTGAACTCTGTACTGTTACCAAACAGCTCAGGACAGAGCTCATTTTTCATATTTTATAGATAAGGAAAACGTGACAAATACAAAACACTGTGCCATCAGTCATTCTATCAGGTCACAAGGGAGCTGACTTTCTGGGGAGGTAGCCTATCACTGCTGTAAATAGTAAGAAATCTCAGTAAGATAGGCAATTATAACAGAGATTAATTTTTTAAAATACTTTCTGTGTTGTTCTTACTACCTGAGATGATACATCCTTTGCTCCAGGCAGCTTCTATTCTGATGTGGAAGAACTTAAATATTGGGTGAGATCAAGGGCAGCCTCTAGACTGCCTGCTGCAGAGTCTTGTCAATTTTTCTGGCTGCCATTTTGATGGGAAAGGGTCAGACATCTAGAAGCCCAAGGAACTCAAGAAAGGAAAAAAGTTGTTTTCTGAAAGGAGGTGACTAACAGTTCAACTGAAACTGGAATGTAATGTACTAATCCTTCTCTTGATGAAGGGCAGGATTTAGGGCATGGAGGGGTGGGGGTGGGGGACCTAGAGGAAAATTAGGCCAGTGATATGGAAACTAACGTAATACTTTCCTTGTAAGGTGGAGTCAAAGTATAGCAGCCATGCAGCCTGATTAAACTGGGGCACAGATGTTGTTATGGGATGGAGACATATGCATCATTCACTCATATAGTTACTTGGTGAGCATTTATTGAGCACCCAATCTAGGCAAAGACTATTCAAACCTGGGGACTCAAAAGCAAATTTTGCTCTTCATGTATGGTGGTTTGAATAAGAATGCTCCCTTCATATACAAGAGTGCTTGTATATTTGAATACTTAGTTACCAGGGAGTGGAACTCTTTGATCGAATTAGGATTACGAGGTGTGGCCCTGTTGGAAGAAGTGTGTCACTGGCAGTGAGCTTTGAGCTTTCAAAAGGCTAAGCAAGGCCCAGTGTCGTTTCTCTCTTGGTTTGTGGATCAGGATTTAGCTCTCAGCTACTGCTCCACCATCATGCACACTGAGATGCTTCCCTTCTCGCTGATAATAGACTAAGCCTCTGAAACTGTAAGCAAACCTTCAATAAAGTGTTTTTTAAAAAAATTAATTGCCTTGGTCATTATCTTAGTTAGAGTTTCTACTGCTGTGAAGAGACACCATGACCACAGCTGTAACTGTACGCTTCTGCCTCCAATCACCCCCTCCCCAAGCTTCAGTTCCAAAAATAATGACTCTGAGACTTAATTATATATGAATAAATGCTTCGCCATAAGCTTGGGCCTGTCCTTGACTAGCTTGTAACTTAATTAACCCATTTATTCTATTCCATGAGTGACACATGACTAGTTACTTCTTCTCAGTTTCATTCAAACATCTTCCTCAGAGTTTGGGGTGAATCCTCCTCCTGCACCCAACTCTACCTAAGAATCTTCTCTCTCTCTACTGGAACACCCACCTCCTGTTTCCTACCTAAGCTAATAGGCTAACAACTTTTTATTGACAGATTATGCTTTCACACAGTGCACAAGAGATTTTTCTCTACACAGCAACTCTTATGAAAGAAAACACTTAAGTGAGGCTGGCTTAGAGTTCAGAGGTTTAGTCAGTTATCATCATGGTGGGAAACATGGCAGTGGGCAGGCAGACATGGGGCCACAGAAGGAGCTGAGAGTTCTACATCTGGATCCACAGACAACAGGAAGAGAAAATGAGGCACACTGGGCCTGGCTTAGAGTATCTGAGACTTCAAAGCCCTCTCTTAGTGACACACTTCCTCCAACAAGGCCAGACCTATTCCAACAAGGCCACACCTCCTAGTAGTACCACTCCCTATGGGAGCCATTTTCTTTCTAACAACCAGAATCATGGGGTGTCTTCAACATAATAGAACAGAGACTTGGAAACAGGATTTTCAGTTTAGTCAGGAAGAACCAACAGTCTCCCCATTGGAGGGAATGAACTTAAGGCATTATGCAAGCTCGGGGAGGGTCCACACTCTTGAGTCAGAAAGGCTTCTAGGACTAGGTAGTATTACACATTGGTCTTGTTGATCTTCAGGCAGCCACCCATTCCTTCCTCTTCGTTGGTGTTTGCACTTGCTGTTCCTACATAATGCAATGCCATCCCCCCCTTTTGGCTGCGTGCTTCCATCCATCTTTTTGCATAAACATCGCTTTCTCATAGAAGCTTCTCTGCCTCTCCTCCCAGATCTAAGGATGATTCCTGTTTTCTTTTCTAAAGACCTAATTCCTTTTCTTTATAACACAAACATATTTATGTGTGTTAATTTTAAATAAATTTTAATTTCATTATTAGCTTATAAAATCCTTTAAGTCGACTTTACTCTGTTTCTGGTAATATCTGCTGCACAGAAAACATTCAGTAAAATATCAGTGGAGTGTATGAATAAAGTCACTAAACAAAGGCGAGTTAATAAGCACTCTGGATCTCAGTGTCTTCGTATAAAAAACAGGATTTATACATCTATGCCATAGAGTTTCAATAGTGTACGAGGCTGACCAACATCTCTCAAAGAAATCCAGCAATAAATATTGGCTGTGGTAGCTGTCCCCTTGTTGATTAGGACTTCCTGCTTCAGTATGGCCAAGGGGACTCTGTAGGTGTGAGTCAGTAAAAGGTCTTGAGTTGAGATGAATCTCCAGGATCGTGTGGGAGGGTCCCATACAAAGTGCAAGGGTCATTATAGGAGGGACAGAGAGAGTCGTGGTAGAGGCCAAGACTTGTAGGTAGTTGATGTTGAATGTGAAAGCGGGGTTTGAGAAAAGAATTGTGAGTTGGGAGAGTCAAGAAGCATCTTTCTCTGGAGCCTCCAGAAGGCACATTCTCACAGACACTGGTTTGGTTCCTTTTAGATCTTTGACTTCCAGAATTACAAGAGAAAACAGGTATACTAGCCTAAGCCTCCAAATGCAAAATAATTTGTCACACCAGCAATAGGAAACTAATACATGCAATGATCCAATCCAATAATACACAGGACAGTGCTTGGAAAAAGACACAGCCAGCAATCATTAATTGGCTTGTGGTAGCTCTTCCCTTGTTGATTCCATTTCTGTACAGGGCTGAGTAGGTTCCAAGTCCCATAATAGGGAGAAATGCTTGAATAAATCTTCCTGGTCTTATAGTTCTTAATTATGTACTCATGCATATACAACAGTTTACCCACACACTTCTACCTAGCTTGTTACTGCAAAGATAATTTAAAACATATATATTTGGACTGGGTTCCTCTGCATTCATCTCACTCTGAAAATATCTTATGAAATAGTTCACCTTTGCTGAAATCATCTACTCCTGTTGGGACTCATTTGCCAACCTTCCCTGGCACAATAGAATTAAGCTTTCTATCATCTGCTCCAGTCCTGGCAATGGTCTTTCTCCTTCTAACCTCCAAGAGTTGCAGATTGGGTTTTCTGCAATATGCCTGCTTTGCTGGGTATCATCTGAATTTCAAGAAGAACCAGGAACTGCCTAATTAGGGAATTAGTGTTTGAATGACAATAGAAAGAAAGAAAATGGTGCTGACATTGTGCTTGCTGTGAATTTGGTGTTGTAGAGATAGCTCAGTTAGTAAAGCTCTTACCTGGCAAACATGAATACTGAATTCAACCCCAGCAACCAAGTGGCAAGCCAAGTTTGGTTGTCTGCTCCTGTAATCCCAGGGCTGGAGAGACAGAGCAAAGTGGGAACCTTGGAGTTCTTTAGCCAGCTAGGTTCACTTAATCAGCAACCTTCAGGCCAGTTAAAATCCTGTCCCAAAAAATTGAGGTGGATGGCTGCTTGCTGAGGAATGATATCTAAGGCTGACTTCTGGCTTCCACACTCAGGTGCACTCACACACAAGCATCTGCATACCTGTGTCCAAAGAATGAACACACACATATACATATACACTCACCCCCACACACAAACATAGTCACACACATACATACACTCATGTACACTCACAGTCACACACAGGTACATACACACACATACACAGTCACATACATACATACACACACACACACAATCACACACATACACACAGTCATCCACACACTCATACACACTCACACACTCAAATATACACATACTCACACACACAGACTCACATAGATACACACACATACACATAATTGGGTTATTTTAGTTATGATCTAATCAGAATAAAGACTAGCTATATGGCGAAGGTATTTGTAGATATATTTTGAGTCTAAGTGTTCTTTCTGGGGGCAGGGGCTGGGAGGAAGAGCCATGTTTGACTACAACAAAATGGGAGTTCTATCCACTGGCTTGTACTGGGACAATGATAACACCTACATGATGGTGTTCGCCGCCAACGAACCAACATTGTGAATTGAAGTGACCTGCTCTTGAGTTTTGACTGTTAGCCTGAATTTCACATTTTTTTATTTTATGAGGAAACAGATGGCTTCTTTGGTAACTTAGGACCTTATCAGCTGTCTGTGGCTAGGTTTCCCTGTCTGTGAAGCGGAGATGATGATGTAAACATAGAAGTGCCATCTGGAAGATTATGTCCACCAACACACAACTGTTTGGCATTAGTGATCTTTACCTTGCTCAGATCAAAAAGCTCTCTGCAGCCCTTTGGCATGTTTTCTTTAAGGCAACAACATCCTGGGGCCTTGGGCAGGGCAGTCAGTGTCAATTTCTTTGGGAAGAGAAACCTGGCATCTTGAACAAGCTCTGTGGGTGGCATTGATGCTGTGGTCACCAGACTCTTAGAAACTGCATCTTCAGCTGTGAAGATGTTGAGCAAGGAGCGTGGGTGTTCCTAGGGCAGCACTTCTATAGTGTCACCTGTTTTACTCATGATGACTGTCACAACACAAGTCAACGGAATACCTCTCTATACTTTCAATCTGCCTGGTTGATTTCTACATTTTGCTCTCCACTAGGCAATTAGAAGGCTCTGTATAAATTCCATTAGTGCGGTGGCAATGAACTTTGATGTATCTCTTAAGGCAGTGGTTCTCAACCTTCCTAATGCTGCCACCCTTTAATACAGTTTCTTATGCTGTGGTGACCACCAACCATAAAACTACTTTGTTGCTACTTCATAACTGTAATTTTGCTAGTTATGAATCATAATGTAAGTAGTTTTGGAGGTAGAAGTTTGCCAAGGGGGCCTCAGCCTACAGGTTGAGAACCATGGTCTTATGAAGTGTCTGAGGTTTCCCTTATTCTAGCAGTCCAAAGCCTAAACATCTTTTGGGAGTAGCAGTACAAATTCCATGCTTTCTTGAAGTTATCCTCTAGTTAGAGCAGACACTGCCTTCATCTCAAATGGGGCACTCTATACATTTGATTGTACAGTCCTATGCATGTGTACTAACTCTGTCAGGGGCTCATCAGCTCCTGTTGGTCCTCCTCTAGCATCTCACAAGTCTGTTGCCTTCTCCCACCTTGGCCACAGTGGTGCCAAGCTCCATAATTCTACTTGTCTTTCTTATACTAGCCCCTTCTCTGGTCTGTCTTTATTTCCTGGCATCTTCCAGAAAACTGCATTCATCTTTGTAGCCAAAGTAGGTTCTTGAATGTCAGAGTCTGGGAACATCACCTTCTGTAACCTGTATTTGTTTAGACTGCCCTATAACATCTCTCTTCTCTTGAGATCAAGCCCAAGCCTAAGCTCATGGTTTTTAACAAGATCTCAAGAGCTCTGTGAGGTCTGCTGCTTTTTTCCCCCACTTGTCTAGTCTCATTTTGTATATGGCTCCCTCACCCATATCTCTCAGGTTTCTGTGGCTATAACATCCACCCCTGGCCACTGGACCTTTGCTTATACCTACAATTATTTCCCCCATCCTCAGTCATTGCCTGATTAGCTTTGACTTCTACCCTTAGTAAAAGAAAATGTCTCAAGAACGTTCCTTCTTGGTTCCCCGAGTTCTAGGTCGTATTTCTTCCTGTCGTGGCTGTGTAAGCACTGCCCACTGTGGCCTGCTCTTACTTTATCATTCCCTGTCAGTAATGCAAGCACTCAATTTATGTTCGTCTCCACAAAAACAAGGACTTTTCTGTTTGCTTTACTCACACCCTGGATCTTCTTCTCCTTGGCTGGTCAGACCACATGCCAAGTGCTCGGAATATATCTGGTAAATGGCTGAAGGAATGAAGGCACGATGGGGAATGTGGAGAGCTGATCTTGAGCTGGGACTTTTGAATTCATCCAGGAAGCACCTGGGAATCAGAGGTGGGCAGCTGGTCTCTGGTTAGTGAGCCAGAAAAGAAAATTTCATGAAACTAGGTATGGTTTACCTTGGTTGAGAGAACTCTTCTCTTTGATTATGATAAGTAATCTTCATTAGATCACCATCTTCTAATTTCTCTAGAAAATCATTTCACTAGCTGAATTGCAGACTTGAGTAAACATATGGCTACAGAATCCTGTGTCACTATGAACCTGGTAGACAAGTGGTTTTCAGCAAACAAGAAAGTCGGGGATATGATTAGGTAAATGCAATTAGGGGACAGGGAGATACAGAAGACATAGAATGCCAGCACTGAGGTCATATACTCTGCACCAATGATGAGATTTAACAATATAATGGAAGGATAAATATGGTCAGGGTGGGTGCTGGGAAAGTAATAGACACAGTGAGGGAATGCTCAAGGGTGTGCCTAAAATGTGGAAGATGAAGAAAGCCTGTTGATTGAAGGACAGCAATACATAAGAGGTATGGGAGATTCTGATGGAAATTGATGGTTGACATGGGCTGGGGTGCTAGGCCCCCAAGTCTTATGTGGCTGTCCAAAGTCCAGAGAGAAGAGATTGACCAAGACAGTTGGAACTGGAACCTGCTGCTGCCTGTGGCTCTTCACACAAATCCATCTTGAGCAGGCTCCTGAGAAAAGTGGAGCCTTCTGTTGAAATCGCTTAGCCAATCAGCTCTATCTCTTAAAATATCTGAGCCAATCAAGTCTGTTGAAATCCAGAGAGGGAATTCTGAGGAATGGTAGAATTATTTGTCAGAATCCGAACCTGGACCAGAGTCTGCTCCCAGGTAAGGCAAAGTTAAATTCCAGGAGCAGAAACCAGAAGAACCGGAGCAAGTCACAGAGGAAGACAAAGCAAGCCAGAGATAGCCAGAGTCCCAGGGGCTATTTGCTTCAGACACTAACCCACTGCTCTCCATTTCCTTGGATTCTGCTTCCAAGAGCTCTTTCTGGCTTATCTAGGCACTAGTCTTTACTTTAAAAATAAACTTCCCTTTACTTTGGCTAGCACAAGTGGCTCTGTTTTTTAGAGCCAAAAGAATGAATAGAGGAAACCAGTGTTCAAGCAGGCAATGGGACAAGTGGTTTCTACTTGGATGTAAGATGAACCTGGAAGAGCCAGCTTTGCTGATGTTAGAGCCAAGAATACATCCTTAGAAGAAATAAATAGATCTATCACATTTGTGTATAGCTAAGCCGAAAGCTAGGTCTCCTGTTTATGTACATTGTTGATGTTATCTATTGGCCACAGTTGAGAGAGGAAAGTGTTCCTACTTAGACATCTGACCTAGAATGAATTATCCTAATGGGTAGAGGGGCCATCTATGATAGTGGCCTCAAGACTGATATTCAAGGAAAATCTTTGTAGACTTGGGAGAGGGTAGTAACTGTAAAAAGCTGGAAAGAACTGGTTCAGTTCTCTCTCTCTCTCTATCTCTCTCTATCTCTATCTCTCCATGCTCTCCCTCTTCTTCTCTCCCTCTGTGAGTGGCAATCTTTACTCCTTTTTAATTTTATTCCTTTTCTTTCTTTTTTTTTTTTTTTACAAGAGCTCAGGATCTTGTAAAATTACATATGCTTCTATTTCCTTTTGTATAGAGTCTCAGTCTCAGCTAAATATAATCAGGTGTTCAAGGATGCAGATTTGGCATTCACCTCTCTGGCTGCAGATTGCCAGCTAGTCAGCCAGTGTTTAGTGAGCATCCCCTGGGTGCTTGTTTCTATAGCAGGTGTTCTCTGAACTCAGCGAACACTTGTGAAGAAAACAGTTAATTGACTGCTCGATGCGTTGTTCTGTTGGAAGAGTTCTGAGGCTTTGGTGGGCATTGCCAGGGCAACCGGACCAAGAGTCTCATCATTAATTAATACTGCAGCAATTGCACCCAACCCCTGTTAAACAGAAAGGAAATAGGTTGGAATGATTTTCTTCTCAGGGATGAGTCAAAGAGAAATACAATTGAAGAAGCTTTATTCTGTTTTCAAGTTATTGGAACAAGACAGGCAGGGCGCCAATGTGGGGAGAGTTAGGATGAAAATAGTCTGACTTGTAACCAAGCAGAAGATCAGCAGCAGAATCTTTAAATATTTCCTTCGGAGAGAAAGAAGTCTTAGCATCAGGGGGTCTACCATGGGTCAACCTCTGTTGCCCTGTTATGGTTCAGGTTCATGGAAAGGTTACCTGTATAATTAGGGCTCCTGAGAAAATCCACTTGGAAGAGTTTTTATAGACATGTCTGGGGACTCATGAAGAAAAGCACACGTGTGTATTCTGCCTACGTTTTTATTTGTGTTGCTGTGTGTACTGCCCTTGAGTACTGTGAAATACTTTGCTATATATGTAATGAATTAATTTTGTTTGTTTAAGTCAGTTTAAGGATTTTTTTTTCCATGATTTTCATTAGTGAGTTTCATGTCTCAATCCACACTGCAAGTCTTAAGCAGTTATGAGCTATTTTGAATGCCATTCAGTGAGTGCGGGCAGCTCTTTACCACCACCCAATGGCAGTGTCCTTAAAGTGTGAGCCCCCTAAGAAGGGATGAAACAGGCTGGAAGCCAAACAATAGTAACCCTACAGCTGTTTCTTATTTTATGCCAGTTTCCCCAAAGTTTGAAAACAAAAGGAATTATTTTCTTGAAGACACTAGAAGAGCATTTATTGTGTGCCAAGCTCATTCCATTTCAGTGCAAGGGAAATTTGGAGAAAGGAGTTGTTCATCATTGGTCTTGTCCTGGCTTCATGGCATACATACTACTCCAATGGTTCTAGATTACAATTCTATGTGCATTCCTGGAGAATTATTTACTCCAGCCTTTCTGATCTCACTCTGGCTAAAAGCAATCAACAACATAGGACCTTGTTAGAACTGAAGCAATCTTTGTGGCATATAAGTACTTAAACATCAACAAGGGATATAGTGACACAATAGTTTGGAGTTATAACTGCTTCTAGATTTGTGTATGAGGGAAATGATATTTATTGACTGCATTGGTGTCAGTCACTTGGTATGTATTACTATCTCCTCCTGTATCAAAAGAATGAACTCCATGTAAAAGATGAGGGCATTGAACTGAAAAAAGATTAATTTGCTGAACCAAAAGATAATTCTAAGTTGAAAGACATCAAAATTTAGTTTGGTTGATAAAGTAGGAGCAGAACATTAAAAGGGATTTTTATAGCCAGGCTAAGCTTCTAGGGTGATTCTCACATTGAGCCACAAAACTTCTATGATTGGCAGTATGCAAACCAGAAGTCTAGCTGCAAGAGAGACTGGAAGCGTTTCTAGCTGCAAGAGAGCCTGTGTTAGCCTTCTCGACTCTGCTAGGTGACAAAGTTTCAGTCTATCATCAAGGGAAATGTTTTCTGAGTGGCAGAAGATGACTCAAATATAGGCAGCCAAAGACTCACAAGTTTATCAGAGTTGCTGACATTGGCATTTTTTGGTCACGGACTAAGTTAGCAATGTGTTCCCTGAAACTACCTCCTTATATTCTTTTTTATGAGACCACTGAAGTGCAAAAGAATACTTGCCTTAAAACATTCACAGAGCAAAAATACTGTCAAGTGTTTTCAGTATGTTACCATATTGCTAAGTGGTATGGAAATAAAGTTGCAAAAGGCATACATACTTGTTTCCTTCTAGGTGACAGTTTGGGCATCCTCACAGAGTATTAATAGTGGCAGTGGGTAACCAGGTGTGATTGTTAATATAGGTTGTTAACTTGATAGAGTCTAGACTCACCTAGAAGATAAACTTCTAGGCATGTCTCTGTGTGAGGGGGGTTCTAGGTTAGGTTAACCAACATGAGAAGATCCACCCTGAATGTGGGCTGCACTGCTTCATGGGCTGAGGTCCCATGATAAAAAGGGAGAAAGTGAAGTGAATCTAGCACTCATATCTCTTTGCCCCCTGACTGAAGATTATCTGCCTCACACTGCTGCCATGCCTTCACCATCACGAGGACTGGATCCTTAAACTGGCAGCCAAAATAAAGTATTCTGCTGAATTGTTCTTTTCTGGCATTTTGATACTGCCACAGGAAAAGTAATAGTGTAGTCCATAGCACTCTATCAGGTGTCCTGATGGCAGGACACCTGTAAGATCAGGTTCCTGAGGTCACTTCTTCCAAAAAGATTACAAATAGGTTCAGAAGGACATGCCGGAGTCAGAGTCAACAAGGGGCGAATCCCAGGTCAACCCCTAACTGAGGAAAGAATGATTCAGTTGCTTGATGAAATCTCACAACTGGTAGTGAGGCTGGGGCAGAGACACATGCTTCTCACTATGGTACCTTGAGCTTCACACAGGGTCCAAGTGACTCCATAACTAGTGTGTTCCCTTTGCTGGCTTGTGCAGTTGCCCACTGGCCCTTCTTGCCTTTATTGTTCTGAATGCTTTTGTTTGTTCTGAGTTTGTAAAGCTTGTCTGATTTTGCTCTGTCCTTGTCTTTAAACAATGGCCATCTGGAGCTTACAATACCCATAGATACTTTCCAAAAGGCAGACCAAAGAGAACAGGGCCTTGGCCAGTTGACCTTAAGGATCTGACTTCTCAAGGTGAAGCTGCTCCCTGGAATGAGTGATCCTTGCTCCCGTTTCTGGGGGGAAAGCTCTCGATTATAGCTTTCATCTGTGGCAGTGCTGAGCTATCTCAAGCTGATCACTCTTTCTGCTAGTGAGTTTTCTCCTTGCAGTGTTGATTAGCTTCTTAGTGACAGCAAAGAACTAATAACGAAGGAACCTGCTCAGTGAACATAATCGTTGTGGTCGGACGTGTGATAGAGACATTGAGAAGGGTATCTTTCAACTAGTCATGTCTGCTGGGAAAGACCTAGCGTTCTGAAACAGGTTTCCAGTGGTTAGAAGAAAGAGAAACAGGGGGAGGAGTAAAGAAGAGAAGGAATGGGAGGATAAGGGGGATGAGGAGAAGAGAGAGAGAGAGGAGAGATGGGAGATGGGGAAAGAGAGATGGGGAGGGGTGAAGGGAGGGGAGAGGGAAAAAGAGAGAGAGAGGGGAAAAGGAGAGAGGGAGAGAGAAAATGATCAGAACTATTATTTTTTCTTTCCTACCTTCCACCATTTATTCGGGTTCTACCATTAGCTTAGTTTTAGAACTGCCCCTTAATATGCTTTTGTCTCTACATGTCCTGGATAGTCTGATGTCAACTTGACACAAGCTAGAGTCATCAGAGCCTCAATTGAGAAAATGTCTCTAGAAGATCAGGCTATAGATGAGCCTGTAGGGAATTTTCTTATTAGTGATTGATGAGGGAGAGCCATCCCTGGGCTGGTGGTCTGGAGTTTTATAAGAAAGCAGGCTAAGCAAGCCATGAAAGGCAAGCCATGAAGCAGCACCCCTTCATAGCCTCTGCATCAGCTCCTGCATCCAGGTTCTTGCCCTGTTTGGGTTCCCATCCTGACTTTCTTTGATGGTGAACAGTAATATGGAAGTGTAAACCAAATAAAACTCTTTCCCTGCTAGACACTGTGCCACTATGGTTTTGTTGTTGTTTTTTGTTTTTGTTTTGGTCATTACAGCAATAGTGATGCTACCTAACACAGTGCATAAGGGGTTAAACATTATTGTTGTATTAACATCCAAGGGACATTTCCACTCAGCCCCTGCAAATGGAATTCCATGCCACCACCAACCCCTGCCCCCATCCCCCTTCAACACACACCAGTGCAAACGTCAGAGTCATTTTCTGCTCCCTAGAGATTGCTTCGTCTTTGCAAGACCGAAAAGAAAAACCCATCAGCCGTCAAGGATTTTAATTATTTATTTTTAATTACACAAGCGATGGTTGAACATGCTCCAGCAGTAAAAAATTCACACAATACATATAAAATGAAAATCTCCCCAGGTGAAGAATCTTAAATAGCTCGCAATTCTCAGCTCTGCTGTGGCCCAGTGGTAGGGAACTTGGCAAGGGTCATGGAAGGTCACTTGTATACAAGGGAAGGATGGGGAAGTGAAATGGTTATTAAGAACTTAGTAGTGAGGGATGAACTCTTAGAATTCCCTGTTCCTCATAAAAGAATGAGGAAGAGGAGTATGAGCCCCACCAGAGCTCTGTGGAGGCTCACCTCTCTAACCCAGAGGTTCATAAGCTGTGGATTTTGACCCAATATTAAGATCATCAGAAAACATGGATATCGATGATTCATAAGAGTAGCAAAATTATAGTTATGAAACAGCAGCAAAATAATTTTGTGGTCAGTGGTCACCACGACATAAGGAACCATATTAAAGAGTTGCAGCATCAGGATGGTTGAGAGCCATGGCTCTAACCCGTGCTGCCTCTAAACTGGGAGCTTTGGAGGCAAAGACTCAGCATCCCAACCATATTTAGCCATGACACGTGGGAGGGTTTTGTCAAATTCATTTTTTTTTTCTCAACAGCATCCTAATAGTGGGTTTCTCCCTTATGACTCAATAAACCCTTTTATAAATTTGTTCTGGAGTCAAATGGAGATGGACAGAGGGTTTTAGAAAAGGTGTCAGGGGCATGTTGCGTGGTAGATAAGGACAGAGAACTTGAAGATGTTAAAGTCCAGAGATCAGTCCTTCATTTTGCAGATGACAACATCAACCTCCAGAAAAGTTGTGTCTCCTGACACAAATCACACAAGCAGAGGTAAAAACACAGTGAAAGCAGTCTACAAATTGGGATTCTAGACACCACGGTGAGCTACCTAGAGGACCTGGGAAGGTAAAAGCAAACCTTAGTCCATATCACTGTCATCCACCTTAGGGAATTATTGCTGGAGTATCTGATGAAATCATGAATGTTAGCTGTCAACTAATGGCCAAGCAACGTTTGAGCACAAAGCAGTGAACTTTTAGTATTGAGAAAACAAATAATCTTAAATAGTCGTTTCTCAAAGTATGATTATCACCTAACTGTATCAAAAATTCTTGGGAATTTAGCCCAGGGAAAATTTGCTCTTGTTTCATTTTGTTCTGTATTGTCTTTTTAAGTTCTCTAGAAATTCGATTATGGACTCAGAGTTATATGATGTGGGCATTATTTTTAATTCAGTTAGGTGTACTATGAGGTGTAATGTGGGTTATGTTGGAGGATGTCATTAATCTTAGAGAATACATGCTAACATAATTCTGAGTTGCTTAGGGTTATTATTTGGTTGGCTGTATCCAACCTGCAGCCCAGAGGCTGCGTGCATCCCATAATACCTACGAACACAGCCTGATACATTTATGGATAACCACATCAGATTGCAATGTCAGAAGGTTGGACACTTCTGTTTTAGGTTCACTGTGTGTCTTGGTTTAGGTTTTATTGCTGTCAAAAGACACCAGGACCACAGCAACATTTATGAAGGAAAACATTTCATTGAGTCTGGCTTACAGTTTCAGAGGTTTTAGTCTATTATCATCATGGTGAGGACATGGCAGCATCCAGGCAGACATGGTACTAGATAAGGAGCTGAGGGTTCTATATCTTAATCCACAGGCAGCAGAAGGAGTCTGTGTGCCACACTGGGTATAGCTTGAGCATAGGAGACCTCAAAGTCCACCCCCACAGTAGCACTTTCTCCAACAAGACCATACATACTTCAAGAAGGCCACACCTTCTAATAGTACCACTCCCTATGGAGTAAGCATTCAAACACATAAGTCTATGAGAGCCATTTCCATTCAAACCACCATGCTGTGGTTTAATGAAAAATCCCTCAAATGTCCATGTGTGCAAGCCTGGTCCTTAGGGTGGTGCTGTTGAGAGGTATCAGAACTTTTCAGAGACACTAAAGATGGTTAGGTCACTGGGTGCATCCCTTTGAAAGAAATATTGGGAGCTCAGCCTCTTTCCATCTCTTCTTTTCCCTGGTAATGGGGCACGTGGTTTTGCTTTGCCACATGTTCTTTCCATGGCATGTTACCTCATTACAGATCCAAAGAAGTGTTGTCAATCATGAACTGAAACTTCTAAAACTGTGAGCCTATATCACAAACAAAGCCCATTGTCTTTGTAAGTCAGTTGCTTCAGGCGTTTGTAGTAATAATGGTGAGCTAACATAGGTACTGTGTATGATGATATCTGCCACTTATCTTTAATGGTTCAGCAACTACATAGACATGTTTGAATGGCACAGGCACAGTTGGTAAGCACTAACACATTTTTGTTTTTCAAATCTTAATTATCGGTTGTACTGACTGGTTTTGTGTCAACTTGAAACAGGTTAGAGTCATCAGAGAGGAAGGAGCCTTAGTTGAGGAAACACCTCTGTGAGATCCAGCTGCAAGGCATTTCTTAATGAGTGAACAGTGGTGGAGGACACAACTCATTGTGGGTTGGTGCTATCTTTGGCCTAGTGGTCCTGAGTTCTGTAAGAAAGTAGGCTGAGCAAGCCAGTAAGCAGTATCCTCCATAGTCTCTGCGTCAGCTCCTGCCTCCAGGATTCTGCCCTGCTTCAGTTCCTATCCTGGCTTCCTTTGATGATGAACAGAGATGTGGAAGTGGAATAAATCCTCCCCAACTTGCTTTTCAGCCATGGTTTTTTTGTTTGTTTGGTTGTTTGTTTTGTTTTGTTTGTCTCAGCAATAGAAACTGTAAGTAAGTCATTGGTATGCCACATATGTGTTGAGAGTAGTATGAATATATTTTCTATACACGTTTAAATTAATTTTATAATCAAATGGTAAGTAATTTAAGTTCTCCAGTTGATTCTGAATCAATCAGTCTTCCTTTCCTTCTTTTTTGCCCTGCTTTTGTCTTTGATGTAGAGCTGTGTGGTCTTTTTCTTCTCTTCCTTGGCATCTCATAGAATTGGAGCCCCTTTCCTTAACAGCACTAGTGAGGAATTAGTTCTCTCTTTTTATCTTGTCTATCTGAAATGTCTGTCAGACCAAAAGACAGAAACGGTGGGACATCCTCATTTACAATGTAGGTCTACATTGTAGGTAGACCTACAGGTGGCATTGAATTGATCTGAATGCATCTAGTAAACCAGTGGTTACCAAGCTTGTGTGTCTAGAGAATCTATCTGTAAACTTTCAGCAGTCAGGTAAGGTGTAGGCAGGTGGGGTGCAGGCAGTGAAAGGCAGTCCGGATGAAGTGAAGGCAGGCAAGATGTAGGCAGGTGAAGTGGAAGCAGACGAGACAGAAGCTGATGAGGTAGACATGGGTGACTTTTTAACAGCAGAATTATTTCCTTAATTCCAATGGACATCTAGGTTTGAAATCTATTGTTTCAAACCTCAATGGTAGAAAGACAAGATCATAGGTGAAATTCCCACCTTAAGAGCTATTTAACATTGTATGAAGAAAGCTTTGCTTTTTAGTGATATTCTCTTTATATCTGATACCATTTCAGGATAGGAACCCAAGACAGAGAAGGTAAATGAATCAGGGCAATTTACTAATGAACACACACACACACACACACACACACACACACACACACACACACACATACTATATTGTCTTTATATATTTTATGAGTAGCTGGCATGGTCTCTTGTAGAGGTGGCTGCATTTTATTGATGGGTAAAAAGGCCTTTTATTCTTCCTTCTCTTATTGCAGATGTCTCAACTACCTTAGGAATTTTGGATGAAAAGGTAAAAATGTTTTGTCAGCACCAGTGAGTTGGGATCCAAATGAGTGATGTTTTTAATGAGAAACACTTACCAGGCCAGTTGAAAAGGAGAAGCAGAAACACAAGAAGCAGAAACCCTTATTCCCCTCCCCCAACCACCTTTATTATTAACACAGTCTGGGGACTTGAAGGCCTGGAAAAGAAGACAGGACTGGCTCTCAGGCAGAGCTGGGTTACTGCTGCAGGAATCAGCAGGAACCTTCACTGGCATGCCATAAAGCAGCCTCCTCTGTTCTTATGTAATACATCTTTGCAACTTAAACCTTTAATTAACCAGAGATGTCATCAAGAAAAGTTTGCCAAGGAAGAGGATGCCTGGTTTAATTAAAAAGATCTTTAATAGTTATTAAGGAAATCAATTTGGAATTCAGGCCTGGGAGCAGAGAGGGGGAAGGAATCAGTGAGAGGAACCTTCCCATCTCTCTGGGTAATGGATTTTAACCCTGGGATCTGCACTGCTTCAAAATCCCCCAAGGCTGGTGGTCCAGTGCATGGAGAGGGATGCTTGTCACTCATCATTTTTGAATCTGCATCCCAGATCCGAGAGGCAGTTCCGACTTAATACAGGAGAAGGACAACCTTTCTGGAATGCCGTTATCCTGGCAATCAAAAGAAATAGGAAACCTTTTATAAATTGAAAATCTCCTGCCTCATAAGTATAAACGATTTCTTTTTTCCCAAAGAGATGCACTATTTTTCCCTGAGGATTTGTGCTTAGACTGTACATCTGGCCTCTTTTCCATTACTGTTCAAACTGGCCTTTGTCGGATCAAGCCAGAGAAGGGGATTTGCTTCTTTTGTGTACAAGAGAAATATTTTCACTTGTCTCACAAAAATTGATGACCAAAAGGTGAGCTAGCCAGGGGGTGGGTGAAACAAATTGCCTGTATAGAGAAAACCACAACACTGGGATGATACTAATATCATTTTCTGATGAAACTCAGTTAAGTTCAAATGCTAAAAGCACTTTCCAAATAATCTATGTCTAATTAATAGTTGTGCTGCACTTAGTGAGCAAAATTGAAGACAGGTGCAGAGGATGGCTGGAAAAATGATTTTTCTGTTGGGATATAGTTAATTTTCAGTTGGACCAAGGTACTTCTAGCTAGGAGTCATATTGTCACCCAACTGAGACACATGAGGAAGGACCTGGTCTTTAATGCTCAAACCTTTGTTCAGATTGCTAGCTTATATTTTCTGAGAGAGCTGTGTGTGTGGGGGGGTGGGCAGGGGTAGTCTATTTATATTCCGCAGAGCAAATGGCTCAGAGTCTGGGCTTATATTTGTTGTTTTGCTGATTATCTGGAAACTTCTGGCTTTGGTGGCTTCCCCATTTCCACTCCCAGCAGTGTCTGGGCTCCTTGTTCCTCTTGACCCATCAGACCTAGAGAAGAGTGTTCCTTGGGAGCATAGTGTATAGAGAGGAGAGGTGGGGATTACAGCAGGGTAGATATGGTATAATCCAAGCTGACCATGAACACACTGTCTTGCTCTTAGCAGATCGTGCAGATTTTCTGGGCTACAATTTCTTCAAGTACAAACTGAAGAGTGCTGAACTCTTCATTTCCAAGAGAGTCAGTGATTTCCAACGTTCCTCATTGTTAGCATTCTGTCTGAACTCCATCCCCACAGTTACCTGGCTAAGGCCAGGTATGCTCCTCCTACAGTTACTTGGCAACAGCCAGGTAAGCCTGGCCCACTATAAAAGGGGCTGCCTGCCCCCTCCTCTCTCTCTTGATCTCATGATCCCTCTGTCCCTTCACCTTTCCCCCTTCCCTTCCCCCTCTCTCCACGTGGTCGTGGCGGCCTCTACTTCTCTTCTCTCTCTCTCTCTCTCTCTCTCTCTCTCTCTCTCTCTCTCTCTCTTTCTCTCTCTGCCTCTACTACCCTTCTGGCTCCCCTCCTCATGCCCTGAATAAACTCTATTCTATACTATTCAGGTGTGTGGCTGACCTCAGAGAAAAGAGATGCCTAGGCACGGGTCTGCTGAGACCCATACCTCACCACACACCCACAGAACTTATTTTCTTTATCTCTTTATTATTTTTATAAACACACCACTGATTGGATCCTATGATCTGGTCATCTGATCCATTTCCCCCTTTGTCCTAGCTAAGTATATGTCTCTCCGAGAGAGAGAGAGAGAGAGAGAGAGAGAGAGAGAGAGAGAGAGAGAG
>JANHMN010000010.1:58051694-58087325 GCA_030674055.1 Rhabdomys pumilio | reverse complement strand
AGAGAGAGAGAGAGAGAGAGAGAGAGAGAGAGAGAGAGAGAGAGAGAAGAGGCCGCCACAACCACGTGGAGAGAGGGGGAAGGGAAGGAAGAAAGGTGAGGGGACAGTGGGATCAAGAGAGCAAGAGACAGGAGACACTATTCAAGAACATCTGCTTGTGGCCACATACCACTTGTAAACTGAGAAGCAGCAGGCCAGAACCAGATTACATACCAGTTTTGTTTACTCCATTCATTGTTTTCTTTTTTATGGTAAGGGGAGGGGCTATTGAGTTAGCTACCCACAGTTAAGATCCAGGAGACTTCATGATGTTTCACCATCACCTAGACATCTGTTTCTGTTGATAATCTGGAAAAATATGGCTGCAGTTGATTTATGTTGGTGGTGACCGGGTGTCGGTGATCATTGCTGGACTTCCATGGCCCCCCACATTCCCTACTGCTGTGACCATTGTCATTGTACCCAACAGACTAATGTTCCCCTCACTGCTGTTTTCATCATGTTTATACCCCCACTTCTCTGCATCCTCTCATTTCATCTGTTCGTGTTACTTTCATGGCTTATGGGCATCTGGGCCTGAGGAGAGGTAGTTGGGAGGATGATTACAGTCTGAGTTCAAGAACTCCTAAAGGAACCCAGGTACTTTTGGGGATCTGTGAGCTACTATGTCAGTGAAACATCCTCAGGTGTGTGGATGGGATCTGAAAAGGTACATGGTATCATGACATGTGCCACATAAAGCCAGTTTAATCTGTTCAGATTGTCAATAATGGTCTCACGTGACTATTTAGGGAATCCCAAACTCAATAGGTATAACAGCTCAAAGAGCAAAGACCCACATTTCAAGCAATCTTTCTTCTAGAAAGTTCACTGGAAATTCTCCTGTTGGTCATCAAATTTATTATCTATACCAGAAATGTCTAGTCCATAAAAGGGAAAGTTGCTGACAATTCTTCCAGAAAAATGAGCAGGAGGAACCTGAGCCTGTAACTCCCACTAGTGATTCCATGTAAAATGTGCCTTGGCCTCCGGCAATTGTCCCAAAGTTGTGGGTATCCACTCTTAGGGTGTGCTTGGCACCTCCTGTGGACGTTTTAGGCAGATTGGAGAGACCTATACAAGTTAGTTACTTCTAAGACTTAGCTTTCCTCTTCATTTTGACTGTAGGCTCATGCCTTCAAGCTGATCTCCTACCCAGAAAGATGACTGACTCCCTGTGACCTGTGGGATCCAGGGCATGACAACTATTATCAGGTTTTTCTATTCTTCAGACTAGGCTCTGCTCTTCTTTTTGAGAGACCCCACTAGCTAATTTGGGTTAAAGATTTTTCCTGTGTGTGTTTTTTTCCCGTTAAGCTGAGTCACTCCTTCACAGGAGCTAGAACACTGCATTTTCTATTCAAAACATGGGGGAGGGGCTGCCACCACTGATGATCAAACCTGATCCTACAACCAGCTAAGACCCATCATTGTAGCAGTAGTAAATTTCACACTTGGCATTTGGATAAGGAGCAAAGAAAGTTCGGGGGCATTTCAAAAATAATGAAATAAAAGCAGGCTTTTGAAATGCAAAAGTCTAAATCTCTTTCAAGGAAGCAAATTATACAGTAGTGCATAGGAAAATAAAAAAAAGATGAAGGGAAGGGTTGAGGTATTGAGAGCATAAAGTAAAAATGTTTAATAGGTAAAGATCCAGAGAGGTGACCGTTAGACATCTTACCTTTAGATAGAACCACCTATGTACTCATCAGAGGTGAGAGGAAAAGCCACCTGGCTCTATTCCTTTGACAGAGATGGACCATTGTGGCAGAAAGGGTAGGCATGGGCTTACTAATAGCTCATTCATTCTCCTGCACCACTCAGCCCAGATGATTCCATTGCTCACTGCAGAAAGAGCCCTGGTAGGAGACCCAGGACATGTGATTTTGACAGGCTTTATGGTAGCAAGAAGAAACAAGAACAGAGGGGGCTGATGTATTATTTACAGCTAAAACTTGAATAAGGCCCACTGCAGGGGTTGGCTCAAAGACTGTGCCTGTAGGGCTGCAGAATTAAGACAGACATCTTTGAATTCTCCCTAGCACTTTTTCTTTTTCCTTTCTTCTTCTTCTTCTTTCTTTCTTTCTTCTTTTTTTTTTTTTTTAACCAGGGCTGGAGCAGCATGCATGCCTCTCATCTTACTGTGCTACCATCTGCCTGGCCCCTGTTCACCTTTCCCCCTGGCGCAGAAGAGGTAAAAGCCTCCACAAAAAAAAAACTGCCTAGCCCCAGTAGGTCAAGATTTGTGAGGCTGACATCAGAGGCACCTCACAGGTGGCGGCAGGTCAAGTAAGTATGCAGATGGCAAGATATGCGTATAGCGGCTCCTGCAAGAACACAGATGCACACAACCCTGAACTCATCGTGGGTAGGGAGGAGGGACTTGAGGAATCTGATCCAAAGGGAACAAAGGCTGCTGTCTCTGCAGTGAGCCCAAGGGAAAGTGACAGGCGGACAGCGAAGGGAAACGAAAGCTAAGTGTGAAAACCCACAGCAGTCGCTGCCAGAGAGCATATGATCGGACTTCACGGCTTCCTCCTGTTTCCAGCTTATATTTGCTCCATATGCTGCTTTACACAGCTTTCTGGGGCCATAATGGGTTTTATTCCATAGTTTTTATACTAACACGGATGACTCACATCTGCTCCAGTACCCAATTTGCTCTCTAATGTCTTTGCCTGTGAGGGGAGAACAGCTTATACAGAACTTTGCAGTGACAGCAGTGGCACAGAGAGTCCAAATCAGGGGACAAAGGAAGGCTAGACCTTTAAAGGCTTCAGCCGGGGGTTCTCTGTAAGAATGTCACACCACATAGGGGCCAATTGGAGCCCAGAGATACAGAACTGCCTGAAGAATGGTGACCAGGAGGTAGGCTCTATTTAGGCTGAATGAGAATCAAAATTCAGAACAGGTATTTTTAAAATTTTATTTTCTTACACAATTGCTCAGAGATTTTCCTCCCTGTATTGGTTGTGATGAGAAGGAAGTAGTTTGGGTTAGTCACCAATGATATAGCTAATCCACTCTGTGCTATTTAGGTTGGTATGTATGTATGTATGTATGTATGTATGTATGTGTGTATGTGTATTCTTGTGTGAGTGTATGTGCACATGCATATGGAGACCATAGGATAACATCGGATATTTTCCTTAAGTATTATCCATCTCGTGTTTTTGAGACACAGTCTCTCACTGGTCTGGAATTTATCAAGCAGACTAGGATAGCTGGCCAGTGAGCTTGTAATGACCTACCTTTCTCTGCCTCCTCAGCTGTGGGTTTACAAGAATACAGTGTCATTTTTAAAGTGAGTTCTGGGAATGGGACTGGGACAGAACCTTGTGCTTGCAAAGTAACCACTGTACAGACTGAGCCATTGCCACATCCCAAACTCAGTTATTAAAGAACTTTAAATATCTGTCCAAGCTTGGGGACCTCTAGATACGCTGAATCTCAAGTGAGACCTACCGTGCTGGGACCTGCCTGGAGATAGATCTGGCTTCCAAAACTTTGAAGACTCACCTGTAATGTCTTCCCATTGTAGTGGCACTTACTGCCCTAACAGCCTAGACCAACATATCCTATAGCTGGGTCAGTTAATGGCACTTAGCAAAATTGGAGTCTTTAGAAATCTTTCAAGGCCCAGGGGACTCTTCCCCATGTGAAAGGAAGACAAAATAGCGATTCAAGAGCAAGCACTTTAGAAGAAAATCTTTGTTCTCCCCCAGTGTTAGGTACTGTCCTCCGGAGCTGTCTCACCCCAGGGCCTTGGTTTCCCCGTATGCCAAACAGTCTGAGTGAAGCCAGAATGTAAGACTGCACCATCTCAAGAGCTTGGCGGTGGTGTTGTGTAACTGTCTGCCATCTGTTACTCAGAAGCAGCCTCACAAAGCGCTGAGCAATGGACTCCGCTGCTGCAGCTCCCGCCTGGAGCTCTCAGCAGCTCCAAAGTGTGCTTGGGAGGGTCTCTGCAGAGCTGACACAGAACACTTTGTAGGCCCAGGATTAGGGCTCTAGGGTGAGGCTCTTGAAAGAGATCCAGGAGATCAGAAAGTGGCAGGGGTGGGTGCTCTTGCCACTTGTCATCGCTCCCCGGACAATTATTTACCCAGGCCTTTTGACTGCCTAAACAACAACTGGAGTGGACGCAACCTTTCAGAGGCTACGGGTCCAATAGAGACAAGTGTGGGACGCCAGCAGGGTTCTGGGTAGTGCTCAACTGCATCTTGAAACGGGCTGGTAAGCTTTTTCTGGCTGATTGATTTCCAACCCCAAATTTCTTACCTACATCCCCGCTCCAAAGCCTTTGCCTTATGGTTGAAAGACAAGGTATCAAACACTGGAGCTTTTGTGGGGGCACCTCTGTTTCTGAGCACGTGTCTCGAGGGCTCTATAGCACTGGAGGAGGAATTCTGGAGAACTGATTGACACCTTTCTCACCTGCAGTCAGTCGAGTGTGGGCGCTGCTCCTATATACTAAGTTCTAGCTCTGTGAATGAAGACTGCAGAGAGCATGTGTCTCAGCCTCTTGCGGTGTCATTCTTACCTGGAGAAACTTGGAGGCAGCATCCATCTAACAAAAAGGGCATGGCTCCAGTGGCCACCGCTCTGCAGACTTTGCAAAAACTTTCACCTTTTCTCTCTGAACTCTAAGATAATTCAGTGTTCACATTTTAAAATGAGGAGCAGTCTTAAGACTTAGGGAAGGGAGGGGATGTAGCTGTGATTTGCCCTGTTATGTGGGTAGGCTAGGTTAGGAACCACGCCTCCGTATTCTAGAGATATGGTTAGAAATCCATCCAGCCTACCTGAGGCCTATGTGGAAACTGGAGTCAGAATTGGCTCTGTCTCTAAATCCAAGTGACTTTAGTCTGTAACTGGAAGATGTATTCCTTAAAAGCAACTGGGAAAGGGATTTTGAAAGCTACTCTCATCTACTTAGTGGTCGCACTCCCAGAGTCACTTTTCCCACTGCGTCAGTTGTGCCGACTTTAGACCCTCTTTTCTGGCAAGCCCCGATATTTTGCAAGGAGAAAACATTCCTCAGGGATTTAATTGTGCCTTAATTTTTAAAAGGACATCTTTCGAGTTAAATTTAGACCAGCTCAGTTTTCCATTAAGAGAAAGTTGCCGGGCACCTGCTCAAAGGCAAAGAAATCACCCTGGGGATATGGCTGAACTCGACCTTGGCCCTGAAATGGTCAAGCAAGTGAACCTGAACTAGAGACAGCATCTGGGTCAACCCGCTATCCCAGTGATAGCTCCGGGCTAGCGGACCCTAATGTGAGCACCACGTGCAGCGCCCCGCAGCAAACAGAAACTCCTCCCAGGCAGTGCCTCACCTGGCGCGGGTTGGTCCTTAAGTGTCAGCTTGCGGCTGTTGTAGCCACTATCTTCCTAACCCGTCCCCGCCCAACCCCTCCCAGCAGAACCCTAGGCCGGGATGGTCCCAGGGCTGCATCCAAGGTCCCTCAACCGCACGGTGCTCTTCGGTCGTTCGGTCGGTCGGCGGGAGGCGGTAGCGCCCCCGCTCAGAGCCGGGTTCGCTCCCGCCCGGCTCTCCCTCGGAGTCAGTCTGTCTGTCGGGCCCGCCCTCCCTCCGCGCTCCCTCCTCCTCGTGCTCCTCCGGGGGTGCCGGGCACAGCCTCGGATTCCACCTTCCCGGCTGCTCCAGTCAGTTTCCCTCGCGGCGGCAGCGGGCAAAGGCAGCCGCGGCGCGCAGCAGCATCTCGGCGGCCGCCGCGGCTCTCCGGTTGGAGCGGGCGCCGGGCTGAGCTGCCCCTCGTCCCTGCCCGGCCGCGTCTCTAGTCTCCGGCGCCCCTCGCCCTACGGTCCCCGGTTGTGGCTGCTTTCCGAAGCGGGCGGGGCAGGATCCCGCCATCCAACATCGGAATCCCAGGAGCAGCGTTTCCCCTAGAGCGAGGCGCTCGGTGACTTGTGCCCCGCCACCCCTGACCGCCGGGGGGTGCCCCAGGGACGCGTCGCCACCAAAAGAAGCAGGCAGAGGGGACCATGCGGCGGCTGACTCGCCGCTTGGCTCTGCCCATCTTTGGGGTGCTCTGGATCACTGTGCTGCTGTTCTTCTGGGTCACCAAGAGGAAGTTGGAGGTGCCGCTAGGACCCGAAGTGCAGACCCCCAAGGTATGCCATTTCGTGGCGCGCAGGGCGCCGGGCACTGGCTGGTGGAAGGGTGCATGGTACACTCACTGATTTGAGGGTTCCAAGGCAGGGGTGTCTGGGTGCTGCGAGCGGGTAACAGGCGCGGGATGCGGCCATGGGGAGGTGCTTGAGGAATTTCAGAAGCTTGGGGCGTCTCCATATCCTTGGCATGTGTAAGTGACAGTGGGCGTGGGTGGTGGGCGCGCGCTCTCAGGCAGAGCAGGGCTCCCAACTTAACTAGCAGTCCGATGGCCAAGGGGGCGCTGCGGACTAGCCACTCTGGGACTGGCGGTCGGTGGGTGCTGCTGGAGGGTCACTGGAGGTTGCTGGGTGAGCGATGCTGGCATCCATGAGAAGTCTGGTGGATGTGCAGGAGGCTGATGACCCCGGTGCAGTGCCTTCGGGAACAACACTAGTGAGCCTCCTGGAGGCCTCCCCAGCGGGTGCCTTCCCTGCCCACCTGGCCAGGTGCCACCGGACACTGTAAACCTGTTCCCCAGCCCATTCGCTGCGGTGGAAGTTGAATGCGCTCAGAACATCACCAAGGAGCCCGTAAGAACAGAAACCTTCCTACTGGCAGGGTGTTGGAGAAATGGGAATCCAAGTGGCTTTTCCAACTCTTGTCCAGTCCAGTCGATGCAGCCCAGAGGAGAGGAAGGTTCCCCCTACTGGCTCTCTCTTGAGATTCAGAGCCCCTGTCTTTCTTTTCCACAGCCTTGAACAGGGGAAACAGAGCAAGGCCTCTGGGGATTTGCTGGCAGCTAAACAACCTTTATGAGCCCAGGGCAGTCTCTAGGAGTGGGATAAGACCTTGGAGGAGGAGCCTGTGGTCGGAAAGAGAAAGACTGATGAACAATGCTTTGTTGAGTGGGAGTGAATCTCACTGATAAGTGCAGTAGGGAGGGCCTACTGTGTGCTGAGTACATAGTCGGTGTTTTCTTCATAAGTAGTTGTTGAATATTGTTCTTATTTCACAGATGGGGAGACAGGTCGAGAGTTTTTAATTAACTCACATTAGATTATTCTGGATTTGAACTCAGACCTCCACAGAATTTTCCCACTTGGATCCCAGTAGACTGTTCTTTTAACCAAAATACACTTTTCACCAAAGTTTTGGAATCTTGCCAATATTAGTTGATCAAAATAAATATTTATGGAGCTAGGCTATGTGCTAGGTGCCATGGGATGCAGAGATCCAGGATTTGCTCTGGGTGGTTTTGCTCATCAATGGTCCAGGTCATGCAGGACTGACAGTCAAGTGGGTTCACTGCACTGGGTGTCATGGGAGCCTGGGGATTCCTGGAGGAGGATACAATAGGTGAGTTGAGAAGGATGGACCAGTGGCCCGTAGGCAGAGCCCATCCCAAATAGAGAATAAGTCAGGTTTGAAGGAACAAGACAGCACGAAGCCTGTAGAGGTCAGAGGAATGAGACAGGGGCAGTGTGTTGGTCTAGTCAGGAAGGACTATGGACGTTGTGGGTGGTTAAGCAGGGTAGTGATGCAATCGATTGGCATGTCCATCAGGCAGCCTTTGTAGTACAGGATCTATTTTCTCAAAGATGCAGACCCTGACCATGAATCTGTAGGGTTTTCTTTTCTTCTTTTTTCCCCAGGTGGTTCTGCTCTGTGTGATGCCGTTAATGATGCCTGCAGGGACATGAACTTTCTCTGTTTTGTGCTGAATCTCATTACCTTAAGCTGACTTATTCTTAGTTTTGCCCCAGGGATCTGGGGCAAGAGCTCTTTTTCCTTCGGGGTGGACTTTGTCTTTACTCCTCTCCCCTTCTTAACCTGGTCTGTGCTCAACACACAGAGACAACAGACAGCCAGGTAGCAGGCACTGTGCTAGGCTTGGGTGCTGCTCTGAGGGGTCTGTCCTGTCCATTTGGAGTGTGTATGGTAAACACCGAGGCATTCCTTGCTCATGTAGAGTCACAAGCAGATGATAGTCCTGTATCAGGAGTCTGTCCAAAGATCGTTCTTTGTCTTTACATTTCATCCACCCCCTATTTTGTATATTTCTCTAAAGCCTCAATTATTCTATAGGTCTTTAAATCCTGACATTTTATTATTAGGTGTACCCTTCCCCCCTTTTTGGTTACTGTTTTTCTAGATCCCATTTTTCCTTTGTATGTGTCTACATATATGTCTTGTGTACATTTCTGTGTATATCTATAAATGAATATTCCTCTGGATCTTAGTGTGTGTGTCTTTGTTAGGGTTACTATAGTTGTGATAAAACACCATAACCAAAAACATGTTGGGGACAAGAGGGTTTATTTGGTTTACATTTTCATATCACTGTTCATCACCAAAGGAAATCAGGACAGGAACTCAAACAGGGAAGGAACTTGGAGGCAGAAGCTGATGCAGAGGCCATGGAGGAGTGCCGTTTACTGGCTTTCTCTCCATAGCTTGCTTAGCCTGCTTTCTTATAGAACCCAGGACCACCAGCCCAGGGATAGCACCACTCACAATGGATTTGATCCTTCCTCATTGTCTTAGTTAGGGTTTTGCTGCTATGAAGACACCATGACCAAGGCAACTCTTATAAGGATAACATTAATTGGGCTGGCTTACAGGATCAGAGGTTTGGTCTATCATCATCAAGGTGGGAACATGGCAGCATCCAGGCAGGCATGGTGCAGGAGGAGCTGAGAGTTCTACATCTTCATCTGAAGGCCACTAAAGACTAAATTCCAGGCAGCTAGGACAAGCGTCTTAAAGCCCATGCCCACAGTGACACAACTACTCCATCAAGGCCACACCTCCAAATAGGGCCCCTACCTGAGCCAAGCATATTCAAACTACCACCCCCATCAACCACTAATTAAGAAAATGCCCTACAGGCTTGCCTATAACTCAGATACCAACTTTATGGAGGCAGTTTCTCAATTTAGGTTCCTACCTCTCAGGTGACTTTAGTTTGTGTGAAGCTGACATAAAACTATCCTTCACAATGCGTATCTTGTTCACATACTGTAACTAGAACAGTTTTATTTTCCATGATTGGTATAAACAGAAGCTTTGTATGACACAGAACACAAGTATTCTAAAAGAACACAGTATTCCCCTCCAACTGGACTGCATGTTACAATCACCTAGAGAGCCTGGTTGGCGGGGATTTTTAGGTTTATCACAGAGGTTATGATTCTGTGGATTTGGGAGAAGGTCCTAGAATTCTTGCTTCTGCTATGGAGGCTAGGCTAGCTGGGGTGGGAGCTTCAGGGCCTTCTTTCTCTGCCTCTCATCTTGATGCAGAAGCCCTGGGATTTCAGACATGGCTCTTTGTCCTGTTCTGTTTTTACATGGGTTTTAGGAATTTAAACTGATGTCCCCACGCTTTCAAGACAACTGCTTTACGCATTGAGCCATATCTTCAGCCTGAGGTTGTTTTCTTGACAATAAGACTACAGTTGGCACATTTGTCTACTCTGGGGGAAAACTAAGGTTTTGAATGAGTTCAGTACACTGGGCATTTGTAAGAAACAGTTACGCAACAATGGGGAAGCCTTTGCCTGGATGTGGAGAAACTTTCTTCTTGTTGAGGGTTTTTTTCCAGTTTAGGGGTGAAATGATGTTTTTCTAACTCTCTGTGCATCATTTTTTCCTCCTGGGTGTGGACAGGACCTTTCATGGAATGAAGGGCTTAGATCTACTATCAGACAAGATAGGTCAGAGTATTTCTTTATGGCCATCTCTAACACACAGAGTGTGTTAGATTCATCTTTTGAAGCTGTCTGGGTTGCTTTGGGTAAAGGAATCCTGGTATTCTGTGACTCGCTCTAGGGAAGAGAGATTTCAGGCTCTTTGTCTTGCCCTTGGCAGAGAATGGAGACCAGGAGACAGGAGGAAATGCTCATCATATTAGACTTTGCCTCTGAGACCTTCACTTTGTTTTGGTTTTTTGGTTTTATTTTTTTTTTAAGATTTATTTATTTGTTTTATGTATGCAAGAATGATGTCACTACTGTCTAAAGACACACAAGAAGAGGGCATAGATTACCATTACAGATGGTTGTGAGCCATCATGTGGTTGGTGGGAATTAAACTCAGGACCTCTGGAAAAGCAGTCAGTGCTCTTAACCGCTGAAACATCTCTCCAGCCCCTGGGGTATTTTCTTTAAGCCCTGATACCAGCATGGTGGTGAAGGTCAGCTTACTTCTAAAGCAAGAACAGTGGACTTTCTTCCCATGCATCTTCAGAGAAGTTGAGAATGGTGTACCTCTGGGACAGGGCTCCTGTGCTGGGGACTGCACAGCTATTAGACTGGTCACAGGCTCTCAGGTCCTTGTTCTCCTTTCTGCGGTATGCTATGGAATGTCCTCATCCTTCTAGCAGTCCTGATATAACCCTCTGCTCAGTGTGTCACCATCTGAGTGACATGGATAAGGACAAGATTTAGAAGGGATGGTTCTATAGAGGAGCATTGGTTGATAACTCAGTAAAGGGCTGTCCTACTCACTGCTCAAGCATGAGGACCTGAGTTTTATGCCCAGAAAAAAAAAAAGCCATCACTATCACGGACCTAATGATTTGCTAGGAAGCTGCTGGGGCAGAGAGAAGATGGTGACTGTGGTGTGAGAAATGTTGCTGTCTCGCAGTGCCACCTGGGGTGACTTCTTTCCTCCAAGCTCCATCATATGTGCTCTTGTGATCTCAGCTCTACTGAGGTAAGGACAGGATTTCTCACTGAATCAGCGATCGAGGTCTAGGCTAGTGAAAGATCTTGTCTCAAACAACAAGATTGGAGTTGGAAAGACGGCTCTCCTGGTGAAGTGCTCGATACAGAAGCATGAGGATCTGAGTTTGACTCCTTAGCTTTTACAAAAGAAAAAGAAAAAGAAAAAGAAAAAGAAAAAGAAAAAGAAAAAGAAAAAGAAAAAGAAAAAAAAAAGGCAGTGTGGCCATGTGCACCTGTAATCCTAGATGTGAGGAGGGAGACACACGCAGACCCCTGGAGCTCTCGGGCAGGGCAGTCTAGCCAAATTACTGAGCTCAGGCAATGGAGTCCATCTCAAAAACTAAGGTGGAGAGTGACTGAGGAAGACACCTGATAGCTACTTTTGACTGCCACATGCATGCACATGGTCACACTCGAATGAGCGAGCATGCATGTATACACACACAGGCGCGCGGGCACGCACACACACACACACACACACACACACACTCCTCTTATAAAAACAAATGAAATACCAAAAAACGAGGTGGGTGTAGCTTCTGAGAAATGACAGTTGAGGTTGATCAAGGGCTCTACACCCATGCACACACACGTGCACATGAACATACATGCACACATAAGAAAGGCTCGCTCTATTAACAGCTCAAGTAAGGATTTCTTTAAAGTTGGCTTTTTCATGTTGATTTGATTTTTTAATACTGGCTCTCTAGCCCCAAATTATTCATCACATCTCTAATTCCTAATTGAAAACCATGTGACAAATTTGATGTTTTATTCAAGCTGTATTTTAATAGTAAATACCGTATCACTTAAAAAGACCTGGGATAGGCATGCTTGTTTCTTGTCTCTCTTGTCATTTGTTTGTCATTTGGAAAATTATATAACTGACAGACTAAAAAAAAAAAAAAAAAGAGCAAAAATGTGTGTGTGTGCGTGTGCGTGTGCGTGTGCGTGTGCATGTGCGTGTGCGTGTGTGTGTGTGTGTGTGTGTGTGTGTGTGTGTGTGTGTGTTATTTCCGAGAAACTAAATTTAGTTCAAAGGCTTAGTAAAAGCAAGAGTTTCAGGCTGGAGGGTAATTTTTGAGGAAAGTATTAGGAATGTAAAAGCTTTGAGAGAAGCGCCTCCGGCCTATGTAAATGTCTTGGAATGTACTAGAAATATAGCAAATGCTATTAGAACATAGCTTGTCTTTTTATTGTATTTGCATACCACCGCACCTTAACTATACAACATTGGTGTTTTATGTTTTATTTCCCATTTAGTAGTTAATTTCTTCAATTAAGAAAAGTTATGAATGTTCCAGAAGGGCCCTTGTTGATCTAGTGACACTTGGTATGCGCACATTGGATTCTGTCCAGGGGATTTTGGCCCTGGCATCTCCATAGCCACTCTATCATTGTATGCATGCCTGCCCTCTCATTTGCTGAAAAGGTGACCATGCAAGGTGTGGACCAACTTCCCTTCTGTGGCTATCCTTGGAGCAGGGTATTAAGGTGTTATAAACAGGTAGCCCAGAGCACTGCCTGCTCCTACAGCAAAGTAGGAGGGTGGAATCATAGGAAATAGGTTTGCTTTACTTTCTAGAATAAGCCTTTGCATCTTTAAAAAGTGTACTTTTATGTATTTAAAAAGCTTAGCCCCCTGAGCTATCATTTCATGACCTCCATGAGAAATTTGCCCTGGCTCATTTTTGGCCTACTGGGAACTGATCCACAATACAGAGACATTTGCAAAGCCCAATTGTCTGGTCCTTAGAACCATGGGTCTGTCCATCCTCTGACTTCCTTTGGTTTTCCTGGCTGTCTTTACCCCAAGCAGAAAGCCCTGCCTCAGGGACCCAGGTGGCTGTGCACTAGGGACACCTCTGACTTAGCTGGGGGCAGGGCAGTGGGGCTGGAGGACTGTGGTGCTCCATACTCTTTGTTTCCCAGTAGAGCCTTTCAGTTGTCAAAACAAAGATCATCAGTCCAGTCACCCCCTCCCTTCCCTGGAAGCATAGAATTATACATGCTTGACTCAGGAAGTTCACAGAGGCAGAATGGGCTGGAAGGCAAGTGAGTACCCCTCTCTCTGTCCATAAGGTGGCCGTCTTCAGGGCTGCCTGTCCTTTCAAAACACTCAGTTGCTCACTTCTGTTCCTCAGAGGTCATTTGTAAACCAAGCAGGGACATAATAGGCTCACTGTCTGTCAGTGCCTACACCCCCTACTTCCCTTGCTACACCCTGCCATCCCAAATTTCCAAGAATCTTTCCCTTCACAGGGCTCCCAGGACCCAGTTCTGCAGAGACCTGTTTTATGCCTTTGTTTGATTTCTCCTGTTTGCGGTTTTTGTCACTCATCCAAAGTGTCACAAAGCCCCCATTGTGTTTTTGGAAAATAATCTGAATTAGAAAGCAGGGACAGTTTCTCAGCTCTGCTCTTAGGGGCAGAACATGAACCCTGCCGTGGCTTCTGCACACCTCCTCCAGAGACCCAGAATGATGGCCTGGCCATCTGTTTGGGCGAAATGAGTTTGATGTGCCTTGCGTCCTCTGCAATTGGCAGCTGGCTCTTTTCATGGCCTGAGCTATCCCAAGTTAGGTGGTGAGTGTGCCCCGTCTGTGGCCCCCAGGTACTTATGAGAGCCAGGTGATAGACTTCAGTCTTCCTTATAGCTGTGTCAAAATCAGGTATGTCTTTACACATAGCAGCTCGGGTGTCTTTTTCTGCCTTTGGCAGTGTCAGGACTAACTCAGCCCTTTCTCCTGGCTCAGTTGCCTCTGCTGTGAGCTGGGAACAGCACACTATAGCATAGATGCCCTATCAACCCTCCTGCTGTGAGAGCTGACTCAGGTTAGTTGTGACTAACTCTGGAGGGAGACCCTATGACTATAAAAAAATAATCGTGTGTGTGTGTGTGTGTGTGTGTGTGTGTGTGTGTGTGTGTGTGAAGCAAAGGTGAACATCAGCGTGTCTTCCTCAGTTGCTCTCCAGCTTTCAGCTAGACTGTGCTGAGATCACCTGGGCATGCTGAAGTGCTTGGCTTTTTATATGGGTGCTAGGAATCCAAACTCAGATCCTTGTGCTTGTGCAGTAAGCAATTTACTCCTTAGCTCCTATTACTTGTCTTTTAATTATTTTACCAGAAATGCTAGAGTAACCAAAAAAATAAATCAGCCTCTGAATCCTCAGATGTTGAACTGATTAAGAAAGAGCCCTAGGGATAAAGAACATGCATATCTTCTCTCTCTCCCCCCTCCCTCTCCCTTCTCTCTCCTGTTCCTCCCTCCCTCCTTTCCTCTCTCCCTCCCCCCTCACACACACTTCCTCACGTATACAGATGTATGCACACACTGGTGCTCTGGGGAGTTCCTTAGACGCTCCTGAAATTTGCTGGCTCTAGTACTTTGGTATTTCAGTATAAGTGGCCTGAAATGACCTTCCAGGGTAACAGGCTTTGCATCTGGCAGCAGCCACTGCTATCACAGACCTAATGAGTTGCTAGGAAGCTGCTGGGGGCAGAGAGAAGATGGTGACTGTGGTGTGAGAAATGTTGCTGCCTTGCAGCACTGCCACCTCTTGCCTCTGGGATTCCCCATACCCTTTCGCTTTTTGCCTGCATACCCCCTGAAATGCTAGTGCTGTAAGGTGGAGAGCTCTGGGTAAGAAGCCCCACCAAGAAGACTGAAGAGACAGTGGTGGTCAGACCCTAGGCCCTTTGCTCTGCAAGAGCCCTCTACTTTCCAAAAGGCTCCAAGGTTAGGGACAGACTGCCACTCTGATTCTTGAAGCCATAGGACTGCTCTGGACACAGAGGCAGGCAGGATTTCTTTTCTTTTTCTCCCTTTCTTTCTTTCTTTCTTTCTTTCTTTCTTTTTTATTTATTTATTTTTTTGAAGGGAGTTCTGCTTTGGGCCACTCTGAGCCATCCAGCCTTCTGTCAGCAGGAACCCTTATCTCTGGAAATAAGAGAAGTCTGATCCCCAGGTTCCTGGACAATGCTGATTTCCAGTTCAAAGCCATTTCTGCATACCATTTCCTGGAGACACGATTTGCCACTTTAAAAAAAAAATTAAATTCTCCTCATGTCTCCCGCCTTCCTAACTGTATGCACTTCAGAGATCTTTCAAGGAAACACAGGCAAACAGAGCAGTGTGTATGTACGTTGAAAGGAGCAGCGATCTCCACAGCCTGCCTTGCTGATGGTCCTGTGGTTCACATCCGTTCTGTATCTTATTCAATGACATGGGAGAGTGGGAGACATCTCTAGAGCAGATGAGACCATCCCATCGTGACTCCACAGATAGTTTCTGTCCTCAGTGGAGATGTGGAAATTAAAAAAAAAAAAATTCCCCCTTAGTTGTTGATGCTGAAGATTTTTAGAGGATCTCTTATTCCTCTGATAACATCCTATCCATTCCTGATCTCTCTCTCTGCTCCCCAGCCACAGAGAGACTGGTCCAATCAATATTTATGTGCCCATCACTTGCAGCTGCGACACGCAGGCAATAATGACTGCCAAATTCCTGGACGGCCATTGAAATATTCTTGGGTGCCTGTATCGGAGGCCCATTGTTTCCCAGGCTCTCAGGAAGAGCAGGCCATGTGATGCAAGGATTAATTAAGCCTCTCAGATAATTGGCTATTAATAGATGGCCAATTGATGACTGCCAGCTGGGTGCCGAATTGACTAATGTCCTTATGGTGGGCAGGTGGTTGACTTCAGAAGAGAAACGGGCTGGAAGACCTGACTAATTAAATACTGAATCAGGAAAAGACAGCTAAGAGATAGCTTCTTGCTCCCCCCTTTCCTGTGATATTTTACAGTTTACAAAGCATTTATCTGCACGGATGCTTCATTTGATCCTCACTGTGCCCCTGCAAGATGGAAGCCACTCCTGTTCTTGTTTTCTGAGGTATGAGAAATCTGAGGTTATACAGGGAGGGGACTTGGGCAAGCTTGTCTATCCAGGACTTTTTTTTTTTTTTTTTTTTGGACAACAAAGCATGTGCTATTTCTATTATGTACATGCTCAACTAACTCTGGTTAGACTCCCTTTCCAGGGAAAAAATGAAATATATACTGGTCCTGTGTATGAGTTTCATGAATGTTCTTTATCAGTGTCGCTTTTCTACCCACAGAAGGAACCTGGCACAGGAACTAAAGGAAATGCAAAGTTTGTCTGAAGGGGGGCTGTGGAGCCTGAGGGCCACAGTACCCCTGTGATGTGGGAGGATGCCAGAGCTGAAGTGGCAGATTTGGTCTGAGAATGGAGAGAGACTGCCTGCACAGTATTTTCTAGTCCCATCTTTAGACATCTGTGCTGACCCCATTTGGGAATTCCTTGCTGTCTCAGTCACCTCCCCTCCCAGCCTGCAGTCTGACCACAGGAGATGAGTCTCCACTACCATCCATAAGGTTTGCCTCAGCTCGGAAGTCAGCAGGGTTGTAGAATTAAGACAGGCCATCTTCCCTTTATTTGACCCCTTTCCTGAGGAACATGGTCTTTAAACAATCAGAAGTAATTCCCTTCAGAGTCAAAAAAAATGTAATTTGAAAGAACTGGACACAACCTGTTTGCAAGGCAAGGCAGGAGCAGATAGATGGCTCTAAGGAGCAGGTTGAGAGGACACCTAGCGTCTCCTTAGCTCCCACCTTCTCTGCTACAGGGGGTCCAAACTTGTGTCTGTTCATACAGAACAGACCATAAAGGTTATGCTGGAGGGTGGACTGATGACTGCTTTGCTCTGCCTGGCAGATGGACTGCTGGTTCCTTACCCATTCTAGGCTGGCTTGGAGATAGGAGTAATGCATATCCCTAAACTCAGCAAAGCACACAGGCAAGCTACTTAGCATCTTCTTGGGCAGTCTGCCTACACTTTGAGTAAGCTATGGGAAGGCTCAGAGTGGTGCTTTTGCTACACCCCTAAATGACAAAAACCCAACTGAAACCTGAAGTTCTTATCGTCATGCATTTCTCAGCTGTATTTTTAAAGGGTGTGTTTGGGTGTGAGGAGATAACCCTTGATCTGTCTCCTCTGCTCAGCAGCCTTGATGTCTTGGTAGATGTTTGTTCAATTCCTGGTTACACCAGCTCTGTAATTCTCTCTGCCTTGCTTCAAATCATGATTGTTGTTTCTGTTGTGTTTCCTCTTAAAACTGAACATATGTTTTAGAAAACTGCTTGTCGTGGCCTACTAGAGTAGTACATGTGTGCGTACCTATGATCTTGCAATCTCAAACCTGCTTTAAATATATTCAAATTGCAGTTGGCAACCTTTTCTTTTCAGCTTATATGCAGGTGTTCAATTCTGCAGTTGCTGTATGAAGTCCGAGGTATAAATGAGTGGGTGTGGCTATGTTCCAATACACGCATTATCTGTGGAAACCACAATTTGAATTTCATATAGTTTTCGTATCTGGTGAGATGGTTTCTTCTGTTGGTAATATTTTCAGATCTTTATGAATGAAAAAAAATCCATTCTGTGCTAAGCCAGATGACGGGTCACATGGGATTCTACTTATTTCAGAATACCAAAGCAAGTCTCTCACATTGGAGGTCAGTGTCATGCTTGACCTTGGTTGAGGTTAGTGGCTAAAAGGTGGTAGGAGCATTTTGTAGTGGGGTTTCCTGGGGACATTCAAGTTTCTGATCTGAGTGGTAGTTTCACAGGCACGCCTACCTTATGAAAAATTGCAGAATGCCTATCCGTTCCCTTTCGCGTGTTCTGTTTCTGAGGATGGTTCAAAAGGGAAAAAAATCTGAGCTGAGTGTGGCTGGAGTATGACTTCAGGTCTTAACATCTCATTTAGGGGGCAGAGCCTAGCAGTAGTCTCTATTCTTTTTATAGCTACTGTTTTCTGATCTCTGAATAAGGCAGTCTTTGGAGAAAGGTGTTGGCTTGACTTTGCAGTTTCCCAATTTCTGCTCCCTTTTGTAGACAGAGAGACATTTAACAACTGGTGTGGTAGAGTCATCTGAAGTGTGTGCTGAGTACTCACTGGATCAGAAGAATAAAGGATTCCCCAGGGAGAGCAGGGGTGGTAGAGGGCATTGGGGACACGGAGAACTATGAGTAGGGCTGTGGTTGGAGTAGTTATCTTATAGTACAACTAGTCTGAAATGCACCTATTTTTATAGGTAGAGTAAGGGCTTAATTTCAGGAAAGTGCAATTACATAGAATGATATGCCACAAAGAAGACAGAGCTCTCTTGTATGCTTCTGAGGAAAAAGGCGGAGAAGCAACACTGGTGCCCGGGACAGTTGGGATGCTCTCTGGAAACTCATCTGTCAAGGACAGGGGCCATTGTAAGATGCTCTCTGAGTACTCATCTCTTGTCCAGGACAGGGACCAACGTGGGATGTTTTCTGGGGGTACTTATCTGTCCAGGACAGGGGCATCATTACTTTTGTTTTTCAGAACATCCAGAGGCATCCAGGGCAGTCCATGCCTGTAATCTTAGCACTGAGGCTGAGGAGAGAGAAATGCTGTGCGTTTAAGGCTATATAGTGAGTACTGTGGATATCCATTGATGACCTACCTGTGATCAGGCCCCTATAAACAAACAGAAAACGTAAATACCAAACAGACTCCTCAGTCTCTGGATCTCCCCTCCCTTTGTTTTACTTTCTTTCTACATCACCACACTCATCCCAGACTTCCTTCTCCCCCTAAGTCAAGCCGGTTCTTCTCTCTTAAAGGTGAGAACTCAGAAGTGGCAGCCAGACTCAAGCCTGCACTTCTCCTGTATCCCAGAATTCTACACATCTTGATTACATCATAAACTTCCAAGAAAGATAGCTTTGTATGAGAAGCTAACTCTTCTAGCATGAGTTATTTTTAGGGCACTATTTGAAAAAAAATTGTCTTACATTTTCAAAGGGAAATATGTTGGGCTTTCATCCCGCTCCACTGCAGAACACCAAGAGTGTTTCTGCTCCCAGGCTTAACCTTTCAAAAAAGCAAGTTTTCAGACTCTCACAGTCTTGAGCACGCTAAGGTGCTCCAAGAACATCTCAGGATTGATTACAGAAGGAACGGCGAGGAATTAGTCAGCAGATGCTCACCATACAAAGGCTGCAGTCGATAGCTTAAAAAACTCCTCAGCATCACCCCTCAGAGAGGAATCGTCCTATATCTAGCATAATAACACCAATTATTTGGTTGTTTGTGCTGAGAAGTTGAAAGCTATAGTGTGCCCGGAAAATACTCAGCATGGAGCAGTAATTATAGATCAGCTGACAATAGAAGACGCAGTGGTTTGACTGCTAATTAGATTATTAGCACTCAAAACAAATACCTGCTATTAACCATAAATGAGCTGTGTTTATGAGATTTTCTTCTCCTTTTTATACTTACTTCTTTTTATAGTATGTTGTTTGCTTTCTTCTGTGCCCTGACTTCCCAGTTCTCCATCACATGAAGTGTATTTTATTTGTTGAACCCCCATTAAATTGTGTGTGTGTGTGTGTGTGTGTGTGTGTGTGTGTGTGTGTATGCGTGTGCATGCACATGCACGCTTGTGTGCCGGCATGCTTGCCAGTATGCATGTGTATTGCTTTTCAGGTTCAAAAGGGGTCAGACTGATGTCATGTATTGTCACATGTCAGGGCCTTTGATGTAATACAGCAGGTCATTTTGGGAAGCAGCTCTTTGGGTCCAGTGCAGGGGTGTAGAATGTTTGTGAAGAGAGAGGGATTATAGGATTTTGGAGTATGTGTGAAGTTGTACTGGGGTTAATTGCTAATGAAATGAAAAATCTGGCTGCTTTATTCTGTGTAGCACTTGTTATTTTGGACTCAAGAGAGACGCAATGGGCATCTGTGTTTTCCTGTATTCCCCTCCTCATCCCCACCAAATAGGGCATCTTCCTATAGGCAGGCAGATAAGTTTCAGATAAGTGAGATTAGGGCAGCTCTTCCCGCCCTAAGTGGTTCTGCATATTATAGGCAGGGTGGTCTGGAGGAGCCCTTGGGTACACTTCAGGATATGTGGAGAGAGAAACTGAACCTACAAAGGCTCCAACCATGCCTCTATAAGTAGTACAAGTGACTTTTAGGGGGCCTGCATGGAGGGAATCACTGGGAGCCCCTATTGTCTACCGGGAGTTCATGTAGAAAGATGCCATCTCCAGGGGAGAGGATGCACAACTGCTTTTTAGAAATGCTGGGGTGTTATCTGTGTTGTCTTTTATTCTTTAAAACCACACTATGAGGTAGGCAGGCTGAGAGTTAGCCATGGACCCCAGAACATTCATTCATAATAATTGCTTGGCTGCTACTTTCCAGACAAAACGGCATCTAAGCCAGGTGATGTGTTAGCTATCTTTACCTTATGAACACGGGACTCAAGGTTACTGGAAGCCCAGTGACATGCCTGAGGTAACAGAGCTAATTAACAGGCACACTAGAACAGATCATATGAAGCCAGAGTCCAAGACGGGGTTCCATGGGGCAGCTGGTGAATGAGAAAGATGAGTGACGTTAGTTTGTTTTAAAAGAGCTTCCTTGTCTTGTTCCTGCTCAACATGCGGCAGAGAGGGCAACGTCAGCTGTCCGAGGCTGCTCTGGGTCACTGCTGTGTGTGAAAGCCATCAGAGCATGTAAAGTATGGCAGCAGGTGCCTGAGCTAGGGTCTGGCCTTCACTGCCCAGGAAAAGTTCTGGGGAGTGGTAAAGGGTGGGACAGAAGCTCTCTGTTGGCCCTTGGCCACATTTGTACCTGGAACCTTGTTTCCCTCTTGGATATGGTGCACAATTGCTTACACTGGGAAGATAGGCTTGGGGAAAAGGGCATCCTGATGTGGGACTGTGAGGTGGCTAGAAATACTTTCTCTCTTTTAAGTAGAAGTGGAATGTGAGGTCAGGGGAATGTTGCAAATCTTCCTAAGGCTTCCCAGGGATGAAAGGTGGTGACAGTTGCTTTTGAATTTACTCAGAGTTGTTCTGCAAGGTTGATTTCTCCCTTGACCACACCACTTTTCTATTAGCTCAGAAAACTCTGGTTGAAGTTTAATCTTATCCTTAAAGCTGCTTCACCAGAATGGGAGCCTGTTATTCCACAGGCCCTCTTATTAGAAGAGGAAGGATTTAGTCCGGCCTTTTAAATCATTTTAGTGATTTTTGAAGAAGTACTTTCTGGGATCTACTTGTCCCCAAAATGTCTGCTATTTCAGAAAAAAAAAATAGCACTAGTGGGAGGATATGGGAAGGGGAAAAGCCAAGTTCAGGAGGGAAAAATGGATTGAGTGAGCAGGTCACGTGGTAGCTTTCATCCAATCAGCATAGAGGACTGCCCTGGGCCTTAGGTCATCTTGGAGTCAGTTGAAGTGTGTGTGTGTGTGTGTGTGTGTGTGTGTGTGTGTGTGTGTGTGGGCATTTCACAATGAAAATGATATGAATTCAGATTTTATTGTCAATAAAGTTTTATTGGGATGAAGTCATGTTTCTATTATAAATTTTTCCATGGTTGCTTTCGTTCTACATGTCAGAGGCAAATAGTCACGACATCCCATAGAGCTGAGCTTTTAACTCTGGCTCTTTAGATGTTTGCTAACCCCTAAGCAATATTTTATTTCTCAATATCCAGTTCATGGGTTCAAGGATGTGGGTCACCTTTGAGATTGTTGGGAATGCAGAGTTGATGGCCACTCTAGACCTACTGATGCGAAATTGGCCTCGTACGTAATAAGAGCCTCCGATGATGAGTCTGAGAAACCCCACGCTGGCTGTCATTCTTTGGTTCTCAACCCACTGCAATTCTCCTTACCTTCTGGGTCATCTTTTCTGTGAATATAGGCTATGGGTAAAGATAGAAAATGGGATATATTTCTTGACTTCTTTTCTTTAGGCTTAGGAATGCCACTTCTAGGAAGCTGAGAGGCTTCAGGACATCTTCCTCTGCAGAGGTTAGATAGCTGTGTAGGGCCAGTGGGAACAGTAGTGTGAGAAGAAACACAGATGGGTGGCCCCACCATTTTACCATGCTCACCCACATCATGCTTGATGCATCTGAAAGGACATGATCAGCGTCATTATGACAGAACCTCATCTATGGTATCTTGCTGCTGGATAGAAGGTCAGCTCTTCAGGAATTTAGAGGAGGAGATGTGGGTACAGGCAGGGGCAAGGCAGGTCCTCCTGAAGTGGTGAGACTCAGCACACATATTCAGAGCTCTGCTGGAAACCAAGAGTGGGCCAAATCATGGAGGGATGTGAAAATAAAGCCATTGCTCCTTTTTGCTCTGAAAGGAGAGTATGTTGGAAAGTAAACAGATTTCCCCAACTGGAAACATTGTATGCTCCTCACTGAGGACTTTGGTAAGATGTTTGCGTTTATGGATTTTAACAACTCTGTGTGCCAACTGAGAAAGGGTCTCCTCTGGGAAAGTTGGCAGTGCCCTGCTATTAACCGTTGGCCTAAAGGAGAGCCACTGAGAGTGTTCTGTCTTCTCAGCAAAGTTGATTCTGCCTTTTCCAGATTACTTGTTTTCATCTTTAATTCAATCAGTGGCTCTTAGATAAGACACTGGGAAAGGCATGTTGCCTGTCTTGCGTCTTGCCTGGGGAAACCTGGCCAGAGGCCATGGTTGAAAGTCACTCTGGGCTGTTTTGTTCTGGGAGGGGGCTGAGCATTGGGGTTCAGAGGACCTGAGTACATGTGGGAACATTATAGATGGTGTCTTTGGTGGCTAGAAAATGTCTCACTTACATATACCAGCTAGACCAAATGCTGATAGATCTACTGTTCTTAGTGGGATATATGGCTGATCCTCTGTACCTGTCTCTAATGAGGCTGGACTAAAAACGGGCCTGATACAGGAGAGATGGAAGGGCATTCATGAAACACCAATTGCAAAAGTAAGATTCAAAAAATATGAATGAAATCCATACATGAGGTACTGTGCATTATGTTTTCCTCACTGTGGCTCATTTATCTCTACTTGATCCTTGACCTCATCCATTTGCCTCAACCTTGACCTTTCTCCTATTTTCCTTTTTGGGTAAGCAATGTAACAATCCAGACATATCAACTTCCATGCCCTTTTTTTAAATCTCTGCATTATCTATATCTCTATATATACACAAATGCACATATTCTGTATATACACAAACACACATATGTGTATTTATAGATTTACTTTGGTTATATTATAAGGGAGAGTATGAGAACACCCTATTATATATGCTTTTCTGTGTCTTTCTCTTTGCTTAACTGTATATGATAGGAATCCTCTTTCTGCTGTTTCCCTTATTTTTGGTACAACACTCTGTGGCATCTAAATGACTTATGTTGTTCAACCATTTTCATGTCATAGACATCCACATTGTCTTTCATTTCTTGATACTACAGACAGAACTACAATACACATCTCTAGACATTTATTTTTTACATCCTGGGGACTTTATTTCTCTGGGATGCATTTTGTAATGCGGAAATGCTGAGTTAAAAAAAAAAAAGCTTGTGCTTTTTCATATTAATGGACTTTAAAGATTGATTTATAAAAACACTAAACAATCCATATGCCCCTTAGAGAATTAAGAGAGAACTCTTTCCTTAGCATTTCTTTGGTTATTAATATTAAATTTTTCATTTTGCCTGTCTAAAGGGCATCAAGGAGACCCAGTTGCAATTTTATATTCAAGTCCATACCAGAGAGGTTGGATGTGTCCTTAGATGCTTATGGCTCAACAAACTCTAGCTTCTCCTTGGGCACGCAAGACATACTTCCTACTCTTCATTGCATTTATACCATATAGCCAATTTCTCTGGTCAGTAGAATGGGATGAGAAAGATGAATACAAGGCCATATCTTGAGACAACCTCTCATGTAAAGAGCATCTCCATTCTTTCTGCCAGATGAATGCAAATAGTAATGTTCTAGGAATGGCAGGGCCAAGTGACTGAAGGACCATTAGTCCATAAACAAGTCGAGGAGAAGAGCCTCCATGTGTGCTCAAAGCTACTGTGTAAACAAGACTTCCTTGGTCTACAATGCTGGGCTCTACTTCTCGGCATGCACAGTTGCACATGGTACTTGTCTTTCATTCTTTCCAAGTGTCAACTTGGGTGATATTCATTTTGCTGGTAAATATACTGTGTTCTTCAGGTATTTAAATGTTCTTTGTCTTGCAGACACTGGTCTCTAGTAAGTCTTTGTTTAACAGTACTGTTCATAATTCTAACCACAGTTGGTTTAACTTTTAGAAGAACCTTGTAAGAAGTTTATCATCTCCAAGATACTTGCAAAGGCCTTACTCTGCTCCTTCCCTTTGGAATCTTTGGCTCATCCCATTGTTGAGATCATTTCACATTTCTAGAACTGAATGTCAAGTCTTTCTTTCCAGAATGGTTCCTGTGTCCTCCAAGTGTTCCCATTAATCATTTATGTCTCCTACTTCCACTAACTACCTATCTAGACTCACCTGGTCAAATCGGCACACCACACTGTCATTGGGCATTTGCATCTCACCCACCCTCAGATTTCTGTTGAAATTCTTTTCTTTGTATGGGATGGGCAGGGTCTTCAGTAGTCTCCTCAGCTGGTGTAAATTGGGTCTTATATTCTCTGAATCTGTCTTGTATTTCTGTAACTATTCTACAAATCGGGCAGGTGGATGACATCTGGCTTGGGTGTCTGGCAGTGGGTGTGTATTTTTTCATTGTTTCCCGGATCTAAGCCTTGCAGATGGCAGGGAAGTTCTCAGTGTAATTATGGCCCTTAGTTTCTTTTGCTCTGTAGGACATATATGAAGATTTCCTCAAATTTTTAGATGCTGTATGCCCACCTTGATGCATATCCTTCCCTGTAACTCCTGTATAGAGAGCTTGGTGCTATTTACAGGCTCAAACCGTTCTGTAACCCAGAGCAAATGCCTGCCTTCATTTGTTTAATTCTCATCAATTCTCTTTCCATCCCTCATCCTCATCCTGACATTACTGTTATTTTCAAGCCGGGTCTCTAGCGTCTTATTCTCCAAATTTATTTTTGCCCCTGATTTTTGTTTCTTTATATTTTTGTTCTTGTGATGTTTTTTTTCTGCTTGATCTTTGGAGCCACTAATTTAGGTCTCTACAGCAACCATCCTTTTCAGTAACTCATCCGCTGAGCTTTTGAGTTTGAAAATTATGAGTTTTAGTCTCAGAAAGGCTCTCTCCTGCTGTAATTGAATATCATTAAGTGCTGTTATTATTTTGTTTGAGTTGCCCCAGGTCTCATCTAGCTGCTCGGTTTCATCAGTGGCTCCCCATTTGAGTGTTTGGAGCCTTCTCTCTAGCTTCTGGAGCCCTCTCTGAAACTTTTCTCTTTATCTGTATGCTGAAGCTTAAGACCAGCTGTTGGCTGCCTTGAGGTGAAATCCACAGAGTAGAGAGTGGTCCTCCCTCCTGGGGCAGGTTTCCAGTCCCCCTAGGTCACCACAAAGAATTTAGTTACCCTAACCCGTAGCTAGAGAAGAGTTAGCCTGCCCATTAGCGTTCCAGCTCTTCTTCCCAGCACTGAGTCAGGATGTTCCCTTTTCCATTTGTGTAAATTCCAGCTGCCTTTTTCCTGGGAGCCATCCATCGTGGGTGATGCTCTCCCCTGGGTTCAGGAATGTCTTTTCCCCGTGGTCTGTTATCTGCTGCTTTTCTTTAGTTTTTCTTGCCTTCTCAGCAGTTGCCAGGTTCCACAAGGCAGCCTGAAGGAACACGGAGCAAACAGAGACAATTCCGATTGTCCTTACGGATACCTTGAAGCTACCATTGCTGGACTTGCCTCATTGATTTCTGAAATTTCAAGAGGAAATTTTCAGAAACTTCCATGTGAATATATGTATATCTCCATCGTTCCTTCCTTTTTTCTTCCTTCCTTCCTTCTTTCCTTCCTTCCATTCCCTTCCTTTCTTCCTTTCTTTCATTCTTTATTTTTCCCCAAGACAGGGTTGCTCTGTGTAGCCCTAGTTGTCCTGGAAATCGGAAATTCTTCTGTCTCTTCCCCTCAAAAGCTGGGATTAAAGGTGTATGCCCTCATACCCTAGCTCAAACATTCTTTTTAATGTCTTGGCTTCCTGTTTAAGTAATTAAAATGTACTTAAAAAAAAAAAAAACCAAGGAGGTAGGACCTTTGCAGTCCCTTGGATATTGCCACATTCCAGAGAGGAACTTGCTGGGAAGAAGATTTTTGTCCACTGGGAAGTGTTAGAACAGACTTTTTATTTATTTTTTAAATCAAGCTGTATATTTCAATATCACTGGGCAGGGTTTGCTTGTATAGACTAAAATTACATTTTCTGCAGTCATTTAGGTGACTTCTAGGTTCCACGCACCACCAAGTAACAGCAGCAGAAACACATAATAATGGAATAGTGTGATGGGTAAAGGGTTTGGTGACATCTGAGGATCACAGCTGGGAGAAGGCAAGAAGGAGAAGGCCTGAGGTGACATCAAGGACTGACAGATTGCTGTAGGCCAGTGAGGATGACCAGATAGATCTACTTCAAAAAGGAAACTGAAGGCCAGCAAGTCACAGGGTGCCAATTATACGCCTATTCATTGGGTACTTAGCTGGCCTAGAGGTAGTCACCCTTTCAGGTGAGAAAGGTTCAAATGGAACCCAAGAGTGTTCATCTCTTCCCCTGCAGACTATGATCTATGATAGTGATCAGCTGATTTTAGAGCCTTATCTTTCCCATAGCAGCACCCGCTCCATGCAAACACTGTGCCTGCTGCTGTCCTATGTGTCTTGTGGCATCTTCTCCTAACACCATTAGGCAATGTCTTTGGAAGTCTATAAGGCAAAGCTAAAGAACTCAATCCAGGTCTCACGTGACTAAACACCCAAGGAGCATCTTAGGAGCTGATGAGGAGGTCCAGGCCATATGTGACAATGTCATTAGACAGCATGGGTTCCGATCATACAGTGGTTAGGTTAAGAAAGCAACAACAGTATTTGCCCTCTTGTTTCTTGAAGCTGCTTCATTGCTTTCTGGGAAGAGCATTTCGGAGGACTTTTGACTCCCAGCCAGGAGCAAGAAGGCAGGGGAGGACTGTCTTTTATGGCATGGTGATTGGAATGGGATACCAGAGCACAAACAATAAAGGGCCCTCTGTTGAGGAGGGAGGATTATGAAGGGCGGGTGGGGATGGCAAATGCATAGGGGAGAAGGTATTCACCATACCAGACATTCCTCTCTGAGGGACTTTCCTGTTGGTCATATTGTATTTCATGGCTTGTTTAAAAATTAAAATTTAAATGGTAAAAATGAGGCCAGAGGGATGGCACAGTGGGTGAAGCATGTGTCATATGAGGACTGGAGTTTAGATCCCCAGGACCTAGGAAGGGAAGGTGTGGTCCAACATTCCTATGGGAGAGGGAAGGCAGAAATAGGAGAACTCTCAGAAGCTCGCAGTCTAGCCAGCCTGGCATATACGGTGGTGAGCAGCAAGACATACCGTCTCAAACAAGGTGAGACTCAAACAAGGTCTGGAACACGAGGTTGTCCTTTGACCTCTAAACATGCAACACACACACACACACACACACACACACACACACGGTCTTTGTGAATAATGTATAAGCAAAAATCAAAAATGATACAGTAGCTGGAGAAGAACTGTGATTCATCATGTGTGGGGGAAAGATGGCAAACAGCAGATAAGGACACTTGTCTGGGGAGAGAAAAGAGCTTCTAGAAGCTTCTAGAAAGCTCCTATTTACTTGTATCCGCTCCCTTCATTTTCAAAGGCCCTTACAAAGCACTTTACACTGTCACAGTGATGAAGCCAGAAATCCCAGAGGGATTGGTTCAAGGCCGAGCTCCTGTGCAGTTTGAAGTAGTTTGTTATAGTTTATTTTTGGTTTGATTGGCTGCAGTTTGAAGTCAGGAGTAAAAGCCACATGGGGGCTTCTAGGAAAGGCTTCCCCTTTCAAAGCAGCCTGGAGAACATGCAGTTAGTCCTCGCTGCCCTTGCATTGCCTTCCTTGCTGTTAGTAATGATTAAATTGAATTTCACAAATATTCAGCGAATAGCTACTACATGTCCATCATTGTACATGACATTAGGGGGATAAAAATGTAAGCTGTAGATAGTGTCTCTTGCCCTTGGGACAAAGAAGCCCCTGTCCTGGGATTTCTGAGATTTGCTAATGCAGAATATGTCTAGATCTGTCCTTGATTTCTATAGGCTTCTGTTCTGCATGCTGGGTACATCAGGGTAGCATAGTCCATGCCCATCCTAAATGGTCCCCTGGCACTTCAGACAACCTGGCATGTGTTTGTTTGAGACATTGGAATTCTCAATTCTTTAAACCACTACCTCTTCTGGAATGTCTAAGGGTTGTGGACAACTTTTCTGATTGTATCTTAGAAATAACATGCACAAGTGAGAGAAGACTAAACACACAAACAAATAAAAACGAGACCTCTCTCCCACCCAAGTCATTCAAATTCCCACCTCTTACTGCAGCACACTGGAGTTTGGATAGTCATACCTTGGTGAATCTGACCTTTAGGAATTCTTTTTACACGAAAGTCATGCAGGAAAGTTAAGTCTTACAGTCGGTCTCTTCTGCTGGGAGGGGTGGTGTGTGGGGGGGTGGGGGGTGTGGGGGGTGTGGGGGTGTGGGTGGAGCCAGTCAGTTTGACACAAACTCTCCAGAATTTTAGAATAGATGGTTTTCTGAGAACTAAGGGAAAAAAATGTGGTAATTACTCCAGGATTAGCAAGACTCCTATAAGAACTAACAAGAGGTGCTAACCTTGGCTCTTCTTCCCTGTGGCCATTCTGCTGAGAAGTCAAGGGAAGGATACAGCAAGGGGGAGGGGAACCTAATAACCTGCTACCCTCAACCCCCATAAAGGACAACTCCCTTGCATATGGTGCTGGGATGTGTTCTCCCATTTTTTTGTGTTTGCTATTTTCTGCAGTACTTTAGTTTTTGCCTGCTAGAGAGGAAAGATGGGTCTGTCTGTCTTTCTGTGACTTTAAAAATCCATGGGCTGTTTCATTTCTAGGATGCCTATTGTTTGCAGGACGTTTTCTTGCAATTACTTACTGCCTATAGGTAGGATACATATGGACTTGCTTACCCCTGAATTAGATAGAGTGCTTAATAACAGAAGTGAGGAGGGCTCTGTATCTGTCTACGTTTATAGAAATACAGGGAATTAGGGGGAAGGGAAGGAAATGGAAGGAGGTGTTGTGGCTATTTAGCTTCCTGGAATATTGCTTCTGGAAAAGGGCAGTGCAGAAATTAAACTTTTTATTTTTTTATTTTTTTGAAAGATGGGGCCTAAAGACAAGGAAAAGAATGGGTTTGCTTTTAACGATTTCAAATAGAACTGAGGCTGTTCCTGCGATTGTTGGAAGTAAAATTGGTTAGAAAATGATGTCAGCAGAGAGTGGGGACTGTGAACCAGGAAAATAAATGAGCTCTGAAATCACCTTCCATTTTATAAATATTGTTTCTGGAGCTGAGAAAATTGAGATAGATTATTCTTTTTTTCTCTCTCCCAAGCCATGAGTGGAAGAAGCCCTGAGTATCCCATTTGGACCTTGTGAGGAACAGCTCATCCTGTCCTGGTGCGCTAAGTAGCTTTGTCTGCATTTAGACACACTCCATTTCCCTTTCAAGGACCACTATCAGCAGTAGCAATTACAAACACACCTCATAACACATTATTGAGACACTGCACGCAAATAAGCTGGAGAGATGTTTAATGATTGTACCACATCATGTCCATTACAATCTGTCCTCTCTGCCATAGGATGGAGGGGCCGGCTTCCGTGTGAGTGTTTCTGTGTCTATATGTTTCTGTGTAATTCATTTCCCCTGCATCTTGATTATACACAGCTCAAGCCCAGCCAGTTTGCACTTTCAAGGAGGGAGAAGGCTTCACATCCTGACAGGCTCCTCTCAAGCTCAAGACTCTGTATCTTCAGATTTCTAAAAGTATCGGTGCTATTAGCAGCCTGAATTCATCTGAGAACAAGGAACAATGCATTTTCTGACTCTATGGGTGGCAGCTTTTTGTTATCTGTTTCTTGTGGAGAGGCAAAAGGTGGGCCATTTAGAGAGACGTTATATAGACAGTCACTTCCTACACTCTTTCATCCTCTGCTTTGCTTTTATAGGATAAGCTTTCCATCTTTGATTCTCTCTTCCCGATTGCTGTGGGTCTTGAGTGCATTTGGTCATAGCAACAACTGCATTCTATGCCTGAGCAATGCAGTGGCTGACTGATAAAGCATAGGCCCTTTTTTTTAGTATGTTAGCAGAGTGGAAACAGGGGAGAGAGAACAGCCAGGTCTAGAGTGGGGAAAGGGCACCCTTCCTTCTTGAAGACAGGGGCTTTAGACTGTATCACATCTACTTGCTATATAAGTGGTGGTTACCAGGACTAGGAAGAGGGGAGTTATTTTCTCAAGAGTACTTGGCTGGCTAATGGCAAAATCAAGGGTCTTGGTCCCTAGTCCAAGCTCTTTGCAAAGTAAGCAGTACTGCATTTGCTTCTGCAAAATGCTGAGCTCAGTAGGGAGCAGGGAGCTTCCAGTAGAGATGCTGGGAGTCTTCCGGACTGTCCAGCCATGACAACCACCACAAAGCATGCAAATGGTATACGCTTGTATAGTCTTCATTCTCCAAGGATACTGACTCCTTTCCACAGAGACTTTCGAGACAGAGCATTTGGTTTCTAAGGATTGTTTTTATCAAAGAGTCTCTGTTTTTATCAAAGAGTCTCTCTCTCTCTCTCTCTCTCTCTCTCTCTCTCTCTCTCTCATTGTTTAATTTTTGTTTTGTTTTGTTTGGGAGTGCTCAAGATTTCTGCTAGCATTGCCTTTCTGATGTTCTGCTTTAACAGTCTTGGGTTTTCCATGATGATATAGTTACCATAAGGAAGACAGAACTGAACTTTGTGTTTGCTTCTAAGTCAAGCAGAGATGTTTTTAGTCAGATAGACGCCTTAGTTAAGCCTTGGAGCACTTGTTTGTGTGATTGAACCTGTGATGTGTCCAGACCCCTAAACTTACACTTCATCCCTTATGTTCTCTGGTCCTTGTCAAGTGGATTACTTTGGAAGGGTTTTGCTCCTATATGTCACTTTTATTAATAAGATGGATATTTGTGATGGGTGTAGTAAGGGTGGAGTTCTGGGACCCTGGCAACTTAATGTTGCTCATCTACAGCTTGAAACTTCAGAGGTCACATCAAGTCAGAGGCAGGAGCCTGCCTTGGTGTTTCCTGAATCACACTGCCTGGCTTGAGGGAGCCTGTGTTTGCTCACAGCCAGGCAGATGGTGCCAAAGCATCTTTCTACTGCTACTTTAGCAGCCAGATAGAGAAATGAGACAGGGTAGCTAGCAAATTGGAATTAGGGAGAATCTGTTCTGTTTTTGTGTGCTGAGTGCATGCTGCTGGGAAGGTTGTAAGACTCTGAGAGAGACAGGATTCCAGACCTGAGGAAGCAGCTATTCATGACTGGTGATCTACATGAAAGCAGGTCTCAATCCTTGGGGGAAGGGGATTGAAGGGAGTGCTGAATGGTGTGTGGTGTGATGTGGTGTGTGTGTATGTGTGTGTGTGTGTGTGTGTGTGTGTGTGTGTGTAACATGATCAGCACCACAAACAGCACCAAGAGTTTTAGTGTTAAGAAACAGTTCGTGACAGCAAACAGACCCTTATTCTCCCATCTTTGTCTTCCACACTTTGCTGTGCTGATTTTAAAATGAGGTGGCAAGAAGTTCAGCATTTTTTTTCAGTCCATTCTGCAGTAGGAAGACTGAGTCCCAGTGGGGACCATCTTAAATGTAGTGACTCTGTGGAACAGGCTGACGGGATCTCAGGGAAGATGCTGTTATTGGTACAAAATAATCCTTTTGCTTTTTCTGGGATTCTATTTCAAAAGCAACAGGAAAACAACAAGGCCTTGAAGGGTCATTTCCAGTGAAGTCAGAGGATCAACTAAAATGTCTGGAACCTGAAATAAAGGGAAGGGCTGAGTTTGAGACAGGCTGTGAGGGAGAAATAAGGAGATTGAGATAGGAGAGTGATCAGCAGACCCAGGGGCAGGAATTGGGTACAACTTCCAGCAGAATGTATGCTCTGGAGGTGTGGGCAACAGTCAAATCCTAGAGACTCATTGTCGCGTTACTTGTCTGCAAACCATGAGCAGAAACTTGCATGGACAGAACCGAGCAAAACCATCTTCTGGGTCATTGTTTGGTAGAAGCACAGGAGCCCCAAGACTAGAAAGAATCATGTAGAAGAGACCTATTTACAGGTAGCAATATCTGTGACAGCAGAAAGAGACTCCTCCCTTCATGTCTTTCTTCCCAGTCTGCCTTCTTCCAAAACAGGTATGTTGAGGAATAGCATATACAGCAAAGCACATAAATATTTCTTAGCTTGGTAAACTTTTATGTATGTGTGTGATCATCACTGGGTCATGATATCAAATCCTCTACTGCCCCAGAAGCTTCCTTATGCATTAGCCTCCAGACATTAGCTTTCCCTATAAAAAAAGGTTTTATTAAAAACAAAAAAACAACAAACAAACAAAACCTGAAGGTCTTCTTTCTTCCTTCCTCCTATTATAGAAACTTTGTGCAAAGAAGAAGTCTAAGAAAACCTCCCTTGTACAACAGCAAGTAATGAAAAATTAATTTGGGTCATTGGTAGAGCAGAGACAATAATATTACAGAGGGAACGTCAGTACTCGCCATGTAAGTTAACCCGGAGGCAGGAAGAATCCTCAGACAATGTTCTCAGGGAACAGGTAAAGCATATGACCAAGTATCACTCAATGAAGAAATCATTTGTGTGATAAAAGACCCCAGAATAGAAGCCCAAATTCCAGAAGGGTTGACAAGAGACTGTGAGATGTGAGATGGCAGAACTCAAGAATGAGAGAAGAAGGAAAAGGCAAGTGTGTCTCAGCAGCCAAGATTCAGTTGAAAGGCTCTTGGTGGGGGACATGGGGGACAGATGCTGTGGAAAATATAGAATGGAACGTGAATGACACCACAGAAAGCTGGATAAATGTGCACACTGGGGAAGCATCAATAGCGACTGGAGCTTAAAAAATGGGCAATGGGGATCTAGTATAGACAAGACTTTGGTCCCTGAAGGTAAACACAGAAAAAGTGCTTGAGATTTGAATCAGGAAAGCTTTCATGGAGAGAAGGAGACTTTAAATGTCAAAGGGGCATATATTTGGGTGCCAGGAAAGGTTACCCAGAATGGTCAGAAGCCATCAGAGATTGCCTGTAAGGAACAATCAGGGTGGAAGTGTAGGTATAGAGACAGGCAGGGTAAGGTCACTAGGGGCTGTGTTTTTCATGTTTGAGAAGATTTATACACACAGAAAAGGAGAAGGCTAGGCATACCCTGCCATGTTATATTGGAATCTGAAAACCCCTTGTGCACACATCTACATGCAAATGTTCCTAGCTCTTTCTGCTGAGAAGGCCTAAGGGAGCAGAACTCTCAGAGCAATGAATGCCTGCTGGATGTTCTTATTTTCTAAACACTATCCAATGTCACACACGGCCCAGGGCTACAGAGAAATGGCTGATTTAGGGCATGTAGAACAGACAGCCATGCTAAAGTGAAATGCCCAAAAGTATTTAAGAAAAGTTAGAGTTGTGTCCAAGAGCTTTCAGGAGTCCCCACAGGATACACTGGATTGCTATGAACACCAAAGTAAATGGGGGGAGGGGGTCAGATTATGTCCTGCTGACTAGAATAGATTCCTGAGTGTCCATACTGTTATGAATGGATAAATAAATGAACATCCAGGTGAATAAATAAGTAAATACATGAGAGAGAAGGAGATACTAAGTTGAAATAGAATTCTAGCCAATAAAATAATGGAGCCGGATACTCACCACATGTATACTCACCAATCATAGTTATTGATCATTGACTTAGGCAGGAATTGCTAATGAATGCTAAGTCTTGTGGGTGGCTATCTCATAACGAAAGCATTTAATATGAACACAGAATAAAAATAGCTTCATGCAAAAATTGCCTTCAAATTCACAAGCATTGTGTATGAGATTCTGAACCAAGTGGGACAAAGAGACATCACTGGGACAGTTGGGGAGATACAATGTGGATCTCTAGGTTATGTCTTCTTTCTGTGGTGGTTATAGGAGAGGAGAGTTTTTGTGTTTTGGAGGCATGAACTGGATGAGTTAGTAATAAGGAGGAGAATGTTTAAAAAAAAAAACAACAACCCTCTTATCTGTACTTCTCTGTCAATTTATATAATGTCTCTTTCTCTCTGCAAAATGGAAAAATATAGTTAAATATCCCCATCTGGGGAATTTGTGAGGAAAGAGTTCATGCTTTTCTTGCAACGAACTTACTTCAAAATTAGTAAAAGAATCCTGGGAAAGAGCAGAATATACCAAGAAAGAATCCATTGGGAGTCGGGGCAAAGAGATGAAGTCTCATATGAGAAAAAAATATATCATCTTGGCCTCAGCTTCCTCTGAAGCAACAGTCAATGTCCGGAGGCCAGTGAATGACTTCTAGAAGAGAAGCAGAGGAAGAGCATGTGGACAATGACTTATATCTATCCAAGCTATCTTCTATGTATAAAGACAAGTTGGGGCATGCAGTAACTCAGGGACTATTGTCCTCCTGAGCACTTCCTGAGCACAGTAACCCAGGAAACATGTCAACCAATGACTGAAGACAGAGAGTGAGCATGGAGTGTTTTCAACTCAAAGCAAGAGTAAAACAGAAAAGAAGGTGAGGACAACAGAGAAAGGAGAAAGTCAATATTCTGACAGTGGATAGATGACACCACCATTGAATATTGCAAGGGGAAGGGGAAGAGAGAGGGGAGGAAGTTCCCTGAATGCCTCAATCTATAGTGGGGGGGGGGGGGGGTCAGAAGATATAACTGAAAGCTGACAGATGAACTAATATAAACATAATGGTATCTAATGATAAATGGTGACCATTTAGAACAATCATCTTATTGGCTAAAATCAGGTGATAAAAAAGAGACAGCAGCATAGCCAGAGTCTGTGATGGCTAGAGGCTGTTCCATGGCTCACTGTCTCCTTTCCTGCACAGAGCTACCCCTTGAGTACCATCTATGTACACCTTCATAACCAGCTGTCTTTTCCTTATCCTATCCTTTGTAGAGAGATGAAGATAAAGCATACTGATTTGTATTTTGCCCGAACTATAGAATTAATAAGAGATGTCTAAAGATATAGGTTAGGTTTCCTGAATAATTTGTAGCTATGTATCTGACACCTAAGAGGTTCCCTGAAAAACCACACAGGAGAAACAATCACAGAAAGAAGATTTTAAAAATTGCCTAAAAATCCCTGAAGACATAAAATGAGAGCCTAGACTGAGCCCACTTGCCTTATTACTAAACAGAAATGAGTTTAACTCTCTTCTTTAAGAGATCTTCAGATCGGATCACAAATCAAACCCCAATTCTATGCAGTGTATTGACATATTCTTAAAGGAAAGTCATCCGGGAGGGCTGGAAACAAACGGAAGAGTCAAACACCAGGTAAATGCTTAGCAGGATTAATGAAAAGTAAGGGTAGACACAAGAAGTGGTCATGAACCGGCATGAGACAAGGTGGAATTCAACTGAAAATTCACTCAAGAAGATACCTCTATAGCACTGAAGGGTACACGCCACAGCAATAGCACTGAGGGTACATACCATAGGGTACACGCCACAGCAATAGCACTGAAGGGTACATGCCATAGCAATAGCACTGAAGGGTACATGCCATAGGGTACATGCCA
>JANHMN010000010.1:58022484-58049042 GCA_030674055.1 Rhabdomys pumilio | reverse complement strand
GGCAGAGGGCAGAGGGCAGAGGGCAGAGGGCAGAGGGCAGAGGGCAGAGGCAGAGGAATTTCTAAGACTTCAAGGCTATTCTGGCCTACATAGCGAGTTCTAGGCCAGTCAAAGCTATACAACAAGACCACATCTCAAAATAAATCCCAAACATCATGTAAGAATATAAAAGGAGAGTAGAGAAAACATATATCTTGTTTATGGATAATAAAATAATATTTGATATTTAGTAATATATTACTCTTTAGGCTAACTTAAAATTTAATTAAAAAGTGAAGGTTCCTATAAACATCAAAATAACTATATATTTATTTTAAAATTCAAATGAAAGAAGTTAAGACAATCCAGGACATTTTAAAAAAACAAACTAACAAGCAAACAAACAAAACAGCATAGATGGATTGGCTCTGTGATCAGTGTAAGAATTCATTATGGTAATGTCCTATTGGATCTGTGTAGGTATGCAGACAAAGGGCGCGGAATAGGTAATGCAGAAGGGGTCCAAGCACACACAATCTTCAGTATTTGATAAAGCTAACATTATAAGTCATTGAAGAAAAATACTCAAGCCTATATATATATATATATATATATATATATATACACATATACATATATATATGCCAGAATAGAGTTCAAAATGAAAATAAAAACTTTAGATGTAGAAACCAAACCTAGAAGGAAACAGAGAAGACCCTTCTCACCAAAACTGAATCTAGATGAACAATTGGGAAAAAAAAATCATCTGAGTAGCAAAAGGAATCTATATAAATAAAGTGATAATTGACAAAGAATTGGTCACCGTAGGAGGTTGTTGGCTAGTTTTGTGTCAACTTGAGTCATCTGTGAGAAGGGAACCTCCACTGAGCAAATGCCTCCATAGGAGTGGACTGTAGGCAAGCCTGTAGGGCATTTTCATAATTGGTGATGGATGGGGGAGCACAGCCCATTGTGGGTGGGACCAATCCTGGGCCTGTGGTCCTGGGTTCTATAAAAAAGCAGGCTGAGCAAGCCATGGGGAACAACAAGCCAGTAAGCGGCACCCATCCATGGCCTGGACATCAGTTCATGCCTCCAGGTCCCTACCCTGCTGTTCTGATTTCCCTCTGTAGACAGTGATGCAGATGTGTAACTGGAATAAATCCTTTCTTTCCCAAAATGCTTTTGGTCACAGTATTTCATCATAGCAATAATAACCCTAACTAAAACAATAGGTGAAGATTTCCAAAGAGGCAAAAGAAGAAAAAAGTCTGTGTGACAGTAATGAACTTAAAAAAAAATGCTTTAATAAGAAAAAGAAAAATAGATAAAAGATAAAACAGGAAACTCACTGAAATAAAACATGTATGACCATAAATGTGCTAAAAGATACATTCAATCTGCTTACCAAATTAAAACTATGCAGAAGGATTATTATTTATAGATATTTTTATCTGCCAAGCTGGCTAATGAACAAGATAAAAACACAATGCTGTGCAGTATATAAATTTGATATGTATATAATACTGGTACAATGTCCTGTGCTGTTTCAATTCACTGAGAAGCTGACTCTGAAAGTAGGGTAGGGGCCCTGGAAGTGGGGTTTCTTCCCACTTCATACTGAAGCTTGTATTTCAGACACTCTGTCCTGAGTCAGGCTGTCTTCCTGGCTCTGTAAGGGGAAAGGGGAAAACAGCAAACAGCTAAGGGCAGAGGTGACTCTCTTCTTGGGACCTCCTGTTGACTGCCTCAATGGGGCTTCCCCACATGGATTTCTGATGGAGGTCTGCAAGCTCTCAGTTTGGTGATGTTTCACTGTCTGCTACTTCTTGCTATCTGCTACTTGCTATTTACTCTTCTGCTCGCTCTAGTCTTAATAAAACCAAAACCATGGTGATTATAGGTCACTCTCTAGACCATAAAGAGCTATGCTGTACCAACTTTTATATGGAAGGAGGTTAAGGCATGAGGGGCTGCAGAATTGGAATAAGCATTTACATTTATATCCACACACAGGCAGTTTAGAAAGATACACCACAGTACAATAGCTCAGCTATGGGAGAGGTGATGTGAACTGAGGATGATCAAAGATAGAAGAGAATCTGTTTTTAAAAACCCACATGTTGTATTATCAATAGACTTCTCATGTATTCATTAATATATTTATGTTGCATGATAGATACCACCTCCCCGCCCCACCCCCATAGTAAGGTATGAAACTGCTTCTGTTCCAGCCAAGTGTTATTTTTCCAAAGCCTTCCCTGCCCCTGATATGCCATAGAGGACGGAGGCAGAGCTCCTCAGAGTGCATGGCAAGTTTTTCCAGGTAAAACTCAGTGTCCTCTCGAATCAGTAACTTTTATTAGGCTGTGGAGTGTTTTGTCTGCAGAACAGCAGTGCATTCGCTGAGTGTGCAGCTTGCACATCCCCTGAGGAAACTGGATGGATCCGGATCAAGCAGTAGATGCTTGTTTTGCAGGTTTTTAAATAGAGACATACAATGTGATTGATACCAGCTTGAGATTACTCAGTTCTCAATTACATTATCCCGAGAAGCTCTGATCTGACGGAGCCTAGGACTTACAGTGTTAGAGATGGAAGACATCTTGGCGAATAGCAGTGAGTTTGCCTCATCTCACCAGCAAGGAAAGCCTGCAGAGCAGGTAGAGTCTTGGCAGAGGCATGCTGCTTTAAACTATAAACTGAAGTTTTGAGCACCAGTTCTGGATTCTTTGCTACCCGTCATTTCTTCTCTATAAAAATTTTTGGCCCAATCATTGCTCTGTAGACAAGATGGCATTCGATATCCTCAGCGTTAGGAATGTAAGGGTCTTTTTGGTTAGGCTATAAACACAGGAAACCTGACCCAAACACCCTAAAACAAAAGAATTACATAATGCAACTAAAAGGTCTAGATAATAGCTTTGCCCCATTTGCAATAAAAGCTTCTATTCTTTCACAGTCTATCATAATTTCAAAAGTATCTTGTTACATATCTTCTCTCATTTATTTGATAGCTTCATAACAGCAGAACCTCATCTGGCTTGTATAGGTATTTCCCATGCAAATATGTATCCTAAGTTCAGTAAATACTTCTGGAGGGAGTCAACTCTCCACTCTGGTACTGCAGGGTAGGGGACAGAGCAAGCCTGTGGCTTGTGGGTGGCAAGAGGGGTTCCTCCTGAGAAGATGTTGAGGTTTGGCAGTGGATTTCAGTGTCTGAATGTCAACAAATATCCTCATGTACTGCCAGACTTTCAGGTAACTAGCCTACCCACCAGACCTCTCTCTTCCTCCCTTTCTTCCTAGTTTTGAGGTGAGGTCTCCCTATGTAGCTGACCTTGAACTTGCCACTCTCCTGCCTTAGTATCTCCTGTGTTGGAATTATAAGTATGGGGTACCACACCTGACTTAGGTAATCGACTTTTTTGTTCTGTAGAAAATCTCACTGCTATCATCTTTCCTCTTTCATTGAATTTGTTCTGGGAGTCAGGAAGACTCTTTCATATCTGGGATTAGTTGCCAAATTTTAACCAAGCAGTAGAACTGGAGACTAGCTAGCTCTCTGCAGAAGTCACAAGCCTCTCCCATGTCCTTTCCCAGCTGGAGATCCATGGCTAGTTTTGGGTTTAGATCCAGAAATATGCTAATGGCTCTCAGCAATTTTTGATGGATATATTTAATGATATATAACCGGACTGCTGTTTGGACAAGGATTCAACATGGTGACCCAGGGTACTGGGCTCCCCACTTAGATCAAACTGGGATTTGGCTAGATGTGTTCGTGGCAATGTGGTGGTAGATGTGTTTTTGCTGTGTTGACATTTGCATGGTATTCAGGACAGGGTTTTGTGCAGGGCATGTTTTACTAGAAGACTTCAGGGGAAAATAGGACTGTTACATTTTAATGTACAAAATCATTTATCTAACTGTCAAGTCATGCTTCCATAAAGTAGAGATAAATAGGGACACATTGTCTGTGTATCTTTCAGGACTGATATGAGATCAAATGTAACAACACATGGGTGAGAGCTTTGAAGACTGTAACAAACAAGACCAAAGTTAATCTCTTAATGAGTATTAATCTTAACTTCATAAAATTATAGGGCTTAAAGATCTTCAGAGACAAAGGCTCTCAGTTTTAGAGGAGGAAAACAAAGTGGCAAGGTCCTTGGCCAAGGCCGTATGCTTAGCAAGCTGAGGAAACTCTTAGCTATCCTGAGAGAGATGCTGTTAGGTAGAAAGGATGGCATCCACTATATGGACACATTCTAGGTCCCAGAAAATGAATGACCTGAAAAACACATTTGCTAGAGGGAACTCAAGCTTCCAGATGGAATTAAGTTGCTCAGTAGCTGATCTGAAAATAAGGGGAGTATCCCGGGTGGTCCAAGTGAATCTGTTTTGATCACAAGAGTCCTAAGACAGAAGGAAGAGACAGTATAGGAGGTCAGAGATGTAATGGGAAAGAGACTTGGCTCATTGTTCCCAGCTCTGGAGATGGTGGTAGGTAAGAAGTCTTAAGTTAAGGCAGTGGCAGACTTCTAGAAGGTTGGAAGGGGAGGAATGAGATCCTTCTATGAAACCTCAGAAAGCATATGGCCTTTGACCTGGCTTAGTGGGGCTCACTGTATTCTTCTAGCCTTGGATCTCTAGGCTAATACATCTGTGCCATTTTAAGCTATAAAGTCTGTGGTCATGGGTTTTGGCTATGATAGAAAATAAATACAGTAGCCATTTTCCCAGTAGTTGTGAAGACTAGGCATAGGCAGGTAAAGAGCCGCTTCCTCCATCACAAGTCTCTCAACTGCTTTGGGAATCTTTTTCTAGGGGAAGAGCTTGTGTAATGAAAGATCTCAATAACTGTTCTTAAGACATAGCCTGGGAAAGATTAATGTATTAAATAACTGGTCTTAGAAATACAATTTTCTTTTATTAAAAAAAAAAAAAAGGTTAGTGCACTCTCTCCAGAGATCCCAAGAACTTTAAATTTTTCATTGACCTAATGTCATCATTCCTTGAGCCAATGAATATGCAAGTGAGATTTTAGGGCCACGGAACATCCTAAGGAGAAGTAGAAAGTCCACAGCCAAGGCAGAGATTACTTTTGTACAAAGGAGAATGGAGACTGGGTCACATATTCTTCTTTGGGATGGTTTCCTTAAGTACAGAGACCATGGGGACTCAGATACTCAGCCTACAGCTCTCCAGAGCTGGGGCACATTATGTACATGACTGGAACAAGGCAGAAAGGAATAGACTCTCAGAACTTCCTGGAGCCCTGTGACCCTACAGCGACTCTGTACCTTGATTATTTCCCCCACTCCTATGGTACTTCTAGGACTGTTACCCCTTTGACTTGATGCACTGTCAAGTATACTCTGTGATGCAGCTAGAGTACTGTGAGTTTATTAATCCGACTGCTCATGGGACATCTTCTTTGGTAAAGACTCAACCTCCTTTTTATTTTCTTCTGGCTAACCCCACATTGTGGCCATGATCTGGTATCTGGACCTATGTGCTCATGGGTCAGAAGAGCCACAGCCGGAGAAGATGATCAGGATAACTGCCTATATTACTGAAGCAACAATACAGCCAGAGCTCAATTCCTCCTACACTGTCTCTTGCCTCAACCCGAGAGCCCCCTCTAGAGAGTCTCTGTAGGAGCATTAATGCTGGACCAGAGACAGCTCATGTCTTCCAGTATCAAGATCAGCTTCATGCCCCTTGGGACAATTTACTTAATGATGTACTTTCATTCTCCCTTTACAAATAAGAAAACAGAGAAGAAGCTGAGAGGCACCTTCTGACTGGGAAGTCTGGCATATGGCATAGACTGAGTCAAAGGTGGCCTAAGGCCATCTACTTGCTGTGGCAAAGAAAGTGATGGAGAACATGTGGCCACATATTGCTCATGTTCAATTTCTGTGGCTCTGGTCTCACAAACAGCTGTGGCCTCCCAGTGGGGCAGGGTTAATCTGCAACTCAAGTAGATCTTACTGTAGTGAAATGCACAACTGACCCAGATTCAGTGACTTTCCAATGAATCACGTGATTGAGCAAGCGCGCTCATGTTAGTGAGGACTCAGAAGAGCCTAGCGGAGATGGTGTTCTAAACTTAAAAATGTTTTTCCTTACAGGAGGCAGCAAGTTTGTGAAAGCGTTTCTCAGTCCATTTGTATTCCACACCTGCTGGAAGCTTCAGAAATAAAGTGATGTATACATGATAGATAATAATAAAAAACGCAGCACTTGTCATTTGTTAACGGTGCTATTCATTACTCTTCAGTACAGCATGGCGTGATAGATTCCTGTTATCTGTTTCCTAAAAATGAAAGAAAGATGCAAATACGGTATGTGCACATGACATGCTGTGTCTATGGTCTCTGCTTGGGAGGTACAGTCTCAGAATCCCCAGACACCATTTCTTAGAGAGGCTGGGGCCTCCCATGTGGTAGGCTAATAGAATCCTAGGCTCCCAAGATTGGAAGACATAATGACCAATGTCATGTTATTAAGGTTTGAGCCCCTTCCTCCAAAATAACTTTACCTAAAAGCTCTGAGTTATAAGTAGAAGAATCTATCTTAAGCTAGCTAGATATTATTAGTACCATACTAATAGCGTAGATGCTATAAATAGTACTGCAATAGTATTAATGTGATACTATTTTGTAGTAATCCTTAAGTGTTGTCATGGTACCCAAGCCTCAGGAAGAATGTGGAGCCAGGGATTACTAGGCTGGTGACAGTCCAGAGGAACTTTTTGTATCTTGCCCCTCTCCTTTTCACCATGTAACTGCTTCGTTTCTCTTTCCTACCATAGAATCTTCCTCTGCTCCTCAGCTTACTGCTGAGCTCCTCACTCCTCTTCAGGGCGGAAATATAATACTGTCAGCTGCAGGCAGAGGACCCTTATGTCTCCTCATTATCTTCTCCCTGCCTTCTCAGGATCTGAGATAAAGGACTCCATTCAACATAGCCAGAGACAGAGACTGTTCTGGGTCCAGTGGTGGAGTCAGGCTCTACAAACATGGCATCCAGGAGCCTAGCACTGTAGATCCTTAGGAAGGTCTTTGCAAGGTGAATGTCTTCTATACCAGACCTCTGCTCCTACACTGTGTGTACATGTTCACAACAGTGCACTTCCCTCCTCTGATTGTATATAATGACAGGCAGCTCATATCCTGGGACAACCCAGGCTGCCGTGGTGCTTCTTTCTCTTGGGTTGAGAGAATGTTCAGTGCTAGGTAGATTGATTGATTGATTGATTGATTGATTGTAGTCATGAAAAGCATCCTTACATGCACCCATTACCACAGCTCTGGGTAATTACAAGTACCTTTTGCTTATTTGTCTGACCTGCTTCCTGTGCTCCCGCAATCCTGGCACATTCTATTTCCTCTTACGTTTGCTTCATCTCTGCCTGCGTCTTTCCACTATATATTGGATGTTGTTACTCTCTGCTACCACCATTTTCATACTTTGGAATCCTAGCTCCTAGTGTGATAGCACCAGGAGATGAGGCCTTTTTAGGTGATCAGATCATGAGTGTGATCCCCCAGGAATGGGTTAGTATTTCTCCTTATAAAGCCCTAGAGTGCAGGACCATGAAAGGCTGCCTGTTTTCTGGTTGAGCACAGGCTGGAAAACCTGTGACCCTGAAGGACCTTAGGCGTTTCACCATGTTCCCAGACTCCAGGCTCCTGATAGGAGGCCTCCATAGATTTGTGTCCTTCAGTCACATAAGGGCAGCACTCCTACCCCCTCCACAGGTAGAGGACATGACCTCAGGCCACATAGGCTCAAGACAGATCTCCAATTTAATGAGGTACCAAAAGGCCAGAAGGACTTATTTAATTAAGCATCCCTTCCCAGACACTCCTCCCTACAAAAGGTATTTAACCTCAGGCCCACCCTGAGAAAACGGTACAGTTTTTATTCATCTACTTTCCGCCATGACAATAAAAGCCTTAAAACCATGGACTGCTGCTTCTCATCGGGATCAACCTGTGGGGAGCCATAAAGAAGGCCTTCACCTACAGAGCTGCCCACCAAGCCAAGCCATCCAAGTCCCAAGGGACCCAGCCAGAGCACTTTTCCTCTCTCTGCTTCAGCTGCAGGCTGGATCCACCAGCTGGCGGGCCCCCACTCCATTCTGCTGCTCCCAACGATGCCTGGGTCCCCAAGAGCCTGAGAACCAGATGGCCCTGGCCTTTCCTGCAGGCCCAGTGACCCCTGAGCCAGCTCTGACAGTCTCCAGGGACCTCAGACTAAGCTTTCCCACCGTCAGAGCGGTGTTCCGAGGCTTCACATAGCCCGACTCCCGCACCTGCCTGGTGCCAGTGTGGAGTAAGCGCAGTCAAACTTCCCACATCCTGCCTCTCCTAGCAGCCCTACCTCCATGGTGGGGCAGATGGGGGACCCCACTTAATGCAAACCCAGAGAGCTCCTTAGCTCTTCCATTTTGTGAGGTTGTAGCTAGAAGAGAGCAGTCTACTAACCAGGAAGCCCATGGAGTCCAGAGTTATGACAAGTACGTCTCTATTGTTTATTACGTACCTATTTGGGCTAACCATGCTAACCATGCGGACTAAGGAATTCTCTTAAAGATAGTGAGAAACAAATGGAAGGTGGTCTTGGGGCAAGTGAAGAGGTGTTTCATGTCAGAGCTTAGCGATTTCTGTTTTTATTAAAAAACCAATTACTAAATGTTCCTGGCTTCCTAGGCCATATGGTCTCTGTTGCGGCTGCTTAGCTCTGCTGATATGGCACAAAGCAGCACAGTCGGTGTGTGAACGAAGGAGCATGGCTGTGTTCCAATAAAGCTTTATTTATGGACACCCTAATTTAAATTTCATATAATTTTATGTGTCAAAATATTCATCTTTTAATTTTTTTCTAGCCAATTAAAATGTTAAAAACTGTCCCCTCTGTTCATCTGTTGCCTAAAAACAGGTGTTGGAGAAAACTTGGACTTTGGGCCACGGTTTGCCAAGCCCTTGTCTGTCTCCTATAATTAAGGGCCCTGAGAACCTGCCATAGTCCACAGGCGTGACTTCTTGCTGCCAGGCCTGAAACATCTCTACTGCTGAAGGTTGAAGACATTTCCTTTATGGAAGAGGGAGGGGGAAAACAGAGTCTGTCTGAAATATGAATAGACCTTTTGGAGTTACACTGTAGCCCTTAAAACTTAGGTTTGAATTAGCACAGTTTTTAAACCATTTAAAAACACTTGCCAGTTTATAAAGTGTGCATGCTTCAGTTCCGTCCTTCTATCACTTGGAGGCTGATATTTTTATGTTATCTTCATTGATGAGGAGAACATTCCTGAACAATGACAGCCTGAGGCACCATTGTTTGGCAAGAGCTGGGTACTTCACAGATGAACTAAATTTTCTGTTCTCCTACACTGTTTGAACTTAGGATCGTTTACTGGGCATTTACATATACCTAGCATTCTGCTGGAGAAGAAATGCAGTGTAGCCTCAGGCTCAGGGAGTTTAGATGTCATTGGGGAAATACCCAAGACCATGGCTTTTTTTTTTTTTTTTAAAAAAAACTATAATGGGAGAGTATGGTACTCCAGGAACTCACAAGAGGACCCTCAATCAGCCTTTCTCTGGACTAGCATGCCTCTCAGGACAGCAGAGGAAGAGGAATAGGTTTGATAATGCTAGTGTCTGGAAATTGGAACAGTGTACCAAAGCCTGGGGGTGGGGTCGGGGGGAGGGGGATGAAGAAGGGAACAACCTCACCAGATCTGACTGCCTGCTGTGGCCTGGTTGCCAAGCAATAGCATTCTCTGATCCAGTCCTGTTTCCTCCACTCAGAACTTTGATAAGTGTTAAAGATAGTGAGACAGTACCTTCAGCTGAACCTGCAAAGTCCACTCAGCTCCCCTGCCTCAGGCTGGCAGGGCCCTTGAGAACAGGTTTCCTTTGCTCTCTCAGCCGTAAATGAGATCTACAGCGCTGGGATGGAGTGAAGACCCAGTTGCTTGTTATTTCTGGGACCCCTTGCATGAAATATAGGCTGCATAGCATCACCTGTCAGATAGGGTGGTTTTTGTTTCATTAAAAATAAAACAGAAAACCCTTTGAGCAATGGTGTTGAAGAAAATCTGGAGAACAGCCCTCCTCCTTTTCCAGGGAACCATGTCAGGATGTCCAAGGCAGAATTGATGAAAGAATTTTTGAAGCAGTCAAGAAAAGAAAATGGCCTAGGCTTCAGGGAAGTCGGCATCAGAACTGAGGAAAGGAAATAAGCTCCCCCTCCCCGCAACATGTCTGTTCCCAAAAGCAGTAGTTCTGATGGTTAACTTTTAACAGCTGGACTTGCTTGAATCATTTTGGTCCAAGCTAGCTATTCTGTAAGAGAAAATGGTGACAGACAAATGCCTTTTCTTCTAGAGCCAGTTAATAAGTGACTATTAAGTGTCCTCTGGGACCATCACCATGTCACTGTAGTGGGGGTGGGGTGGGGAGGAGGATCTAAAGGAGTGAATGACAAGCAAATGACTACCCTGTCTCTCAAACTCAAGTCCAGCAGAAGGGTTAGACAAGAGCACCAATTAAGCACAGGACCAGAAGAAGGTAACAGATGATTAGGAAAAGGGAGGCACCCTTAGAGTAGAGCAGTCACAGGGAGGCTTTCTGGGAGGAGAGCTTAGAATTTAGATCAGCGGAGAAAATTAGAAAGGCATTTAAGGAAAGGCAAACAGCAGGCAATGAGACACCCCCTCATAGTACTAATGGCAGTCAACACAGAGGAACTTTATTGTTCTTGTTCATTGAGAAATTTGAGCCTATCCAAGTCGAGTTACTCATCTTTCCTCCACCAAACCTTTATATTTCTGGCATCCATATCCAACTGTCTTCCCTTCTGATATTGATGGAGGAAGTACCTCTTCTCTGACCGAAAGCTCTCAATTGTCTCTCCAATTTTATCTTGCTTTGTTCATAGGGCATTGGCCTCCCAAGTCTCCTGCTCTGCTTCCTCTCCTCCAGGCACCAGTTTCCTCTTTTATGTCAGCACATTCTGATAGTATAAAGACGTACCCTAGCATCACTTATTCTAAAACAACTCTACCAGTAGCATACAGCCTTTTCTTGGTCAGCTCCAGTCATAATGCTTTGCTAAAATAACCACAATAATATACAACAGACGTGTAGGTGTATGTTCCCTCTAGGGTTCTACATATCTAAGTGAAACCTCAGCTATAGGTTATGAATGTTACTTACTCTTCTTCATCCAGAGGCTGCCCAAAGTCTATTCTCATGGGAAAAGGCATGACAAAGAAGGCACAAGCTCAGTCAGTTTCGAAGTTCTGGCTATATCTCTGCTCCCATTAAGCTATGTTGAGTCACTGGGTCAAGTCTAGCATTCATAGGTAGGAAACAGAGCCCACCTGTGGAACTTGAGGAAAGAGTCTTTGCTCAACAATAATCATCAACCTTTCCTCGATCTTATGTCACCTTCTCTGTTTCTTTTGGCAGAAAAAATTCTAGAAATGATTTTGTTCACAGGGTCTCACTAATTTTTCACCGTTTGTTCCTTCGTCTCATCCCAGTGGTCTCTGCACCAACATCTGCACCTATGCTTCTCTCCCCTCTTAGTCTTTTTGGACTGCTATAATAGAATGCCACAGACCAAGTGTTTATACATAATATATAACAGAAGTGCATTTCTTGTGATTCTGACTCTTGAGAACTTTAAGAGCAAGGTACTAGTATATTTAATGTTTGGTGAGAGTCTACTTCTAGGTTCCTGCTATTTCACTATAACTTTAGGTCGGGAGAGGGTGGAAAAAAATCTCTAGAGTTCCTTTTATAGAGATGTTGATCTCCTTAAAGAGGGCTTCTAATAACCTTTTCAAGTCCCCACCTTCTAACACTATTGCATTGAGAGTTAGATTTTGGTATAAGCTTTAACAACAGGGAGTTAGGATATTTGGTAAGGTGAGATAGGAGGACTGCTCAGAAGTGCAAGGCTAGCCTGAGCTATATAGTTCATTTCTGACCATAATGGACTACAGAGTAATTCACTCCTGTGAAACAAAAAAATGAATTTGGGGGACACAAATGAAATTTATGGCAATCATCTCTGTTGTTGGATCAGTAGATGTATCTCTGCTCTCACCTTATATTCTCCACTCTCAGTAGCTGCCCCTCCTTGTCTGTGCCTCCTACTTGTCTGTGCCTCCTAATCCCTTGTCTGTTTTTTTTTTTTCCTGGACTCCAGCCCAGATGTAGCTAAGAACTTGGTCTAGAGGTCCCCTCTTTTCTTTCTTTTTTTCTTGATTCCTGTCTCCCCAGTTTAGAACACTCCTATGCTGATAACTAAGCACATGTCTCTTGAATAGTTTTCTCTGAATTTCATTTTTCTATTCATTTGGATACCATGTTTAGTTCTCCAATTTCAGATAACCCAATGGCACTGTTGTTCTGCCGGCTACAGTTTACCCTCTTTACGTCCTCTGACATAAAGCTCTTTAAACAGACTATGCTGGCCCTGCCTCAGAGCCTTTGGGGACATCGTTTTAGCTAAGAAAGTGGCGCCCCCAACCTTTTCCCAATGACTGGTGCCTTGTCATCTTCCAGACCATGTGACCAGGTGACACTAACCCGGACAAGCCTTCTTTGACCATTCTTCCTAACGGAGGCCACATTCTGCCTCGTTATTTTCTGTGTCAGTCTGAGGTTTCTACCAGTTACCAGAAGTCATTCATCCTAATTTTATTTTCTTGTATTTTACTTATCTCCCGAGCTACCCTTTATAGCACATTCTCTGTGAATCTACATTGAATTGAAGACATTCAAAGGTGTCTGAAGATTGTCCTGTCTGTAGGCTGTGCACCCATGGAATTACTAGCTTGCATACAAAAAGTCCACCAGCACCAATCACTGCTTGGAAAGAACTAAAGAGTAAACCTCATTTGTATGTTCACTAATCCATCCCCCTTTTGTGGGACTGGGGACTCAATCTAGGGTCTTGAGTAGTCAAGGCAAGCTCTCTACCACTGAGATGCATCCTTGGTCCCCCCTGGTCTTCTTTGATTCACACAAGATAGGGTCTAAAACTTCAAGTGGATGCCTGAAATCTTGGTGAGTACCAAACCCTGTCCATAGTCTGCTTTTTCTATACACATATACTTATCTCAAGTTTAATTTATATATATTATACAAGGAAAGGGATTAACAATTTGCCACAGATCCTAGCAGCCATGTGATTGTTTTTCTTTTCTGCCAACTACTTTTACATTTGCACTTAAAGGAAACCATTCTCTCCTTCACCCCCAGGCTTCTCTTTGGTGTATTTGAATTGCCAGCGGTGATGCTTCTATATTTCAAGTCCATTATTAACTGAAAAAAAAATTACTTGAACATTATCATGGCAATGCTAGGAGAGCAAATTGGATAGCATGATAGCTCCTGAGTGAGTAAGAGCAACAGCCTATATGGCAGGGATGCTCTAGACAGAGGTGTGAATTGCATCCTGGGAGTGTGTGTACAGCAGAGCAACATATGATCTAAAACACATCATTTGTTTATCTCTTAATTTGAAATCTTCGATTTAATGTTTTAAGACCTTAGAGTAGTTATTAGTGAGATCACACAGCTGACAAGAATCATGTTGAAGGAGGAAGAGTTTCTTTTGGTTCGGAGTTTAAGAAAAACGTGTAGTCAATCATGGCAGAGAATGGCATGGAGTCAGGAGCCTGATGCATTGGATACATTCATTGTCTTCTCAGTCCTGGACAGAACATGGGCTCCAAAAAACTCGAGATCTTCCTCCAGGGATCTACTTTCTCCCATGAGGTTCCAACTCCAAAAGATTCTACAAGCTTCCAAAACAGCACCAGCTGGCTGGCTGTAGGGGGATGTTCAAACACATGAGCCTGGAGGATACGTTTTACGTTCAGACTACAACAGGCCTTCCTGGCTGGGGAACTGAAACCGCTGACACGGAGCCACAAATAAGCTGAGAAGTACTGTGTTAATAACACCTTCCACGTGTTGTTAGATAAAACAGATTCAGCTGAAGATATTACTAAATTGAGAGTGCCTTTTCCTCTGTGTGGCTTCTTAGTTAACATATAACATGTACACTCAAGTGGGTTGATTTCCTTCCATTAGTGAAGAAACCACTAATATCCTTCATGGAACTCCTCCCATCGTGGCTGCAGAAGCTGAGATTCAGAGGGCTGGAGACACCCTCAAGGTCACATTCTTCATCCGTGGAAAGGCCCAGGGAGATGGGAAGGGAAAGGCCAGGATTCTTGGGAGCTGAACACTGTGGTGATAAAGAACTTGACAGTGAAGACAGCAGGGAGCTGCTCAGGGGCCTGGTTCTCGGCTGTGGCCTTGTGCTGATTTTCATGATTTGAAAGCTGTGACACTTAGAAGGTAGCGGTAGGCCGAAGAATTCGTATCTGAGTCAGTGAAAATAAAAAAGCTGTGGCCAGGAGAAGAGGGCGGTCCCTGTCATAAAGGCCCTACAGTGAAAATCTCATGGCCAGGTTGATTTGACAGAGAACATGTGGCACTCATGGGCTGGAAATGGGTGCTTCAGTCAGAGAGACAAGGAAGCCCAGAGGAGTTAATGAGGGGTCACAGTCACAGTCATAGCCACAAATAGAAAGAAAATGAAGTGTTCTAATGAGCTCCCTCCAGTGGAGTGGGTAGGCAGGAAGGGATAGTGTGACAGAGGCAGCTGAGCTTGCAGTGGAGCTAGTGTTTCTGGATCCTGTGGTATTGAATAGATAGGTGTTCAGACTGGGGTGTGGCTTGAGATGACAGCCCTGCTTTAACCAGTGTGGCTTCTGCCATGCTCCAGTGTCTTGCTGCAGCTGGAGGTTTTTTACCTCTTGACTTGAGGTTGACCTCTCCTCTCACTGTTTTGGGGAGGGGAGTTTGGAGGCTGTAGAGGTTATACTTGAACATCAAACTCTCTACTCTGGAGCCTCCTTCACTGTCTTGCTAGCCCTTGTGTATCTGATGTCAAAATGTTCAGGAGGTCATGGATTGCTTTTGGAGATGCCTAGGAAATAAGAGACAAAGGAGGAGAGACCACAGGTCTGATTCCTAGTTGGACAAATTAGTCTGGCATGGTTGCATGGCATCAGGTGTGCAGATGCCTCTGTGTGCCTATGGTTCTGGCAGGTGAACAGTTCTTGAATTGTGTATCCAAATCCTCTGGCTGGCTAGCCCATTGAGGCTCTTCTCAAATCCCAAGTCTTCCTGTTTCTGATATCTGCTCTCTGTCAGGGCATACTCCCAACTCACCAGTTTCTGTGGTTTCGTGCTTTCCTACTCATGGCTCACATCCAACACACTGACATTATCCGTCTTATCTCAAGGGCTCACCGTCTCTCTCAGCCTCAGTTCCACTTGGAGACTGCTTCCTCCTCCGTAAGTGGGAGGGTAGTGATGCACATTTCCTGGCTTTCTGTTGTGGATCAAATGAGTATCCAATGTGAAAAGGTGCCTCTCATGGAGGCTGGGCCCGGGCTTTTGGGTAATATGAATTACCCAGGGCTGAAATTCTGCATTGAGAAGTAAGGCTGAATTGAGAAAAATGGCCTCTGAATCCAGGATTCTTTATCCTCTATTCTGACATTTGTGTTTGACCTCTAGAAATCTCATGTCCTAAATCCCCTCCCCTCCAAGTTGTCAATTCCTGATCCCTCAGGCTTGCAGCAAGATTTTGGCAAGCCCTCTTTACTTTTACTATTTAGGCTTCTCTAGCAGCATGTGGTGTAGGCACCAAGGCCACATAACTGCCCTGTTCTCAGATTCACAGGAGGAATGGGCATAACCTGGCCTGGAGACCGAGCCAGCCCATGAAGCATGCTTTGGTATAGTAACATTTAGCCAGGGACCTCACTTTTTCAGAGAGGTAGCAGACCTGAGCCCAGTTGATTCGGATTCTATGCATGTGGCTGCAATGCCCACCTTGTGCCAGGCTTGCAGTAGTTACTGGGCAGAGGTGAGAAGTGGGTGAAGGATGAGATCAGACGAGCCCCAAAAACTAGAGGCTCCCCAAACTAAGCTGTCTTATCATCTTCCTGCTTCTGTCTGTTTTTTTTAACTGGATCTGACAGCAGGAAATGATTAGACTGGGCAGCTCGTTAAGGATCATCGATTAACTACATCCCCATCATCAGGTACCTTGAAGAAAAAAGCCAGACCATGGTACCCATAGAAGAGTACTCAGTTTTACCTTCAGTGAGATGTGGTACCTGGCCCTCTGCATCTTCGGGTCATTAATCCCATTGTTTGAAAGCATGTAAGCCTGTAAGCCTGCCTACAGAGTCCACTCTGCCCCATGTTATGGTTAGCCTGCAAATAGGTGGGTAAGACAGTCAATCATCTCAGTATACTTTGGTTTTTCTAGGTTTATTACTGAATATCCTGAATCCTAAAAATTGCTGGGTAAACTGAACTGTCAGTTACTCTTCTTCCTCCTCCTCCTCTTCTTCCTCTCCTCTTCTTCCTCCTCCTCCTCTTCCTCCTCCTCCTCCTCATCATCATTGTTGTTGTCACCATCATGACTGTCATTGTCACCAACTGCCACTGCCATCACCACCATCAGCAACAGCAGCACCATCATCACCACCACCACCATTTTCTTCACCACCATCATCACGACTACCACCACCACCACCACCATCTCTCTTTCTCTTCTTTCCCCTTCATATTTTCCACATGCTAGTATGTTTGTCACACACTGAGCCTTCACGAGGTAGGTCTTACCCTCTAGAAAGCCAGGGCAGGAAGGTCAAGGCCATAGTTCATTCATACCATCAGCCCTTCTATTTTTACATTTTCTTAACACTCAACTTTATGCTTAAGACTTACACCAACTCTCTGCTAAGACTCTCTTTATCCTCTAATCCTGGAAGTTGGTTTCCTTCAAGCCTCTACTTTGTCCTGGTATGGTCTATAGCATCATCTGTGACTGTGACTCTTTGGTTGTCAGAACCTCTGATGATTTAGGCCAGTCTTGTTCTTTATCTCTCTTATGCCAAACTTCTAAGAGCTTGAAGTGTTGTGCTTAAATGCCAACAACAGGGAGAACTTGAAAATATCTCTCTTAATCCCATGAGATTTCAATGACCCATCCATCCTACCTGCCATTCAATGCCCCTCTTGTGGTGTATCCCGTTGGACAGAAAGTATCCCTTTTTCCCACTGTTAGCACTGTCTGCAATCTCCTGCCTGAACAGGACCTTGTCTGGTCCTAGGTTCTGCCATCCTTGAGACTTCTGGTTAACTATAGCTGATGCTTAGGTGGTTTTATTAGGATGAGCTCCCATTAGTCTAAGGTTATAGAAGTCTTTGCTCCTTGCCCTATTAACACGACACATGGTTTATATAGCCGTTTAATATAAGTTTGAGCATCCCATAGCTGGGAAGATAGATAGACCACAGAGAATAACATCTTGGAATCCAAAGGCATGTATAAGTGACTTTTGGATAGGGTGGGCTCGATTAAAATCAAATTGATTTAAATCATGATGTGAATCACTAGTCAGGAAGAGTCGATTAAATCAATACTTTCCCTTCAAAAATGCATTCAGTTTTGATACAATTTTAATGCACAGGCTCCCCAGCTCCGACAGAGATAGATGGGGCTTTCATTTTTAGAAGTTACATAGCATGCATTTTTAAGCTGTGATTTATTTTGACATTTTCTTGAATCAATTTTGCAGCCACGTCTGAGTTTTGAGTGATGACTTGGTTATTTTATTTACTAAAGCTAATCAAACAAATGTGTATAATTTCCTCAACAAAATAAGCATGTGCACTTTCGAATGTTTAACTATTTTCTGCTGTAAATTTAAAAATGTGTTTTTGCTGAGATAAATTAGACTGTTTCAGACAGATCCAACCCCAAACACTTGTGCCAGTATATTTTGGGAGTTAACCCAGACTTTTCCATCCTGCCACACTTATTTACAAGTTAGGAAGGAAAGGGAAGCTTTCCTATGTGTATTCCCAAACTATTTTTAAGTGTAGACTGAATTACAGTCCCCTTCTTAAGAAGATACACTTCCTCCATGCAAGAATTAGTAGCTACAGTTATAGACTTGACATCCGTCTTAATCATGGTTGTGGGTCTCTGTGTTTGACTGCTGCCAGCTTCTGGTATGACCTTCCTCATGCCTGTCAGTACCTCTTGTGATGAACTGAGCCTTGTCATATCAGAAACAAAGTTTTCTTCACTGGACCAGTTGGATTTTATTTTCAGAAAGTGTTTTTAAATCAATACCAAATTTTTGGATCAGGTACAGTTTTACTGCCACTGAAGGCTTAGTCTCAGGATGTTGGGACAGGAGCCTCCCACATTTCCTAGGAGACCTGGTAAATGTGTGTGAGCTTAGAGATGTGCTGATATATTTTCCTGAGCCTCATGTTGTGTTCAACCCCATGACTTCCCCAATCATGACATAGCTGCATCTATTTTCTCAAAAAAAAAAAAAAAAAAAAGAAGTGAACCTGCCTTTGATCCCACCTTTTTATACACTTATAAGCCAGCGATTCTCAACCTGTAGCTTGTAACCCCCAGGAGTCACTTATCAGATATCCCATGTATCAGATATTTATATGATGATTCGTAACAGTATCAAAATTATAGTTACAAAGTAGCAATGGAATAATCTTATGGCTGGGAATTATCACAACATGAAGAACTGTATTAAAGGATCACAGCATTAAGAAGGTTGAGAACCACTCTTCTAGGTAAATAGAGCCCTAACCTGGTTAGAGAGAACACAGGAATATCTAATCTTGTCTTCAGATGAGTACTTAAAACCTAAGAGACCCACATGGTTCTCAAAGGCAGGACTGGATCATTTCTCCCTTTTGTATTTCATGCCAACTGTTATTTTTCCCATTTCTTCGAAAAACAAAAATAAGAGCTGAATTTTCAGCTACAAATGGCTACCTATTGCTCAATTACAGTTGATGTTTGCTGGACTCTTACAGGGAGGTACTCCAAGCTTAGTGGAGTGGACGCCACACGGTTCTCTGGCTGTGATACTGGAGGTAGATACTAAACAGAGACTTTCTAGCTAAATTCGAATTTTATACAATGAACCAGTGTAAATATATCCCCTGTGTGACTTAGATTGCACGTATGCTATACATTTATATAATTATTATCTTAAATTTTTGGCAAGGGTGTCCAGCATTTTATCTAACAACCTCATTGTCCCCATCACTCAGGCGAATGTGTTGTGTTTTGTTTTCCATGAAACTTTAAGGTGCTGAGTACCAGTCTGCTTAATACCTTTTGGCTAATCCTTTCACTGTATCATACATCTGTTTTTCTGTGCCCTATTGTGAAAAAAAAAAAAAACCCTTTCTGATCAGCTCCAACTTCATGCACTGTTTTCATTAACATGTACCCTTACCTCTCTTTGTGTGGCTATAGAGATACCTGCACTGCTTATGCCTGCTTAAGTCAACCTGGACAGGTTCAGGTCTCAGGAACCTAGCAAAACCCAGGATCTCCGGAGGAAGGAGCAGTGCTGTGCTCTGCTCTGCTCTGCTCTCCTCTGGTTATAGAAGGAAGATCTTATATCTGGAGGTCCACCAGAGGTAGTAACAGAGATTGGGGTGTGCAGAGCAGCATGAGGTGTGTGGTGCTAATGAGATCTGTGACCTAAGGAACCTGGGGAGACACTTTGCTGGCTGTGGGAGCCTCACCTGGAAGCCATTTCCCCTTGATGCATGGGTTTCCAATAGAATGAGAATCGCATCCTGTCTGTCTTGTCCCAGTCAGCTTAGGCAGGCATGAGCCATCCAAGTGTCAGGACAACCACACAAAGAGACCTAAGGGCACATGTTAATGAGAACAGTGCATGGCACAAAATCAGAGCTGCTCAAAGCCCTTGGCTCAGACAAGCTAGTACCCCAAAGGAGTAGTCAGCCAAGCCAAGTAAGATAGCATACATTTCCATGTTTTATTTTTCCCCCAGAATTAAGAATAGCCTTATGCTGGTGTCTGGCTCGCTCCTCTTCCTCTGAATCCTGTCCTTATACCCCAAGCTTATCTGCTCCTCTCCAGGCTCTGGAGCAACAGTGCCCTGAGATGAAGCCCATGCAGCATGTTTTCAATGGTCCTGAGTTTGCAGTCCTGCCATCCAGTACCTGGCTGCTGCTGGCCAGTATCCTGTCCCTGGCCTCTATCACAGAAGCCTGTGCCATCTCTGATGTTACTCTCTGGCCTGGGCTCTTACCAGGTTGTGTGGCTGTGACAGGTTTTCTTGCTGAACCCTGAGTGAACAGTTCAGCCTCCAGGGCCTGAGAGTCCCCAAGCGTCTTACTCCCACAGGGCTGTTCCCCAGAAGTTGTATAAGTTGGCTCTGTGCTCAGGGTTAGTGGGACTGATCGATCAGGTTCAGTGGGTGGATTGAGAAATCTTTAGAGACTAAGCACATCAAGCCTGGACTGCTTTCATAAGAAACTCAGCCCTCAATCCTGTATCATAAGGCCACCAGCATGGCTTTAACTCTGAACACAACTTCCTGGTAACCTTAAAAACAATAGGGTTTTCTTATCAATCCGTGTTCTTTTAATAAGGCAAAGGCTGATTAAGATGGGGAGGGCATGACTAGGTGAGTTTAAGATTGTCTACCATTATCAAACCTAATTACCATCTCGAAAACCTTTCTGGAACTCTGAGAGTCATCCACAAAGTTCATTACCATTCCAGTTTTTTTTTTCTTTCTAATGAGCCTGAACTTTCTCTGCCACAGCTTAAGGCTGATACTCTTTAGCTGTTGTCCCTATTGACTACTGAACGTAATTGGTCTCGGGCTTTTTTCCAGCCTCCTACTTTTAGACCCAGCACTGTCTTTACTGAAGTCATTCCTTTCTCAAGATCACCCTGCCCCTCGGGTTTTTCCTGCATTGGCACCCCTCTCTCCTGCTTCCAGCTGGTATGTGTGTGTGTGTGTGTGTGTGTGTGTGTGTGTGTGTGTGTGTGTCCCCACCCTCCTGAGCCTCATCCTCCACTGACTTGGGCTTCACAGCTCCATTTGTAACCTGGGACCTGATTTCCCCTGCGCACTATGTGATGAATCTTGATCAGGTGCCTCTGTAGTGCACAATTGTCCATTGACCTTGCCTTTAACTGAGAAGTTACACATTCACAGGGGAGAATAGGAGAGGGATGCAGCTACCCTGCTAATTACAGAACGAAACCCAAAGGTAATACGTTTGAGTGAGGAATGTGTGTATTTTGCTGGTGCTCGAGGGGGAAAAGGCTGTTTAATTAGAGATGAATAAGGAGACAAATCAAGATTCCTGGAGAGGTTGAAAAGGGACTTCTGGGCATTTTCAATGTCGTTATCAGATGATCTAACTGTTTATCATTTATAATTTGAATTTCCAACTTGGGTTTTCATTTGATAAAGGAACCCTTCCACTTTGGAGGTTAGCAACAGCAATGGAGACAGGAAAACAACATATTGAAAAAGGAGAAAATAATTTTCTGTGATAACAGAAATGAAAAGGAGACTAGTGAGGGAGACTGATGAGGAGCAGAGATCAACCTAGAATCAATATGGGGTAGGTCACCATGGGTTTACATAGTTTCGTGACATTGACCACCTTACCTGGACAAATCATTTGTACCCATTTTGCTCTTCTGTAAAATGGGTGACACAATGCTTCCTTTCACACTATGGGAATCACATGCAATGATATTGTACTAATAACACATTTTCTATACTAGCTAGTGAACAGAAGCTATAAATTATCATGGGATTTTTATTTTCCAAAGAGGTATAAATGGCAAGACTTCACTCAGAACTACTTCAACTCTGGCTACTATCACAAGGGAATACTATAGCATTGTACAAAGTTCAGCATGCACCTAAAAATCCTTCAATGCTTAGAGAGTTTAATGCTGCCTGGTGGTTGTGACCCTCTAGCTGCAGGAACGTTAACCTCCTATTTCATTTTGACCAATCTTCATTTATGCCTGTTGCCCCAGAACTTCTTTTCATTCTTAGAAGTGTTCCTGTTTGAACGATAAGTTATGTAGTTCCTTAACTAGTAATAGAGTATTAATGCATTGTGCTTATGTGTATACAGACATGTGATAAGTGGCTGTGTATACTTTCTGCCTCTTGTTTCCTTTCCACTAGCAATAGTGATCCAACATCTCTCATCACAGGATGTTGGTGGCCTCTTCCTACAGAAGTCATCTTGATAGGGGTTGTCCCTGATACTGTTTGCTGATCTACTTGCCTCCAGTAATGGTGGGCTGAGGGAGTGGAGGAATAGGGGACTATCCATAGAAGAGAGGTATTTCTGAGGTGGTGCTGTGACTGAGTGTGGCTAGGCATCCTTGCCTGTTATGTAGCCTCATGTCTTTTTTCTGGGTCAATCACAGATCTTCTGAGTTCTAATCTTATGAGACAGAAAATGTGGCTAATAAGATGGACCTCAAGGGCTGGCTGGAAGAATTGTGCCGCAGAAGCTCAGGAAATGCCATCGCTAGTCAGGATGTCAGTCAAAATCAGTTCGCTGATTTTGGCAAACTGAGGGTGTGTGAGAAATAACAGGTTTAGGTAAAGGATTGCTGTGAACCTCCTTACTGTCTGACCATGGTTTCTCTACAGAAAACTCAACTGTAAAGCCAGTGTTCTGCAGAATGTCTTCCGTGTGGTAAGAAGTATCACAGGAAAAGAGATTAGAGTTGAATCTCCACCGAGATAGGATGCTGTCACACAATCTTACTTGTTAAAATCATTAATTCCCCACTAAATTACCTGTTTCTGAGCTGGCAAGCCATCTCTGAGACTGAAGGCACTTACTGCTAAGGCTCAAAGCCTAAGTTGGGTTCCTAGGTTCCATATGGTAGAATGAAAGAGCCAACTGCCTCTTGTAGGTTGGCTTCTGACTTCCACTCATGCATTTCTGTGTACATACACATACACATACACATACACATACACACACACACACACACACACACACACACACACACATACATATACACGTAAGTAAATCAGTACATGAAAGTTCTAAAAGGCGATGAGTTAAGTTGCTAGATTACAACTTCCCATCTCCCTTATGTAGAGAAGAACAGCTGGATGTCTCTGGTTTCAGAGAGTTTCACCTTCTCCTTCCTATGGTAACTGCGCAGGATGATGCATTTGTGTGCCTCCTGTTGTGTAAACCTGTCGCGGTCACTTTATTTCATAGCCTTGGCTATCAGGACCTAAAAAGGCAGAAGGGTTATCTTCCCACACTTTCAGGTGACACCTGACTGTAATGAATGGTCAAGAAGAGGAGACTCACTGAGCAGGACAGCTGTCTAAGGAGGTGTGTGCAGTATCACATCTCTGAGCCCTGCTACCAAGTGTCTTCATAGCTCTTCCAGCTGTCTTTCATACAGAGTGGGCTCCAGGGCTTTGGGTAACCTGGACTTGCTATAGTTAAGACCACTCTGGATAGTCAGTGGATTGATGGAGCCTAGTTGTCAAGAAATACTTATTAAAGTAAGTGTCAAGCATCAGGTTGAGCTTGGGGAATGCTGTGTTACACAGCTTTAGAGTGCATCCGACCTGCAGCCTCTGGGCTGCCTGTCTCAATGGATGATTATGAATGTGGTCCAACACCAAATCATACACTTGCTTAAGCTGTTGTGAGGTATTTAGGGAAGGGGCATCTTTATCTTGAAATTCAGTAGTTCTGTTTTCAATGCTGATGACCTGTGCAGACGACGTTCTCATGTTACGATAGGAATCCAATTGGACACTGATTGTAAGGAGCTCAGATGCTGCATCTCCAGCCCATCAGTGTTGTTAAAACAGTCTTTTGTATTTCCTCTCTAACTCCTGCTTATGCATTTAGAACCTGTTAAAGTTATAGAAGACAGGAAGGAGGAAGGGTCCCTGACCCCCCACCTTCCAGTGCTGAGGGTGGAATGAACCTAGTGCCCATGCATTCCAGGCAAGTACGGTACCACTGGGTTACATCTGGTAGTCCTGAAGTGGGTCTTCTTACTGTGGGCTCTGGACTTCTGCCAGCCTTGAAGTGAAGTCATGTTATTCAAATGGAATATTTGTGATTCAATAATCAATTCAATAGCAAAAGGAAAAGAAGCTTCCTGCCAGTCCTGACGGAGTAAATCAACCTGAAAGCAGAGGAGCAGCGGCTCCTAATAGCTCTTGTAAACATGCTGTCACTCCTGGGGCTGGGCCCTGGCCAGCCGATGCTCTCCTGACTCCTCTCTGCTTCTGGGAAGTGCCTGCTATCCAGCTGTGACATGCGCTCTGCATCAGTCAAGAGATACTTTTCAGACCTCAAGTCTCCAGGACCCGGAGATCATTTCTGATTGTTTCCGGCTCACTCAACAAACCTTTTAGGAGGTTTCCAGGTAGCTGGAGGCTCAAAGCTGTGTGAGGCACATTTGCATATAGAAGATGCATAGGGAATGGCCAAAGGGGGGTAAGGTCCCTGATGTGTGCTGAGTTTTACATGTGCTATGGTTGATGCTCCCTCCATTTTCCCCCAGTAAGCTCCATTCAGAGATAAGGAAACTAAGGGATGCAGAACCATGACTTTTCCAAGGTCACACAGCTGAGAGCTGGATCCAGTGCTGACCCTGCACGGTAGTCTCACTTAAAATCTCTTTCATGGCTTGCATGCAGATGTGAGGACCTGAGTTTTGAATTCATGAAGCCCAACACAATAGCACATGTTTGATATCCAGCATTTTTATGACAAGGTGGGAAGTGGAGACAGGAGAATTCCTGGAAGTTCAAGGACCAACTAGTGTGGTTGTAAGAAGAGAACAAACAGACCTTGTCTCAAACATGGTGGAAGGCAAAGCCTGACATCCAAGGTTGTCTTCTAACCTCCAGAAGTATGCCTTGGCACTTGCTGTCGTAGCCTCTGTCCCCATACATCATATATCTGCCCACCCCCGAACGCACATAGACACATTTCAAAAACAAAATATCTTCTATCTTCTCCAATCACCCCCTCTCTATTCCTCCTTCACACTACGGTCATTCCTCACCCACACTGACTTCTTCCAGAACCCCCCCCCCCAGTGCAGCTGGTGCCAATGTAAAACCCCACTACATCCAGGAAACTTGCACCTAAATAGGAAGCCAGTGGAATAGAGAAGCCTTCCAGGGATGAAGCATGAGGCCCTGCATGGCAATAGAGAGCCTGGTCAAAGCCACTGTCATCTCTCTCCTAGTTAAACTGGCCTTTCCTTTTGCCCACAGAGGCCCATGAGCCTTTAAAATGTGAATCAGATCAAACTCATCTCAGGCTTTATGGGGGACAATCAGTTCTCTGTAGATCTCTAGGGTCAAGTATGAGCTGGCCCCTTCCTTGCTTTCTGATGTCACCTCTTGCTGGTCTTTCTTTTAGTACCTCCATTCCAGCCCCATAGAATTTGAATTCACAGCTTCCCCCCACCCCCAAAGTCTTACCTTTCTCTCATCCCAGGGAGCTATAAATATGGCTCCTAACTTCATTTCCTTTAGAAGTCCCTTCCCTGGTGTAAACCCAAGTGTTGCTGCCCCTTGTCTCCAAGCTGATTTTTCTGTGTAGGAGAGGTACCTTATCCATCTCTGTGCTAGAATACATGGCCCACGAAGGCAAAAGTCATTGCTGACTTAATGCACCATGGTGTATGACCCCTACCTAGAGCAATTCCCGGATGCAGTCAGCATACAACAAAGGCTTATCATTAAGGCGCATTCTTACAAAGGCCACATTTTGAGCCCATGAAAATTTCCAGGCATGATGTGAAGTTGATAATGTCATTGGAACCTCATGAACGTCCCATGGAGGAAGCCCTATTGATATTTCTGTTTTATGTAGAGTGGTTGCATCTCTTAGCTGGTTCACTTCAGCCCAGAAGCCTTCAAACCCTCTGCCCATATGACTAATCGCTGCCATCACTTGTCCCCTTCATCACTGGTTGTTGGTATTTGGAGAACTTTGATGTTTCCTTGCCTGCATTGTCTTCTCTGGTCAGGGCTCAGGTGCTTAAGAGCAAAGGAAAATGTACTGTGTATAGAGAACAGACTGTAGGAATGAAGCACACACAGGCAATTAGCAAGCCCAGCACAGAACTGAGAGGGCAGGTATGGTCATGCCAGGAGGAGCACTAGGCTTGGAGTCTGCTGGCCTGTGATGCGGGTTAGGCACATCGCTACATGGGGTCCTACTGCACCGCTTTCCATTTTAAGGGGATGTAGGGGAAGAGGAAATTCACCTTGTTCAGGGAACTAGTTGAAGGACTGTTTGTGTCATCTCGAGACTAAATGTTTTATAAGCTGCCTCTTTTCCAAGTGTTCCCGTCTGTAAGTCTGTGAGTCCAGTGGGAAAGGGGCAAAGCAAAGATATTTCCGTGTAGATCAGAGTAAGGCTTGTGAATGAAGAGGTGTGGGCAGGACCAGGAGGAGGAAAGAACACAGGGAAGAGGAAGCAATCATAAGGGTAAAGGGTAATGGTGAGTAGGGGAGAAACACATCTGGTGTCCGTGTGCGTGTGTGTGTGTGTGTGTGTGTGTGTGTGTGTGTGTGTGTGTGTGTG
>JANHMN010000010.1:57963063-58022474 GCA_030674055.1 Rhabdomys pumilio | reverse complement strand
TGTGTGTGTGTGTGTGTGTGTGTGTGTGTGTGTGTGTGTGTGTGTGTATGTATGTATGATGTGTGTATGTATGGTGTGTGTATGTGTGTATATGTATGTATGATGCGTGTTTATGTATTATGTATGCAGGATATGTATATGTGTGTAATATGTACATGTATATATATGCAAAATGTATATATGTATGTATATATCCATATGTGATGTATATATGTTTACAAGTATGTATGTGCATAGTGTATCATGTATGTATATTTGTATTTATGTATGTATATATGTTTGTGGTGGGTAGAAAGACTATACAAATATTCATGCTAGATTAAAGTGTCTTGGAGTGAGGGAGAGAACGTGCCAATTCTGGGCCCATTATAGGGACCATACTTGTGTCTGCTTTTTTTCATTCTAATAGGCTGCTCTCTACCCTGAGTCTCTGTTTTCTGTGTTCGTTCACACATCTTCCTCTCACCTTTCTTCTGCCCCCCTTCCTCCTTCCCTCTTATCCTTTCTCCACTGCAGGCTCAATGTCTGATGGGCAACACCTCCTTCTCCCTTCCCCCTGTGGTATCTAAATGAGTATCTATCCTTGTGATCCCAGGCAGGGCAGTGTCCTAGGTATATGGGCACACAGTAGCACAGATCCCTGCTCTTGGGTTCACACTCTGCTCTCCCATTCTGAAATGCTTAGCGATTTGAGACAGCCTGCATTTTCATTTTGAATTTTGCCCTATAAATTCTGTCATAAATCTTGCCCTACAGCTCAGAAACTTACTGTGGGATCTGAGGGAACAGAGAGGGGCCAGAATTGAGAGGAGGGTAGGGGGAGAGGAAGGGAAGTTCTGAAACTAGGACCAAATGGGGAGCAACTTAGAAACTTTGAGGGTCAGATTCATGAGAGCACTTGAGCCAGATAACTGGTTGAGACAGACACTGGTTAGGGCAACAGAGCTAGGATCTGGCTGTGTGTTTCCCCTCCCCCAGGATAAGCTTCTGTAAAGGGTGAGACCGCTTATGTTATTTTACACCAGTTTCTGATGGAAACTCCTGTGCTCACTCTGGAGTTCAGATCCAAATTCCTCTTCTTAAAGCCACACACCTCCTTTATCCTATAGATATTCTGGTGTCCTCTGGACTTTGTTCAAGAACTAGGTGGAAAAGGCCAGGTCCAGGGAGGACACAGACTGATGGTGGGTACATCCTTGCGTGACCCTGCTTCTATTTTAATTTTTCCAAGGTCAAGGAGGCTGAGCTAGTGCTGTGCTAATAAAGATGCATGGCTCCAACTGTTCCTACCAACACAGTGCCCCTGCCTGAATGGGATGCCTCTGTATTCCTTCAACATCCAACTTCTCAAACTTCTAAATTTGCATTTTTGCAATTAGGCAAAGGCCCTTGGATCATCCCCTGACTCAGTGACTTGGGCATTTGCTTACACACCAATATTTGTATGAACCTGGGGGGAAAAAAAAAACCTCAGATCTCAAGATGTAGGATTTCAAATTAAAATTGGAAGTGTGGCTCGCAGCTCTGCCCTTGTTTGTTTCGGCTGCACTGACTCGTGGCTGTCAGCTGCCTCTTCCCCAGCACACTGATAAATTGCTGCAGAGCATTTTTCAAGCTGGTACAAAATGGATGAGTCACAAGGTTTTGTGGAGTCTAACTGCAAGCTTGCTGGAGTTTGAGGTAAAATGGGCATGTAGAGGAAGATAGTCTTTCTGAAGGGGCTATCCCAGGGTCACGAGCATTTCTGTCTACAGAGAACCCAGGCTGGGCAGGGCCTGAAAGGTACTGTATTTTCTCACAGAGGAAAGCTAGAACCTAAGTTTCCCTAAGGGTCCCTAGTCATATCATCCAAAATAATCCAAAGGACCATTTTCAGAAAGCCTAATGGGTCTTGGGCTCTCACTAACTTTATGGCAGGTCCTGGAGACTAAGCAATGGCGGAACAGCCAATGTGAAGTCAGGAAGAGGGTCGTGACCATGAGGTTCAAGTGTATATCCTGCCATGCAATGTCGTAATTCCTTGGGACTTCACTCAGGTGGTGGCTTCTAGCTCATCTCTTCTGCCACAGAGGTACTAAGAAGTACTTTACGGGTGCCAAACAGAAGGACTGTCATTGCGGCAGGTGGATTAAGCTGTGCTCTTTGCCTGGGCTTGGGCCAGCCTGGTGCCGTTCTCTCCTCTGTCACTGTGCCAGCTTCTTACAGAGCCAGAGAGTCTATCAGCCCATCGGGATGGGGGAGACAAATGACAGCTGTAACACGGACTGAGCGGGATTAGATAAAACCAAAGAGCGATCACACACACCAGCAGACAGTCATTTAAAAGAAAATTCATCTCACCGCTGGCCAGAGCCTCCCCAGAAGAGAAAGACATCTTCCCGTTGCAGGTTAACATGTCCAGCTGGGTGTCAGGCTCTGGGGGGAGCTGGCCTAGTGATATGCTGGAGCCTCATGGCTCTAAATGGGTTCTCTCAGAGTTGGGGGTTGAAAGAGGAGCTCTGTGTATCCAGACCCCAGAACAGTGCATATCACCTGCCAGTCCTCTGGCCAGGTGCACTGAGCGCCTATATTTTCTCCTTTATACAAGGAGCACTATAAAAGCATTTGCTTCAAAGGGTTGTTATGAAGAATAAAAGAGGAAATACAAGCAAAGTGCTTGGCCCATAAACAGAATGCAGTAAATGACAAATATGAAAATTAGAGGGTAGATTTGGGTTGTCTAACATGGCTGAGGACAGATACACTCTAATAAATACAGCCCCTGTCACCTTCCGTGTGTAGCCTTGTAAAGAGCAACAGAGGGTTTAATGTTATTTCTGAGATATTGACCTTCTCCTGTCACTAGCCAGGAAGAAAAACAAGGAAAATAATTATTGCATTGTCTTTGTTTTTACTAAATGGCTTTATTGAACATCCCCTTAAGATCCATTTGTACCAAATGTTAAGGTCAATGTTATATATTCACAAGGTCATACTACCACCACAATATTATAGGTCATCTTGATCCTTTCAGAAAAAAAAAGGCTGCTTACATTAGCACCCCTCCTCAAGCCCTCAACTAGATCCAGCCAGCTACCAATCTCCTTCTGTTCCCATAAATTTTCCCCTTTTGGATTTTTCTCCTAAGTAGGATATTCTCTTAATGCAACCTTTCAATGGGTTTCTTAAATTGGGCATATTATTTTTCTGGCTTACCTATGCATTGGCACTTCATCTATTTTCTCTGGCAAATAATATTCCATTTCATGAGTAGTCACTTTTACGCATCACTTGATGAGGTGATGGGTGTTTCTTTTTTTTTTCAGTTTAATTTAAAATTGTTATATTCTTTCTTTCTTTTTTATTGGATATTTTATTTATTTACATTTCAGATGTCATCCCCTACCCCCATTTCCCCTCCCTAAACCCCTTATCTCATCACCCCTCCTCCTTTTTGCTTTCATACCATTTTAATTGCATGTATTAAGGTCAGTTCTAGATTGAGGTACTAGCAGTACAATAGATACAAATAGTCAAGGAACAAGTAAGACAATAAACACAAATAGTCAACGAACAAGCAAGACATTAAACCCAATTACGTGAACACTCACTGTTTCTAAGGGCTTATCGGGATAACCAAAGTATCTGAGCCTACTTCCCTGTCCTAGCCCAAAGTCATTTTCATTCTGAAGCCTACTTCTTTGTTCTAGCCTAAATTTTAGATTTCTGTCTGAAATTACTTCTTTGTTCTAGCCTAATATTTAGATTCCTACCTGAAATTACTTCTTTGTTCTAGCCTAATATTTAGATTCCTACCTGAAATTACTTCTTTGTTCTAGCCTAATGTCAGATTCCTGCCTGAAGCCCACTTCCTTGTCCTTGGCCAATGTCATATTCCCGCCAAGCACCCTATTTCCTTGTCCTTGGCCCATGTCAGAATCTTGTCAAGCAGCCCCAAAGGCTCTCCATGTTTCCCCCCTTTTTATTTCATTAACAAGACTGAGTCTGTCTTAGGTCATTCTGACAAGAATGCCTTCCTTACCCATCATGGAATATGCATGTATGGCTCAGCTGTTAAAGGCTAGGCTCACAACCAAAAATATAAGAGGAATGGGTGTTTCTTTGGACCATTTCTGGTTTATTATGAATAATCTGGCATACTTTCAGATACTCAAAGGATGTTACTGCACTCTGTTGCTGTGTTCAGGAAAGCTCTCTCTGGGTCTTTGTGTTACCTTGAGGGCTAGAGTTGAGGAGGTGGCATGGCACTGCCATGTACCTTTGGTTACTGTTCAGAATGAGTTGGCCATTAGGTACAGACCTCTCTTGCTATGTTGTCTTTGTCCTCTCTCAAAGAAGACAAAGTAATGGTATAAAAGCAAAAAGGAGGTGGGGGATGGGATAGGGGTTCTAGGGAGGGGATTTCCCCTTAAAAAGGGGAATGACATCTGAAATGTAAATAAATAAGAATCCTGTATATGGCACTTGCTGGAATAGGCACCAGTCCTGACCAGCACTTCCAGTTTTGGGAGTGTACTTGTAGCCCAAATAACTTTGGAGGTAAGATGCAGATCTGTCTGGGAGTAGTGGGAGTCCTAAGCTTTATTTTGTGATGAGAAAGGGAGACTTGACACCCATGGGAAGCACTAGATTCCAGAGCTATGGGGCAATTTTCAAGCTCTTTCTGCCTGCTTCTTCTTTGGTCTCAGATTACAGGGCCATTGATCCTGTGCATTCCCAGGCTGTCTGAGTTGCCTTAGTTATGGGATGACATTGAGCAAGGACCGCTGAGCTTTAGTCCTTCTCTGAAACACTGGGTGGAATGATTCTACCTCCTGGAACATCATCAAGTATTGAGTGAGTAGATGCTTGGGAAGACAGAACTGTGTCTGCACAAAGGGCCCTGTTCTTAAATGAGTAGGCTCAGACACCTACGTGATCCTTTGCCATAGAAACAGACTTAGAAGCTGGGTAGACTGAGACTGGGAAAGCATTCTTGGTAACAGAGACAGCAGGAACAATGCCAGGGATCCTGTCAGGTCCTCAGTTGACAGAGTTGCTCAAGCCTACTTTCCTGGGTGTGGAGTTTATCTGTCCCAAACATGTTCCAAGGAAGAAACTTGCAGACATTTGTTACTGTCTGTATAAAGCCCAGTGCTGTGCCACAAGTCTGTCTCTGTGACCCTATACTTTCATGCTTACCACGATATCTCTGGGTTTTCAGGGCCCTTTCAGGGTATCAGGGGCCCTTCACTACTTCGTTGATCACAAGGCATATGACCCATACCCTGATCCACTGTGAGGTGGGAAGACAGGAGTTCCTCCCCTTCCTTCCTTTTCTCGGTGTAGAATAATGAGTCCAAAAGGGGTTTCCCTCTGTGACTCACTTCTCTCCCATGGACATGAAGGCATCTAGGCCATAGTGACCTGGTGAGAGTGCTGAAAAGAGATGAGGTGACAGCAGATAGCATAGTCACAGAAGCAAGGCAAGGCTAATAGTGTCCAGCTGAGGGGAGAGCTTGTGGGGTGAGCAGGGAGTTGATCCCAGTCTCTTTTTACCAAGTTTGCTAAGAAGACAGAGTGGATAGTGCTGTGTCCATACCTCAGGGGCAGCATTGTGGTGAGTCTGCCTCACCCAGGCTGGGAAAATAGCTTTTCATTCTGATGAGATTTTCCCTGTGTTCCTGGAGGGTGGCCCAGATCAGGAGGCTGGAACTATATGGCCACTAGACTCCGAGTGAGCAACTAGACCCTGGAGGGCCCTGCTTGGTTCTAGCTAGGAAGCTCTGTACCTACTTCCTCAGCCCAGCTTTCCAGCTGCCCTGAACCTGGCTCTTCATGGAAGCTAATATTTGCAGCTGGTTTTATGTTTCTACTGGGGTCCTGGGAATGATGATGTCTTAGTTGAGGCACATTTCATGTCCGATTCCTGTCAGCATTTCTGACAGGATGAACCCTCATTAAAGGCTTCCCTTGTTGGCTCCCTCCCTGCTTGCACAGCCTGAGTGACATAAATAAGCCCCTGGTTTCTCTTTCACAAGCAATCTGAGACCCTTAAAGGTGCATGGTTGCTATCTCTGCACCCCCTTTCAGCCACAGGGGCTCCTCAGGTAGAGCTGGGTGAGGAATGTTGCTGTCAGAGCCCAGCCTGGCACCTCTGGCTCCTGTCAGGCTTCTGGGCTCTTTATAGCTGTGGAGGTGGTGTGATTTCCTCCTCCATCTCTCTCCACAGCAGCACTCTGGCTCCCGAGGGTCCACAGGCAAGCTCAGCTAAAGAGCCAACATGAAGCACTGGGCAGTCGATCTGTAGTACAGACTGCAGTACAGACGGAAAGGGGTCTCATTGGGTATGCATTTTGCTCTGCTTGGGTATCCATGACTACTACCTTGTCTTTTGTACTTATCACTATTGTGAGTGGGATAAAGTGAGCTGGCTTTAGAGCAGTTGAAGGGACCTCTTGTCCTAGGTCCATGGCCAAAGAAAGGCTGAGGCAAAGATTTGGGTTCTGACTTGAGGGCTGCTATCCTTTCCCCTTGCATGACTGGCTTCTCACAGGCTTAGTGCTTGAGGGTCTGTTATGAGGCTCAGAAGTGTTAAAGCTCAAACTCAAGGCTGCTTCCTACCTACTGTCTGGCTTTTCATTTTCCTTTGGTCCCCAAGGAGGCTGCGGTTACACACGTAAGATTTGCTGGCTACCCAAGGGAAATCTGTGGAATGATTTGTCATGGTCCTCTTGAAAGCATAAAGCTCCCTGGAACAACAATTTGAATGTGATTCCTTCCTTAATACTTCAGTGTGTGTGTGTGTGTGTGTGTGTGTGTGTGTGTGTGTGTGTGTAAAATGTAGCATGACATGGTGAGTGGGGTCTATAAATATGGCATCCCAAGGGACTAACATCTAGTTGGCCAGGCTGGCAGACATGTAATGCTTTTTGCTCACCTCAACTCTCCTTCTGGTTTCTTCCTGGTCTTTACCCATAGAACTGTGTGGTCTTCTTTTCTCTTCTTTTCTCTTCTCTTCTCTTCTCTTCTCTTCTCTTCTCTTCTCTTCTCTCCTCTCCTCTCCTCTCCTCTCCTCTTCTTTTCTTTTCTTTTCTTTTCTTTTCTTAGTGTGTCTTTCTTTCCTTTATTTCTTCTCTCTCTCTCTCTCTCTTTCTTTCTTTCTTTCTTTCTTTCTTTCTTTCTTTCTTTCTTTCTTGACAGTCTAACCATGTAGCCTTGGGTGGTCTTGAATTCATAAAGTGCTGCCTGCCTTTGCCTTCCAAGTGCTGGGATTTAAGACGTGTACCACCTTGACCAGTGGAACTGTGGGGTCTACCTATTGTTTTGAACTTGCCCTGGTTCTTAACTGCTCTACTGAAAAATGTTCTTCCGATTTTCTTGATGCAGAAAATGGAGCCCACTGACTCTCGTAAGTTCCCATAGCTGTGATACAGGGGAAACAAGTCTAGATTGGCCCACATCAGTGTTTTATCTCACTGTCATCTTAACTCACTGGAAGGAGAAGAGAAAAGAAAATTTAGGAGAATCTATAAAACACCAGGCACCTCTGCTTTTAAGACTCCGGGGTCTTAAGGCATTGTATGTCATTAGAATGCTATTTCCTTATCTCTGCATGTGTGTATATGGGTATGTGTGCCAGCCAGAGGCCAGGGAAGACATTTTCCTCTACTGATCTTCACCGTATTCCCTTGACACAGGGTTTCTTGATGGACATGAAGCCAATGTTTTTAACCTTTTATTTTTTGACAAGGCTAGCTGTCCAGCAATCCCCAAGAAACCTCTAGTTGCTGTCTAGCCTCCCTGCTGACTCTGCCCCCCTCCCCATAGTGCTAGAGTTACAGGTGTGCAGGCTATGCCTGGCTTCTTCCATGGATGCTGGGGATCTGAACTTAGATCCTCATGCTTGTTCAGCAAGCACCATTACCTACTAAGTCACCACCCCCAGGATTGGTTAGAATACTAAATGAGTGTATGACAATGGGCAGGATCCACACATAGATGTCTGGAGCCTGGGGGGCTCTAGGTTCTGTCTCTAGGTTCATCTGGAAAGAATGGTCCACTGGGAACTTGCTTCTGGCCTTTTCTCTCCCACCTCCCATCTTCTCAGGAGAGGCTCAGCCAGACTGAAATGTGTGAGCGCTTAATCTGCTGGCAGTGGGGGAGACAAATCTCCCTGAGCATGCTGACACTCTTACTGTTCTCTCCCTTCTCAACCCTGTTTATCCTGGAGATCGATAAAGATGAAGGAAAAGTCATTCCCAGGAGACGACCTGGCTCTACGCTTTTGAAAAGCACACTTATTCCTCCTTCCGCTGGGCCCCTTGCCTCCCCTTGTTACATTTCTTTAAAGCAGAGTCATTTCTTGGAAGCATGGTGAGCTGTAGTGCTGGGTTAGAGAACTTTGCTTGCTCTGGTTGGCTGGCCTTCCTGGCTGGAGATCTCTAGGCCTGGTCAGATCTAGTCAGATCCAGTTCCAGACTAGCAGAAATCTAGGTCCTTTGTACATAGATTTTTGTCTGTTTGTTTTGTTTTGTTTTTACATGTACACATCCATTCTTGGTTTTTCTTTAAGTCCAACGGAAAACAGAAGGACTTAAAATAGCTGGTGGTTTTCTCACAACTCTCACAGTAGAATCCTTTAAGCTTATTTCCATTTCTAGGGATGTGTCCAAATGAAGTGAGGCACCACTGGTTTGGGAGAATCAGAGTTTGGGTCGGTACTATGTTTCACTCTGTGTCCTACAGGATAGTCTCTGAAGGACTTCTGGAAAACAGCAAAACAGTTGACCCCGGTGCTTCTAGATCTAATATTCTAGAACTATATTATCTTATCTCACTGTTTTCATTGTTTTTGTGCATGTGACTGGATTCCCCAGGGAGCCAGTGAAAGCTGTGTGAGCAGAGGCATCTCTTTCTATTTGATGTTTTCCCTCACACACACTAGGAACCTAAGACAGATTGATACCCAGTTGATTTCAGTAGCCATTCCCACCAACACGGAGGCTCTGTTGGTCTGGGAGGAAGGCTGCCACCCACCAGTCCAGATGAGATGTCTAGATTTTTGTCGTGCTCACTGGGGTTGACTCTTGCCATTTCTCCTCTCTTGCACTTCATCAAAGGGATTCTTTGCCCACTAGGGAGGAGAAAAGAATGAAATTCTCATTTTAAATGTAGTAGCCTCCTACAGAATTGTCTTCTGTAATCTTCTCATACACAAGCAAAGTAATCTCTTAGGACGACCAGTCAAAATTCAAATCATTTTCAGAAATCCATTGAAACCACTTTGTTTTAGGGATTGTAATAAATGCTGGCATCTGGACAAATGAAAGCCTGTGTCTTTGGGGACTTTGTCCTCTGGGTAGTGACAGTAGGTCCCTAGGAGCAGATAACAAGGTTATAAGGTATAGGAATGACCCCTAGGAAGGAGGCAAACATACCATGGAGATGGTCACAATGGTCATATTGGTTCTTTGCAAATTTCACATCATGCTCCCCAGTTCCAGTCATCTCCCTATCCCCTTATCCCTGCTCTCTGCCACTGCAACCTCCCCCCACCAAAAGAAAAGACATCTTGTTGTGGAAGCTGTAGTGTGTCACAGCATGTCACACAGCATGTCACACAGCATGTCACACAGCACACCCTTCTGTCCATGCTTCTTTGCCTGCAAATGTTCATTGCAATGAGGTATTGATCTGGTTCGCGGCCTCTGGCTTCTGCTAGGTTATCAATACTAGGTTCTCACTGGGACTCTTCTTGGAGTCCTGAGTCATGGAGATCCTGCAGCTTTGGATCTGTGGGGAAGGCATATTACACACTCCAGCAGTTCAGAGATGGGATAGATGTTGGGGTGGGACGACTCAAAGCCTTAGATTTGGGCCTGGGAGGAATCTAAACTGGTCAGCCTGCCAGATCTCTTGTGTACCCAGAAAAGTTAGGGGCTCTCCAGAATTTACCCAGCTAGCTCATCCAGTGCTGCAGGTAGCCAGCACAGGACAGAAGCATCTCTCCTTCTCTCATGCTCTCAGGGCTGGCTTACCCATGTCTAAGCCATCAGGGCCAGCTCTACTATCTTGCCCAGGTGATGGGCAGGACCCACTCTCCCAACTGCTGCACGGGCAAGGGGCTGGGATAGCTCTCCTGCTCTTATGACCTTAGGGCTGGCTCACCCACAACCCCCTCACCCAGGGCCAACTGCACTTTGCTGCCCATGCTAGGTGCAGGGCCCATTCTCCTGAGTGTTGCAGCTGGTGCGTGACAGGGCCAGCTCTCCTACCTGTTGTAAGTGGTGAGGGATGAGGAGGGGAAGATAGCACCTCTTTTTCCTCCCCACCAGCCCATGGCAGACAAGTGTCAGGGCCAGTTCTCCCATGTTCACACTCTCCCAGTGGGCTTGCCAGTGCCCTGCCACCAGGATCAGCTTTACTGTGTTGTCCAGGGGATGGGTAGGACCCGCTGTTTTGAGTGGTGCATTTGGTGAAGGGCAGGATCAGCTCTTCTGCTCTCATGACATCTATGATGCCCAGGTGAGGGGTGGGCCATTTCTGCATAGATCTCAGACATCAACATGGTCCCAAGCAGCAACCCAGACCAAGGATGTATACCTAGTCTTTGGTGGCAACAGACCCCTGTAGCTGCAGGGCCACAGGCCCAGAAACTGACCTCCATGGCACAGGCCGAGGCCTTAGGTGACATCACTGACTCCTCACATTAGGTTGTTCCTCACCACCTTCAAGTCTCCAGGTCTGCGTTTCTTCATTGTGAACACATCCTTCTTCTTCTCTTTCTCTTCCATTTCTCCACCACTTACTTGGTCATCCTATTGGTTCCTAGGGTCTCTGGGTGTCCGGGAGTCATCTCAGGAGTGTTATGCCCTACCTGTGTAGTCTGGCACTGGCCAAGGGTCGCCTCTGGTGTGGTTTGCCCACCTGGGCCTGCATGGTACTCCACTGGGGGTTATCTTGGGCTCATTCCTTACCCTGATGGTATGGCCCCAGATGAGAAGTTGTCTCATCTCAGGCTTGCTCCTGACCTGGGGCCATGTGGCACCAGGTGAGGGCAACTGTATTCTTAGTGGGGTAGAAAACTGGACTTCAAAGGTAAAGACTAGATGAAGAAACAGGATTCTGGGCAGGATGAATGCCTGCCAGAGTCAACATCAGCATGCCTGCATATTTTCTTACTTACACAGCGATGTGAAAAACTTGGAGTTCGGCGTTTGCTGGGATTGAAAGAGCTGGAGCTGAGAATGGGCGGAGTCTGAGGCCGAAGTGAGGAAGCTGTTGTACAAAGTGAAGAGTTTGCTTCCAGAAGGGGAGGCTGACAGCCACTCTTCTATATTGGGAAAACCACCACAACGACATTTTAAACCATGCAGATTGGAGGGAGGATTTCATTTAGCCAGAGAGAGAGAGAGAGAGAGAGAGAGAGAGAGAGGCCAGAAGTATTTATAAATAGGGTCAATCAGCCCATCAATGGACATGATGATTGAGAGATATCGGGAAGAGTCTGCATTTCTGGTTTGAGATGAGGAACTTGCCGGGGGTTAGGTGAGAAAGAACACCCTTGGCATGAGACATGGCACTAAGGTTACAGGTGTGTGGAGCTTAAGAGGTCTGGGGCACCCAGATCGACCATCTGGCAATGAATTGAGCTCACAGTACAGGTCTGGCTAAGGTTGAACATTGACTACCTGGGTATGGATGAGCAGTCAGAACTGGTTAAACTGTTGAAGTGGGGCATGGGGTGGGACTCACAAGTCATTTTAAAAAAGGAAAGAAGTAGGAAGCTCAGAGGGCATGCAGAAGAAAAAGCCTCCGGGAAGAAAGCCTCCTCAGTCCTATGGCCACAAGATGGACCAAGAAATGTAGGGATTGGGTGGATGGATAGAAAGACACAGGGCCACAATACAGAGCCAGGTGGTTCTACAAAATTGGCTGTCTCCAGGGCTGGCAAAGGCTTCCCTTGGAGAGAGGTGACCTGCTGGGCCCCAAGCACCGGAACTAATCAGGAGAGCTGTTTAGCTTAAACACATCACCCCAGCTGTGCTGAGCCTGGGCCCCGGGTGTCATGTTGACAGCAGCCAGCCCATTAAAGGTGCAGCTAGGCTGGTGAGGCACAGTTCTGAGGAGCTGCCATTAACAGCATTTAATAGCAGGACTGTAGTTAATGGTTAGCAAATGTTTTATGTACAGGTTCCCTGTACTCTGTGAAGGCTGATTCAATTTATTCAGAGTAGATTTGCTTTCCCCTTATTCTCAGATCAGTGTATATCATTTCCTTTACTTGACAGAAGGGCTTTCTTTCTGATAGGAGTGGGGCCTGTGTCATTTCTGATAGGAGCAGGACCTATATTATCCCTGATAGGAGTGGGTCCTATGTCATGCTGCTCCTCTTTAAGTTAGTCATTGGTGGTAGGTCTATGTGCATGTCTGGGACTAAGTGGATAGTTGGCGGAGCAAACACTGGGATGAGTTGCTTTTTGTTAGCAAAGAAAATTCTAGAAAAGTGGTGAGGTCTCAGAGTCTATCCAGGAAATAAGAGCCCCACCCCCTCCCACCCTGAGCTAGATGGCCTTGGTGCCAGGCCTGGTCACAACTCTGGTTTCTTTTTCATCTTTTGACAAGCTGTTTAACCTTTCTATGGCTGGTTTCCTCACCTGTGAAGTACAGCTAATAACATCTGTCTTCTTCTAGGGGCAGAATCGGAATTAATGACCATGAAGCATTTAAAAAGACTAGGAAGAGAGGAGTTTGGGTATCAATATCAAGCATTTTAAAATGAGCCAGGAATTCCCATTGCAAGGGGATGGGGAATAAAACCTGGCATTGCCTTGGTAGTCTTAGCGCTGTGATAATACAGTATCATAGACCGAATGTCTGCTAAACAGCAGGAATATATATCACAGTTCTGAAGGCCAGGAAATCCAAGATCAAGGCCATTGGTATCTAGAAAGAGCCCACTTCTGGATTATATACTGCATCTTTTTGCTATGTCTCCACGTGGTGGAAGGTCTCCAATAGAGAGCATCTATTAAACAGGTACTAATTTATTCATAAGGATTCCGTCCTTGTAGCCTAACAACCTTCAAAAGCCTCCCCATCTCCAATATCACCTTGGAGGTTAGCATTTCTATACATTAATTTTGAAGGATAAAAACATGTAGATTGTAGTAGGCATTATTGATTGATGATATATTAAAAGAGTTTCTGATAGCATTTATTTAGGGCAATTAACATTTGAGGCTCGGTGCATAAAAACATTGGACTTTCTGTCGAGAGTAGGAATGTGATTTTTCTTTTATTTTAAATCCAAGGAGACTGGATAGTGTTTTTGTTTGTTTGTTTTTTGTGTACATGTTTCTCTAAGGGTGCATAATAGGAGGTGTGTGTGTGTGTGTGTGTGTGTGTGTGTGTATGTGTGTGTGTGTGTGTGTGTGTGTGTGTGTGTGTAAATGTGTGTGAATGAAAGTTTAGAGGTTAGTAATCAGTGTCAGGTGTCATTCACAGTTGATCTCCACCCTGTTTTTAAAGAAAGAGTCTCTCACTGAACCTGGAGTCCATTGATGTGACTAGGCCGGCTGGCCAAGGACCCAAGGATCCACCTTGTCTGCATCCCCTGCTGATATCACAGGCTCATGCCCAGCTTCTTGTGGGTCTTGTGGAGACCATGAACTCAGGTCCTCATACTTGTTTGGCAGGCACTTTATTTATGGAGGCAGCCATATCTCTAGCCCCCTATCTCTGCATTTTTAAACTGAAGTCATTAGCATTAAATACATGAAGCCACATATATCTGGTTACCAGGAGACATATGGCTGTATCTATTCAATGCCATTTCCAGTTCTCAGTGGCAGGACTTATTTTTCTAGCTCCCAAATGTGGGGTCTTTGTTAGATCATTTATATCTTTCATCTCAGGTCTTTTTTCGGGGGATAATTCAAGTCACTGCATAGAGAACTTGAGGAGTGTGCCTAGTTATGGCACTCAGCAGTGTATGACTTTGGATAAATCTCTTAATATCTAGAAACCATTTTCTATTAAAAAATTAAGATGCATAATAAGGCCTGCTTCACAATGCCTGCTGAGCCAATGTGAAACTGAATATAAAAACTGGGCATGTGTCAGGTTTATTGCCAAGATGTGGAAGGAAGTGGATGCAGAGGGAACCCACAAACCTCACTCCTTCCTCTTGGTCAGCTCTGCCACCTTGCTTTTGTTAAGAATGGCCTGCTGCCTGAAAAACATACCTAAGGGCCAGAGACCTCTGCATCTTCTGTGACATCAGAAGATCTCCTGATTCTGGTCAAGAACAAGCTACAGTTAACTGTCCTCAAAACCCAAAGCCAACCTGATGCTCTGTCGTAACAACAGACTCACCAAGAACTCAGCTCTGGCCTAGGCACCCTCCTCAAACCCCTGGAGGGGCATCTCTTCCATGTTTAAGGAGCCTGAGGTGACTGGCTGAAGGTCATTCAGTGGTTAGCCATCATATCAGAGGGGGCCCTGGCAAGTGTTGTACAAGTAGAAGAGATGTAGCAAAGAAGCTTTATGAAGGACTATGGGCAGGGAAAGGGAAACCTTTAGAGCTCAGTCACAGCCGGAAGCAGGTAACACTGAAGTCTAGTAGACAGGGCCAGGAATGGTGGTACGGAGCAAGAATTTATCAGAAGCCAGAACTGCCAGGAAGAATCAGGAACTGGACAACCCCAGCATTTCGTTGAACACGGCTCACTTCTCCTACCCGTGCCTCCCACTGACTAAACCTCATCTTAATCTAAAGGACAGATGCTCCTGGTGTGGATTTGTAAGGGTCAGCACCTGGAGGATGATAAAGACAGACCAATGTCCCTAAGATGGTGGAGGGGCAAACAGAACCTAACAAGAGTACAAATTAGGTTCAAGTGTGAGAGGCATCAGAGTAGAGACCCAGTGTGACTCCCTAAGCAGACTCCATGCTCTTCAGTGGAGTGCAGTTTCCATGTGAAGACAAGACACAAAGTAAAGCACCTTGTGCTCCTTTTTCCTAGACACTGCGGAAATGGCCATTCCTTTTCCCACAACCAGATCAAAGATGTCCACAGCAAAGCTGTAGCAGCAAGGGCCCAGGCTTTCCCCTTACAGACACACTGCCACTGCTGCAAGTTGGTTGTTTGAATCAGTGTCTAGCAGAGGCAGTGAGACCTCACTCACCATACTGAAGTCATATGCAACTTTATTTCATCTTATCTGCAGTGCTGGGCGTGGAACCCAGGTCCTTACTAGTCAGGCTCTCTGCCAATGAGCTACACCCTTAGCCCATGGTAGATACTTTCACAGGGTTCTTGTTCACCTTGTTACTACCTTGAAAATTTGGCAGTTATTCGAGCCACTGTTAGCTGTGGTTTACTGCATTAATGAGGAAGCAATACCAATTACTGTCATGACAGGTTGTCTCAAGTTCTTTGGTGAGTTTACACGGTGGGTATTTATTTAGATCATATCTACCCTTCACTATCCCTCTCTAACTTCTCTTAGAACCCCCTCTCTCAGATTCCCCTCTCAATTTCATTTTCTCTTCTTCTTCTTCTTTTTTTTTTTTACTTCTTCAAATAACACCCACTAGCTAGTGTCATGTCAACTTGACATAGCTAGAGCCATTTGCAAAGAGAACTTCAATTGAGAAAGTGGCCCCACTACACTGGCCTGAGGTGCATTTTCTTGGTTGATGACTGATGTGGGAGGGTCCAGTTTATATGGGTGGGGCCACCCCTGGGCTGGTGGTCCTGGATGCAAGCAGACTAAGCAAACCATGGGGAGCTAGCCAGGAAGCAACACTCCTCCATGGAGTCTCCCTCAGCTCCTGCCTCCAGGTCCCTGCTTAGAGTTCCTGCTGTGACCTCCCCAAGTGGCAGAGTGTGACCTGAGAGCTGTAAGATGTAATAAACTCTTTCCTCACCAAGTTTCTGTTGGTCATGATGTTTAATTGCAATAGCAGGAATGCTAAGACATAATCCACTGAGTCCAATTAGTGCCAATTAGAGCATGGACCACATCCCTGGAGAAAATGCCTTCCCTCTCTTCCAGAATTCATCAACTGACTGTATGCTTTTCAGCTAGGTTTAGAATCTCATGAGTTGACTGGTTTGATACTGTATAGACAATCATAGCTGTTGTAAACTCATGAGTACAGTAACCCTGGCACGTCCAGAAGAACCTATTTTGCAGCTGTTGTCTCTAACCTCTGGCTTTCACAACCACCTTCTTCCAGGATGTTCTCTAAGTCTTAAAAGGGTGACGGGGGAGGGAGGGGATTCTGTTTAGGATTGATCACTCCACAGTCATTAATTTTCTGTACTTTGAGCAGCTAGGAATCTACAGAGACAAGAACTATGAGGGAGAGTGAAAACTGCACTAATCTCTGGGTATAAAATTAGACATTTCAGAGGCAGTTTGTACTACCATATGTTTTGAAAGAATTTTGAAAAGTCTATTTAATTATTATAAGCTTGCTGAACCATAGGCCCACCATTCTACTCTCAGATCTGTGGAATCAGAATTTTGGTATGTGGACCTGGGGGGTCTAACTGTGCTCCTAACTCCTTGAGTGATCTGGGGGTTAGATTGAATTCCTGCTATATTCTATAGAATGTCTACATCCTTATGGCTTTTAATTTGACCCCAAGTTCAACATTTTAATTGAATTTTCAACAGCTCATCTAATTTCGAAACCAAGCCACACACTGGTTAGATTGAAAGTACACAAGCAAGGAGAGCCACAGCACACAACATTATCCAGGTCTCTTCTTGTACTTGGCCAACAGAAATAGAGGTCATGTCAGGCTGGGAAGCAGAGATTGCTTCTCTGTTGTTGAATCACTTTCTGTCAGAGAAACATAACAACCAATGGCATGAGGAGGTTTCCCCAACCCCCTCTGAATGCAGGAAAAAGTAAAGATCTATCATTCTCCCTGTCCCCTTCAGGTAGTCACTGTAGGGTTCCATGCACTGGCTGGCTGGCAGGGAGCCTTTTTCCTTTGCATTGATCCTATTCAGAGCCCTCATGTCATTATAGCCTCAGTGTCCTATGTGGATCAGAGGCTCAGACATCTGGTTGCAGGGACATGCCAGGGCTCAGAGATCAGATAATGGCATAATGGCACCTTTGGCCTTGGCAGCTGCTGTCTCTGCTAGCCTGGATGGTTCTGTTTTGACCCTGAGGTTTTGCATGGCCAAGGCCAGTCATTTGATCAAGTGAAGTGACAAGATTGGGGTTTTATGTGGCACCTTTAATTCAGGCTGTCCAAAGGTCAGAGCCTCCAAAGGGATAAGTGCTCATGTCGTTTGTGTCTTTCAGAGTCTGAGAATAAATGAAAAGTAGTACACTGGTACCTCACTGATGAGTTTACACTTTGCACATTTTCATTAGCCCCTTTGAAGATTGCCAGTGTCAGAAGCCTGATCCCTGTGATAATAGCAAGCCTGAGGATACACCATATCTGTGCCACGAATAATAATTTCAGCTTTCGTTGAAATGACTCCTTTCCCAGGAGTCATGCTTTCCTTTATAAGCAATATTTTCATGGGTGAGCTGCCTCATCTACTGCTCGGCAGTTTGGTGGACAGAAATGCAGTGTGAGTTTCTTGGTGTGGCCTGGAGAAGGGACAGTGTTTGAACTCTAGTCGGGTGTTCAGAAGACCAGGCAATGTTTCTAGTCCACGGCTCACACGTGACTCCTTGGCCTCTGACTTCCACATTGTCATTCTCTAAGTAAGCGGTTCTGATGTCACAATTCTGTCATGTTTCTACTCATAGTAACTTAGGTCTATTTTCTAATTAGATGTTCTGATTAGCATGGGAGCCATTAATACTGACTTGATATCATTCTGGGCCAAGACATAGCTACGTGACATTTCGTTTCTCCAATGGGGCTTTATCAAGAGTCAACAAACAAATGATGCCAGTTAGGCTAGGGAATGTATTAAACATTGCTCCCGGTGCCCTAGTGTGACATTCAAGGGCCCCCAGAGGGTGGAAACCACAGCTCTGGTGTTTTTTTTTTTCCTGTTCATTCATTTGTGCAACAGACCTGCATGGACCAGTGCCTGCTCAGGGGATGTGGCACTGGAATAGTCAGCCATCATCTCCAAGCAGAGGAGAGATGAACAAAGCAAGAAAAGGCCAGGCACTGCTAAATGCCATAGAACAATGAGACAGGTTGAGGGAATGGGGAGTGACCAAGGCCACATTAGATCAAGGCATTTGGGGAAAGCTTCTCAGAGGAAGGGACATTTAATATGAGATTAGAATGACAAGAAGGAGCCACCCATGCCAGGATTATTTTTGGTCACATATAATGGTCAGAATAAAAACAAGCATAATGTGAAACTACCATCAAAAAAAGAAAATCAGTCCAGCTTTTAGGCAGGCAGTTCATTTTGGGTGATTAAAAGAACCATCACATTCTCTTGATGTGGACACTTGGTTTTCTCTCTTCCTTTCAACAAATGACCTCCCTGAGGGCGGGTTCACTGACTTCTCCTCATAACTACAGAGCCTAATGTGGCACCTGTCATAAAAACTGGGCCATAGCTGGAAGTCTGCGCAGTGGGTAGATGAATGAGTGAACTGGGTAGATGGTCACATTTTCTGTGCTTTGTGTGACTACACTGTGGTGAGGTTCTTCCTGGGTGATGAGAAAGTCTTAGAGGCGGGTGAAAGCCTGAGAAGTCAAGAGCAGACTTAGCAACTTAGACAAGATTTGCTCATCCCTTGAATGCTGTGGCCTAAAAACTGGTATAAGAAGCAAAGATTTAGCCCCAGTAAAATATTAATGCCAGAGACTTTCTCTTGCAAGTAAGCAAGCATGGCCCTTAGCTGAGAAAGCAAGGAAACCAGTCCCATCTGAAGCATCAGTGCTTTTGGACTTGTCCTACTGAGAAGCAGCAATGCCTCTAGGGAAGACTGGCTTTATGTTGGTTTTTCAAGACAGGGTTTCTCTGTGTAGCCCTGGCTGTCCTGGAACTCACTCTGTAGACCAGGCAGGCCTCAAACTCAGAAATCCGCCTGCCTCTGCCTCTCAAGTGCTGGGATTAAAGGCGTGCGCCATCACCGCCCAGCGGCAGGGAAGACTGGTAATGGTAGAAAAAGAAGACTGTTTCTCTGTGTTGGGACAGCCCTGGATTCAAGTCATTAAACCGAATATATCAAGAGAATGGTAGAACTCGTATTCTGGCATGGTCCCCACCATTGTGCTTCTGTGAATTTTAGTTTGAAGAGTGAGTCTTGCTTGGGAAATGGGGTTTCCCAATATCCACACATGGCTATAGCTTGGCAATGAGAGGCTGGGAGAACAGACCAGGGTATATGGGAAAGACAGGTTCAAGGAGGGTCCCACTAGTCTGGGTAAATGAGAGTACCTCCCGATGCAGGTACTAGTGGGTGAGTTTACATCTGTAACAAGCATTGGGTTCAGACGTTATGGTTGTCTTCAGCATCAGTCACACTGGAGAAGATGGTGCTACTTGACAGGAAATGGCCAAATTTCCTGGGAGTCATGGTCCCTCCCAGTTATACTAGGGAGTCAGCAGTGGACCCGAGGACAGACAAAGAACCTATGCTAGTTCCTTGTCTCATACTGTGACAGAATATCTGACAATGCCAATTTAAAGACAGAGAGAGGAGCTTATTATGGCTCACAGTGTAAGAATGGATGTGGTCCATGAAGGCAGGTATGTGTGGTAGCAGCTGGTCTCATTGTAGCCACAGGAAGTTGAGAGAGCTGAATCCTGGTGGTTAGCTGGCTTTTTTTTTTTCCTTTTCTATTCAGGCTGGGACCTCAAGCCATGGATGGTGCTGCCTATATCTGGGTGGGTCTTATTTCCTCAGTTAAGCCTCATAGATAATGGAAACACCCTCATTAACTTTGTGTCCAGGACATTGTAATTCAGTCCAATTGACAATGAAAATTAACTATCACAAGTCTGATATTAATGGGCAGATCTCGGGGTCTCAAACAGTTGCTCAGCGAAGCCAAAGCCCAGCTATGGATATATATGGAGTGGGTTGAATGGCTGCACAAGTGGAGGACTGGTAAAGAATAAAAGCTGTGTGTTGATATGTATCTGTGTCTTCACTATGGTTTCTATCGCTCTGATAAAACACCATGGCCAAAAGCAACTTGGGGAAGAAAGGATTATGTTTGTAGTCCACCATCCAGAAAAGCTGAGTCAGGAACCAGGAGGCAAGGATTGAAGTAGAGGCCATGGAGGAATACTGTTTACTGGCTCACTCCCTGTGACTTGCTCACTCCAGGACTAACCATCCACTGGTAGCATAATGAATGGTCTGGACGCTCCCACATCAATTACTAATTATGAGAATGTACCTACCATAAGCTTCCTCACAGGTGATTTTTTTGTGAGAGCCTTTTCTTAGTTGGCGTTCCCTCTTCCCAAGTGACTCTAGCTTATGCCAAATTGACAGAAACTAGCTGGATATGATGGTTTAAATATGGTTGGCTCAGGGAGTGGCACTATTAGGAGGTATAGCCTTGTTGGAGTTGGTGTGGCCTTGTTGGAGGAAGTGTGTCATTGTGGGCATGGGCTTTAAGACCCTCATCCTAGCTCCCTGAAAGCCAGTCTTCCACTAGCAGCCTTCAGTTGAAGATGTAGAACTAAGACACCAGCATGGTCTGGCTGGTGAATCTACTCTGCCCAGAGACTGACAAGAAGAAGGGCCTGATAAACTTACTTTGAAAGCTTTCCTTCAACTCCAGGCAGCAGGAATGCCATAGAAGATACAGTACCACATTATATTTGAATTTCAGAGAAACCATGAATGATTTTTGTTTAATTCCATGTCCCAAATATTGCAGAAAATGTTTTGTAGTTGATCTGAAATGCAAATTGAATTGAGTGTCCTGTATTTTTATTTGCTAAATCTGGCAACTGTAATTTGAAGGCAAATTAAGATATAAGCTTCCAGAGAGGCTCTAGATTTCTAATGTATCTGCTTCCTGTCTATCTAATGCAATTGAGGCTGGCGCATGCATGGTGTTTTTCTGTTCTGCCTGCCTTGGCAGGTCCACTCTGAGTCAGTTGTGGACTGTGGGCAGAAGCTTGGGTGGTAGAGGTGCTGGGGTGTGTTGGGGCGGGGGGGGGGGGGGGGGGGGGTCTTGGCTGAGTAGAGATTGCCAGATGGTGGAGCTTCCATAAAGTGCAAACTGCTACTCTTTGCTTACCTTCTCTAAAAAGGCATCCAAAGTCTTGATGGTGCCTGTCTTCTTCCTGTTGTTTGACTTCCTTTCTTTTCACATTCTTTTCAGGATGTGGCTTCTGGGGTGTCATCTACTCATACAAATGGTTATTAATGTCTCTGTTAGGTGAGATTTCTGCTTTGCAGAGTAAGGAAATAAGGCTCACAAAAAGCAGAGAGGTAAATGACCGAGGGTAGAATTTGACAGTAAGATGATGACTCAGGTCCATGGCTTCCTGGTCACCATAATGTTTATGGGCCAAGAGCAGCCTTCAGGATGCCTCTCTTCTCTTTGATGGCAGAGGCACTGTGATCAGGAAAATACACACACACACACACACACACACAGAGAGAGAGAGAGAGAGAGAGAGAGAGAGAGAGAGAGAGAGAGAGAGAGACTGAGACTGCTGCTCTGCTCTGCTCTGCTCTGCTCTGCTCTGCTCTGCTCTGCTCTGCTCTGCTCTGCTCTGCTCTGCTCTGCTCTGCTCTGCTCTGCTCTGCTCTGCTCTGCTCAGAAGACAGATCCGTCAACACAGGCTAAGCATCTCTCCTTGGCAGGTGGCACATTCATTCTCATCAGCAAGGATATCCTGTCATCCCAGGACACATGTGTCTGAGGACGAGAGGTGGGGAGCTGAGTGATGTGTTGTTATTTTCTGAGTTGAAAATGAGAGATAGTGAAGGGAATGTCCACTAAGCTGTTTCTGAAATCTTTGTCACGTAACTGTCATTTTTGAGCACAAGGAAAGACAACCTCTTAAAACAATCAATATGAAGTCTTTATTTCAGTGACTGAGTGACGAAGAGGTGCCGTACCAGTGGAAGATGCCACGGTCTCTGAACCCACAGAGGCAATGTCAACAGACCAGTAACTGGAGAAGGGGATTGGTACCTCTGCCTGTGACTTTTTGGACTTCATCATCTTATATAATTGGTTAGGGTTCTTCAGAGACTCAGGGCTAGGATGAGAGGGAAGAGATGGAGAGAGATAAGGAGAAAGGAGGGGAGAGGGAGAGTAGAGTGAAAGGGAAAGGAAAGGAGAAGAGAGAAGGGGAGAGGAATGTATTTTAATACAAGAGCTTATGCAGTTGTGGAAGCTGGGAAGTCTGAATTTTATGGAGCAGCCTTGTAGTTCAGTTAAGATGCATGCTGTAGTCTTGAGTGTGAATCCCACAGGATAGAAACCAAGCTGGAGACCCACACAAAGCTTGATGCTCTGTGTTGCTCTCACAAGGCAGTCTTCTTTCACTGAGAAATCTCTTTGTTCTGAGGCCTTTAACTGATCATATAAAGCCAACTACATCATGGAGGGTAAGCTTCTTGACTCCAGATCTACTGATGACAAGTGTCAGTAGCATCTAGAACTATCTTCTCAGCAACTTTTAAACACGTGGGTTAAACAAACGGGCTCCACACCCAGCCCACCTGACACATAAGCTTTACTGTCACATCCTCCTGAGGCACCACCTCCAATCAGTATGTCTGCTTCTTCCCATGATCCTATGCTGCTGCCTTGGATGAGAAGAGAACCAAGAAAGAGAGTGAGCTTTCAGACATAAGTATGTGATGCTGGAGTGGGCTGGAGGGTTAAGATCTAAGCTGCTCATTCCACTGCCTCCGACCAAAGAATTTCTTACCAGGGTGGCTTTATAGCTTACAGCATCTGCCCTACCTCTTGCCCTACATTTCTTCTGCAATAACATCCCCACTCTACTTCCTTTGTTCATTTACTCCTTGGTTGTGTTCTGCCTATGGCTTGCAGGGTCCTTCCGGGATTGATTCAGAGAAGGAGCCTAGAGGTCAGCGGTTCTCAACCTTTTCATAGGGGCCGCATATCAGACATCCTGCATATTATACATTTACCGTGGCAAAATTACAGTTATGAAGTAGCAACAAAACTAATTTTCGAGTTAGGGGTCACCACCACATGAGGAATATTAAAGGGTCACAGCCTTACGAAGGTCGAGAACCACTGCTGTAGATAGCGGATTTCTCCAGACCCTGCCAACTATGATGGAGAATTCCTCCTTCCAAGAGGCCATATAACTATGGTTTTAAATGTGTTTGATTATAATAGTTTCGTATTTGCAGAAAAGTAGCTAAGAACATGCAGAAGGCTCTCATGTACTCCTCATCCAGTTTCCCCCAGGTCTTATACATTGTGAGAGATTTATCTTAAGGGAAAATCTACTGCAGGTGCATCGCTATCTCGTGCAGACATCACGTGGATCTGACCAGTTTCCTGCCAACTTCCATTTATTGCTCCAGGAGTCTTCACAGGATCCCATGGTACATTTGGTCCTCAAGCCTTTCAAGAAGGTCTTGTCTAAGTACCACTTGCTTTGCCTCCCATCTCTCTCAGTTCTCCCTCCTCCTCTCCACAGCCTGCCTGTCTCTGGTTGAAGAGTCACTGATTGGAAGCCGCGGGTGAAGGCAGAAGCCCGACCTTGGTTTCTCTTCCCTCATGCATGCTGGGAAGGAGGCAGCCCCCTTGGCTGCTTGGTAAATATTTTACAACATCTAATGGAATCAGGTTGTTTACTCTGCAGGAAATAGAAAGGCATTAGTTAAGGAAAGTAACAAGCTGGCTGGTTGCTGACACGTCAGGTTTAGTGAGGGCCCTGGGAGCTTGAATGATTTTCTTTTACGGAACTGTGATGCAGCCCTGCATATAGAGTTTCCTCATTTGGGAAGGGCGATGACTATGGAACCTCCAAGGGCCAGGGCATCAGTCAATCTCTAGCCCACTGGGACCTTGCATGGTTCCTGCTTGCTTGTGTTATTTTAATGAAGCTTACAACCCCTAAATTTCAACCACTGGTCTGTCCCTCTTTAGAATAACTTGCCATTTTTATTTCTCTGGGCATATGCACTTTGGGACTGTGAACCTCATTGACTCTGCTTCCTATGGGAGCTTCACAAGCTGTGCCCATCAACATAGCCCTTTGGCCACTAGAACTACAGCTTTCTTGTCCATAAAGGGAAGGATGGTGGTCAGCGTGGGGCCCACATATGGCAAGACAAGCCTTCCTGATGTGGTTGTAATGAGAACACAAATGTGCACATCCACTACCCACTGTACCTGTTTTCTGTTCCTTCTGGCCTTTCTCCCCAAACACTTGGCCCTACACTCTTTTAAACTTTCCCCTGCCCCAAGAGTTTCATTTTGCAGAAGGGTGAAATAAAAATGTTTATTATTTAAACCAAGGCATATAAAGGCTGTTGTAAATGGTTTTGGTGCCGTTTACAATCTGTGTGTGATAGTAAAGTTTAATGCGAAACCAGAGGGGAATCCAGGAGGATCTGAGCAGAATCCCGAATGAGGGAAAATGAATTTGATGGACCTGCAGACTTGGAGTTTGGGTCTCTCTTTCAGTCCTGGCTATTTGCCTGCCACTTTTAGAATCATGGTATTTACTCTAGCTCACTGGTTCCCAGTCTTCCTAGAGCTGCAACTCTTTACAGTTCTTATGTTGCAGTGACCCCCCAACCATAACATTATTTTTGTAGCTACTTCATAACTACAATTTTATACTGTTATGAGTCATAATGGAAATACCTGTGGTTTTTTAATGGTCTTTGGGTGACCCCCGTGAAAGAGTTGTTCAACACCCCCAGGTTGAGAACCAGTGTTCTAATCTCTTCAGACCTGTCCTGGGCTTTTTCTCATCCTTCCTAGACTGAGACTCTGCCTCCTTCAGATGTACTCTTTCCCTTCTCCATGAATTCGATTTTTTTAATTTTATTTTTATGAAACAGGACCCAAGGAGCTGCTACTGTTGTTCCACCATGCACCTGCCTGGTACCTAGGAGCCCAGCCATGGAGCCAGTTTCAGTATCATTTCTGAACTGTTTCAGGAGCCCTTGATTGGATGCTTGGGATTGCTAAGGAGTCTTGGGGGTACCTTTCTGAATACACTTGAGCAGTAATTGCCCCTACATTTATATTTCAGAATAAGCTAACAACACAGACGCTGGTACAAAGAAGGAGTGCCCAAGACAGATGACAATGCTATAAACAGATGGAGCACTGCACCCAGAGCAGAGCAGGAAAGGGCTGCAGAAAAGCCCGCTTGCAAAGATGCAAATGTGTAACTGTGAAAAGAATCTGCTAGATAAAAGGCTTGTCATGGGGATACAGGGGATTTGCAAGGACATAGACATTTCTTGGGGTGGCTTGTACTCTCTTCCTTTTCCTTCATGTCTATAGGCTGGCTGCCTAGGGGATAGGGAGGAAGGGGAAGGAAAGTGAACTTGTAGGGAGAGCTTTTGACCAATGCAGGGTCCTTGGAGAAATGACCTGCAGGCAGCAGTGTAACCCTGAATTCTGGCAAAGGACCTCCAGCACATACCGAGCTTCTCCAGGGTTTATAGCAGAGATTGGCCTGGCCTGAGACAGGAGTATCTTGGAGTTCATATAGCACTTTTAGCAGACCTTGTAGGCTCGAGAGAGGATGAGCTCCAGTTGTCTGGGTAGTGTACTCTGGAGGAACAATAATAGAACCCACCAAAAGTTGGGAAGACAGATGAGGCAGGCATGGGGTGGGGAGGTTGAGTATCTCTGGCATTCTTTGTTTTGTCCCCTAATAATCTTCACGTTTATTCAGCATCCTAAGAGTGGTCTCCCCAATCTTTGGCTTCCAGGCTAGCAGGTACATATATATCTGTTCATGTGGAGCCCTGGGGTTGGTGTCATGCCGAGCTTTTCATTGAGACAGCGTCTCTCAATCAAAGCAAGAGCTTGCAAATATGGGTAGTCTTGCTAGCTAGCTTGTCTGGGGATATCCTGTCCTTGCTTTCTAAGGCTGAAATTACAGATACCCACCTGCCATTTGCATGGTGTCATGATCCTCAGGCTCCAGTTGTCATGCATGCACAGCAGACACTTTAATTTCAGAGCTATTTCCCCAGTCCCAGTCAAAATCCAACTACTGTTAGTACTGTCAAATAACAAAGAAGAATCCTATTTTCTTTTTACCATCTTTACTATCTTTCTTACCAATTTCTGGCAATTTCTATGTTCCCTAGCCATAAGCCATAGAGCCAGCAGATAGCACAACCTTTGCAGGTTAAGGTTATCCCTGACTTCCTGCCTCCCCCCACCCCCGGGCTGAGGGCAGACAATCTCATGGCTCTTGAATGGGCTATTTCTCCCAGAGAGCTGGGAGCTGGCTCTTGGGAGTTTGGAGACATCTCACCCTTCTTGGTAGCTTTGGATTAAGATGTTTTAAATCCACCTATTATGGATCCTAAGCTTCATCCCCAAAGGCTGGTGCTTGGCTATGAGCCAATGCTGCCCAGACTGGATTGGGTACAGGCATGGAGAGAGAGAGCAGGCATAGAGATGGAGGTGCCTAGGCAAACTGTGATGCCTAAGGCACAACTCTGTCTGACTGTGAGAGAAAAGACACCTTTATCACATCTAAACTCCCTTAGGGAATGAGGCTCATCTGCAGTTAGGTGACATGTGGAGTGTAGGGCACATTTATAGAGTTTATGACTCAGTGTGTCTTGGGTATAGCCCAGGAATCTGCAGCTTTGACGAAGTCTCTCTTGAGTTATCTCATGCATAGCCACACTTGGGTAAATTAATCTACCACTTGTAAAATTAATTGCATCAAGGCCACTAGCTCAGGCTAGTTCAGATACTGGGGGAGCTATAAAAGCCCTTGGGGCCTTCTCTCCTTCGGTGTCTACTTGTAGGAAAGAAAACATGTCACTTGTAGTACACTCCAAATCTTAGAGGACAGAGTCCCATATGTTAGACCTGGTTCTAAAGTTGAGTACTTGGCCCAGTGAATGGCCTCACAGTGGAATCCTAGGCACAATGGGAAACCCCATTTTCCCATTTTTCTAGGAAAAGGAAGGCAGGGCATCATGAAAAAGGTAAGGGTCTCATGTTTGGAGTTAATCAGAACTTTTCCAGTTTGCCAACAGTTTAACTGGTTTCTCCAAGGAAATCAAAATTGGTTGATTTTTATGGTAGCACTTGTCACTCAGTAAGCCTCTCTCTATTGGGATCAGAATGGGATGGGTGATCACACATTGAGGTCCTATGCCTCCCTCTTTGAGCTCCTCATAAATCAAGATCCTACTATTTTGCCCCAAGAAGAGTGCACACTTGCTAGCTAATGGCTGGCACCGGGCAGCTTGTGTTCTTTTGGATTCTTCAGGGAAGGTGATCGATGCTGTGGGGTTGATGCTTTTTGGGGGTTCTCACAAAGATGTAGGGAGGCTGGATAAGGTGTGTTAACAAGGCTACTTTGTGGCACCTGAACCTAGGTGAGAGGTTCAACTTCCCATTGCCTTGTCTGTTTGTAAAGGAGGTTTTGATCTGTGCCTTGACTTCCCTGTAGAAACACTGGAAACAAATCAACCACCAGAAATGAGAATGTCTTGAAAATTCTAAAACCCGGCCTCACGAGCTTGAAATGAGTGACACTGATGATTGAGTTGAGAAGCAAGGTCAGAGGATGTATCAGGAGGAATAAGAGGAAGATCTGATCTGATTCTATTAGTTATAGTGGCAATGGAGAACAGGGTTTGAAGACATGGGGGATGGAGGCCTGATTCTATTAGAGAAATGACTGGGTATTCAAATGACTCATGAGGGGTCCAATTTGGCCTGTAGGCTAGTGGTCAAAAATCTTGTTCAACCCTCTCTAAAGCTCAAGGAATATTGAAGATGTGTGGACAGAAAGAACGTAAGAGCCAAGAGCGGAAGATGTACAATGCAAAGATGTCTTCTGGGTATGGCCTAGCTGTTGTGGTCATAATCCACGGCAACTGGGGTTACCTGCACAAGATTGGAACTATCTACATTTGAGAGGAATTATTGGTCATTGTCACTTGTTGGTCAAGAGGTATTGCTTTCTGCAATTGTGTAACCACAGATAAGTGGCCCCTCGCTTCACTGAATAAATTTCTACCCATTGTGAGGCACGTAACTGAATTAAACTCAATGAGCTACACAGAGAAAGAAACATGAAAGTTGGAAGGGGACTCATTGGGGAAAAAGAGTGTCAGTGGGGGAGGTGGGGAGAGGAAGGAAAAAAGTGTGTGTGTGTGTGTGTGTGTGTGTGTGTGTGTGTGTGTGTGTATGTGTGTGTGTAAATGACTAAACTTCACTATATAAATGTGTGCAACTATCAAAAAGTATTGCTCAAAAGCCACATACTGCTATAACTTTCTATATCCCATTCATTAACTATAAAAGAGCAACGTCCCAAGCAAAACTTTATGCATCATTTTATCCCTGAGTATCCCTATGTACGTGCAGGGCCGCGTCAGCCTGCCTGAATTTGTTCCCCATCTCTGCTATCCAGATCCATTTGAAAATTCTAGTCTTTTTATCCGTGTGTTATACGAGGACAGTAACAGCACAGACCTCATTGGAATCCTGAGAAAATCGACTGAGATAATCCATTAGAACCAATTAGCACCAGTGATTGCTCCCACTCTAACCTGCCCAAACAGAAGTTAATGCTTTCATCATTGATACTGTTATTCTCTGCTTTGTTTCTCAGAGGTTTCCATTCCAGTGAGGACAGCAAGGCAGTAGAACAGAGTAAGAGATGCAGGTAAAAATAGGAAACCTCAGGCCAGGCCAAGATGGTCTCACATAGTTCCTTTTGTAAAATGGGACATTCTACTTTGAAATAAATGATCAGTACAGGGAACACAGAGAAGTGGCTACTCACAAGCCTCTTATCAAAATAGGGTAGGGATTATGGAAATTCTGCCCATCAATCTTTTATCTTTTATCCAAGAAGCTGAAAAAGAAAAAGATCATCTTTCTTGGTTATGGGCTGTGACTGTCCCTGGACAGCTCAGGTATGAAGGGCCAGCACTTACTCACTGAATATGTTTGAGCTCACCCTGATACCTTGGATGTTGTTTAACCTCTGCTGTCCCCTCGATGCTAAGGTACTGAAATGACTCCCCAGGCTTGAGGTTCTGATGTTAGGTATTTGGTCCAGTCTCCGCATCTTGAATACTTTGTATTGTTCATACTCTTCAGATACCTCTTTGGTCCCACCCAGGCATGCAACTTTCACTTGATCTCTTTCTTCCTGGACAACCTCGTCATGGTCCTCTTGTCATCATGCACGTGGATCTCTTTTGATTTCCAGTGCTCTAACACCTCTCATGCCATATACTTCTGACCTCCCAAATGCGCTCTGGATGGAGTATAGCCAGCGTGAAATTTCTAGAAGAAACATTTCTGGTTGGTGCCTTGTTAATATGAAGTATTGAAGTACAAGTTGCCAGAGTGAAGAGACTGCATGTCTGTTTATCTTGCTCTGAATTACATCCTAAGCACAAAAGGACACTTAATAAATCAATGTCCCAATGAAGAGGGCAGTGTTGTCAGTGGATGATAATAATCGAGAAAGCAAGGAGAAAAAAAACATTGTTTACTTTGAATGTGAACCATGTGTTCCCAGAGAAAAGAAAGGGCTGTCGAGTGTGTCTATTTTAAAAGCACAGTGTGTTGAGTTTGCAAGCACAATGCAATGGCTGGATAAAATGAGTGTGGTATCCTTTTACTGTTGAATTCTTCCAAGTATTCCTTGGAATTCTGATGGGTCAGGACAAAAAGCCTGTCTTGTCACAATGACTTGTGGCACTAAAAGGCTTACTAATGGGAGGGTGAGGAAGCAATCATCTGGAGAAAAGTTGATCTTTGTGTGATCAAGAGGGTCGTACAGTAGAATAAAGTTGCTGGTCTTTTGATTTGTTGTAGAGAACAGCATGCGAGCATGGCAGTGTATAAAATTAACAGGAGCATGGTGGGCAGGTCTTTCTGGAGACAGGCTTCCAAGGCACTGGAAGGTAGGTCCCATGGAGAGCTCAGAGGGCACTTTCACCACTAGCCCACCACTGATAACATCACTCTGTGACTTCAAAGCACCATCGACAGATAAATGGTGTCTTCTGTTCTCACACTATGTTAGTGTTTATTTACTGGTTAATCTCTAAGAATTATGTCATGCTATCTCATGCATCTTTATATGCATAGGGCCTAGGATGTAGTCTGCCCTTAATATACATTACTTGGATGAATAAACAATTGATGGGAAAGCACAAAAACATATTTCTTCCTGATATTATGGAGACTTCCAAAGAGTTATCTGAGTCCCACAGCTAGACTGTGGCTTCCACAGGACTGGATCCCTGGCTTCCATCTTCAGCTGCCATCTTTATTCTTTATTTTATATATGTGGGTATTTTGTCTACGTGCCATGTGTGTAATGTGTGTCTGGTGCCTGTGGATACCAGAGAACAGTGAATGCCCTGGGACTGGAGTTCAACACAGTTGTATGGGCAATACAAGTGCTGGGACCTGAACCTGGGTTCTCTGGAAGAGCAGCCAGTGCTCTTAACTGCTAAGCTTTTTGACAAGAATTGAGGTGTGGGTTCATCTACCAACCTTGTCATTCATTCACTAATTCCTACATTACTTACTGAGCAGCTATTATAGGCCCAGTATAAAATAAAACAAAGAACTGTACTGGCTTTTATTTGAGCAGAGGGAAATGGGCCATAAATAATAAGCATAATCAATAGAGTAAGTCGAAATAAGGTAAATGCTATGTAAGAAAGAAAACTGAGGGCTAGATGGGAGACTAGAAGTCCCACAAGGGCAGATGGGGTGGGTTGTAGCGGTGCATTGTACGAGAGCAAGAGAAAGTGAGATTTTGAGCAGCGACTTAAAGCTGATGAAGGGCTCGAGCTTGCACATATCTGGAGAAATGTTTCTACCTAGAAAGAAGAGCTAAAGTAAAGGCTTCAAGGTAGGCACTGTATTAGAAGGCCTAAAAGACAGTATGGTATAATTGGGGTGGAGTGGGCCAGGGCGAGGCTGCAGAGAAGTATGAGACGGGTCAGGTGCTAGAGGCCACACTAAACCTTGGAAACCAGGAAAAGGGCTTTAGCTGGAATTCAGAGGGAAGCAGGAAGTCACTAATGAGTTTTGAGCAAAACATTGCCATCATCTGACTGTTTTTTTCAAAGATCATCCTGGATGGGGGAGATGCCTCAGTGGGTAAGAACGTCTGCTGTGTAAGCATGAAGATCTGAGTTAGATCTCCAGCCCCCACATTATAAACAAACAAACAAACAAACAAAAAGCTGGATATGGACATGTACATACCTGTGATCCCATGCTTGGGGGTCAGGATAGGACACAGGCAGAAGGATCACTGAGGTCCACTGACCGCCTGCATAGCTAAAAATGTCTGTGATACCCATGTCAGCAGAAGATGGAGAATGATAGAAGTCACCCAGCATCTTCCTTTATCCCTCACATGTATGTACACACCTGCATACACATGAGTATGCACCCATGCATACAAATACACATGTATAACACACACACACACACACACACACACACACACACACCTTTTTTAAAGAGCCATTCTAATTATTAAATACAGTCTTTAGGAAGGCAACGGTAGGTACTGGGAAATCCATTAGGACAGTATTCATACTCAGATAACACAGGACAACGATAATCAGTTTAAGGTGGTAGCAGTTGAAAGAGGCAAAATCTCTTTTGGCTGGATGACTATTGCTCTGTTTGGAAAGGAAAGCCATGAGATTGAGCATATCGTGTAAGACAGAGCAAAGAAAGGAGAATGACCAAAGGTCTTTCATCTCAACAGACAGAGGGTGGGTGATAGTATCCATGCAGTGGAACATGCTGTAGGCATAGCTCCTTTGATTGCATCCTTTTGGTAGTACTGGAGTGGAGAATATGAGAGTCTACCCATCTCAGTGAGGCCACGGATACCTATGTTGTCCAGCCCCACCATTTTCTTAGGTAGACCAGCCCTCTTTCCATATTGCCGTGAAGAGTCTTCACTTCCTTCCTGCTATCTCTGTTGATGGATTTTATCTGGCCCAAGTCTCCCAGTTCATTCCATATTCATATGGAGATATGCTTTACTTAACACAAGAGATGAGTTTTTAAAAAGAGAGGTGTAAGTCACCTCTTTAAAAAAATATTAAAAACTATTTTATATTCACCAGGGGAGCTGACTACTTCAAGTGCCCTATTATTAATGCTTGTGTGAGGTGAAAAATCCTCTTGGCTAGATGACTGCAGGTTCCACTAATTTTGCAGTTTTGAAACGTTGAGTTATAATGTGTAAAACTGAGTGCACACGTGAATAATACATGTCTGTTCTTGAAGCACCTGCTCCACATTCATCAGCATGGTTCCCTGGGACCATAGGCTCAGCATGCTGTCACCTGACCTAGTCATCTTCCTCCTGTCCCCTCTGTTTCCTGTGTGCCGCACTCACCTACACCTGAATCCTCTGATTCACCTCCTGAAACTCATCTTCTTTATGACCCCCCAGGTCTACTTTTTTTCTCACAATGACAAGGTCTCTTTCATGTGTCTCATTCTCTCTGTAACCAGTTCACATTCCCAGACACAGCAGTATATTTTCAAGTTCCTCTTTCTGTATCTTCTTTATTCATCCATTTCTAATGGATCATTCTCATTCAAGGTTAGAAATCTGTGCCCAAGAGCATCCCTTCACTAGGATTTCTCACTCCCTGAAGGTGTGTAATCTCTTCACCTTTTTGCATAGAACTCACAATCTGAACACCTGAGGGGAGTCTCCTTGTCTATGACCAAGGCTTCCCTTTAGTCCTCTGTCACAATGCATTATGGGAGTCATTCAAGATAAAATATTTACACTTGCAGCTCTGAGCAAAAGCAGATGGGAACCCACATCCTCACCTGCTCTGGCCTACTGAACCCCTCAGACCACCCCATTCTGTTGAAATCCTCTCTGTCTTTAAAAGCCAGCCCAACCACCTCATCTTTTAAAAAATCCTTCTTTTGACTCTTTTGAGAGGTCGTGCAGACATGACCTCTCCTGCTCTAGCACTTCGTGCAAATTGTTTCTGCGCACATATCCGTCACTTGGCATGTTATTACCACGTCTCTCATCCTCTCACCTGTGTGCTTCCACCACTGGGTGCCGGCTCACCAGCCACCTTTCCCCTTGGGTCCTAAGTGTGTGCCTGAAGTGCTGATAAAAATAAACTGATGCCTGTATGGCTGCTTTTGTGTGTGTGTGTGTGTGTGTGTGTGTGTGTGTGTGTGTGTGTGGTGTTTTATTGTTGCCGTAAAGTCTGGAATGCTAGTCCTTTTACCTCTCCATTCTTCTCTACATTACCCCCCCCTGAAACACACACACACACACACACACACACAGAGAGAGAGAGAGAGAGAGAGAGAGAGAGAGAGAGAATATTAAGAGACTTTCTGTTACCCCTTGCGTACTCAGGGTTGCAGGACCCTGATGGTGGATGCACACAAGCAGATTGGGAATGCATCCCGAGCACTCTAGCCTCAAGTCTGCTTATTTATGCATTTATTTATATCCCATGTGGTGGATATGAATTTTAGGCCATAACAGTAGAGTGCAAAAATGTCACATTTCTTTATTTTTCCAAGTTGAATTTAAAGGATGCCACGCTTCCACCTGCTGAGTTGGCTGAAGATTTAGCTCTTGTTTGGAGAGTCCTTTTTTCACTCCACCCTGTGGACTATACAAAACACTCTGGATTCACATCAGGTTCAGTGTTGGACTATAGTGTGCATGGGGTCTGCTGTTGGGTTGATGTGTGGGTCCCGCATCTGTCTCATCTTAGGGCTAGGGCCTCTCATAGGAACAGAGGTGCAGGAATTTGACTGTGCTCACTCCACACTGACGCAGGGCAGGTGTTGGGCTATGGGAAGCTGCAGGACTCTGCTTGGGGATGGGGAGCGCAGTCTGAGGTCCCATGGATTGCTGGAGCTCTTGGCTTGAGGGTCACCAGACCAAAAGTGGCCAGGAACCAACTGGTTCTCAGGCTCTTGGGCCCCCAGGCACTGCTGGGGGGCCAAGAACGAAGTGGGGGCATACAGGCTAGATTGGCCTGCTGCCGAAGGGGAGAGGGGAAGAGATGAGCTCTGTCTGCTTCCTGCAGGGATGAGAGTTCTTGGTCGTGGCAGCTTGCTTGACTTGGTCACAGCTGGCTCACTTGGCTTGCTTGGCTGGGTTGGTGGTCTCTGTGGTGAGGAACACAGAGAAATCTTTTGCGGAGATTAGGCACTGTCTCTAATCTCTGAAGAAGAACTCTCTTCGTTCCTCACTGACTCTGTGGATGAAGGCCTGCTCTACTGTTCCCCATAGTGAATTTTGAAGAAGAGAAACAGTCTGTGATCTTAAGATATTTATTGTCAGGGCAGAAAGGAGATGAAAATTATACTCCTGTTTCCTCAGGGCAGGCCTGAGGTTAAATACCTTTTGCAAGGAGGAGAATGAATGAGAAGGAATGTTCAGTTGGCTACGCCCCTCTGACCTTTAGGTACCTCATTAATATGAAGATCTGTCTTGAGGCTCTGTAGCCTGTAGTCACCATGCCCTCTACCTGTGGAGGGGCTAGGGGGCATTGTCCTACGTGACTGAAAGGCACAGATCTATGGGTGTCTGAGGCTTCTTGTCAGGAGTCTGAAGTCTGGGAGCATGGCGAAACGCATGCCGTCCCTTAGGGTCACCTGAGTCCCACTTGGGACCTCTCAGGATAACCTGGAGTCTCCGGCAGTTTCCAGCCAGTGCTTTACCAGAAACCAGGTTGCTTTTCCTGATCCTATAGTCCAAAGCACCTAAACACTTCTCTCTGGTTGTTCTGTTATGCACCTCAAGAAAGTAGCTATGCCTGAGTGCAATCATCATGAATTGATGACAAGACGGTGATAGAAATAAGAAATTTGGACAGGAAAACTACAAATGTCAATAGTCACGATCCAGAGATAACCCAAATACTGTTGATATAATTGCTCTGGTTAAGATTCTCACTTGGACACAAGCCTCCTGGTAGCCAAAGTAAAAGAGAAATGTGTTTGTCCAAGACGCCTAGTAACTCTCAAAAAGGAAAGAAACGAGTACATTTCTCAATGGCAGCAACGTTTTTTATTCATAAAGTAAATATCTCATGTAAAGTAAAAGTCTTCCACACAATACTTAGTGAATTGAATTCAGATCTCTGCCCCTTGTACCTTTCCCTTACTGATAATCTGATGACAGACCCTTATTCTGTTACCTTTTATCTTTGGTTCAAACACCTAAACAGGGGCAGATGTTGCTGATCTCACAGCCTAAGCAGAATAAAGAGTAAGACAGACTTCTGCTTACAATTATAGTCTAGGTGCCAGACGTGCATGACCAGGTGGGTTCAGATGCTCATGGTGCTTTTTGCCACTGGATAGCCTTGGCTATTCTTTCCCTTCTGCTGCTGAAATCTCATTTAACCCAGAAGCTTCTCATTCACTTCTGACTCACCAGTGCCAAGCACAGAGCCTGATGCTTATCAGATGATAAATTAATTACTGCTGGATTAGCATGCTTGCTTTTCCCCTTTATCTCTTATCAGTAGCATGATCTTTTCAGTAACTCTTCTGTGGCTCAGGAATAATATAGAGCCAAGAACCAAGTTCTTTTAAGGTGCATTCTTCCTTCATAGATGGCAGAACTGAGTATATAGGCTTGAGTTTCCATCAGTGATTAAGGGGAAACTTGAATGGTTGCAGTCTCAGTGATCACATGGGAGACTGGCTTGCTATGGGGGTGGGGAGCTGAGGCTCTGTGTTATTCGTAGGAGTAAATGTGAGACTGGTAAGTCAGAGCCCTGATTTACATCTCACAGGGACTCTTTATACACTTGGAAAACTTGAACAAGTCACCCCATTGCCCCATCATTAAAATGGGGACAGAGTCACCTACCATAGTGGTTCTTATTTGAAATAAAGCCTGCTGTCAAGTGAACATTGCTAAAGGAATGTGGCTTGTGAGCACTGTCATCACCACTCACCGTAGGGAGGGGTCAGCACTCTGTACAAGAGAATGGCTTGCAGGGCTCTTGGTGATCCTAAAGAATAGAATGTATAAAAAAGCCATCTATCGACCTGACACTCTGAAAACAGCAGAAGAAAAACCATCAAAAAAAAAAAAAAAAAAAAAAGGAAAAACCAAACCAACCAAACAAACAACCAAACCCACTCCTCTTTGACAGCAGTAAGAACACTGATATGAACTGTCAAGGTAAACCTTTCTAGAATGCTCTAAATTAACCAAAGACTTTAACCAGTTCATTCAATAATTGGTCAAAAGAAATAGGTGAATTTGTCTTAAAAAAAATTCATGACACTAAGCTGTGGGATTTTTAACTTCTTCCATTGCCAGACACACATACCACACCCAGCCCCTGCCCACTACTCAGTCTTCTTTTCTTTCTTTTTTTAAAGACTTATTTAATCTTCTAAATGGTGTGCATGTGTAGGGCACATGCATGTGACTGCAGGTACCCCTAGAGGCTAAGGATGTCAGATCCTCCTAGAGCTGAAGGTGTAGGCAGGAAGTATTCTTAAGATCCATCCACCATCCTTGCAACCACAGTAGCTATGAAGATCAGCAGACAGCAGTGACTGAAGGAACAGAATGAGTTGACACTCCCTCTCCACAGAATCACTGCTGCAGAACCCCTTTGGCAACTTCCTGGAAATGTTCTACTTTTTAAAAAATTGAAGCCCCAAAACCTGGTTAATCTTTTGTTTGAGAAAAGGCCCCAAAACGTCAGCATTGGGCAGGACATCCAGCCCAAAAGAGATCTCAAAAGCTTTGTTCAGTGGCTGCACTATACCAGGCTGCAGCGACTAAGGGCCATCCTCTATAAGTGGCTCAAAGTACCTCCTGCCATTAACCAGTTCACCTAGGCCCTGGGCTGGCAAACAGCTACTCAGCTGCTTAAGCTTACTCTCAAGTACAGAGTCAAAGCAAGAGAAGAAGCAAAGGCTGAGAAGAAAGCTGCTGGCAAAGGGGACATCCAACTAAGAGACCACCTGTCCTCTGAGCAGAAGTCAGTACAGTCACCACCTTGGTGGAGAACAAGAAGGCTCAGCTGGTGGTGATTGTCCATGATGTAGATCCCATTGAGCTGGTGGTTTTCCTGCCCTGTGTCAAAAGATGAGGCTGCCCTATTGCATCATCAGGGAAAGGCCAGGCTGGGGCACCTGGTCCACAGGAAGACATGCACCACTGTTGCCTTCACACAAGTTAACTTGGAAGACAAGAGTTCTCTGGCTAAGCTGGTGGAAGCTATTAACACCAATTACAAAGATAGATACGATGAGATCATGAGATCTGCAGCCACTGGGGAGGCAACATCCTGGGTCCTAAGTCTGTGGTTCACATTGTCAAGCTGGAAAAGGCAAAGGCTAAAGAACTCACCACTTAACCCAGTTTGGGTTAAATGTATACTGCTAAATTTTCTGTACATAAATATAATTACAAAATTAAAAAAAAAAAGATTTGCCTGTATTTGGCCAGATTTGGGGCTCATGGGATGCAGACCGCCCTGTCACTGTGACATTTGTCAAAACCAATCAGTGACAAGTGTTTAGCATAGCTGTTGTAAGGGCTAGTGGTGGTATCGATTGGGGTGGATAGGAAACCAACCCCGGTATGATAAGGGAAACTGGAAGAACGGGATGCCCTTGAGCTCCAGCATGTTTTGAGACTCTAGAAAGTCACACGTGCATTCAGGACTGTGTACATACCCAGGAAAATTCGAGGAGGCCCCAACCACTATTACTCATTTCTGATTTATTTAGAGTTTCTAACACAAACAGAACAAGGAAGAGACCAAAGAGTGGATGCTTCAGTGCTTCTTAAAAGGGGGAACAAAATACTCACAGGAGGAAATATAAAGACAAAGTGTGGAGTAGAGACTGAAGGAAAGACAGAGATAGCCCCATCTGGGGATCCATCCCATATACAGTCACCAAACCCAAACTCTATTGCAGATTCTGGGAAATGCTTGCCGACAGGAACCAGATATGGCTGTCTCCTGAGAGGCTCTACCAGAGCCTGACAAATACAGAGGCAGATGCTCACAACCAACCAATGGACTGAGTGTAGGTACCTGATGGAGGAGTTGGAGAAGGGACTGAAGGAGCTAAAGGGGTTTACAGCCCCATGGGGGGAGCAACAGTGTCAACCAGCCAACCCCGCTCCCCCAGAGCTCCCAGAGACTGGACCACCAACCAAAGAGTACACATGGAGGGACTCATGGCTCTGGCCACATATGTGGCAGAGGATGGCCTTGTTGGACATCAGTGGGAGGAACGGCCCATGATCCTGTGGGGGTTCGATGTCCTAGTGTAGGGGAATGCCAGGGAGAGAAGGCAGGGGAGTGGGTGGATGGGTGGGTGGGGAAGCACCCTCATAGAGGCAGGGGGTGGGGTGATGGGATAGGAGGTTTCCAGAGAGGAGACCTGGAAAGGGGATAACATTTGAAATGTAAATAAAGAAAATATCCAATAAAAGAAAAAGAGAGAGAGAGTAGGGCATGGTGTTGCATGCCTTTAACCCTAGCACTCTGGAGACAGAGGCAGGCAGATCTCTGTGAGTTCAAGGCCAGGCTGATATATAGAGAGAGTTCCAGGCCAGCCAGGGCACATGGTAAAACTCTGTCTCAGAAAAAAAATAAATAAAGAGGAGGGGCATCGAGGACAGAACTACAACCCCTTACACCCACACAAACCCTCTCACAGAAGGTAAGAGACTTAGTGGTTTGGAGCATTCAAGGAAATACCTGCTTAACCAATATTTCTGTGCCTTTGGCAAATACCAGCTGTACACAATTGGTCTTGGACAGTAGATAAATATGAATACATGTACACATGCACACACACACATACACTGAGAGTGGGGATGGCTTAGAGAGGGAGAGAGAACAATCACAAATGCTTGGGGATGTTTTCCAAGTTGATAGACAATATTATTTAAAACACTCAGGGTTGGAGATGGCTCAACTGTTAAGGGCACTTGCTATCACATCAGATATTCTGTCAAATGTGATGTATAAACAGACAATTTACTCCACATTGCCCTTTGACCTCCATACACATACCATGGCACACATGCCCACATACATATACAAAATTGATAAGATGTAATAAAAATAGTTAAGATACCCAATAGCTAATTCTGACCAAATGTGAGAATTCAGTAACATAAGAAAATATGACCTGGACATGGGAGAAAAGAGATGGAGCTTGTAGTTCTCTGAGGAAGCCCAAGCTTTGGACTTTGTAGGTAGCCCTTAAATAAACTGTTAAAAAAATACATTCAAAGACCTAAATGAAACAAATCTAAAAAAAAAAATTAAAGCCTTTGAGAAAATCATTCTACTCATTAGAAAGCACCAATAAATGATTAGAAGTTGTTTTTAGAAGCTAAGGACACACAAAGGTGCTAAAAAGGTGACAGCTGGCAAGGAAGTCACTAGAGGGAATGGGGAGCAGAAGGGAGAAACAATGCTTTTCAGTGTAGTTCAGTTGAAACTGTGGCTTCTGAGAATAGAATCAAATATAGCTAAAACTTAAAAAAAAAAATAACAACAACAACAACCAACACTGGAAAGCAGACTGACATAATGAGAGAACCAGGCCAAAGGGGCTGGTGGAAAGAACCAGAAAAAGAAATCAAAAGGAAATAATATACTGGCAATCACCCCATTTATAAAAATGATCTATACATCCAGATTCTAAACAGGATAAACTCAGAGATGTCGACCCCCAACACATCACAGTCAAGCTGTCAAAGACAAAGAGATAATTTTGAAAACAGCAGCAGAGAAGCAACTTGTCAGATCCAGGGATTTTTCTATTAGACCAGCAGCTGGCTTCCCATCAGCAACCTTGGAAGCCAGAAAGCAGCATATGACATATTCAAAATACCGAAAGAAAAGAGGCTGTCAACGGAAGATTTTATATTTACTAAAATCTGCCCTTCAGAAATGAAGGAGAAATTGAAATACGCTCAAGTCAACAAAATGAAGAGAAGGGTCATAAGAAAACCTTCCCTGTAAAAAAAAAATATTCAGAATTTTTCAAGTTGGGATAAAGGAATACCAGGCTAATTTAAATCCACCCAGGGAAGAGAGGGGGCACCAGGAAAGGCTAATGGCATAAGGAAATGTAAAAGATAATATAAATGTATTTTTCTTTATAACCTGTTTCTTGTCCTCTCTCTCTTAAGAGGTGACTACCTAGAGCAATAATTATAAGCTCCCAATGCATAAGGTGTAGTTTTATAGCAGTGCTTTATGCAAAGCAGACACATGTAACAGATCTTTGTTCGAGCAAGGTTTTTATATACTATTAAAATTAAATTGGTATTATCCAAAATAGATTGTTATAAATTAATGTTACTTGTAGTCTGTATGTAAAGTACGAAGAACATAACTCAAAAAACTAACAAAGGGGTAAGCGTGGCCCACTAGAAAACAAATATTTAACATGAAAGAAAGTAATGGAGAAATTAAAAAATGAAAGCGCGAGGTATAAGTAAAGTAGCCAACCACGTGTCAGACGTGAATCTGACTGAGGGTCATGGTGTTATGTATAAGTAGGTTATGCATCCCAAACAAAAGCAAAGATTGTCAAAAATGGGTCTTAAGGCCCTAGGTTCAATCCAGTGTACCAGAAAGAAGGAAAAGAAGGAAGGAAGGAAAGAAGGAAGGAAGGAGGGAGGGAGGGAAGGAAGGAAGGAAGGAAGGAAGGAAGGAAGGAAGGAAGGAAGGAAGGAAGGAAGGAAGGAAGGGAAAGGAAGAAAAAAATCAAATATGATACCTACAGAAAACACATCTTACTCAAAGCATAAACAGATTGGATGGTTAACGATTTCACAGACACATAGTAATCAAAGGAAAAATGTAACAAAGAGGAAATGAGAGATTTGAACATCACGACAAACTCAGCCCAACAAGCATCTGAAGACTGATCCGTCCAGCAAGAGTGTCCAGGATTCCTTTCAACACTACAAGGACATTCACTAGGAGAGGCTGCGTGTTGGGCCGTAACAAAACCTTCACAGATGTAAAAACATTGAAGTCATAAAAAATACTCTCCATCTATAAGAAAGTTAAATTAGGATCCAACAACAGAAAGACATCTAAAAGCCTGGTGGTGGTGGGGACATAACTTTAGTCACTGCAGAGGCAGGTGGATCTCTGAGTTCGAGGCCAGCCTGGTCTATAGAGTAAGTTCCAAGACAGCCAAAGCTACACAGAGAAACCCTGTCTTGAAAAACAAACAAACACAAAATCCAACCCCCACCCCAGAAAACCAAAAAAAAAAAAAAAAAAATCCACAAATATGTGGAAATTAGACAACATTTGAGTAAGCAAAACTCTACAAATAGTTTTAGAAAATGCTTCAAGACAATGAAAATAAAAACAGCCAGAATTTTTGAGATACAGTTGGAGCGTTGCTTAACTACAAATTCATGCCTGCTCACTCCTTGAATCAAAAAACAACAAAAAAAAAAACCCACAAAAACCAATCATTTAAGTTCCCATCTTTAGAGGTAGAAGAAAAGCCAATGAAGCCAAAGACAGTGAAAGAAAACAATTAAAAACTAGAGCAGAGATTAGAAATAGAGAAATAATGTCAGACTGGTAAAAATCTCAAGATGGAACAGAATAGCTACAGGTAATTCAGGGGAGCCAGACAGGTAAGGCTGACAGGTGGCGTGGGAGCCTCCTGTAAAGGAGCCTAGTGTTGTACAGGGTTTTATTTTGAAGCATGACACATTGAAACTTTCTTCCAGAAAAGCCACAAAGTAAAAGAAATGCCCTATGCAGTTACTTGGCAGGGAAGCCGGAGGTACTTTAGGCGGCTGAGGACTAAAATCAGTAAGGTAAAGCAAGAAGTCATCGTGATAACCCACACGACTAAAACAGTAGAACAGGAATGGGGGGAGGCGAGGGTCAGTACACAGGGAACTGGGAAGAAAGGAAAGCAGAGACAGCACAGGCTTTGATGGCTGTTTAGATCTTCGGGTGACAGAAAGCATGAAAACTGAGTTTAGCTCTGACTGTAACTTCCTACCTTTTGATCTGAGGTAATTCCTCTGAGGCTTGGTTCCCTCACCTGTGAAATGAGAATAGCACTCCTTGCCTGGCCTACATCACAGGATTCTAAGTGGAATCTCATGTATAAAGTAGGTGTAAACACCAGCCTTGTACTCCCGAACTCTTGACAAATGGGAGCTGTTTGTCATTAAGGGAATGAGGTCAGTTTCTGTTGAGAGTTTCCTTAGTGAGAACATCAGGCAGAAGCTTTGAGTGGCTGTGTGGAACCTCGAGAGGGGATTCTGGGAAGAAGGCAGAGCCCTAACATTTTGGAACCCTTCCAGTATAGGTAAAGAGGTGTCTGTGACCCCAGAGTTGCTTCAGAACACAAGAGGGGTGAAACCCATTATCAGAGTTTAACCTGATCATAAGTAGGCAAACTCAGGCAGCCATGTAGGATGCCCAGCAAAAGGCCAGCTTTGGAAGAAAGAGCTGAGACAGTTTTAGAGACTTCTGTTGAGATTTCATGGTTCTTTATCTTCAACTTTGATTGTAGACTTGCTGTTAGTAGTACCAGGGCCATGTATTCTGGGGAGGACAGGTGACTTCAGCCTTACTCCTGTCTTTGGTGCTTTGCGTTTTGTAAGGATAGAGAGAAGCCTATTCCTGTCCAGGGGAGCAGGATGGGAAAGCCTAGCAAATCTGGCACCCTAGCCTCACAACTCAGCTGCTTTTCCATGTCTCAAGTTAGAGCACCTGGAGAAATAGCAGTTCAATCCAGCAGAGCTACACAGAGATGTGGCTCTTCTACTGAGAGCAGCTATGGTGCCAGTCAGAGTACATCCCAGTATTTCCTGACCCAGCATGACTTTGAACTTGGGATGGATATAATTTCAGGTCCCTCCCAGCCCAAGGCTGCTTTGAACATAGACAGATCTAGTGGTCTCCTGAGTGTAGGATAGAGGATGCAGCTGTCCAGAGTCTTCTGTAGAGTCAAGCTGCTGCTTTAGGCAGAGCTTCTTCATTCATGAGGCAAGGAACATCTTCTCTTCATGGTGACCAGGTTGGGAATAGCCCTGCTCACTCACCAAAGCTTCAGTAACTTTGAGAGAAGCTTCCTGAGCCAGGAAGGAAGGGGAATACTCCCTGGAAGAAAAATTATAGAATCAAGCGATACACTGTTCCTGTGGACCTCTGGGTTGCTGAAATCATTTTATGGTCCTGGATGCTTTTTAATATACTTTACCTCAGGAGTTACTCAAAAAGTAAAAGCAACAAAAGTGGGGACCAGTAACCCTAACTGCCTACTGCATCTGTTTCTTGCAGCCTGGAAATGAAGTTTTGTTTAGGCCTGTGATGTTCAAGAGTTCCATGATCCTTGCTCCTTCCTTGGCACCGTCTTTCTCATTCCCTGAAGAGGGATTGCATATGCCAGTGTCTGAAAGGTTTCCTGAGTGAGTGATTCCCCAACCAGGCCATACCACCAGTACCAAGGGCACAGGCCTTTCTGAGGACTGTCACTTCTTTTCTAGCTTAGGGCTTTGGGCCCATGATGGGACCCTATCTCACAGAGTCTCAGGACTCCTTTCATACTCATGAGAGCCTGCCCCTGGGTATTCTCATAATCTCACCACGGTTTCTTGGCTTTCCAGACACAGATGCCTCCAGCAAATGAAGTCCTATTCCGTGCAGATATCATGGCATCTACAAAGGGCTCCATAAAGATCAGGGGGGAGGCCAAGGCTTGGCTCAGCAAAACTGGAAGCTGGCTTAGAAAAGGAGGACATTTGGTGTCAAGGGCACATTTGATCCCAGTACACTGGTGTTATAAACCAGTATGTCCCTACTATGCCCCTGTTCTGCTGATGAGGTGTGGAAGACAGGATAAGTTTGTCCCTCTCCCTAAAAGCTGGGAAGCATGGCTAGTATTCTTTGCCCTAAGCCACATCTTCTTCCAAGATGCTAAAGATGGTCACTGGCCTTTTGTCTTCTATGATCTTGTTTGGAGGGATTCTGATGTTATGAACATGTGACTACAAGCTGCCCCAGACTGGGGATGGAATTTTGCCAACTTTGTAAGTTAGGTGTGAGAAGACATGGTGAACAAGTTGAGAGGGGTGCTGATGGCTTCCGTAGAGGAGAGAAAGTCTCAGAGAATCAGAGCAAGACAAAGATGTTCTGGACCAATGGTATGATTACAATCATTTTGCTGAACATAGAATGTCTTCATTATCTATACTTGGATGTTAGAATAGCAGGAAATGTGATTGAAAAACAGAGCTCTGTCACCTCAGCACGAAAATATGTCCAAGTCACATGCTTCTTTTACCAAACATCCAGGCCATCCAGTCTTAGACATGTTCCCCCCACCTACATCCCTCTGGGTGCTCTGATGAAAACCCTAAAATTGTCCAGGGACTCACCTCATAAAGGATGTCAGTGTGACAGAATAGAAATTGGGATGACTACAGTTCTGAGACAGGAATTATGGTCATTTAAAGGTCATGGCATTCTGTTCTCTGAGCACGAAGTGATCTCTATTACAGGAAGCCCATTCTGATATTAGAATCAGAGAGTGGGGCAAGGCAACCCATTACACTGTATGTCATAAAAGTCATAATAGAAAATTTTACTGTGAGAGTGAGGTGGCTCTGTGCCTGTGTGTGCATGTACTCGCACATCTGTACTTTCTCACAATTCTTGAATATGTATAGTTTTACAGTCTGAGAATGGGGATGTCAAAGTCCTGCAGCTGCCAATGAATATAAACACACATAAACAGGCGTTTCAAGAAAAAAAGAGAGAAAAAGAGCTGATAGATCAGAGGTTTAAACCACAGCTAAGTCCAGGCCAGTGGGGCCTGAATGTTAGTGTACATAACATCTCTGTCCTTCTGCAGTTCAGGGACTAGAAGCCTATAAATGTTTTTCACATTTCCTCACTGTAAAGAATACATTGAAAGGGGGCATGCTTTCCAACACTTGGGAGGTAGAAGAGGAAGCCATCAGTGGTTGCTCTAGCAGTTTTGTAAAAGGGCTTATGGGTTTCAGCAAATGACAGACATACAATTATGTTTCTGGGTGTTTTGCAAAAGTGACAGACGTAGCCTAATATCCTGATATACATCCCTCTGTCCTCCATAGATTGTGAATCCTTCACTCTCTGCAGTCAACTCTGCATCATCTATGAGCTAGCACTTTGAGCAGAATACAAAATTATTTGTGAATTATACTTGCTCTTTCAAAATTTATGAGTAGCTGTGCTATAGGTGTATATGTACATGTATATGTATACCGCTATCCTGTAGGAGGTCGCTGGTGACAGTCTCCTAGAATTCTTCTACATTTTTATTTTCTGAATACTGGCAATGACTTCCATTCTATTGGCCTTTTAAACATTCGCATAAGCCTCCGAGTACATCCATTCAGTCTATCTTTATTAACATACCTATGGTGGCTTCTGACACAAATTCTTGGATTTTATCTTCAATCCAATCTTGGTACCCACGTTGGTGCCTGATTTCAGATATTTCCATGTCAGCCTACACTTCTTATTCTAGTAATTAGAGTTAGTGTCTGGACCTATAAATCTTGTTAGCTCATTTCTAGTATAAAGTCGGTTAAATGCTAGAGTTCTGTTGCTTCTTCTTATACTGTTCTGAAAACTCACAATCACCATGCTCTCCTCTATAAAATAGTTCCCGATCCAGCTCTGCCATAATGAGGACTCTTTAGCGACTCTGAGATAATCTGATAGGAAGTTGATCTGTTCACTATGATGTTGTGAGCATCTACTACATGGGAAACACTTTCTTAGGGATAACAGATGCAGACTCAAGCCCTGCTCATCAGCTAGACATAGTTTTGAAAGCACAAGTGGAATTCACAGATAATTTTGTATGCTGTGCAAAGTGCTAGCTCATAGATGATGTACAGTTAACTTCAGAGAGTGGAGGATTTGCAGTTTATGAAGGGCAGAGGCTTATATATCAGGATATTAGGCAAAGTTGTTCTAATAGGAATATAGAAAAACTTATTATGGTTCAACCAAGATAGAAGCAGACAATTCTGTCTCTAAATAGCCCCGAGATGATCTAGACTGGATCATTGTGCGACATGAAATCATATGAACAGTTAGGGGATTGTTGCCCCTCCGTACCATATGGGTTAGCCTTGGCTATGTGGGTGAGCTTAATTGATAGCACCTTATCCATGTTCTTTCTCAGGAGAGGTGAGTGCTGGAAGAGAGTCAATTTTTACTTGTACATCTAATCTTTACTTATCTTTTATTATGTATTGGTTCCACTGGGCTGCAAAGCAGCTGGGGAAACAGCTACCAGCTGAGTATAAAACTCTGAAAAAGGCTAAGGATTCTATTATTCAGTGAGTCAGGTAGAAAAGAGCTGAAGGAGACCATCTCTGTGCAGTAGGCCACTCCAAGTGAGGATGTTTAATCTGTGCTATCTTCATGTAACATGGACTTTGCAGGGGCAGCAGCGGCTTAGATGATTATGGCAAAGACAGTGCATGAAAAGATGATGGTGCTGCACGTGGTACAGGCAGCACTGCCTTCAGAAGTGGTGCAGTCATTCCTGTGACATTAAATATGGAGGTGGGATTGGCAGGGCCTATGTGAGTATGAGGATGCTTTGGCACTTACACTCCTCAACTTTAAATGTTCTTTATTTTATCGTGTATGTATATGCGTACGATTGCAGGCACACGTGTGCCATGATGCTTGTGTAGAAGTCAGAGGGTAATGCTCCTGCCTCCTTGTAGAATCAAGGGCTTGAACTTAACTACTTACACAAAAGTCTCTACACACTGGAGCCATCTCACCAGCCCAGTATTCCTCGTAAATCTCTTTTTAAGCCCCCCCTTTTGCAAATGACCAAACCAGTCTAGAGAAAGGAAGTGACTGACAGTCCTCCTCTCCCGTGCTCATCTCTGCTGTTTAGACACATGGTGGTTTACTGTGTGGACAGTTTGAGAATCCTTAGAGTGCCTTGGTGAGCTGAGGATGCCTAGAAGCCCTGAGAACCATGAAGAATTGTCCTCACTCCTCACCCTCTGCTTCCCCTCTGGAAAACGTTTTCTGGTTTGTAACATGGCCGATCACTCAACTTGAAGCTACTCTCCATGGTGACGGTTTAGCTTGTGATCCCTTCCCTTCTCACCTTCTCTACTCCACCAGATACAGTGGCAATGAAATACCACCTTGGCTGAGTTGGAGAATTTGTCATTTTTACATCTCCACATTCTAGTGTCTTCTGCACCCAGTGACAAATAAATCCCTAGGCTTATGGCTGGCCCCGGCCATTCATTAAGCAAATAAAGCCCTAGCATGGGAGTCAGAGGCTCGTAAATAATCCCGGGTGTTTTATCCCTCTTGCCTGCTGCCTCCCAAGCTTTGCATATTTATAATAAGTGAACAGTATTTCTGACACTGTCTATTATGTGTGGGAGTGCATGATTGGGGAGGGTGACAGTCATGTTTTTCTGAGAGGGACCTCTCACTGGGCCTAACTGAAGATGGTTGTCCTGAAGTCCAGGACAGCGGTAGCATCCTCCAGTGGCCTGAATTGGGGACTCTTGTCTTGTTGACATACAGCTGATCATAATCCCTGAATACTTCTGTTTTAGTTCCTGGTCATGATGGGAGAACTTATACAGTAAGAGCCATGACCTGTCCTGTCCTGGAGCTTAAGGGTCATTACCATCCTAAAGAGTAGGAACAGATGATGTCTTAGTTGTCTGTTGCTGTAATTGAGGAAAATAACAACTGACAGGAAGAAAGGGTTTATCTTGGCACACAGTTCTATGGAACATCTCACCATGGCAGGAAAGTCATGGCAAGATGAGCTTGAAGGAGCCAGTTGCATGCTACCCACAGTCAGACAGCAGAAAATGATGGATACTAGTCCTCAGTTTGTGTTCTTCATTTTAATACACTCTAGGAACTCTACCCTGGGGATTGTCCCATCCACAGTAAGACAGACCTTCCCAAATCACTGAGCTGATCAGAGAGAAGAGAGAGATAGTTAGAGAGGCCCCTCTTTGTGTGTCATATTGTCCCCTGCAGTAATTATTGCTTGTAGCCTTCCAAGGGCAAAAATATTGTTTACAGAGCTATGCAATCCATACAAGCACACTATAATAGCTGTGAATTTCATTTTGTAATTAAATGGAAACACAGGTCATGGACAATTGATGACCTATACCAACTTTTGTAGGAGAGGGTAGATATATTACTGTGAACCCACCAATATTAATGCCCCATGTTTCTTCTTAAAGTGGCCAGGTCTGATCTGAACACACAGCATCTCTTGTCTAGGATTTCATACACCTAGGGAAAACATAAGGTAGTGGTTTGGCCTTTGAGTACCTATGCACCACACTGTCTCTTGATTTATTGGAGTAAGAAAATGATGAGGACAAGCATTAATGTTTCCCCAATGCTTAAGCAAGAGCACATGCCATTTCATGATACCGTTTTTTTTGTGCCAATGGACCCATGGTTTTATTTTTTAATTTAATTATGTTTATATACATGTATTACATATACATACACATACATGCATACTTATATATGTGTGAGTGTGTATATGGAGGCCCAAGGATGATCTCAGGTCTTGTTCTTCAGATGTCATTCACTGTTTTGTTTCTGAGACAGAGTTTCTCACTAGCCTGGAGTTTGACTAGCAGGCTAGGCTGGCTGTTCAGAGAGCACCAGGAATCTGCCCATTTCTACTTCTCCAACAGTGAGATTACAAGCACGCACCACCATCCCATGATTCTTGGGATCAAACTCAGGATTTATACTTGTACAGCAAACACTTTATTGACAGAGCTGTCCCTCTAGTGAACATCACGTTAATCAACATCTTTTAAAACTATGAGTTACAAAATTTTAGCTTTTGTATGTCCGTGTGTGTGTGTGTGTGTGTGTGTGTGCGTGTGTGTGTGTGTGTGTGTCTGTGTGTGTCTGTGTGTGTGTATGTCTGTGTATCTTGCCCATGCAAGACAAGGCAAGTAGGAAGAGAATGTTTCATTCTTAAAACTGTTAGTCTCTATTGTATTGTGTTTGTGCCATGTGGATGTTTTGGTCACAAACTGAAATTTATTTCTTACTCTAGGTTGACTCAAAAACTCAGTAGCACTGGGAAGAAAGGACCTTGGGCTTAGAGTGAAGGGTCCTTGGTTTGAATCCCAAGTATACGTGTTGTGTTCTTGGGTACATATTTGCATACTTGGTGCAGTGAGACATCTTATTTGTGTATATAGATGATGGAGATGCCCTGCGATGGTGAGGTGGGAGAATGTTAGGGCTGGCAGAAGCCTATGGAGTAGCAAGGTTGCAGATAAACTAAACAGGCAGAGATCAGAAAAGTGAGCATGGCACACAGCACATTAGATGGAAAAGTCAGTGCAGCCCCACGGTGGGTGTTACCCAACACTAGAGGCTCAGGGATCTCTTCAAGCATTTGTCTTAGTTTGGTGTCAGGATGACCCAGCTTCACCCACTCTGGGTCTCATTTATCTCTGAGCCAAGCCAGGTGACCACTTCAGCCATTACAGGCCACCTGCCAGCCTCTGGCTGTGGAAAGAAGACAAGACACTGAATCCCACTGAAAGCAACAGGAGGGTGGAAGGGAGACAGAAAGTAATTCTCCTTCTTGGAAGCCAGCCAGGGCAGCCTCGTGCCAAGATTAGCAAGGATAATAACAACAGCAATAATAGTGGGAAGAAATGGTTTCTACAAGGCCTGGGAGACTTCGCAAAGTAATAAGAGGGAAGAGGGAATCCAAATGGACACTCTGACCTTTGCAAAAGTGAGTGGCCCCGCCTCCTACAACAAGAAATGTCTTCCTGAAAGGGTTTGGCATTCCACTGGAGTCCCCAGGCTGCTCTGCCATGCTCTCTGTGAAGACAAGCTCACTGAGACACCTAATGTCTCTTGTCACCTCCACTAGGCTATGGCAACCCAATTATTTGCTCAAACACCAGCCAGCTGTAAAGATATTTTTTAATATATGTTTAATGTTTAAATTGGTAGACTCTGAGTAAAGATTAACATTTCAATCAGGAGACTCTGAGTAAAGATTAACCTATAAATCAGTAGATTTGAACTCTGAAAGAAGGGTAGAGCTCATCTGGTCAGTTGATGGACTGGAGAGCAAAGAACAAAGTTACCTGAACAAGGTGTTTTCTTCCAGATTATACCCCAGAAACCCTGTCCAAGTTACCAGTCTTCAGACCCAAGCCCAGATATCAGCTCCTGTCAAACTTCACACCTGTCACCTGTCCAGATTTGGGATTCATGTACTCTCATTCACCTTAGAATAATTTCAGATGTTTATCTCTTTGGGCATACACACACACACACACACACACACACACACACACACACACGACTACTGGTTGTATTTCTCTAAAGAATTCTGACTGATATACTCATTAGTTCATTTTTACCTATTTACCAGTTTCCTTCCATCTTTGGCCCACTCAAGTCTAGCTGACAAGGAAGCTGGTATCTTCTATGTCCCTCTCCTGTGTCCACTTGGCTAAAAATTCTGTTTGCCTTGTTTTCTCCCTAATAGGCAGTTCTGTCCTGCATTGCATTCTCTGGCCATCTCTTTTAATCTCATTCTTTGCAAGCCCAAGGCCAGTGGCCTTGGCTGGCTCACCCTAGCTCTGTCTGCCCATGTCCCAGAGCTTGTCTCATCTGTCTCTTTCATGTTCTAGAGTGTTAGTGGTGGGCACGCAGAATGAGATGAGGACACAAGCTCTGGAGTCACACCTCTGATACTGGGCTCTGGGCAGATCAACCTCCTAACATTTGTAAAAGTTGCATGTCACTCATTTCTGAAATAGGAATAATAGTAATACCGACATGTACGTTCTGGAAAAAATTACATGAGATGATTTTATGCCAAGAATGAAACCCTTTGCAAATTCAACTGGGACTATTTTCATTATTCTTACTATGTAATTTTTTTAAAAGAAGTTTGTCCACGTTGATGAGGTGATTGGCTTGTTGAACTCACCAGTTCGTGGTAGAATAGAGCCATGTGTCAAGCATGATGTCTGGGCTGGGGCTTCTTATCTTGTTCCCACTCACCTGCCATTACTGTTCAGTAGAGTGTCTTAGAGTGATTATGAGGTCACTCTCAGAAGTCTTCAGTTGTTCCCTATTGCTTCTTTAAATAAAAAGCTATACTTTGGGGTTCCCTAATTGCTTCTGTGCTCAGGGCCTCCAACTATCCTTCTTTTACCCTACCTGCCCAGAAAGCTCTGTCTACCTTAAGTAGATCCTGCTCCTGGTTCTTGGAGACTTGTGGATACCTACACATCTGTACATAGTGGGATGACAAAAATTTGTACAAATGTTACATATCATCAAGATGCTTGCTGTAGAATGATATTCTGACTTGGGGAGAATGGGTAGAGTGCTGGTTAACATTGGTTAACACTGGCTGGCTTTGACTAGGTGTATTGGCATACACCTTAATCCCAGCACTGGAAAGACAAAGGTAGTTAGATCTCTGTGAGTTCAAGGCTATCATGGTCAACTGAGACCATATCTCAAACAGCAAACAAACCCGCCAACAACAAATCAGACCTGATTCCTAACTGAGAATAGAGGGGGAATGCTGGGTTTAGGGAATGGGACAAGATCCACTATACTCAGCTCAACACCAATCCAGACATTGAGACAGAAGATGGGGTGGTACATTCTACCATCTGCTGCTGAGAGGACCCTGAGGACTGAGGTCTCTGGGGCCACTGTGTTGTGTGTGGCAGCATCATCACCATTAACCAGGAAAGCATCCTTTGATCTGTCTACATGAACAAAGCACAAAGAGCAGCTCTCTGTTCTTCTCCCTTTTCTGACACAATATATTATCTGCACATAGAAAATTCACAAAATACATTCAACAGCTCTGAAAACATTCCAACCCATGAAAATCAGAAGGCTAGGATGTAGTGACATGTTCCAGAGCCACCGGGAAGAGAGATTACTTGGTTCTTTTCTGATGCATTTTTCTTCAGGGCCTTCACTGCATAGACAGCTTGTCTCACTTTATTGGTTAGCATAACCCTATAAAGTAGATTTACATCCATATTTTATGTATGAGGAGAAATGATAAGCAGAGAAACTTACCCAGGGCCGTACAACTTGGGTGGGATGAGGAAAACATTTGATTTCAAATCTTAGAGCTTCAGTGTCTGGGTCCTGTGCTTCTTCTGGTCGGTCAGGGTCAGAAGACTTTCTCTATAAAAGACCAGATGGAACTAGTTTAGTTAAGTTGGCCAGATGGGTTGTAGAGTAGTTGTAACCCCTAAGCTCTGCCCTAGTGATAAGAAACCAGTCATCGAGAGTATTTAAGCAAAAGAACATGCCTAGGTTTCCATAAAACTTTATTTATAAAATCAAATGACAGGCAGACAGGGAGAAGACCTAAGACCTCTTTAAAAGCTGCTTACTTTATGTTCTTTTGTGACCAGAGCTACACATGTCCCTTCCATGCCTTCACAATGACCAATCTGTGCAGTTCCTGCTGGCTCTTCAGCTCTTGTGTGAATTTCTTGGCTCTGGGATGAGCATTTGCACTTGCAGGTCCGTTGGCAGGTGATTAAGAGCCCTGCTATATATTTCTGACAGTGGTGGTTGGCAGAAGGGCCGGCATGACTGAGATAAGCCAGTACGTGCAAGGAAGAGGGGTAGCCATGTGGGAGGTGGGTTTTATTCCTGGAGAGGAGTAATAAGCATGTAATTGGCTTTTTACAAATGTGCACACTGCTGAAAACATATCTCTCCCTTTCCCTATATTCTCTCCAGAGCTGCTGAGGTTGGCTCACCAAGAACGAGATGAGCTAGGTGCATTCTTCATTAGCAGCTGCTGACCATCTGTCCTGAATGAGCTCTGTAAGCCATGTGTCGTGAATGATCTTTATAATCTCTGTGACATGTAGGAGCTGATAATAGATGAGGAAAGGGCTGGCGGTAAGCTGATTCTCTAGCAGTACGTGAGTAACTCTACAAGGCAGTAGATAGGCACTGAGGGGCTAGTCCTAGGCTCAGCACGAAAACTAAGAAATAGACCATCGCATGGCTTCCTTGGATGGCAGACACCTTGGGTCTATGACCTCAAAGACCACTTTAAACTTCACACAAGGTTCTGCATTGAAACTACCCAACTCCACTCTGTGCTTCTCGGAAGGTACTCCAATGGTCTTCTGGAAGGCAGAGACCAATTGAGGTCTCTCCTTTTCTTGCTTCCTTCTAAACCTCCTCCACTTCTGAGGGTGTCACTGACCACATAAAATGTGTACACGCAGCTTTTAATGGAGTAGCTCCAGAACAGCGAATTTCGTTTTTAGGTTGGTTTTAGGTTTAGTACTCTGCTTCTGAACACCATGAAGGCAGAAGATTCTGGAGATGAAATCTGTGTCTGTGTTGTAGAAAATGATCTGCTTAGGAATGTTCCAGCAGCAATGTCCACCTACCTCAAACATCAGTTCCTCTGTCCCTGGCTGTTGATACTTAGGGTTTTACTCATAGAATAAACAAGAGTCACTCACACCATACCACACTCCTCTCAGATTTTGTCACAATAGTGAGCTTCATACTGTAGAGAGCTGTTAGGTTGCATAGTCATGTGTCCCCTCCACTAAATTCCCACAGTGACTCTGCAACCTTGGCAGCTCAGGTGTCCTTATTCCAATAAAGGACACATAAGGAGTGAGTGAACATCTGCAACTGGAATTCTTTGCCTCTAAGTGCCATTTTCAGGAGGCTGGTGGTGGGTTGAATGGGCATGACCCCCATAGACTCATGTTTGAATGCTTGGCCACAAAGAGTGGCACCATTAGAAGGTGTAGCCTTGTTGGAAGAAGTAAATCACTGTGGTAGTGAACTGCGAGCTCTCATATGCTCAAGCCACACACAGTGGGCCAGTCAATTCTGGTGCCTGTGGATCAAGATGTAGAACTCTCAGCTCCTTGTCCAACATCATGTCTGCCTGTGTGTTGCCATGCTTCCCACTATGATGATAATGGACTAAACCTCTGAAACTATAAGCTAGCCCCCAACGGAATGTCTTCTGTTATAAGACCTGCCATGGTCATGGTGTCTCTTCACAGCAATAAAACCCAAACTAAGCCAAGGCTCTAGGTTCTAGCTGAAGCTCAAGTGTCTAACTGCATTCTGGAATACAGAAGTCTTTGCTGTTCGTTATAACTCTGATAATCTGTCGGCCACTCTAAGCCCCTTGAATATAAGACTTGGTTGTGTGGTTGTTGGGTGGATTCAAATCCTGCTTAATAGTCTAGGCAGTGCAGGGTATAGATTGTTTCTCTGTGAGTAGTCAACAATTCACTGCAAAAATGGGTGCCTGGGCATGGTGGTATGTGCCTCTAATCCCGGTACTCTAGCAGCCGACTTAGGAGAATTTGAATTTTGCAGTCAGTCTGGTGTGATAGTGAATGACAGAAGCTCTCCCATGATGGTGTGACACAGCTAGAGACTTAGGTGTCAGACACTAGGCTCTTCAGCCCCAGAAGGAAGGCTTATCTACAAATGAAAATTAAAGTGAGCCCTGCTTGAAATAAATTCACAGTACGTGACCTTCTCTGAAAGGCAGAACATAGGCACTGAGGGAGCATTGTTAGGCTCAACACTCAGCCAGAGTTAGATTCTCATTTAAGGCCATGCCACTTCATGCTGGGTTGGGTTTCAGCTGAAGAGCTGCATGGAGGCACCACTGCCTCTCTGAGGAGATTTCTACCCCAGGCTTCTGTCACCATCTCTGAACCATGAGGCATGTGGGATGTTGGTTTAGAATGCCTGCCTTTGAAGCCTGGCTTCCCTGTACCAGCATATGGCCTTGGGAATATACATAATCTTCTCTACCTTGCCAAATTATTCTCATATATATGGGTTATATGAGATGATGCCCAATACAGCAGTAAGCACGGGACCAGAGGATGCTGGAACAATGCTTTAACCAGCTTCAATCACCACCACTGAGGAGGACTGGTGTCTCTTACTTATTCTCACATTGTATGACCAGTCACTGAATATTCCTGTGTATCTTGAAGGGCTGGGTTAGACAAGAGGTCACAAGGGTCTTTTCACCACCACCAAGCCCAAGACCATAGTGAGAGTTGAGCAAAGGCATTGAATGGATTAGTTGTATTTCATGTCACTGTGACTGTAATCCTGTTCTTACACCCTCAGGAGCCTGTACTAATTTCCAAACTCACTTTGTCCATTCATCTTCAAAGCTTCCTCATTCCAAATGTCATTTGTCAAGTACTTTAAAAGAAAGTGGGCTGCACTCTGAGCTCCTCAGTAAGAAGTTGTTAATACACAGATGCACTTCTTCCTGGCCCTTCAAAGCTAGCTCTTCCTGTACCTGACTTCTGGTCCCCACTCTGGCCACTTGAGTCCCAACACCCCTTTCTGTTCATGGAAATTGCCTCTCTGAGACTGGAAAGTGCTGAATAGCTGGCCTTGGTCTCCATCAGGAAATGAATTCAGTGCCGCCCCCAAGACCCAGGGCCTGTGGTGAGGGTAATTTCACCCTTGTCGCTATAACTACAGATGCCCTTATTATTCACACGGACGTCTCACCCTTGTTTAACAACATATTAAACCATTAGTCTCCATGCCAGTGAGTTCAGCTAGTTCACAATGGTAAAAGCTGATCATTAAATCCCCCTTCCCTTGCTTAATCGCTTTTAAATTGGTTGCCTTTTAATTCTATCAAGTGCCCTCTTTCTCAGGCAATCTACTGTGCCCTGCACAGTGTGATCATGCCCCCGGGTGAGAGGAACTGGGCCTCTGGGGTCCTCTCCTTGCAGAGCAGAGAAAAGGGAAGGTTTTATTCTCTTCCTGCTCCTAACCTTACATTTAGTCCCTGAAGCACAGACTTCCTACCCAGAACTCTCTACTTCACCAGCCTAAGAACCAGAGGAGTCCTATGCATATGTAAACACACACACACACACACACACACACACACACACAAAACAACACCAAAAAAACCTGCATTTTTTTAAAGTAGGAAGCATAATGTAAATATTTTCAAAATGAATACTAAGTTGTATGCATTATGAATAATAAATTCAAATGGCTTTAGGGCTACAAAAGAGTTGGGGAAATTCATATCGGTAGGACCCATATGCATAGGTTCTCTCTCTCTCTCTCTCTGTGTGTGTGTGTGTGTGTGTGTGTGTGTGTGTGTGTGTGTGTGTGTGAAGCCAAGTGACAGGCAATGACAGGTGGATGCTAGGTTAAAGGAGATATAGGAAGATTAGTAGCTTGTAGTGGACCAGATACAGTTATATCCACTATGATGGTTAATCTTGACTCAATTTAGAATCACCTAGAAGACAAACTTTTGGAGATGACTAGGAGGACATAGAAGATTCCCTCTAACTGTGGGTGGCACGACCTCATAGGGTGGGAGCTGGGACTTGTTAACAAGGAGAAAATGATTAGTGTGCCTGCACTCATCTTGTTCTGTCTCTCGGCTGCAGACACTCTCTACCTAACATGGCCACTCTCACCCACAGTGCCGTCTCTGCTACAGTGAGCTGCTCCCTCAAACCATGTACCCAAATAAACTCTTCCTTCCCTAAGTGGCTTCTGTCATATAAATTTTATCACAGCAACAGCAAGAAAAGATAAAATACACTTGCTAATCATGAGGACGGGGAGGGCTTAGAATCTTAGAGGCATTTGTGAAAGTGTACAGACAGAATTGATGTGTAGAAAGGAAGGGGCATTAACAGATGGAGAGTGGGGCCAGACAAGTCATGGATCAAGAAGCTCACAAAGCAAGCCCTGGGGCGTGAGCTCACCCATCCACAGTCCTTACATGTTTTAACTGAAGAGTCTTTCTGAGAATTCACTAAGTATTGGGTCTTACATTGCTAACACAGCCTAGCCCAGGGTTGTCATAGAACTAGTGAGCAGCCACTTCATGTCCACCACTGTTCCTGTGGGTGTTAAGTGAGTTTCCCTAGAAGGGAAGCCTCGTGGGAATTATTTTGAGCCTTGTCTGGATGAAGGCAATGAAGAAAGCAAGACAAGCCCGAAGATCCTATCGAAAGATGTGGACTTGGCTGGAGATGAGTTTTGGCTTAGTCTCAAGAGCACTTCAGAAGAGATTGCTCAGATGTTGGTGCAGTTCATTCAAGGTGTTGATTCTCAAACTTCCAGAATGACTTCCAGAATGGCCAGTCTCTATAGGAGAAACAACTGTAAAGATCTACCAACCAACACTCTTGGTAGCTGAGGGACAGGCATGTAGGTTCAATGGAAAGTATCCAAGTGGAGCCAAAGCACAGGCATCCGCTGTGGTATACTTCCTGGTATCAGAACAGTCCATTTTACATCCAGCTTCCATATCCCTGGGACTCTAGTCTTCCTATGTCTAGGAAATCTTGGAGGGTGAGACAGTATGGACCAAGTTGTGCCTTTTAAGATGGTGTTGAAATTCTAACCCCTACCCCGTTGTTACTATCTCTGGGAATACGGTCTGTAGGGAAGTAACTGGAAAGATGGCTCAGTTGTTACAGGTTAGGCCAGCAATCAATAAGGGAGTAATTACGGTCAGCATAATCTAATAAGGACTGACATCTCTACAAAGGAGGAGATCAGCATCCACAAAGAAAAGTGTTAGGGGTGAGAACACAGAGCAAAGGCTGTGGGAGAACACACGGAAAGACTGGGCATGTGCAAGAAAGGAGAGAGGTCTTCAGAGGAACCATCACTGCAGACTGTTTTGATTTTGGACTTCCAGCTTGCAAAGTACAGGGAATAAATCTCTAGTGTGTTGGCCCGTGGGTTTCATAAAGCCCTGGCATGCTAATAAAAGATGGTGATAGAACAAACTATTAGTCCTGCTCTGCAGTTGTTCCTGAAGCAGAAACTGACTCACATCATCTCCATCCTCTACGTACTGCGTCTACCCTTCAGCCTGCATGGAGGTTTCATCTAGGAGGCTTCACTGGTGGGGTGATCCCTGAGGCCCCAGTTGCCACTTCAAGATCCCATGTTGAACTCGGTTATTGTGCCTCCTTGCTTCTTCCAATCTGTAGGCCATTCTCCATCTTTCCTTGTCTTCAGTGACCTTGATGCTTAGGTTTTAGTGCTCCCATTTTCTCTGTAGAATGTGTCTTAGTTGGATTTTTATGATATTTACTCTTGACCAAGTTGTAGCTACATAATTCCCTAAAACATATTAGATGCGAACTTAATCCTCCTTAGCCCATCATTTTGTGGGGGTCACATGATACCCGTGAGTCTTACTGCTGGTGATATTAACCTTCATCACTTGGCAATGTATCTTCCATACTGCCTCCTATCATCTATTATTTTCCTATTTATAATGAATGACTGTGAACATATCCTCATTCTTCTTTAGCATCAGCCAACTGACTTTAGGTTGTACCCTTCCCATCTGCTTTTTATAAAGTGGAGTTGTTTTCTCTCCATAGCTCTCCTGCCGGGCATGGAGTTGGGGTTCTCTGCACAGATTAAAGACCATTGACTCTCAGCTTTCCATGGAAGAGAGTAAGCTGATATTTCTTTAAGGAGAATTCTGACACCAGTACTGGAGCTTTAGCCTACTGCTGCCTCCCTTTCTCTGACTCTTATCTACTAATTTGCAATTCAGTCTTCTGTTTCCTCCCTGCCCTTTCCCTTTCCTCTCCTCTCTTTATTGAATTAATCTTGGCAGCAAGACTTGTTATGGGGACACAGCTGACTCAGAACTCTGTACCCTATAGTTGAGGGAGGCTCAGAGGTACTGGCAACAGCCTTGGTTTCTTACTCTCTCGTTTCTCTGATCCAGGAGCAGTCATGGAGAGTTTAACTGACTTACTCAAGGTCAGAACACTGGGAAATGTGACTGAGTTGATACATCAGCTTCTCAGTCATGTATGCTACATTTCTGCAAGCCCCATCCCTCATGGTGGTCATGCAGAGACCATATTTGGATCTTTATGGAGAGAGGCCCACTATGAAGAAGTCAATGGGGACAGAAGCTTGCTATCTGCCAGCTTTGAATTGGGGGGCCCAATGGCTTCCCATGAGGAAAGCTCCCCCTTGCTGCAACTTAAAGTACTGGAACAGGGAACAGGAACTTCAGTGAACCCAAAGTTACTTACTAGCTATCTAAGCTAATGGTCATTATTTCTCCTTCATACTGTGTGTGTGTGTGTGTGTGTGTGTGTGTGTGTGTGTGTGTGTGTGTGTG